>CM038146.1:31202648-32402648 GCA_021437245.1 Aegilops speltoides | reverse complement strand
ATCCATAGTCAAGTTCCCATATGTCCACTATGTAACCATAATATGTGTCCTTTCCCCTCTTGGTTACTGCATGACGACCCACAAGTATAGGGGATCTATCGTAGTCCTTTCGATAAGTAAGAGTGTTGAACCCAACGAGGAGCAGAAGGAAATGACAAGCGGTTTTCAGTAAGGTATTCTCTGCAAGCACTGAAATTGTAGGTAGCAGATAGTTTTGTGATAAGATAATTTGTAGCGGGTAACAAGCAATGAAAGTAAATAAGGTGCAGCAAGGTGGCCCAATTATTTTTGTAGCAAAGGACAAGCCTGGACAATTTCTTATAATGAGAAAAGCGCTCCCGAGGACGCATGGGAATTATCATCAAGCTAGTTTCACCACTCTCATATGATTCGCGTTCGTTACTTTCATAATTTGATATGTGGGTGGACCGGACTGGTGCTTCGGTACTGCCCTTTCTTGGACAAGCATCCCACTTATGATTAACCCCTATTGCAAGCATCCGCAACTACAAAAGTGAAGGAAATATGCCCTAGAGGTAATAATAAAGTTATTATTTATTTCGTCATATCATGATAAATGTTTATTATTCATGCTAGAATTGTATTAACCGGAAACATGATACATGTGTGAATACATAGACAAACATATAGTCACTAGTATGCCTCTACTTGACAAGCTCATTAATCAAAGATGGTCATGTTTCCTGACCATAGACATGTGTTGTCATTTGATTAAGTGGGATCACATCATTAGAAGAATGATGTGATTGACATGACCCATTTTGTTAGCCTAGCACTTGATCGTTTAGTATATTGCTATTGCTTTCTTCATGACTTATACAAAGTTCCTGCAACTATGAGATTGTGCAACTCCGTGTACGGAAGAACACTTTGTGTGCTACCAAACGTCACAACGTAATCGGGTGATTATAAAGGTGCTCTACAGGTGTTTCGAAGGTTCATGTTGAGTTGGCATAATTCGAGATTAGGATTTGTCACTCCGATTGTCGGAGAGGTATCTCGGCCCTCTCGGTAATACTCATCACTTAAGCCTTGCAAGCATATAACTAATGAGTTAGTTATGAGATGACGATTCTGAGCGAGTAAAGAGACTTGCGGTAACGAGATTGAACTAGGTATTGGATACCGACGATCAAATCTCAGGCAAGTAACATACCGATGACAAAGGGAACAAAGTATGTTGTTATGCGGTTTGGTGATAAAGATCTTCGTAGAATATGTAGGAACCAATATGGGCATCCAGGTCTCGCTATTGGTTATTGACCGAGACATGTCTCGGTCATGTCTACATTGTTCTCGAACCGTAGGGTCCGTGCACGCTTAAGGTTTCGATGACAATTATATTATGAGTTTATGTATTTTGATGTGCGAAGTTTGTTCGAGTCCGGATATGATCACGGACATGACGAGGAGTCTCGAAATGGTCGAGACATAAAGATTGATATATTGGACGGATATATTTGGACACCGGAAAGGTTCCGGAGAAGTTTGGAGCTCCGGAGGTTACCGGTACCCGGGAGGTATATGGGCCTTATTGGGCCCATGTAGGAGGAAGGAGAAGGAGCAAGGGAGGCGCCCCAAGCCCAATCCGACTGGGGGGGGGCGGCCCCCTTTCCTTTCTCCTTCCCCCTCTTCCTATTCCTACTACTAGTACTACTTCCTAATACTAGTACTCCTTCCTTCCCCCTCCAAATAAGATTAGGAAAAAAGGGGGAAACCTACTTGGAGTAGGTTTCCCCCTCCCTATGGCGCGCCCCCCTTGGGCCGGCCACCTCCTCCCTCCCTCCTTTATATACGGGGGTAGGGGGGCACCCTAGCACACACAAGTTGATCATTGATCGTTCCTTAGTCGTGTGCGGTGCCCCCCTCCACGATATTACACCTCGATCATACTATAGCGGTGCTTAGGCGAAGCCCTGCGATAGGAGAACATCAAGATCGTCACCACGCCGTCAGGTCGACGGAACTCCCTTCGAACCTCTCTTGGATTAGAGATCGAGGGTGCGTCATCGAGCTGTACGCGTGTCAAGAACTCGGAGGCCGGAGTAACGGTGCTTGGATCGGTCGGACCAGGAGGACGTACGACTACTTCCTCTATGTTGCGTCAACACTTCCGCTTCGGTCTACGAGGGTACGTAGACAACACTCTCCCCTCGTTGCTGTATCATCACCATGATCTTGCGTGTGCGTAGGAAAATTTTGAAATTACTATGTAACCCAACAAAAAGAAGTATTAAGGTAAACCTAACCATAGCATGAAACTAGTGGATCCAAATCAGCCCCTTACGAAGCAACACATAAACTAGGGTTTAAGCATCTGTCACTCTAGCAACCCATCATCTACTTATTACTTCCCAATGCCTTCCTCTAGGCCCAAATAATGGTGAAGTGTCATGTAGTCGACGTTCACATAACACCACTAGAGGAGAGACAACATACATCTCATCAAAATATCGAACGAATACCAAATTGACATGACAACTAATAGCAAGACTTCACCCATGTCCTCAGGAACAAACTTAACTACTCACAAAGCATATTCATGTTCAAAATCAGAGGAGTATTAATAAGCATTAAGGATCTCAACCTATGATCTTCCACCAAGTAAACCAATTAGCATCAACTACAAGAAGTAATCAACACTACTAGCAACCCACAAGTACCAATTTGTGGTTTTGATACAAGACTGGATACAAGAGATGAACTAGGGTTTTGAGAGGAGATGGTGCTGGTGAAGATGTTGATGGAGATTGACCCCCTCCCGATGAGAGCATCGTTGGTGATGACGATGGTGATGATTTCCCCCTCCCGGAGGGAAGTTTCCCCGGCAGAACAGCTCCGCCGGAGCCCTAGATTGGTTCCGCCAAGGTTTCGCCTCGTGGCGGCGGAATTTCGTCCCGTAAGCTTGCTTATGATTTTTTTTCAGGGTAAAAGCCTTCATATAGTAGAAGATGGCACCGGAGGGCCACCAGGGGGCCCACGAGACAGGGGGGCACGCCCGGTAGGGGTGGGCGCGCCCCCACCCTCGTGGCCAGGGTGTGGGACCCCTCTGGTACTTTCTTTGCTCAATAATTCTTATTAATTCCAAAAATGACTTTCTGGAGTTTCAGGACTTTTGGAGCTATGCAGAATAGGTTTCCAATATTTGCTCCTTTTCCAGCCAGAATCCCGGCTGCCGGCATTCTCCCTCTTCATGATAAACCTTGTAAAATAGGAGAGAATAGCCATAAGTATTGTGACATAATGTGTAATAGCATCCCATAATGCAATAAATATTGATATAAACGCATGATGCAAAATGGACGTATCACTGCATTAAGCGGACACCACTGTTTTGGTTGGTGCTCTTTTGATCTTGGGCGATCGTATAAAATGTATTCCCATTTATCGTGTACCCTTTGTAAGTCATCACGGTCGAAGATGGTTCCCTCGCCAACGAGTACAGGTCATCAGAAATAGTGTTGTCACCCCTGAGACATGTTTGGAACCAACTACAATCTTCGCAATTGGGGTACAAACCTTTTTTGTGATCCTCTAGCATGCGATCGAACTTCAGCTTCTCCTTTTCACTTTTGCACTGTCTCCTTGCATCAACAATGACCCGGCGGAGATCATCATCGGGCACATCGTCTGGTTCCTCTTGATCTTCAATAGCTTCCCCCGCTACAGCATCACCGTATTCAGGGGGCACATAGTTTTCATCGTCCTCTTCTTCTTTCTTGTCTTCCGTCATAACCACTATTTCTTCGTGCTTGGTCCAAACATTATAGTGTGGCATGAAACCCTTATAAAGCAGGTGGGTGCGAATGGTTTTCGAGTCAGAGTAAGACTTCGTATTCCCACATATAGGGCATGGACAACACATAAAACAATTCTGCTTGTTTGCCTCAGCCACTTCGAGAAAATTATGCATGCCCTTAATGTACTCGGAGGTGTGTCTGTCACCGTACATCCATTGTCGGTTCATCTACATGCATTATATATAATTAAGTGTGTCAAAAACCATTAAAGAACATCATGAATAGATAACTAAGTTACCAAATTAATAGAAGTTCATCATCACATTAAAACCAAAGTACATACATAGTTCTCATTGAACAACATATAGCTCTTCAGAGCATCTAATTAATTAAACCATACATTGAAACTATGTAATACATTTCAATGCAAAAACAAATGCGATCATAATCACAACCAAGGTAACAATTGATCCAACGGCATAATGATACCAAGCCTCGGTGAATGGCACATTTTCTAATCTTTCTAATCTTCAAGCACATTGCATCCATCTTGATATTGTGATCATCGACGACATCCACAACATGCAACTCCAATATCATCTTCTCCTCCTCAATTCTTTTTTATTTTTTCCTTCAAGAAATTGTTTTCTTCTTCAACTAAATTTAACCTCTCGACAATAGGGTCGGTTGGAATTTCCGGTTCACATACCTCCTAGATAAATAAAATCTATGTCACATTGGTTGGCATAATTGTCATAAACAATAAATGAACAAAATAGTTATAAAGATAATATATACCACATCCGAATCATAGACAGGACGAGGGCCGACGCGGGCGGATACCAAAACCATTGCACTATATAATAAGAAGCAATATAAAAGTAAGAAAATTATACAAGTATCTATCTAAACATACAAGTAAGAAAAAAATCCTTTCAGAAAGAAGATAAAAACAAAAGGCTCACCACGGTGGTGCCGGCGACGAGATCGGCGCGGGCGATCGACGGCGGTGAAGACGTGGACGGGACGGGACGGGACGGACCGCTAACCCTAGACAAATATTGAGGAAAATAGAGCTTGGAGGTCGAGCTTGAAGAGGATAAAGCTTAAGTAGTGTGACTCGGGCATTCCATCGAACACCTAATGTGCATAGGAGGTGAGCTAGAGAACCACAAAACCCTCCCCTCGCCGGCCAGAAAAAACAGAGCAGTGTGGAGTGCTCTGCTCGCCGGCGAGGGGGTGTATATAGGCACATCATTGGTCCCGGTTCGTGGCTAGAACCGGTATTAAAGGACACCCTTTGGTCCCCGTTCAAGCCACCAACCGGACCAATGGTGGTGGGACAGGAGCGAGGCGCATTTGTCCCGGTTCGTCCCACCAACCGAGACCAAAGGGGCCAGACGAACCGGGACCAATGCCCCCACGAGGCCCGGCAGGCCCCCTGGCCTCACGAACCGGGACCAATGCCCCATGGGTCCCGGTTCGTAACTGAACCGTGACTAATGGGCTTATCTGCAGGGCTGGTCCTGAGATTTCAGGGGCCCAGGGCAAGAAATCGCAGAGGGGCCCTAAGGCCACATTTTTCTGATTTGAAGTGCAAATAAGAAGTGAGTTCACTATAGTTTGTGGTTTCTTATCACCTCGACTATCCCAAAAACGGGGGTATTAGACATTGTGAAATTTGGCCACTCTTGTCAATCTACACATATTTCTTTTGTATTAGGTTAATTAGTAATGCTTTCGTGCCTACTCAAATTGTTATCATTGTATAATTTTTCACTTTAGATTGTTCTTCAACACTGGAATTCCTAGCAGTAGAAGAACTTATATATGTTTAAGAAAAATTTCAATATCTCCTCTCTGGAACTCAAACAATTAATATGTATGTTTTTCTTTTTTATGGATATTTTCTAGATAACACGTTTCTAAATTAACCATAACTAGCGGGGTGACCCGCGCATTTGCGCGGCTAGACCATATTCTATATATTTGTAATATCAAATGTTGGTGCCATTAGATAGACATTAGAAACTTTAAAAAATTGTTGCCAAATTGGTGCCGATGTAGGTACTTTATTTACATGAAATGTTAGTTAAATTATAGATGAAGATAGGAAGCTAAACATGAAAAAATGTGAATGAGAATTTAGTAAAAGTATTATTTTATGAATAGAAAAACACCCAATATGTGTGTCCTTAGAATGAGTTAAATCATCACAAAATAGAACATACTTTTAGTTGTTCCAACTACCATCTTACAACTCCATATTCCAAACACTGTAGACCATATCTTGTAGCCCAACCTATAGAAGATGTGTCGAGTTTCATACAAAAACATATGCGAATCCGTGACTAAAATTTGTACGGTATCGGTGGGTGTTTTTTTTTCTGAGCTTTGTACAACTTCAGGCATGTTGGATTAGAGCGGACATGAAATTGCAATCATGTGTTCTCCTATGCCCGAAAACCCGAATCAAGCTAATCAAAGAGGCCCTTAAATATTTTCATGCATTTGCAAATGGTGCAGTTTAGAAACCAAGGAAATGTACATATTTGTCCATGTAATTTCATTAAACTATCAAACAAAAATGGTTCCAACAAAAAAACATTTATAAGGACATGGTAGCCAGCAAAGAAGTGCAAAAAAATTATTTTGAATATTTACGAAGTAGTATAACCTATATGTAAACACTCCAGCACATATTTCCTTCCAGACATTGTAAAGCAAAGTTAGATAGTGGTACTACAAATATTGAAGTTAAAACGTATTGACCTGAAAGCAATAAATTGACTATATGTCTTCCAATATAAAATTCTACTCTCAACATTTCACGCACATTTACATGTTTGGAGATACAGAAAGCAACTGGTTCGTAGAAGAAAGAGATTATTTCTTCTGAACTCCACACCTTAAAATCAAATAAAATCATTGTTGAGCCACAGATAAAAATACAAACAATCCTAGATTGGTATTATAGCCTTTGAACTCACATTAAATAAACATAGTGTCAAGGAGATTTCATGGTTTTGAAGAAGTTTGAGCAAGGGACACTATAGTTCATAGTATGCAACCCAAACAATACAATAGTGGTACTACCTTTAGGAAAAAAGTACAAATTTCTGATTATGTAAAAAAATCATACCAAATCTTAAATGAAAATAAAGGGATCTCTAATGGACCGGCTATTATATCATACATCTTCAAAGCTTTCAGCTTATATAGAAAGGGTGCGAGCGTCCACTGAGGGCTCAGCTTTGCTAGATATATGTTGGTTAGTTTTGACTAAGCCTATTCAGATATAAGAAATAGGTGCCAACCTAAGCATTTAATAAGGAAGCACAATAGTGTGAACGTTTCGTGACATGCCAACTCAAATAGTAAATAGTTACAGATGATCAGTTTCACCTAAGACATGTTGAATATTACATTCAGTTACGAATATAAACATACATTTTTTCACAATGAGATGACAACCACACTTACTATCCAAATATTTATAAAAAGAACTACATTAGAAATTAACCATTCTTGTGCATAACTTTATTATATCCTTCTTCGGATTCTCCAAATATCTCATAATACTCCTACCAGAGAAAATAGAAGAGAAATGATATTAAGCACCTATTCTCATCAGAAATGCTCATTTCAAGTAAAAATATAATGGCAGTGATGTTCATTTCATATACTGCGGAAGTAATATCGACTTCTTTTCTATTGTTATGAAACAACGATGACCATGGCTCCAGATCCTGTTTGTGAAGATATTCTTCGACTAACAAAAATCCTATTATAAATGCTATGGTTGGATGCAATTTAACAATTTTGAAACATCAAGTGATTTGACATCCATAGAAAAATGATTTTTCCTTAGATGTTGGAGGTTGGAGAAACATCGTCTTCCTATTTGAGTGTACTACATGGATCCGAATTTATATTGCCACCAGTAAGAATCTCACATCAAGTGATTTGACATCCATAGAAAAATGATTTTTCCTTAGATGTTGGAGGTCGGAGAAACATCGTCTTCCTATTTGAGTGTACTACATGGATCCGAATTTATATTCCCACCAGTAAGAATCTCTGGTCTTTCAAATTTGCATTTACCTATCCTATCTGTACATGATCAAACACTACATGATGTAAATAAGGTGTAAATCGGTTTAGATAACACTCTACTAAGAATATAAGACATGCAGGAGGCAAGTGAACTACATGTTTCTCACATAAAGGTAGTTGTAGGAATTGAAAAGGTAGAACCTTTTGACTTACAAATAGAAATAACATTCCACAACATGCGAAAAATGACAACAGGAATCTAATATTTTGTGAGTCATGAATATGATTTATATTTTACTATAGTAGGTTGTCATGGAGTTATTTTCTTGCAACAAATCAACGTCATTTCACTTGTGGATCTTGACAAAATCTAACTCCTTCCCACTTGCATTCTATAGGTTCTCTTTAAGGTTGCTATCCTTATAATAATTTTAAATCGAAATATTTGCATCTTCTAGCACACATATATTCTGGTAATATTAAGTCCTCTTCTCTCATTGGTATGTACAGATACTACAACACAGACAAATTCCATAAGCTATTGTGCTAAGTATGCCATTGTTAATATAAAATGTATGCAGGCCTATTTATGGTGTTATATGAAAATGGTAAGCAGAACAACATCACCAATACTTCACCTTGCCGTGACATAGATTTGGCAGCACCTATTGGATAGATGATCCGTTCCAAATGTCATCTCCTCTAGTAGAAAAAAAAATCATACCTGATGTTAACAATTGCCAGTTATGTTTTGACGTAGTATTACTACAAACAACAGTACCTACGTACCATTATCCTCATGACATGTGTCACATCTAGTTACTTCTGACTGCACACCGTGGACGCCCTCTCTCAAAAAGAAATTTCTCAGAGATTGCTTCATTAGAAATTTATGTGCTTCATATAATCAGAGCAACATCGAGTAGTCTGACGCTGGTGCATGAATTCTCCTTCAATTCCACCTTTACAACACTGGTGCAAAAGAAATGTTAATATAAAATGTATGCAGGCCTATTTACGGTGTTATATGAAAATGGTAAGCAGAACAACATCACCAATACTTCACCTTGCCATGACATAGATTTGGTACCACCTATTGGATAGATGATCCATTCCAAATCTCAAAAAAATTCATACTGCCAGTTATGTTTTAACGTAAATACAAATTATATTATTTCTTTCTTGTTTGCATAACAAATCACATACCAATTGCAGCATTATGAAAGACTAAATAGTATTACTACAAACAACAGTACCTATGTACCATTATCCTTTTGCCATGTGTCACATCTAGTTACTTTTGACTGCACACCGTGGACGCCCTCTCTCAAAAAATAAATCTCATAGTGATTGCTTTATTAGAAATTTATGTGCTTCATATAATCAGAGCAACATCGAGTAGTCTGAGGCTGGTGCATGAATTCTCCTCCAGTTCCACCTTACAACCCTGGTGCAAAAGAAAGAAATATTTGCTTAGGTGGGATTTTTCATGGAGCATCTAGCAAATATTCAAAGAAACCATGAGTGGAGAGGCCTCTACATCTACTACAGGGACTCGAGTCAACATTAACTGGTGCAACAATAAAAGTGCATTGTACATCAGTAAATTAATGGTAAATAAAATAGCCCCGACACAACCAATTAATACACTATAATCAACTGACTTTTTTTTGCGACGATATAATCAACTGACTTAGATGTAGAGGTTGTGCACATGGCATGATCTAAGAACAGTACCTACATATATTGATTGCGAAGTCACAAACCAAACCTCCTTACATCAGGAAACATATATCTTATCAACGTACTTGACTTTGTCAAACTGAATCAGGATACGTAGGGGCCATGGCTGGAAGGAGGGATGCATATAGATGACAGATCTCCTTTGGGGCAAAGGAAAAAGGGCGGATGGCAACACGATCCTCCCTGCTGCCGCTCATGATCGAACTATGTCGCCGTTGATTCACCAGTGGCGACATGGAGACTTGGAGAGAGCCTGACGCGCTTAATTGGAGAAGATGAAGCAGGGAAGATCCGATCCGACTGCCGACCGGTCCATGGCTGCGACATGGCAGGGATTAGGAGAGCCAATCACGGATCTGCTTTTTCTTGGCAAGGATCAGGAGAGCCAATCACGGAAGTGCTTTTTCCTTTCGTGAGGAGCTAACGGAATTATCTGTGTACAACGGAAGGGCCGTGTGGATATTGTACGTGGATCTGATTTCTTTTCCTATTTCTCACGTATTGTAAGATAAGTCTGATATGGAATTTTTTTTAAAGAATCTGATTTGGAGTTTTTATTTTTGCTCTCGTGCGTTATGTTAGTATATATGAATCGAAGGCATATTCCTTTCCATATTTTTCAAGTTTCCACCACATACACGTGATAGGCTAATGCAATGTTTTTTCCTATTCTTTTTTAGGGTTTTGTTTCCTATCATTACATCTCCTACTCCTACTCTCACGTATATGTTTTTTTTTCTGAGATTGTGTTTACGTGGTTACAGCCCATGTACGTGTCATGTTTGACTATGGTGTATTCAATGTTTACTTTTTCTATGTAACGTTTTCTTTTTTAATCTCAACCATCGAAATCAAAGATTAACGGCGTATATATTTTAGCCTATGTGGATCCACCATGTGGCTTCTTTTACTCTTGTCTTAATTATATAATAGATAGATAGATTTTGCTAATTACTAGAACACAAACATATGATACTCCCTCCGTTTCAGTTTACAAGTCCTACACATATACCTAGGTTGCCAATTTTATCACCCTAATATAAACTATATAGCACAAAAATTATACCTTTTGAAAATAGAACATCTAAAGTTTATATTGATATATTTATTGTAATATATGACTTGTATTAGGTTGGTCAAATTGACGACTTAGGTACGCGCACGCCCTGTAAACTAAGAGAGATGGAGTACAAGAAATTAAGAACAGTAGTAATTCAACTAAGAAAAGAACAGTGTTGATGAAACAAAAAAAGCTAAGAAAGGCATGTAACAAGGTACCTCGATATTGCTAGAAAATTAGAAATTGCATGATTTTGCTGCTGCTTGCGAGTCATCAACAAAAATCAAAGTTCCTCTTTACTAATCCTAAATCAACTCAAGAAATCGGAGTGTGAGGAAGAGATATATGCGAGGATGAACTTCACCAAAAGAATGAACGACCTGACAAGATTACAGGAAGAGGGAATTTTCGTTGAAGATGAAGTCGATTGGAATCTCAAAAATCGCATAACTACTTCCATTAATCACGCCTAACAGCCAAAATCACAATTAGAGGACGCGGATGGGGCCCGGTCGACCTTGGCATGGCTGGTTCGTTGCTCAAATTGGGGAAGAGGAGTAATAGCCGAGAAGACTGCGGCGTGCGGCAAGCCGGTAATCACTCGATCTGTTAGGATTCCTTTTTCTTTTTCTACAATCAATCAATCTATTACATGGCACAAACATCACGCATGTATGCTAAATAAAATCTCGCATGTACAACGAACTAACAACCAGCCATCGGGGCCCGGGGCGGCCGCCCCTTCTGCGCCCCCTCCCCCCGGGCCGGCCCTACTTATTTAGCCTGAACGAAAGCCCTGTTTTCTACTAGTGTTTGATGCTCAAGATGTAATATCTTATATCTTATATTTACTAATCGGAAGGACCAATCGAGCCTCTATGTTAATTCTAAGAAAACATAATAATTGTCCGTTAGATCTGTATATTATGACTTTGCAGCCATTGGATGAAGTGCCTCAAAGAATCCTCACAATCTATCTCACCTGCATGACTAAAAAGATGAAAAAGGAATCTGCAGTGCCTCAAAGAGTCCTCACAATCTATCCCACCTTCACGACTAAAAAAATAAAAAGAAACAAAGTAGGAATCTGCAGTCGTGGGATGTAGTGCCTCAACTCACGTACGTGAACGTGGCTCTATGTTATTAATCTTTACCTACTAATAAAGCGGCTATCGTTTCTGGTCGTCCGTCATTAAAATTACTCTTTAAGTTGGTAAAATTTACCGGCCAACGCCACCGTAAGTGGAAAAACGATTCAAATTTTCGGACAAAAATCGCCGCCGCCTTCATTGTTTTATATGGGAGCGACGAGTAGCAATCACATAACTATGGGCAGCAAAGTGGTGGTTCGATCGCTCGTCTGGCGACGAGGCCAGGGATCGATCCGCAGCTTGCAAAATTTTTATCTTTCTTTTCTAACGCATGTCCTACCCATGTATGCGTTCATGGGCCGGCCCATGTGTGGGGCTTCACTCCCCTTTTTTATTTTATTTTTTTGTCTTTTCATTTCTCATTCTGTTTTCTATCTTCTTTCTTCTTTAAATTAATTCAGAACTTTAATATTCTAAAAGTTGCGAGTTTTCAAAAAACATGTTTGAGAAATCATAAAATATATGTGAATTCAAAAATGTTTAGAAAATCATAGAAATTTTGTAGATTCAAAAAATGTTGGTGGTTTTGCCAAACTGTTCGCAAAGTTATAAATAAATCACAATTTGGAAAAAATGGTTGGGAAATAAAATCATGTTCATGATTTTGAAAAAATGATCGTGTATTCAAAACATATTCGGGAATCTGAAAAAAAATGTCCATGACATTTTAGAAAATGTTAACAAAAAATAATATTTGTTTTTTAAAATTTGTTTCACAATTTAAAAAAAATTCATCGATTCAAAAAATGTTGGTTGATTCGAAGACTGATAATGAATTCAAAACCGGTCATACATTTAAAAAATTTGTAAACAACTAATGTTCATGAATTTTTTGAGAAAATCAAAAATTTCAAAAAAATATTTGTTTGTCGATTCAAAAAAATGTTCACTGATTTGAAAGTATTTTATGTCTAGGATTTGATTAGTTTTTCGAAAGTCTTTATATGTCTTAGTGTTGGGAGTAGTTCGTGGTCAATGAGTTTTGTTTTTAAAGTTTCAAACGTTCCCTTGCACGACATAGTGACAAGTGTGGCATGCACTAGCAAACTCATAGCCTTTGGATTTACCATGTCGAATGCATTGTGATCACGGACATCGCGACCATCATCGGCTAGGGTGAGAAAAAATAAATGGTAACATGATGAGCCACTGTGTTAAAATAGAGTACGCTCATATATCAGGATATTGAGTCATACTTATTTGCTTAGCCATAATTTTTTGTCTCCCGTTGCAACGCACGGGCATATTTGCTAGTCTATACCAATATAAAAAGATCCAAAGAGGCAGATCCAATTAATCTCGGCCATCAAATATGTCAATTCAACAACCTAGACTGCTTCAATGTTGAGCGCTCAACACGTTTAGCATGCAATTAATTTCATGCCAAATATAATGCTAATCACATAATAACACGCAAATAAATAATATCCTACTTAATATCCGCATGCACTTAATTAACTTTCAAATAAACGTGCAGTTAATTTCATGACAAATAGTTCTAACCACACAATAACACGTAAATAATATCCTACTTAATCTTCGCATGCACTTAATATACTTCTAAATTAATGTGCATTATTACACGTACACATTGACAAAAAGAAACAAAGTAGGAATCTGCAGCCGTGGGATGTAGTGCCTCAACTCACGTACGTGGACATGGCTCTATGTTATTAATAGTATTAAAAGTTAAGCAGTTTCGTTTCTAGGATTAAAACTTAATGTATTTGTCTATGTTGATGAAGCCTAACATGCCCCTCCCCGATCCCATACCACTCTCATCCTCGGTCTCTATCTCCCATGATTCCCCAAATAAACAAATAATTTCTGTTGCCCTGTCGTGATACATGCCACCGCAAGAAGCATTGGCGCAAGCCCGACCTGGTGATTTTTCCAATGCAAGTCACCGACGACTTTCTGGGGGGCGTTATGAAACTGTCCAAAGCAGGCCTCCGATATGTGCTGATTGCCAATGCTTTTGGCCTTGACAAACACACATAGATGAAGCTAGCCGGTGGCTGCATGCCTATACCATGCATGGTGCAAGAACGTACAGCAGTGCGCCGATGGATCTGGGAGCCAACGAACGACACCGATGGTGTCCAGGCTTTTGAGCGGACAAAATTGCTGCAGAAGAATATGCAAACTGCCTCTTTTAATTTCCTCCTTTCCAGATTTAATTGGCGTTTGCGGATTGCCAGCGCATCACGTTCTGGCCGCTTGCTCCTGGAGTAGATGATAAGAGATGGCATAAACTCGGCCAACAATATAAATAATATAAAAGTAGAAGTTGACTCGAAAAGTTCGTTTCTTGATATTCATTTTTTCAGTGACTATTTTTGTTTCAAGGGTTCCAGTGACTATATTGGCTGATGAGGTGCTCAATGAATCTCTCCGTAGTCATTGTTCGCATAAACTCGACATCATGATAAAGTAACTTCGGGAAATCATATTTAATTTTATTCTAAAATATGAAATTTTACGTTCCTGTAAATGTATAGACACATGTGTACATATGAGGAAATATAATTTTCAAGCTGAAAAACAAGCAAATTAAGTTATTTGTGCACTAAGAGACACTAGGTAAAGTAATATATGCCATAAAAATGTATTAAATTACCGGAAGAACTTGTCATAAATTATCATATGATTTTCTTTGAGTTAAAATTATCTCATTATTTTACCAAATTTCACAAATGTATGTCGTCGTTGACCTCTATGTGTGTGGACATTTAACAAATTTTTTAAACATAAAACTATTGTATGTCTTACTAAGTCGAATATAGTGACTGAGGTTAAATGATTAGTTTTACTGTAAAGAATCCCATTTTTTTTTCTTTGGACATATCCTAGGTTTATGCATACTCAGTGGTAAAGTGATCTCGATCAACACGAAGGATTCATATATAGGTTCAGTTTATACGAATTCCATGTAATGAGTCTGATGACAGTGATTAACCACAGGAAATAACCTGGCTCTAGAATGTATTAATCCTCAAGTAATCCAACTCAATATTGATAAACACCATAAATCTAATGGACTGGAGGAATACTACCGGTTGATTTGCCAGCCTTGACTAAATTCTTTTCAAACCCATATCAGTCAAACTCATGGAAATAGATATATAATATTAATTTCTAATGTAAAATCCGGTGTATGTAATAAATATGAAGATAGCAAAGATATGGTCCTAGATCTGCTAAAACTATTTTTAACTTATAATTTCCAAAGATAGAGTTCAAAAGCATAAGGTTTCATATATAATAATTAAATTGGGTATTTAAAATAATAACTTATTAACATAAGATTGAAAATATTACATAATAAAAATTGCATTCTAAATGAGGGTTTACTTATTTCATAAACATATATGTGAGCAAAAGTCTACATTTTGTGTCATATTTGGTAAAATATTTACCGGTCACTTTTGTCTAGATCAATTATAGATATATTTAATATTTAGTGGATTATGTGTGATATGTTTCTGTGGCATATTTGTGAAGGTGTAAAACTGCTATTCCATAAATTAACTGTACCAATGCACAAATTAAACAATTATGTATGTTGAATTGTTGAAAGATCACAAAAATACAATTATGTGCATCTTCTGGAGTAGGGTGTTTTGGTGCCCAGGCTCATCTGCACCCGGTTAGAAAAAATTCATAAAAAATAAAAAAAAAATCAAAAAAAAATTTGTGTGGTAGAAAATTTGATGCGTGAGGCCCGCTCCAAGTTTCAAGTCATTTGGACATATGAGCAGCTCTCATCAAAAAAGACAAATTGGGTCAAAACAGTACATGAACAGTAAACATTTTTACAGACCCCCAATTTGTCTTTTTTGCTGAGAGCTGCTCATATGTCCAAATGACTTAAAATTGGGAGAGGGCCTCACGCATCAAATTGTCTACCACACAAATTTTATTTGAAATTTTTTGAATTTTTCTAGTATTTGTTATGATTTTTTTCGTCGGCACAGGTGCATATGAGCTCGGGTGCAGAAATGGATTTTCGCATCTTCTATCATGAAAAACTATGTAGACATCAATATGAGAAACTTGAAACCATCATCAGCGAGAAAATGTATTAACAATTTAAATATGGCCACTAATAGGCGCCAGCGCATCGGCCGAAACTTTCGGCCGGTCCGCTCACAACCGTTCGATGTGGCCTACTGTAGCCATCCGATCTGGTCTTCCCCTTTGACGCATCTTCTTCCTTCAGATCCCTCCCCCCAGCCAAATCTTCCTCCTGGCCGCCGTTGTGCCTGCGCTCCCGGCGAGCTCGCCGCGGCTGGCAACAGCTCGCCCCTCCCCCCCCCCTAAAAAAACTGGACCCACTCCCTTCCCCCACGGACTCGCTCGGCCGGCGGCCACAGAGAAAACGCGAGAGCACCATCAAAACGCGGCTTGCCCTCACCATAGCAACCACCGCCGCTGCTTCAAACCAAATCGCAATGGTCAGAACACCGCGTTGCCGTGGTTTGCAGCACCCCCGTATCTCATCGCCGGCGATCTCTCATCGCACGTCACTAAGCTCGTAGCGCCCGTGGGGGTGGACAGCTGCTTCCAGCATCTTCGGAACGCGGTTGTAGCAAAAAAGATTCCGGCGTGGAATGTTGTTCCAGCACCGGTGGTCATGGGCGTAGGAAAATGCGACAACGGTTGTAGCTTTTTGCTATGTGGTTGCAGCTAAAAAGCGCCCACGTAATCCGCTCTTCGCACCGGCGTCATAGTTGTAGCAAAATGTGGCGCCCGTTGTAGCAAAAAGAGTGTGTGGTTCCGGGCAAAATAGCTCGCCGGTGACGCCACCCTGTCCCCATCGTAGCAAAAAACCTGACTGGTTGTATCTTTTGTAGTCGCTGGTTGTAGCAAAACACCACTCATAACCACCAAATGAAGAAGCCGATGTAGCAAAAAATGTGGCAAGTTCCAGCAAAACATAAAGCTGGTTCTAGCAAAAAAAAACACGTCGGTGGTGCGATGCACGTTTGGTTCCAGCAAAAATCACAGGAAGCAAAATTCAAAAAAAGAAGTACATGTAGCAAAAAAGTAGCAAGTTCCAGCAAAAAAATAACGGGTTCCAGCACCCGACATAGCCGGTAGTAGCACCGGATAATGGTGGTTCTGGTACCCGACGCAGCCAGGTTGCAGCTTGCCGTCGAGCTGGTTCCAGCATCGCTGCAGCTGGTGGTAGCACCGGGACTCGCTGGTTCCAACACCGGATGCAGACGGTTGCAGCTTGGGTCGAAGATGTCAATGGACGCCGGAGAAGCCCGTCGCAGCTCGGCCGCTAGAGGTCCAACACCTCCCGCTGCCCGAGGTCCACAGCACCTCCGGCCGCTCCGAGTGGTCCGCGGCGCTGCTGGATAGGAGCGTGACAATGACTACCTCGCCGGCGTTGAACAAGACACTGGCGTGGCTCTCGTAGCCAGCGGAAAAGGGGAAGAGCAGATGAGATCTTGCTCGTTGTGTGAGGGTGGAATGGCTATGGTTGTGATTTTGCTGGCTGGAGGAGATGCGGCATGGCTAGAGGAGATCGTTGGTGGAGGGATCTCATGGAAGATGTGTTGCTGCTGGAGAAGAAGACGCGAGTGGATAACGGGATGAGAAGATAAGGCATGTGCGGTTGGCTTTGCTCGGGAAAAAAATAGAAGCAATTGGGCCAGCTACGTGTCTTGCGGGGTGCTACATGGATGCTATGTGGGCTGTGTACATGGGGCCGCACCGAACGAGACGCACGAGCGGGAGGCGACTGGCCGAAGCTTCGGCCGGCGCACCATCTCGAAACGCTTTCCTTTAAATATGGTAGAAACACTACTCAATGGATGGGCGCTGACATGCAGTGGCGGATGTACAGGGTGGCCAGGGTGGGTCGTGGCCCACGCTGGGATTTTGAATGTGCTTATATACCTATATCTATAATTGGGCCAGAAAGAAAAAACGGCCCAGTAACTTATTCAGGGACGAACGCATCATGGCCAGCAGTACCCACGTCTCATCCGGTCGCCCCCATCGCACAACGACTCCTCTGCGGCTCTGCTTGACCCCGACACATAGCCCTGCCAGCCTTCGCGGCGTCTCCTTTCCTCGCAGCTTCGTCGGTCGACTGCCTCCGGCCGGAGCCCACAGTTCTACCGTACATGAGGCTCCCGACTCCCTCTTCCCGGCTTCCCGCCCGGCCGCCAGGTCCAGCTGCGCCCCTACCCTGTGCGCGGCTGCGCCCCTGCGGACTGCGGTCCCGGCGTCCCGCCTCCCTTTTTTGGCACCCCGCCGGCCCGGCCGCCCCCCCTTCAAAGCCCCACCACGGCGGCAAACCCCTTACCGATTTTAAGGTACCCAAATGCCTCAATTTCAGACTTAGGTTTTTTTTTGCCCCAATTTCATGCACAAGAACTGATGAACACATACATAATTTTTTTTTTGAAAGATCCAGCAAATTGCTGGCTTCAATTAGATTTAGCAGAAAGCAGCAGAAAAACAACATGAGGAGGATCCGAAGATCAAAGAAAAAGGAAAACCGCAACCCTATTGGTTGCAAGACAACACCACACTCACACGGCGGATCGCCATCCACCCACAACAGGACGACGCAGCTCCGACTCCGGCAAAGAAACAATGGAGAATTAGGCAAGGCTGGCGTCAGAGAAGATCGCCGAACAGACCACATGTTGCCCATCATCGTACGCCAATAGGGCCCAGACCGTAGCTTCGACTTCACAGCAACAAGCAGCCGAGGTAATCTTGTAGACACGCCGAAGAAGAGCCGACTACCACAACCAATGCCACACCTCCGACAATGCTCACCGCCGTCATCGTTGCCACAGAAGCCTAACTGACGAACACGACCAAGTAGCACGAACGGCATCCCCCACCTATCACTGGTCCCTCTGGTAGGCAAGAAGCTTCTGGAACGATGCCCCAAGAGGTGCGACACACGTCGCCATCAACGCCTGATCCCTGAGGATCAAGGGTTTCCCCCGAGCATTCTTGCATATTGGAGTGAGCAGAAACGCCTCAGCAACGCCTTCTAGAAGGAAACAGCGCCCGCAGGCGTCGTCGTCGCCTACCCCAGTCCAGGACTAGCAGCAAGGTCTTCACCCGGCGCTGCATTGCCAACCACCAAGTTCAGCCAGACCACCACGGCAGTCGCGCGCCCGGCGGCCGCTGGCCCCGCGCGCCCAACGACCGCCGCGACCACCTTCAGATCTGGACGCCGGGGCCCAGATCTCCATCGTTGCCACCGGTCCACGCCGGATAACCGCCAACCCCATGTGCCCGACGGTCATCGCAGCCACCAGCAGAACTGGACGCCGGGGCCCGATCTGCCACTCACCGGCCCCTTGGAGCCCACGGCCACCGGCGCACAGAGCCGCCTACAACCTCCGCGTGGTCGAACCCACTCCTGCCTGACCCTACTCCTCTGCTGTAGTACAACTGCGAGCACACCGCGCCTCCAACAGGGCCATCCCCAACCGTGCGCACTCCAGAGGCCCCCACGCCTCCCCTCCTCGCCAGATCCGGCCGTCGCGCCAACGGCCGATCCAGATCCGCGAGCACCCAGCCGCAGCAGCCTACGAGGGCCAGCACGCCCGGGCCGCATGCGCCGCCTGCAGCGCCGCCCAGACGCAGGCACCAGCCACACGTGCGCCACCGCACCATGTAGCTCCGGGCTGCTGTACCGCCCCGCACCTCCACTGGTCGAGCTGCCCCGCGCAGCTCAGCACAGTTGGAGGAAGAAGGAGGCCCCGCCGCCGCCTACGACGTGCGGGCTTTGCCCGGCGGCGCCTTCCGGCGGCGGTGAGGGGGAGCATGGACGGGATTGTAGCTACTCCGGCGGCTAGGTTTTGCTCCTGGGGCGCCCCGCGGGGGAGCGTCACGGGAGTCGGGAGTCGGGGATCTATTGCGTACATAATTTTGCGCAAGTACTTTGGTTAAATCGGTCTATATTCATAAATGATGTGAGATTATAGCTTGCTTGAATGAAGCCACAAAGGCTTGAATTTTGCCTCAATATATAGTTGTCTTGAATGAAGCCAACTATTATTTCTTCCTCAATTAGTTTCATTTTGTACATAATGCCTCAATTAACTTGTGTATTGTGTGTTTGTTACAGAATTATTGAAGAATGAAGAGGGCTAGAGACATTGTTTCTCTTTTCCAGAGAAGCTATTACGATAGGGAAGAAGAAGGCAGGGAGTATGTCGGATGTGGCCAAAGAGCAAACCGGGGAACTTTTGTGCATGCCTTTTGTGATTGAAGAGCAAACTCATGAACCAACCGTATCTATGTCGAATGTGACCGTAGAGCAAACGGAAGAGCATTTTCTACCATGAGTTTAGTCAAGAGCAAGTTGAGAAAATAAGATGGGTGATAGTCTTTTGGATAATTGACAAGTCACATACATTGAGAGGGACGCTTTCTCTCAGGTGAATGAAGATGATATAATTGATACCTTCATGGCAAGAAACATAGTCTTTTTGAACTTGTCAAGGTATGTGCTATGGTCCAGGTTGTATTTACTATATAGGCCTCTTTATGCAAAATCAAGATTTAATTGAGAATTTTAGTGTGTTCATATGACCATATTGATATATTTCTTTATGATATTGATAGTTAGTTAGAACATTCACATATCATATTGCTTATAAAAAAATTCGGGCGGACCACCCTGGTGTCAGATGCTAGCTCCGCCACTGCCGACATGTCAAGGCTGGAGGAAGAACAACTCAAAAATCGTCGCTGCAAACAAGTAACTTTACTACAACTATAGGGTCGGCTACAAAACTAGCCCGTGCAGATGCACGGGTTGATGGCTAGTAGTCAAAGTGTAGCATCTGGTTTTAAGGACAAAACCAGATACACACCATCCATATGTGAGTTCAGGAAATCAAATCACACACATATGGTTACAAATAGAGGTAATATCAAAAGGCAATGCTTAATATATAACGTACTTAGTACTACAAATAATACATTTTAATCTAACTTCCTTAAATTATGCAAATCAATCGATGCCTTTTATTGGTTCAATTTGTCTTAGGAAACAAATAACAGATTTTCAGGAAACAAATAATACATTTTAATCTAACTTTCCTAACTTATGCAAATCAATCGATTCCTTTTATTGGTTCAATTTGTCTTAGAAACAAATAACAGATTTTCAGGAAACAAATAATACATTTTAATCTAACTTTCTTAAATTATGCAAATCAATCGATTTCTTTTATTGGTTCAATTTGTCTTAGGAAACAAATAACATATTTTCAGGAAACAATTAATACATTTTAATCTAACTTTCCTAACTTATCTAAATCAATCGATTCCTTTTATTGGTTCAATTTGTCTTAGGAAACAAATAACAGATTTTTAGAAAACAAATAATACATTTTAATCTAACTTCCTTAAATTATGCAAATCAATTGATTCCTTTTATTGGTTCAATTTGTCTTAGGAAACAAATAACAGATTTTTAGGAAACAAATAATACATTTTAATCTAACTTTCCTAACTTATTAGTGAAATTTGTTTTAGGAAACAAATAACAGATACGTCACAACTTTCCTCCCAATAAATAGTTTCTTAACATTTGCAAACTTTCCTAATCAGACACGTCACAAACGTGCAGGTACTGATATCGCGTTATCAAACAATAAAACCCTATTTGCATAGAAATCAGTTTAAAAATCCTAACTTACCTAAATTTTTACCTTTCCTTGATAACAACAAACATTTTCTATGTTTTCCATCGATATTAGCATTTTTTTGAACTGAGATCTCCGGGTTATGATTTTTTTTGTGATTCTTTCCAATTGTGACCTCTCCTTCCACTCCGGCTCCTTGTCGGATAAACACCTCCACCACTGCCAGGTGACACCGCCCCAGACCTCCTGCCTCTCCACACCTTCTCCGCCACCTCCTTCTCGTACTCCATTAACAATCCCTCCGCCACATTTGTCCACGGCGGTGTCGAGGGCATGGTGCAGCAGCATACCATGTAGAGCAACGATAGCAGCAGGAAGCAACACGCAGAGGCGAGGCTGAGGGGCGGCCGCGAAGATGGCCATGATCGAGGCGGCGTGAGGCAGGGGGCAGCAGACGGGGCGAGCGCAGCCAGCGAGAGTGTGGCGCGCGACCAGGGTGTGGTGGCTGCGGCGAGCGCGACGGCAGCGGCGGGCGCGACCGACGCGGTGTAGCACGGGCGTGGGCATGGAGAGGGAGTGGCCCCGCGGGCGCGGAAGAAGAGCGGCAGGCTCGGGCATGGGCGTGCATAGGAGCGGGCATGTGCCACGGGGTCAATCCGAGGAGCTCGGTGGCTACCCCTGCAATGGCCATGGCGGACAGCGGTTCTCGGCCACGGCGAAATACCTAACGAGAGCAAACGAGAGGGGAGACAAGGGAAAGGCAAGAGGAGATCATGGCGGTGTCAATGGCGCCCTAGGGGAAGACATGGGAGCTCGGGGCGGCGCGGATCGAATGGCAATGTCGCAGTGGCCCAAGGTTGAGGAAGACGGCAGCGACGTCGATGCGGTGGTGCTGGACTTGATCTCGTTGGCGCAGACGGCGAAAGCGAAGGCATTCGGAGCTCCTCGACAAGCTCCTAGCCCGCAGGGAGGGCAGTGGCCATGTGGACGGGGTCGGTCATGGTGGGCGTGGCGTCTGACTTCGTCCAGATCGACGGGATCGAGCAAGCTAGGAGGAGAAGTGGATTTGGGAGGGGGCGTCAAGGAGGAGTGAGGCCATGGGGTAGGGAAGGCAGGGCGTCACCCTTATCCATTCCCCTTTGATGCCAGCGAGGTGGTCGGGCGGGAGCCCGTCTCTGTAGCGACGCGGCTCGGGGAACAGGAGAAGACGACCGCGCGGGGACTGGACCGCTGAGCCGGTTCGGTGGCAAGGCTCGGGGGTAGGACGAATCCCCTTTTACATCGTCCTTTTGGTTTTTCAATGTATTCTAATCTGTTTCTCCTTTTTAACACCGTTTTCTATTTATTCTTATCAACTAAATGATCTCTACTCCTATGTCTTAGTTGGTAGTCTCCGTTTCAGGTTTATTTTCGTCCCACCTCCCGAGTGAGGGAGAGGGGGAGAGAGAGTAAGGAAGAGGGAGGGTGTGTGTGTGTGTGTGTGTGTGTGTGTGTGTGTGTGTGTGTGTGTGTGTGTGTGAGAGAGAGAGAGAGAGAGAGAGAGAGAGAATTTGATGGTAAAAAAGGTCGTCGATGTCACTTAATATGTATGAGAATATTCAATGTAATATTAACATAATTGATATTGAACTTTTAAAATTAATGTGGCCCCGTTGCAACGCACGGGCGTTGTTCTAGTAAACGTAGAAGTTGACTCGAAAAATTCGTTTCTTGATATTCATTTTTTCAGTGACTATTTTTGTTTCAAGGGTTCCAGTGACTATATTGGCTGATGAGGTGCTCAATGAATCTCCCCGTAGTCATTGTTCGCATAAACTGGACATCATGATAAAGTAACTTCGGGAAATCATATTTTATTTTATTTTAAAATATGAAATTTTACGTTCCTGTAAATGTATAGACACATGTGTACATATGAGGAAATATAATTTTCAAGCTGAAAAACAAGCAAATTAAGTTATTTGTGCACTAAGAGACACTAGGTAAAATAATATATGCCATAAAAATGTATTAAATTACCGGAAGAACATGTCATAAATTATCATATGATTTTCTTTGAGTTAAAATTATCTCACAAATGTATGTCGTCGTTGACCTCTATGTGTGTGGACATTTAACAAAGTTTTTAAACATAAAACTATTGTATGTCTTGCTAAGTCGAATATAGTGACTGAGGTTAAATGATTAGTTTTACTGTTAAGAATCCTTTTTTCTTTGGACATATCCTAGGTTTATGCATACTCAGTGGTAAAGTGATCTCGATCAACACGAGGGATTCATATATAGGTTCAGTTTATACGAATTCCATGTAATGAGTCTAATGACAGTGATTAACCACAGGAAATAACCTGGCTCTAGAATGTATTAATCCTCAAGTAATCCAACTCAATATTGATAAACACCATAAATCTAATGGACTCGAGGAATACTACCGGTTGATTTGCCAGCCTTGACTAAATTCTTTTCAAACCCATATCAGTCAAACTCATGGAAATAGATATATAATATTAATTTCTAATGTAAAATCAGGTGTATGTAATAAATATGAAGATAGCAAAGATATGGTCCTAGATCTGCTAAAACTATTTTTAACTTATAATTTCCAAAGATAGAGTTCAAAAGCATAAGTTTTATATATAATAATTAAATTGGGTATTTAAAATAATAACTTATTAATATAAGATTGAAAATATTACATAATAAAATTGCATTCAAACTGAGGGTCTACTTATTTCATAAACATATATGTGAGAAAAAGTCTACGTTTTGCGTCATATTTGGTAAAATATTTACCGGTCACTTTTGTCTAGATCAATTATAGATATATTTAATATTTAGTGGATTATGTGTGATATGTTTCTGTGGCATATTAGTGAAGGTGTAAAACTGCTATTCCATAAATTAACTGTACGAATGCACAAATTAAACAATTATGTATGTTGAATTGCTGAAAGATCACACAAATACAATTATGTGCATCTTCTGGAGTAGGGTGTTTTGGTGCCCAGGCTCATTTGCACCCGGTTAGACAAAATTCAAAAAAAAATAAAAAAAAAATAAATAAAATTTCTGTGGTAGACAATTTGATGCGTGAGGCCCGCTCCAAATTTCATGTCATTTGGACATATGAGCAGCTCTCAGCAAAAAAGACAAATCGGATCAAAACAGTACATGAACAGTAAACATTTTCACAGACCCCCAATTTGTCTTTTTTGCTGAGAGCTTCTCATATGTCCAAATGACTTGAAATTGGGAGCGGCCTCATGCATCAAATTGTCTACCACACAAATTTTATTTGGAATTTTTTGAATTTTTCTAGTATTTCTTATGATTTTTTCATCGGCATGGGTGCATATGAGCTCGGGTGCAGAAATGGATTTTCGCATCTTCTATCATGAAAAAAATATGTAGACATCAATATGAGAAACTTGAAACCATCATCAGCGAGAAAATGTATTAACAATTTAAATATGGTAGAAACACTACTCAATGGGTGGCGTCGACATGCAGTGGCGGATGTACAGGGTGGCCAGGGTGTGGGATTTTGAATGTGCTTATATACCTACTAGTGAGTTATGCGTGCTTTGCACGTGAGTTGTCGATATCGTTACAACACAATGTTGACATACAACTGACACTTACATATTACGTCATTGAAAAGAAAAACCTTAGCTGCATAGTGTCCCAATACATGTATATAACGCATTATATGTATGGACCTCAAGGTTAAATTCATGTATATGCAAAGATAGTGTTATGCATTTGATTGAAATTCTCTGAAAAGATATATGGACTATAAGAAATGGTTCATCAGAAGACTTTCACCATGAGTAAAATTCACAAATAATCTCATAAATGGATACACTTTTATTCAAGCGAGAACTCTAATGGAGCAAGGGCATACACAGAAGATTCTAGACTAAATTATAAATGGATACACTTTTATTGAAGCGAGAAATTGTAATGGAGCAAGATCATCCATGGAAGGTTCTAGAATAAATGAGAAGTGTGTAAATATAGTATATGTGACAAGTATAAGGGTGGACTAAGTTTTTAATTATTAGAAACTTGTAGATGGTACACATGGAGGAATCTGATGTAATTGATAGGAAATCGAATGGTCAGCAATGCTCGGATTTGCCACCTCTTGACCGTCGGATTAAGTTCATCCAACGATCCATATTCAAACTTATTCACACACTATATAGTGGTATAGATATCTATAATTGGGCCAGAAAGAAAAAACGGCCCAGTAACTTATCCAGGGACGAACACATCACGGCCAGCAGTACCCTCGTCTCGTCCGGTCGCCCCCCTCGACAATGACTCCTCTGTGGCTCTGCTTGACCTCGACATAGCCCCGCCAGCCTTGGCGTCTCCTTTCCTCGCAGCCGGCGGTCGACGGCCCCGGCGGAGCCCGCAGATTCTACCGTACATGAGGCTCCCGACTCCTCTTCCCGTCTTCCCGCCCGGCCGCCAGTCCAGTTGTGCCCCTGCCTGTCTGGCGGCTGCGCCCTGCGGACTGCGGTCCCGGCGTCCGCCTCCCTTTTTTGGCACCCTGCCGGCCCGGCCGCCCCCCTTGCAAAGCCCCACCACGGCGGCAAACCCATGACCAATTTAAGGTACCCAAATGCCTCAATTTCAGACTTAGGGTTTGGTTATTTTGCCCCAATTTCATGTACATGAACTGATCAACACATACATAATTTTGCACAAGTACTTTGCTTAAATTGGTCTATATTCAAAAATAATGTAAACTTATAACTTGCTTGAATGAATCCACAAAGGCTTGGATTTTTCCTCAATTATTTCATTATAGTTGTCTTGAATGGAGCCAACTATCATTTCTGCCTCAATTACTTTCATTTTGCACATAATGCCTCAATTTACTTGTGTATTGTGTGTTTGTTACAGAATTATTGAAGAATGAAGAGGGCTAGAGACATTGTTTCTCTTTTCCGAGAAGCTATTACGGTAGGGAAGAAGAAGGCAGGGAGTATGTCGGATGTGGCCAAAGAGCAAACCGGGAACTTTTGTGTATGCCTTTTGTGATTGAAGAGCAAACTCATGAACCAACCGTGTCTATGTCGAATGTGACCGTAGAGCAAGCGGAAGAGCATTTTCTACCATGAGTTTAGTGACAGGGCCGGCTTTGGCCCAGGGCAAGAGGGGCGACGGCCTGGGGCCCAGCCAAAATGGGGGCCCATATAATCTGGTACAGTGTATAGGGCAGTGTAAAGGAAAAAAAGGGAAAAAGGCCCAGCCAGCCCAGCTGCCCAGGCAAGGCCTGAACACGGTGGAAGAAGGAACGTCCAGGTTCAGAAGGTTGAGGCTTCGTTTTCTGTCGAGCGAATCACGCACGGAGTCCTCGCCCAGCCGCCCACTCGCCTGACTGGAATCCCTAATTCCCAAATCATGCAAGGTCACAGAGAGTTGGAGCGATCAAAGTCGGCAAGAAATCGAGGAGATATCAAGATCAACAGGTAATAATTCCCAGATTAAAAACTTTGCGAGCAGATTATGCCTGCTGGGTTCAATCTTTTCGTGTTCTCAATCTAAAAATCTAAATCAGGTGTCTGATTTTACTTTCTTTTTACATCACTTGCAACTGCATCCATTCGTTAGCGTGCCAGACTCTCAAATCGCTCGGTTTGTTCGATTGTTCTTGGAGGAGTTAGTCAGCCTCGGTCAGTGTCACTTGGTCATTCAGATATCAGATCAGATAGCCTTGTTTTGGAGGCTTTGAGTTTGCTAAGTTGCTACAACGTTTTAATGATACTGGAGGAGAGGTCAGTGTCCTCTCTCATTTTATGGTAATCATGTTGCTGAATCATAATTACTGGAGGCTTCGAGGTCTGGTTTGTTAGCATGCTATTTCTCTTTCTTTTTACGGGCGGCAAGAAAATCAGTCGACTGAGATTTAACGAAGTCTCAGTCGACCATGCAACATTTTTTGATCGTATGCAACACTTTTTCATACCGGTTGCAACATTCTTTTGTTGGTTGAAGCATGTCATCCCTCCTCGGTTGTAGCACGTCATCTCACCGGTTGCAACATCCTTCATTGACGGTTGTAGCATTTTAATTAGAACGGTTGTAGCATTTGTTGTTGTTGCTTGCAATACCATCGCAACATTTATCGTCGCCGCTTGTAGCATCTAGCCGTGCGCTTGTAGCAAAAAACATGTTGACGTCACTCGACCGAGACTTCGTTAAGTCTCAATGACCGAGTCCTAGACACACCCTTCTTTTTATGCGTTGTAGCTTCTATGATACTTGGTTTGGAACAAATGCAAAATATTATCAGATATTTGATTCTAATGAAAAATTATTAGTCTTTGTGACTTCATAATAACTGTATTCATTCATGTATCAAATCGGATTTTCTCTCTATTGGGCCCATTGGTGGAGTCCGCAGGGCCTTTGAAATCCCAGAGCCGGCACTAGTTTAGTCAAGAGCAAGTTGAGAAAATAAGATGGGTGATAGTCTTTTGGATAATTGACAAGTCACATACATTGAGAGGGACGCTTTCTCTCAGGTGAATGAAGATGATATAATTGATACCTTCATGGCAAGAAACATAGTCTTTTTGAACTTGTCAAGGTATGTGCTATGGTCCAGGTTGTATTTACTATATAGGCCTCATTATGCAAAATCAAGATTTAATTGAGAATTTTAGTGTGTTCATAAGACCATATTGATATATTTCTTTATGATATTGATAGTTAGTTAGAACATTCACATATCATATTGCTTATAAAAAAATTCGGGCGGACCACCCTGGTGTCAGATGCTAGCTCCGCCACTGCCGACATGTCAAGGCTGGAGGAAGAACAACTCAAAAATCGTCGCTGCAAACAAGTAACTTTACTACAACTATAGGGTCGGCTACAAAACTAGCCCGTGCAGATGCACGGGTTGATGGCTAGTAGTCAAAGTGTAGCATCTGGTTTTAAGGACAAAACCAGATACACACCATCCATATGTGAGTTCAGGAAATCAAATCACACACATATGGTTACAAATAGAGGTAATATCAAAAGGCAATGCTTAATATATAACGTACTTAGTACTACAAATAATACATTTTAATCTAACTTCCTTAAATTATGCAAATCAATCGATGCCTTTTATTGGTTCAATTTGTCTTAGGAAACAAATAACAGATTTTCAGGAAACAAATAATACATTTTAATCTAACTTTCCTAACTTATGCAAATCAATCGATTCCTTTTATTGGTTCAATTTGTCTTAGAAACAAATAACAGATTTTCAGGAAACAAATAATACATTTTAATCTAACTTTCTTAAATTATGCAAATCAATCGATTTCTTTTATTGGTTCAATTTGTCTTAGGAAACAAATAACATATTTTCAGGAAACAATTAATACATTTTAATCTAACTTTCCTAACTTATCTAAATCAATCGATTCCTTTTATTGGTTCAATTTGTCTTAGGAAACAAATAACAGATTTTTAGAAAACAAATAATACATTTTAATCTAACTTCCTTAAATTATGCAAATCAATTGATTCCTTTTATTGGTTCAATTTGTCTTAGGAAACAAATAACAGATTTTAGGAAACAAATAATACATTTTAATCTAACTTTCCTAACTTATTAGTGAAATTTGTTTTAGGAAACAAATAACAGATACGTCACAACTTTCCTCCCAATAAATAGTTTCTTAACATTTGCAAACTTTCCTAATCAGACACGCCACAAACGTGCAGGTACTGATATCGCGTTATCAAACAATAAAACCCTATTTGCATAGAAATCAGTTTAAAATCCTAACTTACCTAAATTTTACCTTTCCTTGATAACAACAAACATTTTCTATGTTTTCCATCGATATTAGCATTTTTTGAACTGAGATCTCCGGTTATGATTTTTTGTGATTCTTTCCAATTGTGACCTCTCCTTCCACTCCGGCTCCTTGTCGGATAAACACCTCCACCATCGCCAGTGACACCGCCAGACCTCCTGCCTCTCCACACCTTCTCCGCCACCTCCTTCTCGTACTCCATTAACAATCCCTCCGCCACATTTGTCCACGGCGGTGTCGAGGGCATGGTGCAGCAGCATACCAGCGGTAGAGCAACGCATAGCAGCAGGAAGCAACACGCAGTAGGCGAGGCTGAGGGGGCGGCCGGCAGAAGATGGCCATGACTGGAGGCGGCGTGAGGCAGGGGGCAGCAGACGGGGCGAGCGCAGCCAGCGAGAGTGTGGCGCGCGACCAGGGTGTGGTGGCTGCGGCGGGCGCGACCGACGCGGTGTAGCACGGGCGTGGGCATGGAGAGGGAGTGGCCCCGCGGGCGCGGAAGAAGAGCGGCAGGCTCGGGCATGGGCGTGCATAGGAGCGGGCATGTGCCACGGGGTCAATCCGAGGAGCTCGGTGGCTACCCCTGCAATGGCCATGGCGGACAGCGGTTCTCGGCCACGGCGAAATACCTAACGAGAGCAAACGAGAGGGGAGACAAGGGAAAGGCAAGAGGAGATCATGGCGGTGTCAATGGCGCCCTAGGGGAAGACATGGGAGCTCGGGGCGGCGCGGATCGAATGGCAATGTCGCAGTGGCCCAAGGTTGAGGAAGACGGCAGCGACGTCGATGCGGTGGTGCTGGACTTGATCTCGTTGGCGCAGACGAAGTAGCGAAGGCATTCGGAGCTCCTCGACAAGCTCCTAGCCCGCAGGGAGGGCAGTGGCCATGTGGACGGGGTCGGTCATGGTGGGCGTGGCGTCTGACTTCGTCCAGATCGACGGGATCGAGCGAGCTAGGAGGAGAAGTGGATTTGGGAGGGGGCGTCAAGGAGGAGTGAGGCCATGGGGTAGGGAAGGCAGGGCGTCACCCTTATCCATTCCCCTTTGATGCCAGCGAGGTGGTCGGGCGGGAGCCCGTCTCTGTAGCGACGCGGCTCGGGGAACAGGAGAGGACGACCGCGCGGGGACTGGACCGCTGAGCCGGTTCGGTGGCATGGCTCGGGGGGCAGGACGAATCCCCTTTTACATCGTCCTTTTGGTTTTTCAATGTATTCTAATCGTTTTCTCCTTTTTAACACCGTTTTCTATTTATTCTTATCAACTAAATGATCTCTACTCCTATGTCTTAGTTGGTAGTCTCCGTTTCAGGTTTATTTTCGTCCCACCTCCCGAGTGAGGGAGAGGGGGAGAGAGAGTAAGGAAGAGGGAGGGTGTGTGTGTGTGTGTGTGTGTGTGTGTGTGTGAGAGAGAGAGAGAGAGAGAATTTGATGGTAAAAAAGGTCGTCGATGTCACTTAATATGTATGAGAATATTCAATGTAATATTAACATAATTGATATTGAACTTTTAAAATTAATGTGGCCCCGTTGCAACGCACGGGCGTTGTTCTAGTAAACGTAGAAGTTGACTCGAAAAATTCGTTTCTTGATATTCATTTTTTCAGTGACTATTTTTGTTTCAAGGGTTCCAGTGACTATATTGGCTGATGAGGTGCTCAATGAATCTCCCGTAGTCATTGTTCGCATAAACTGGACATCATGATAAAGTAACGGAAATCATATTTTATTTTATTTTAAAATATGAAATTTTACGTTCCTGTAAATGTATAGACACATGTGTACATATGAGGAAATATAATTTTCAAGCTGAAAAACAAGCAAATTAAGTTATTTGTGCACTAAGAGACACTAGGTAAAATAATATATGCCATAAAAATGTATTAAATTACCGGAAGAACATGTCATAAATTATCATATGATTTTCTTTGAGTTAAAATTATCTCACAAATGTATGTCGTCGTTGACCTCTATGTGTGTGGACATTTAACAAAGTTTTTAAACATAAAACTATTGTATGTCTTGCTAAGTCGAATATAGTGACTGAGGTTAAATGATTAGTTTTACTGTTAAGAATCCCTTTTTTTCTTTGGACATATCCTAGGTTTATGCATACTCAGTGGTAAAGTGATCTCGATCAACACGAGGGATTCATATATAGGTTCAGTTTATACGAATTCCATGTAATGAGTCTAATGACAGTGATTAACCACAGGAAATAACCTGGCTCTAGAATGTATTAATCCTCAAGTAATCCAACTCAATATTGATAAACACCATAAATCTAATGGACTCGAGGAATACTACCGGTTGATTTGCCAGCCTTGACTAAATTCTTTTCAAACCCATATCAGTCAAACTCATGGAAATAGATATATAATATTAATTTCTAATGTAAAATCGGGTGTATGTAATAAATATGAAGATAGCAAAGATATGGTCCTAGATCTGCTAAAACTATTTTTAACTTATAATTTCCAAAGATAGAGTTCAAAAGCATAAGTTTTTATATATAATAATTAAATTGGGTATTTAAAATAATAACTTATTAATATAAGATTGAAAATATTACATAATAAAAATTGCATTCAAACTGAGGGTCTACTTATTTCATAAACATATATGTGAGAAAAAGTCTACGTTTTGCGTCATATTTGGTAAAATATTTACCGGTCACTTTTGTCTAGATCAATTATAGATATATTTAATATTTAGTGGATTATGTGTGATATGTTTCTGTGGCATATTAGTGAAGGTGTAAAACTGCTATTCCATAAATTAACTGTACGAATGCACAAATTAAACAATTATGTATGTTGAATTGCTGAAAGATCACACAAATACAATTATGTGCATCTTCTGGAGTAGGGTGTTTTGGTGCCCAGGCTCATCTGCACCCGGTTAGACAAAATTCAAAAAAAAATAAAAAAAATCTAAATAAAATTTCTGTGGTAGACAATTTGATACGTGAGGCCCGCTCCAAATTACATGTCATTTGGACATATGAGCAGCTCTCAGCAAAAAAGACAAATCGGATCAAAACAGTACATGAACAGTAAACATTTTTACAGACCCCCAATTTGTCTTTTTTGCTGAGAGCTTCTCATATGTCCAAATGACTTGAAATTGGGAGCGGGCCTCATGCATCAAATTGTCTACCACACAAATTTTATTTGGAATTTTTTGAATTTTTCTAGTATTTCTTATGATTTTTTCATCGGCATGGGTGCATATGAGCTCGGGTGCAGAAATGGATTTTCGCATCTTCTATCATGAAAAAAATATGTAGACATCAATATGAGAAACTTGAAACCATCATCAGCGAGAAAATGTATTAACAATTTAAATATGGTAGAAACACTACTCAATGGGTGGCGTCGACATGCAGTGGCGGATGTACAGGGTGGCCAGGGTGTGGGATTTTGAATGTGCTTATATACCTACTAGTGAGTTGCGCGTGCTTTGCACGTGAGTTGTGCGATATCGTTACAACACAATGTTGACATACAACTGACACTTACATATTACGTCATTGAAAAAGAAAAACCTTAGCTGCATAGTGTCCCAATACATGTATATAACGCATTATATGTATGGACCTCAAGGTTAAATTCATGTATATGCAAAGATAGTGTTGCGGCATTTGATTGAAATTCTCTGAAAAGATATATGGACTATAAGAAATGGTTCATCAGAAGACTTTCACCATGAGTAAAATTCACAAATAATCTCATAAATGGATACACTTTTATTCAAGCGAGAACTCTAATGGAGCAAGGGCATACACAGAAGATTCTAGACTAAATTATAAATGGATACACTTTTATTGAAGCGAGAAATTGTAATGGAGCAAGATCATCCATGGAAGGTTCTAGAATAAATGAGAAGTGTGTAAATATAGTATATGTGACAAGTATAAGGGTGGACTAAGTTTTTAATTATTAGAAACTTGTAGATGGTACACATGGAGGAATCTGATGTAATTGATAGGAAATCGAATGGTCAGCAATGCTCGGATTTGCCACCTCTTGACCGTCGGATTAAGTTCATCCAACGATCCATATTCAAACTTATTCACACACTATATAGTGGTATAGATATCTATAATTGGGCCAGAAAGAAAAAACGGCCCAGTAACTTATCCAGGGACGAACACATCACGGCCAGCAGTACCCTCGTCTCGTCCGGTCGCCCCCCTCACATAGCGACTCCTCTGCGGCTCTGCTTGACCTCGACACATAGCCCTGCCAGCCTTCGCGGCGTCTCCTTTCCTCGCAGCTTCGGCGGTCGACGGCCCCCGGCCGGAGCCCGCAGTTCTACCGTACATGAGGCTCCCGACTCCCTCTTCCCGGCTTCCCGCCCGGCCGCCAGGTCCAGTTGTGCCCCTGCCCTGTGCGCGGCTGCGCCCCTGCGGACTGCGGTCCCGGCGTCCCGCCTCCCTTTTTTGGCACCCTGCCGGCCCGGCCGCCCCCCTTCAAAGCCCCACCACGGCGGCAAACCCCTTACCGATTTTAAGGTACCCAAATGCCTCAATTTCAGACTTAGGTTTTTTTTGCCTCAATTTCATGCACAAGAACTGATGAACACATACATAATTTTGCGCAAGTACTTTGGTTAAATCGGTCTATATTCATAAATGATGTGACATTATAGCTTGCTTGAATGAAGCCACAAAGGCTTGAATTTTGCCTCAATATATAGTTGTCTTGAATGAAGCCAACTATCATTTCTTCCTCAATTACTTTCATTTTGAACATAATGCCTCAATTAACTTGTGTATTGTGTGTTTGTTACAGAATTATTGAAGAATGAAGAGGGCTAGAGACATTGTTTCTCTTTTCCAGAGAAGCTATTACGGTAGGGAAGAAGAAGGCAGGGAGTATGTCGGATGTGGCCAAAGAGCAAACCGGGGAACTTTTGTGTATGCCTTTTGTGATTGAAGAGCAAACTCATGAACCAACCGTGTCTATGTCGAATGTGACCGTAGAGCAAGCGGAAGAGCATTTTCTACCATGAGTTTAGTGACAGGGCCGGCTTTGGCCCAGGGCAAGAGGGGCGACGGCCTGGGGCCCAGCCAAAATGGGGGCCCATATAATCTGGTACAGTGTATAGGGCAGTGTAAAGGAAAAAAAGGGAAAAAGGCCCAGCCAGCCCAGCTGCCCAGGCAAGGCCTGAACACGGTGGAAGAAGGAACGTCCAGGTTCAGAAGGTTGAGGCTTCGTTTTCTGTCGAGCGAATCACGCACGGAGTCCTCGCCCAGCCGCCCACTCGCCTGACTGGAATCCCTAATTCCCAAATCATGCAAGGTCACAGAGAGTTGGAGCGATCAAAGTCGGCAAGAAATCGAGGAGATATCAAGATCAACAGGTAATAATTCCCAGATTAAAAACTTTGCGAGCAGATTATGCCTGCTGAGTTCAATCTTTTCGTGTTCTCAATCTAAAAATCTAAATCAGGTGTCTGATTTTACTTTCTTTTTACATCACTTGCAACTGCATCCATTCGTTAGCGTGCCAGACTCTCAAATCGCTCGGTTTGTTCGATTGTTCTTGGAGGAGTTAGTCAGCCTCGGTCAGTGTCACTTGGTCATTCAGATATCAGATCAGATAGCCTTGTTTTGGAGGCTTTGAGTTTGCTAAGTTGCTACAACGTTTTAATGAAACTGGAGGAGAGGTCAGTGTCCTCTCTCATTTTATGGTAATCATGTTGCTGAATCATAATTACTGGAGGCTTCGAGGTCTGGTTTGTTAGCATGCTATTTCTCTTTCTTTTTACGGGCCGGCTAAAAATCAGTCGACTGAGATTTAACGAAGTCTCAGTCGACCATGCAACATTTTTTTGATCGTATGCAACACTTTTTCATACCGGTTGCAACATTCTTTTTGTTGGTTGAAGCATGTCATCCCTCCTCGGTTGTAGCACGTCATCTCACCGGTTGCAACATCCTTCATTGACGGTTGTAGCATTTTAATTAGAACGGTTGTAGCATTTGTTGTTGTTGCTTGCAATACCATCGCAACATTTATCGTCGCCGTTTGTAGCATCTAGCCGTGCTGCTTGTAGCAAAAAAAACATGCTGACGTCACTCGACTGAGACTTCGTTAAGTCTCAGTCGACTGAGTCCTAGACACACCCTTCTTTTTATGCGTTGTAGCTTCTATGATACTTGGTTTGGAACAAATGCAAAAATATTATCAGATATTTGATTCTAATGAAAAAATTATTAGTCTTTGTGACTTCATAATAACTGTATTCATTCATGTATCAAATCGGATTTTTCTCTCTATTGGGCCCATTGGTGGAGTCCGCCCTGGGGCCTTTGAAATCCCAGAGCCGGCACTAGTTTAGTCAAGAGCAAGTTGAGAAAATAAGATGGGTGATAGTCTTTTGGATAATTGACAAGTCACATACATTGAGAGGGACGCTTTCTCTCGGTGAATGAAGATGATATAATTGATACCTTCATGGCAAGAAACATAGTCTTTTTGAACTTGTCAAGGTATGTGCTATGGTCCAGGTTGTATTTACTATATAGGCCTCATTATGCAAAATCAAGATTTAATTGAGAATTTTAGTGTGTTCATAAGACCATATTGATATATTTCTTTATGATATTGATAGTTAGTTAGAACATTCACATATCATATTGCTTATAAAAAATTCAGGCGGACCACCCTGGTGTCGATGCTAGCTCCGCCACTGCCGACATGTCAAGGCTGGAGGAAGAACAACTCAAAAATCGTCGCTGCAAACAAGTAACTTTACTACAACTATAGGGTCGGCTACAAAACTAGCCCGTGCAGATGCACGGGTTGATGGCTAGTAGTCAAAGTGTAGCATCTGGTTTATTACTGTGCGTATTGAATATTGATCTAAGAAGTTAAGGCAATGTACATGATATGTAAGAGCACGAATTGAGACTGAAGAGTATTATACAGTAATGTATCTGAATGACAACGAGAAAGATTTTAATTGGAAGGCTAGAGACATGAGAAATAGATGAGACTATTTAGTGAGTTAATTAGATTGAAGATCATGACAAGATGCAATATGTAATATAGGATAGATGAGATAATATGTATCTTGATAGTATGACATAGTATCAGAACTAGGTATATTAGTCATGCTATTGTAATATCATTTATATTATATATACTGTAGCATTGAATAATATGACTAATTCATATGTGCATTAATACTATCGCCATCTCAATAACTTAGTATATGCATATAAGTAAGATTGCATGCAATAGTCAAAGATTAAACATAAATGTAGTCAATTGTACTATCATGAACTTATAATACAACATAGACAAATATTGATCTAATCACAACTAGTAATAGTATTCATATATCAGAACTAATCAAACAATATCATATATGTAAATAGACTACATTATGTACAATATAACATCTTTAAATGCATAACATCAAATCATATAACATAATAATACATCAAATTTAATAATATCAATCAATACTTAATTACATAACTACAATATGATATTAATAATCATCTTTATAATTAATTTAATATCATACATATTAACATATTCAACTAATTAACAATTTATAATCTTATTTAAATTTAATATATATTATAATCTTTAATTTATTATAATCATTAAATACAATTAAATTTAATTAATTAATTTAATTTCAAAATTGATTTTATAGACAATATAACTAACTAATATTAATTTCATATAAATATCATTAAACTAATTTAAATAATTTCTTAATATCTACTAATCTAAACACTTTTTATATCATTAACCACACATTTAATATCTAATACATTCATATAGATATTAACAAACTTCTTATATCTACAATCTGATCCTCACTCAACTTTCAGAAACATCAATCAGACATCCATCACTTTCAATTTCAATACTACACACAGCACATGATCACAGCAGCATCCGATCAGAACCGAAGTCGATGATGCAGCACGATCCGAACACGCAGAGGATCGAATGTGCGAGAGACGCGCAACCAGCGATGCAGCTCGAGACTGCTACATCGAACGGACGCATGCTGACGATGAGCGCAACTGGACTGTAGCAGAGTCGCACAAGCGGGAGGTGAGACGTCTGACGACCGCGCTGCAGAGCTAGGCGAATGGCAGGCAGTGAAGCTGGAGCGACTCAGTGTCCTGGCCAGAGCACTGCACGGCAGACTAGGCAGCGATGAGGACGGCGGCATAGGACGCGAATGCCCGACGGAGTGCTGAGAGTGGAGTGCAAGGCATGTGCAGGTGCCGCGAGTGAGCGCGGAGTGCAGGCGAGACGAGACGTGAGAGGACAGTGGAAAGGTACGACGATTCGACGACATGCAAGAGCAGTCAATGTCGACATCGATGCAGTGACCTGAGGCGTGCGTGTCATGACGGAACGTAGATGAGTCTTGATCTGTCGAGGGAAGCGGAGTTGAGACAGATGAGGTCGACATAGTGCTGAATCATGAGGATGTGAGGCAATAATGCTGATTATCATAGCTATGCTAACGATGACGTAGTACAGTCTTAAAGATCTTATTGACTATGCAGAATGAGAAGTGATGAGTGATATGATGTAATTGTGTAATGTGCATGTGACATTGCAATGTTGATTATTCATAATGTCAATAATGTTATGAGTACAGATATGAGGATAATGTTTCAGAATGAAATGATATGTAGACATACGTTCGATTAAGTTCATAATCGATAATGTAACTATTTATGTAGATCGAATTTACATATATTTTAATCGTATATAGTTAATGATAAGATATGTATATAGATTGAATTTATTCATAATTATATGACTATAAATATGACATGAAATGATGCATGATTGATATAGAATTATTGATATTTCAGTATCTATATTACATGTTCATGTAATGAGTATCATACTGCAATGCTATTGTACATGAGTCATTGATGAGCTAGTATCATAATGAATAATTATCGTGTCATCATTACATTTAGTCGAATTGCATGCATAGCAATACATTGCATAATAAGTAATATGAATACTATGATATCATAGTAATTGAGATAATCAGCTGACATTTACACATAAAACTTATGCAGTACTACAGATTTGATAGATAGATGATATATGAATATCTAAAGTAATACTTCATCGAGAATTTAAAGATATTGCGTATAGTAACATATAATGCAATGATAGATATTAATTTAGGACATAGTACTGCAATTGAAAAATGGATTAATGATGATATAATGACTAATCTTGATACTATGTACACGATATAGGAATCGTATAGATTTGAAAATAGAAGGAGATATATGAGTTAATATCTAAATCGAAAAAAGATCTGTAAATAATAATAGAATACTCAAGTCTAACAAGTTCATGGCAATCAGTATTCAGACTAAATCAAGAAAAGTTAAAGCATAAATTATTTTGAAAATCTACATGAAGAAATAAAAAGTAACATGAAATACAATGAAGAATAAAAATGCGTAATGTTGCATTGATGGATAACAAAATAATTATGAAACTCATAATGAAAAAAAATTGAGCTTGTAAAAATGGTGTACAGAGTGCTATGAAGAAATGTATAATATTGATCTTAGGATCCTTTCACGCCCTTAATTTCAATAATAAATCAATCTTCAGGTTAATAAACACGTGATAGCAATATGCACCATATATGTTCAGTTATAATCTAGTGATTGCATTTAAGAAAAAATTGATGTAAAGTAAGATTTAACGTAAATAATAATTACAACAGATTATTAAAAGACGTTAAATTCGGATATCATAGAAATATTTCTATCTCTAATTTATAAGGGTTAAATCATATGGAATTAGAATTGAGTTAAATATATAATATTAATATGATAATAAAATTTAATATATTTAATAAATTAAAGATATTATAGTTAATATGGCTACTGAAATAGAACGTTATTAAGAAAGTGAAAGATTGCGTAAATTGATATATATATGTTATAATTTGAAATACATTGAAATGAATCATAATATCAATGTCATTTTGAAATCTATTATCTATAAGCACGTTAGTATCGATTTTTACATAATTTATGGATGTGATAAATTCATGAAATAAATATATATTTTATGAGATTTCCAATTTAATCAGAATAGTGATTGTAGATTCATAAAGAAAAATAAAATATAAATACAAATTAGAATAAATTATAATTTAAGAATATAATTAATTGATAAACTCCAAAATGCTAAAACTAGTCTAATAATTAAATGTTAATTTAAGTTTTTTATTAGAATTTGAATAGTAAGGAGAATGATATTATTAAAATATGTCAGAATTATTTAAAAATGAGTTGATAATTCGTAATATCAATTACAGCCAAAATGGGGCCCATATAATCTGGTACAGTGTATAGGGCAGTGTAAAGGAAAAAAAGGAAAAAGGCCCAGCCAGCCCAGCTGCCCAGGCAAGGCCTGAACACGGTGGAAGAAGGAACGTCCAGGTTCAGAAGGTTGAGGCTTCGTTTTCTGTCGAGCGAATCACGCACGGAGTCCTCGCCCAGCCGCCCACTCGCCTGACTGGAATCCCTAATTCCCAAATCATGCAAGGTCACAGAGAGTTGGAGCGATCAAAGTCGGCAAGAAATCGAGGAGAGATCAAGATCAACAGGTAATAATTCCCAGATTAAAAACTTTGCGAGCAGATTATGCCTGCTGGGTTCAATCTTTTCGTGTTCTCAATCTAAAAATCTAAATCAGGTGTCTGATTTTACTTTCTTTTTACATCACTTGCAACTGCATCCATTCGTTAGCATGCCAGACTCTCAAATCGCTCGGTTTGTTCGATTGTTCTTGGAGGAGTTAGTCAGCCTCGGTCAGTGTCACTTGGTCATTCAGATATCAGATCAGATAGCCTTGTTTTGGAGGCTTTGAGTTTGCTAAGTTGCTACAACGTTTTAATGATACTGGAGGAGAGGTCAGTGTCCTCTCTCATTTTATGGTAATCATGTTGCTGAATCATAATTACTGGAGGCTTCGAGGTCTGGTTTGTTAGCATGCTATTTCTCTTTCTTTTTACGGGCCGGCTAAAAATCAGTCGACTGAGATTTAACGAAGGCTCAGTCGACCATGCAACATTTTTTTGATCGTATGCAACACTTTTTCATACCGGTTGCAACATTCTTTTTGTTGGTTGAAGCATGTCATCCCTCCTCGGTTGTAGCACGTCATCTCACCGGTTGCAACATCCTTCATTGACGGTTGTAGCATTTTAATTAGAACGGTTGTAGCATTTGTTGTTGTTGCTTGCAATACCATCGCAACATTTATCGTCGCCGTTTGTAGCATCTAGCCGTGCCGCTTGTAGCAAAAAAAACATGCTGACGTCACTCGACTGAGACTTCGTTAAGTCTCAGTCGACTGAGTCCTAGACACACCCTTCTTTTTATGCGTTGTAGCTTCTATGATACTTGGTTTGGAACAAATGCAAAAATATTATCAGATATTTGATTCTAATGAAAAAATTATTAGTCTTTGTGACTTCATAATAACTGTATTCATTCATGTATCAAATCGGATTTTTCTCTCTATTGGGCCCATTGGTGGAGTCCGCCCTGGGGCCTTTGAAATCCCAGAGCCGGCACTAGTTTAGTCAAGAGCAAGTTGAGAAAATAAGATGGGTGATAGTCTTTTGGATAATTGACAAGTCACATACATTGAGAGGGACGCTTTCTCTCAGGTGAATGAAGATGATATAATTGATACCTTCATGGCAAGAAACATAGTCTTTTTGAACTTGTCAAGGTATGTGCTATGGTCCAGGTTGTATTTACTATATAGGCCTCATTATGCAAAATCAAGATTTAATTGAGAATTTTAGTGTGTTCATAAGACCATATTGATATATTTCTTTATGATATTGATAGTTAGTTAGAACATTCACATATAATATTGCTTATAAAAAAATTCGGGCGGACCACCCTGGTGTCAGATGCTAGCTCCGCCACTGCCGACTTGTCAAGGCTGGAGGAAGAACAACTCAAAAATCGTCGCTGCAAACAAGTAACTTTACTACAACTATAGGGTCGGCTAGAAAACTAGCCCATGCAGATGCACGGGTTGATGGCTAGTAGTCAAAGTGTAGCATCTGGTTTTAAGGACAAAACCAGATACACACCATCCATATGTGAGTTCAGGAAATCAAATCACACACATATGGTTACAAATAGAGGTAATATCAAAAGGCAATGCTTAATATATAACGTACTTAGTACTACAAAAGTTATGACCTTAGACACAAACAGCGGAATGACAACTCCGACCTTGAAGCGTGGTTGATTAAATATAAATAGGGTAACATTTATTCGCTACCTTGACAGCGGCGACAAACATCAAGACGACGAATCCGACACAAGCAGCGAGAACAAGCAACAACACGTTACTCTTTTTTTCAGTATCTCCGTCGTCCTCAGATCCGAGTGGAGGCGCAGCCCCTGAGTCGATGAATATATACAAGCGAAAAGAAAAGATGAGTAACCTATTTTTACAGTAATTATTTACAGTAGTGATCTGATTCTGATGTACCTGCGGGCTTTAGAGGGACTGGGATGGGATGGTTCAACTGGTACCTCACATAGCAGCTGAACCCCTTGACGGAGCCCGCCACCGACAGGCTGCTGTTCACATCCTTGCGCTGGGACAAGAAGATGAGCGCGAGCACGAGGCACCTGGTGCACTCGCTCGCCTCCAAGTCCCTGGTGCACTGCACGAACCCGTACAGAACCTGTTCCTGGCCTCGCGCGTCCGTGTACCTCGCGCCCCCGCTCGTCAGCCACCGGTCACCATCGTCGCCGGCCCTCCCCGCGAGATCGCTCAGCAGCTGCCACCTCGTCTCGTTCATCCTGGCCGCGTCCGTCGCGTTGACGTACGCCGTGGCCCAGACGAACACCCAGTCGCGGGTGTCGGCGGTGCCGAAGAAGGGCGCGTCAGCGTAACGGAGGAGGCAGCCGTCGTCGTCGTAGCTGACGCTCAGGCTCCGGCTGTGACCACCAGGACCAGGGCAGACGTCGGTGAGCCAAGCGAGGGAGGCGTTCCGGAGGCAGTCCCGGCACTGCGTGGCGGTGCGGTCGGCGTAGCACATGATGAGGCCCCACGCGCGGTCCGGCGCCGTGCCCACGCCGTCGCTGTCGAACCAGCTGCCGTCTTTGCCGTTGGCGGCCGCAGTGGTCGACAGCGTGGACACGAGGCTCTCCAGGTTCTGCTCGTACTGGCTGCCGTCGGTGTAGTTTCCCGTGGTGGAGCACCTTTTCAGACCGACTGCCGCGACGATGAGGGAGGCAGCGACGGCGATGAGCATGATAGGGCGGCGGGGAGACATACTGGCCAGCCGGCTCGGAGGCTGGCTGAAAACTAAGGGTACGTTGATGGAATCACGTAAACACGTACCTACAGTACATATATGTATGGATGTTCTACCCACGGAACACCCTACTGTCAAAAACTGGACCCGCGGGGGCTTTGCCATACCTTCTCACACAGATCCCGAAAACCCCCGAACCCCATGACATGGACCCAGTCACAGACCAACCCTGAGATGAATTGTTGTGCAGAGTAAATTAGAAAGAAGAAGACGAAGCTCACCTGAAGAAACAAGGGACCCAAGCAGGATGCAGCTGGAGAGAGGATAGGATGATGTCACAACTCATAGATATCAACCAAGAAACATGCATCGATGATACCGCATGCAATTCATCGATGGTGTAAACAAGCATAACTAACGCTCTCTCACAGGTGCTATTAGCTAAATATAGTATGCGTGATTGACTTTACATGCATGGTTACATTTATGTGCGTGACAACTGACAAGTATCTTTTGTCTTATATCGTACTAGCAAAAATGCTCATGTGTTGCAACGGGAGAAAAAAATGCATGTCCCTAAACATGATACAAGACTCCCACATGTCTATAACCTCTATGTCAACATGGCGCCCCACAGTGTTGGTGTCACCACCAATCCTCCTTCCCGTCCTCACAAGAGGCGAGACTAAGGGTTGTATTCACGGACACCAGCTTATCGAACGAGGAGGGTTTCAGACCGACGACGAGTGCTAACTTGTCAACACATATTGTGGGCTAATGGTCTTCGCTAAGGTACAAGTACCAGTTTGCACGATCCAAATTACAATGCAGCTAAATGAATGAATGATTGTTATGTGTGTGTGTGTGTGTGTATGGGGGGGGGGGTGTCACTTCTAAATGGGTAAAGGTAAATGATAGTCCTACAATTTTCGAATTGTGGGCATGAGTGCTAGAGCTACTATCTCTACATTTTTATGCCCAAATAAACCAAGTACTAATAAATTCACTTAATTGGACCAATAACATAACTTATGTTACATCACCTAGAAAAATATTATTGCAAAAGGTACGGATTGAAAAACAATCGGTTCACAATCATTTACTCAAAAATATATTAGGACAATGTTTGTCGTTTATATGCACACATGGGATCAATATTTTAATTTAAAGTTCTATGAAGTGTTTGTGCTCACGCCTCATTACATTTAGAAGAATAATATCTTGTCATCTGTAGGTGGGTGCTAGCACTTTGCAGAAGTTATACCTTTGATATTCACTCTCAAATAAAATTCAAAAGTGCAAAAACATATCTAACAGTAGTCACAGTACAACTTGGCAGCTGTTAAACATCATTATGTGTTTCAGGAGATATGGTTCGGTTGGTGCGGCTCGGTGCATTATGGAGATAAGTCTAGGAAGTAGTTTGCATAGAGGTATTCTTGTAACTATCTTCTCTTTATCTTCTCTTTCTTGTTTCCCAAGATGTACCGATCTCTCTTATCTCTTCTCTCCTGAGATCGCATGTAATCTTCTCCTCCGCAATATATAAACGCACGTTGCCCCTCGTCAAGGGTAAGACATTTTCCGCTCGCACATGGTAATCAGAGCCCCTCTTCTTCATCTCATCTAGCTACCAGAACCACCTGTGTCGAAGCCTCGCCATGTCTTCCTCCTCCGGCGCTTCCTTCCATCCTAGCCTCAATGGCCAGGTCATCGAGAAGCTATCCCGCACGAACTACGTGCTATGGCGCACGCAGATCATACCGCAGCTGCGTGGCGCCGGGGTCTTCGGCTACGTCGACGGCACCCATCCGGAGCCGGCGCGCCTCCTCGTCACCACCAAGGAAGGCAAGGAGACATCAACGCCCAACCCTCTCCACCCGATCTGGGTCCGAGAGGACCAGCAGGTCCTCGGCTACCTGCTGAGCAACCTCACCAAGGAGGTGCTCCTCATGGTGACCACGGTCACCACCGCGGGCGCGCTCTGGATGACGCTCGCTGGCATGTACTCATCGCAATCGGTGAGTCGAATCAACAACATCCGTACCTCTCTCATCAATGCGCAGAAGGGCCACCTCTCCGTCGCCACCTACTTCGCCACCATGCGCAGCTACGCCGATGAGCTGGCTGCGGTGGGCAAGGCCATCCTCGACGACGAGCTCATCTCCTACATCATCCACGGGCTCGACGCCGACTACCAGCCGCTGGTCTCTGCCCTGGATGCCCGCGTCACGCCTGTCACCATCGATGAGCTCTTCGCCATGCTGTCAAACTTTGACCAGCGGATGGCACACTTCCACGGCAACGGCGGCGGCATCTTCAAGTCCTCCGCGAACTCGGCGTCTCGTGGTCGTGGTGGCTTCTCTCGCCGCGGCGGTGGCGGCCGTGGCAGGGGGAGGTCCGGCAGCGGTAACGGCGGCGTCTCCAACACCCGCAACGGCTGGTGCAACTCAACCAAAAATTGCCGAGGCGGTGGCAACCCTCGTGCACGTCCCGACGCTCCGTGGTGCCAGATATGTGGCAAGGTGGGGCACATAGCAAAAGATTGCTGGTACCGCTATGAAGAGGATGACGACTCCTCTCAAGATGATGACAAGGTGGCGACGGCCGCAGATGGCTCCTACGGAGTAGACACCAACTGGTATGCTGACAGTGGCCCCACCAACCACATCACCAACGAGCTTGAGAAGGTGACCATGAAGGAGAAGTACCGTGGCAAGGACCAAATCCACACAGCTAGTGGTGAAGGTATGGAGATCCGTCACATTGGTCATTCAAGTTTTAGTACCCCTTCTCGTAGAATTCATCTTAGGAAAATTTTCCATGTTCCTAATGCCAACAAGTCTTCTTTCTGTCCACAAAATTGCTCTTGACAATCATGTCTTCCTTGAATTTCACCCCTTTTTCTTTTTGATCAAGGATCAGGCGACGAAGAAAATTCTCTATCGAGGTAGATGCGTTCATGGGCTCTACCCGTTGATTCCGGAGCATAGGAGACTAAATAAACAAGCTTGTGGTGCTATCAAGCTCTCATCCACACGATGGCATGATCGTTTAGGACATGCTTCTTTTTCTTTAGTTGAAAAATTACTTAGAAATAATAAGCTCCCGCTTGTTGGTGAGCGCAATATTGAAACTATTGTGATTCCTGTCAACGTGCTAAGAGTCATCAGCTACCCTATCCTACATCAACTAGTGTGTCTACCAAACCACTGCAATTAATTTTTTCAGATGTTTGGGGTCCTGCCCCCAACTCAGTTGGTAGACATACATATTATGTGAGCTTTATTGATGACTACAGTAAATTTTCTTGGATTTATCTACTTAAGAAAAGATCCGATGTCTTTCAAGTTTTTTAAAATTTCCAAGCACTCGTTGAACGCAAGTTTGACAGCAAGATACTTGCTGTCCAATCAGACTGGGGGGGAGTATGAGAAATTAAACTCTTTCTTTCAAACTCTTGGCATCTCCCATCATGTGTCATGCCCTCACGCTCACCAACAAAACGGCTTAGCTGAACGCAAGCACAGGCACATCGTTGAGGTTGGCTTAGCTCTCTTAGCTGGCGCCTCCATGCCTCTTAAATTCTGGGATGAAGCTTTTCTTACTGTCGTGCATATTATCAACATGCTTCCCAGTCGTGTCATTAATAATGAAACTCCAATAGAACGACTCCTTCACACCAAACCTGATTACACATCTCTTCGTGTCTTTGGGTGTGCATGTTGGCCCAATCTTCGTCCATATAATCAACGCAAACTCATGTTTCGCTCAAAACAATGTGTGTTTCTTGGATACATGTTCAACACAAAGGTGTAAAATGCCTTGATGTGTCTACGGGACGAGTCTATATTTCCCGTGATATTGTTTTTGACGAAACGAAATTCTCGTTTGATGACCTTCATCCCAACGCAGGTGCCTTGCTTCGAAAAGAAATTCTTCTCTTGCCATCTCATCTCACCGGCCTTGATCATGGGGGAAATACTTGTGATGATTCATTGCTGACTAACTCTCCTAATGGCACCGACGAGTCTTCTGATGATGTTGCAGGAAAAATCAGCGACGAAAATAGCGACGAACTCGTTTTCCAGGTGCCATATTTGCTGTGTCGCGGATCAGGGAGCAAATCCCCTTCGGGATCAGCGCCAGATCAGGCGCCCAGGCGATCCGCACCGGGATCAGCATCCGCAGATGCGTCCGCCCCGACCGCAGCAGAATCTGCTACACGTGTGGGCTCCCATGGCTCCACGCCTGCCACGCGCCAGCTTGCGGCTGGCGGAAGCCCCGCCTCGTCCCCGCGTCAATCGCCAAATGCCATGTGGCGGCGCCCTGATGGCCCAGGTGGGGCGCGGTTTGGCGACCAACCGCGGTGCTACACGAGGCGGGCCCAGGCGCAGCCGACCGGCGCGGAACCCAGCGTCCAGGTGCGGCCGACCGGCATGGAATCCCGTACTGATTCGCCTGGCCAGGAGGACGCGGGATCCGGTGCAGATCTGCGGGGCCCCGCGCAATCATGGGCTCGTGATGAGCCGACCGGTGCGCCAGGATCTTCTACGGCTGCTGCGACGTCTCCATCAACTACTGAAGCCACAGAAGATCCGTTGCAGCTGGCGGGCGAATCTGTCTCGGGATCGCCCGTGGCAGGAACTCCTGTGTGCGATTCTGGATCCTCTGCGCTAGCTGACTCTGCAGCACAATCTCGGCGGTTCACACGGCTGCAAAAAGGTGTAACTAAACCTCTCAATTATAAACATATGAGCAAATATGGTCTCGTCTGTTCCGGTACAGATGCACAAGTTGAACCCAGAACTTTGGACGAGGCCTTTGGAAATGAAAAGTGAAGAAACACAAGGATGGACTTCATCTCTCTCAAGAGAAATATGCAACTGATGTGGTAAGAAAGTCAGGTTTGCAAGGTTGTAAACCATCCTTCACTCCATTATCCAGCACAGAAAAATTATCTCTTACAGAAGGGCAACTCTTGAGTCAAGAGGACAGTACAAAGTACCGGAGCTTAGTAGGTGCACTTCAGTACTTGACTTTAACAAGGCATGATATTTCTTTTGCTGTTAACAAGGTATGTCAGTTCTTGCATGCTCCTACTACTGTGCATTGGACTGCTGCAAAACACATCGTCAGATATGTGAAACATACCTTGAGCATTGGTCTTAGTTTCAGCAAGTCATCTTCAATTTTTGTCAGTGCTTTCTCTGATTCTGACCAGGTAGGCTGTCTGGATGACAGACGCTCTACTGGTGGATTTGCAATATTTTTTGGACCAAATCTGATTTCGTGGTGTGCAAGAAAACAGGCTACAGTGTCTAGATCTAGCACAGAGGCAGAATACAAGGCCTTAGCAAATGCCACAGCTGAAATTATATGGGTTCAGTCAATGTTAAAGGAACTTGGTATACGCAGTTCTCAAGCTCCATGTCTGTGGTGTGACAATCTTGGTGCCACCTACTTGTCTGCAAATCCAGTCTTTCATGCCAGAACAAAGCATATACAGATAGATTTTCACTTTGTCAGAGAAAGAGTTGCACGAAAACAGCTTGATATTCGGTTTATTCATTCCAGAGATCAAGTTGCAGATGGATTTACTAAAGCCCTGTCTATGCGAAGCTTTGAATAATTTAAGCATAATCTCAACCTCATGAAGTTGTGATTAAGGGGGAGTGTTAAACATAATTATGTGTTACAGGAGATATGGTTCGGTTGGTGCGGCTCGGTGCATTATGGAGATAAGTCTAGGAAGTAGTTTGCATAGAGATATTCTTGTAACTATCTTCTCTTTATCTTCTCTTTCTTGTTTCCCAAGATGTACCGATCTCTCTTATCTCTTCTCTCCTGAGATCGCATGTAATCTTCTCCTCCGCAATATATAAACACACGTCGCCCCTCGTCAAGGGTAAGACATTTTCCGCTCGCACAGCAGCCTCCTCGTTTATTAACTTGCCGTTGTTCTGATGTAGATTTGGCACCAGCCTCTCTAGCTCTGAAAACTCAAAGTACATACTAAATGAAATCCTTCTCAAGTGTGTTTCTGCTTCCACAATAATCAAAAACATTTTGTAGCGACATCAACAGTTATATATTTTATTTGTGCAGACAGAAATACATATCAAAATATTACTCCACCCTCTCGAGCAAATACATCATTGTGAATTAGTGGGTTGCACATAATTAGGGTAACATCGTGGATTTAAGTCAGGTGGAATTTAACATCGTGTAAACTCGAGTGTAGTACACCCAAGAATAGAAAATCCACTCATTTCTCATCTAAATCCACCTTGCATCTTTGTTTCAGCAGAAACAGATCACGTCACTTTATAAGCAACAACATTATCTAAATTTATAAGCAGCAACATTATCTATGCTCTCCTATCTTTAGATGTGCAATAATCAGCAAGTCTCGTCATGAACAAATTGGCTGCAACCTCACCTCTCTGTACAACAACATGAGGCTTGATCTTGCCGGAGAGCAAGTTTACTGCAGCCTCAAAATCTTCACATAATCTTGTTGGATAACACATGCACGTACACTTTCTTACTGAAAAGAAATTTGGTACTGCAACCCTTCTGATTTAGGCAAGTAACAGTAACATAGTGCTGAGAAGTAATATCCCCACTGTAATATAATAATAGTGTCAACATTATTTCTGAGAAGTAAGTGGAAAAACTAAACTGAACATCAAACACCATTACTTCTGATTTTCAATACAAATGGAAGACCTGCTTCGGTACAACCCCCTTCACAAAACGTATAAAGGGTAAGGTGGACTTTTGACACCCATATTCCTTTTTGTATGTATGATGGGTCACCCGCCGTACGAAGATACGAGGCAAAGCTTCTGGGCCAGCCCATTAAGACACAGATTCTCGCACTCTTCGAACAGGCTGCCTACCACACGACCTAGTGGCTGCTTTTTGATTTCCCACAGCGCGTATTCTATAAAGAACAAATACAACGTGTGTGTCTATATATATATCTATATATATATATATATATATATAGGTAAAACTGTGTCTATCATAGCTTGCCACAGAACTAGTTAAGGCATGGTAAACATTTAACGGTTTAAAAGTAAGTAAAAAATATGAAATAAATAGGGGAGCCTCATTCTAATATAACAAGATGATCCAACGGTGTGATTGTGAAAATATGCATTTATGTGTCCTCAGCGAAAAAAACAAGCATTTCAGCTCACTGCAGGATCAATATATATTGAAACATTTTTCTTTTTGTCCAGGACACATGCAGTCAAATTTTTTCAATCCATCCGTTGGATCATGTTATATTATAGGTGTGATGGTTCAGGATTTTTTTCAGGATTTTTGAGAACTTTTACACCGTTGAAAACCTTAACTAGTTCTGTGGCAAGCTATTGTAGAAAATTTTGTAGAATTTTCGAGATTGCTAAAATTTCTTTAAAAAATGTGGACTGTTTATAAAATACAAATAAATTTAAAAAACTAGAATTATAAAAACACGACAAGGTTTCAAAAACACGCATTTTAAAAAGAACACAAACATTTTATAAAACTTTGACCAAATTTAGAAAAAGCAAACATTTTCTGGATGTGTGTACTTTTTTGGATGCGGGAACATTTTTCCAAATATTGATTTTTTTTAATCTTGAATTTTTTGACAATAGGACAATTTTATAAACTTCCGATCTTTTTAAATCGCAAAATTTTTAATATTCCTGAATTTTTTTTTAAACGAACAAAGTATGAAAATACAAGCAATTTTTGAAATTTGAACAGAATTTTAATAACATGGATATTGTTTGCAAACGTGAACAATTTGTTACAAATTGCAAACTGATTTAGAAATTCGCAACAGGCGCCAGACGGGAGTGATACTGTCGGCTAGTTGGTCCGAGGCCTAAACGTTTTTTTCCTCCTTTTTTTGTATTCTTTTATTTTTCCGTTAATTCATTTGTCTCCCTTTTGAACTTTATAATTCTTTTTGAAATATATTAAAAATTTGAAATATTTTTTGGAATACCAAAATAATGGTTTTAAGCAAATGTTTTTAATTATGGTTCTAAATTCTTTTTTCATGAATAAAATTTTCCATGAGCTTATATAAGCTATTCAAGGCACCATGCCAAGTTGTTTGAGTTTTCGAGAACTTCTACATTTTTAGACTACGCGAAAAATGGCCGATAAATGGCTGGATATGTTGCAGCTTGCATATTGTGTCGGAATCGTCAAACCTGGCATGCATGCATATCATGGGCATGCCCACCTGCTAGCAAAAGTTGAGATCATTTCATGCATTTACAAAAATAGACCATGTTCAACAAAGGTGTTTGCGTATGCTAGAAGAGTCTGTTTGAGAGCGTTTTTCCTGCATCCATCAAATGATCCCAAATTTTCCTTGAGCTTATATGACCAATTCAAGGTACCATGCCAAGTTGTTTGTTTTTTCAATAACTCTTGCATTTTCTGACGTTTTCTTGGTGAAAAATGTGAGATAAATGGCCGAACGTGACACAACTTGCATATAGTGTCGAAAGTAGTTCAAATCTGGCATGAATATCTATCATAGGAACGCCCACCTACTGGCAAAACTTGGTGTCGTTTTAAGAATGTCCAAAACTAGACCATGTTCAGCGGAGGGTGTACGGGAAGCGAGACTGCTTTGTCTGTGCACGTTATTTCTCGACATCCTTGATATGGCTCCAAAAAAATTATTGTCCTTGTATGACCAATCTAAGGCACCATATGTTGGTTTTCGACATTTTTTGGATTTTCTGGTGTCTTCTCGGTGAAAAATGGCCGATAAATGGCTGAACGTGACGCATCATGCGTACTATGTCGGAAATCCTTCAAACCTGGCAGGGATGCATACCATGGGCATGCCCATATTTTGGAAAAAATGGGGTCAATTCATTTATGTCCAAAAATAGACCATCATCAACATATGGTATTCGAGTAGGCCAGAAGGTCCGTATGGGAGCACGTTTTTCCGGCATCGTCAAATGAACCCAATTTTTTTCCCATGAGCTTATATAACCAATTCAAGCCAAGATGCCAAGTTGTTTGAGTTTTTGACAATTCTTGAACTTTCTGTAGTTTTCTTGGTGAATAATGGCTGATAAATGGCCGGACCTGACACAACTTGCATATGGTGTCGAAAAACACAACTGGTCAGAAAATTCACAAACTTACATTTACCACATAAGCCAAAAAGAAAAGTGTTCAAGTTGTATTAAAAAATCTTTCAAAATGTTAGTTCTTAAGTTTGCACGCTCCTCAAATCTCTTTGAAATTGTTCAAAATGTTGTTCCTAAAATGTTCAGCATTTTGAACCAACACATCTCTTCAAAATTTTCAAATTGTTCATGCTTTTAGAAAATGTTGTTCAAGTTTGTCAAACAATGTTGATGCTTTTTTAGAAAAATGATGTTTTCAAAATGTGTTCAAGTTGTTCACAAAATTGTTGTATTTTCAAAAATTATTTGATTATTAAAAATTATTCCGAATTTCCAACAAATGTTCAAAAAAAATTGGAAATGTGTCCAGATTCTGCGTTGGTGTTACCTATGTCCAAGATTTTTAGGCTAGAGGAAGTTCACTTTTGTAAGGCCGGTTGCTATTCCCTATGCCTGAGTTAATAGCCAATTTGTTAATCAATGAAAATTAATTTCAAGCTGTTAAGAGAAAGTTGCCCTCTGATTGCTGTTGGGAAACGTAGTAATTTCAAAAAAAATTCTACGCACACACAAGATCATGGTGATGCATAGCAACGAGAGGGGAGAGTGTTGTCTACGTACCCTCGTAGACCGAAGCGGAAGCGTTCACAACATAGAGAAGTAGTAGTCGACGTTCTCCTCGCGATCCAACCGATCCCAGCGCAAGTTACTCCGGCGCCTCCGAGTTCTTGACACGCCAGACAGCTCGATGGCGCTCCTCGGGCTCCGATCCAACAGAGCTTGGGAGGAGAGTTCCGTCGGACGACGGCGTGGTGACGATCTTGATGTTCTACCGACGCAGGCTTCGCCTAAGCACCGCTACGATATGATCGAGGTGGATTATGGTGGAGGGGGCACCACACGGCTAAGGAGCGATCTCAAGGATCAACTTGTGTGTCCTAGGGTGCCCCCGCCTGTGATATAAAGGAGCAGGGGAGGGCCGGCCGGCCTAGGAGGCGCGCCAGGGGGGGGAGTCCTCCTCCTAGTGGGAGTAGGACTCCCTTTCCTAGTCCAACTAGGAAGGAGGAAGGGGAAGGAAGGGGAGGAGAGGGAGAGGAAGGGGCGCGCCCCTCCTTGTCCTATTCGGACTCCCTGGGGCGCCACCTCCTGGTGCGGCCCTCTCTCTCCCTCTTGGCCCACTAAGGACCATAACTTCCCGGGGTTCAGTAACCCTCCGGCACTCCGGTTTTTCCGAAACTTCGGAACCTTTCCGTGTCCGAATATAGCTGTCCAATATATCAATCTTTATGTCTCGACCATTTCGAGACTCCTCGTCATGTCCGTGATCACATCCGGGACTCCGAACTTCTTTGGTACATCAAAATACACAAACTCATAATATAACCGTCATCGAAACCTTAAGCGTGCGGACCCTACGGTTCGAGAACAATGTAGACATGACTGAGACACGTCTCCGGTCAATAACCAATAGCGGGACCTGGATGCCCATATTGGCTCCTACATATTCTACGAAGATCTTTATCGGTCAGACCGCATAACAACATACGTTGTTCCCTTTGTCATCGGTATGTTACTTGCCCGAGATTCGATCGTCGGTATCCAATACCTAGTTCAATCTCGTTACCGGCAAGTCTCTTTACTCGTTCCGTAATACATCATCTCACAGCTAACTCATTAGTTGTAATGCTTGCAAGGCTTAAGTGATGTGTATTACCGAGAGGGCCCAGAGATACCTCTCCGACAATCGGAGTGACAAAACCTAATCTCGAAATACGCCAACCCGACATACGCCTTTGGAGACACCTGTAGTACTCCTTTATAATCACCCGATTCACGTTGTGACGTTTGGTAGCACCAAAGTGTTCCTCCGGTAAACGGGAGTTGCATAATCTCATAGTTATAGGAACATGTATAAGTCATGGATAAAAGCAGTAGCAACATACTAAACGACCGTGTGCTAAGCTAATGGAATGGGTCATGTCAATCAGATCATTCAACTAATGATGTGACCTTGTTAATCAAATAACAACCCTTTGTTCATGGTTAGGAAACATAACCATCTTTGATTAACAAGCTAGTCTAGTAGAGGCATACTAGTGACACTCTGTTTGTCTATGCATTCACACATGTATTATGTTTCCGGTTAATACAATTCTAGCATGAATGATAAACATTTATCATGAAATAAGGAAATAAATAATAACTTTATTATTGCCTCTAGGGCATATTTCCTTCAATTGTGCCATGGCCCATGCGCCATGCAACCAATATATGTGTGTGGTGCAGCAATGCATGTGGGAGCGTTGATGGATGCGAGGAGGTTTAACAATTAATTTATGTTCAATCCTGCTCACTAATTGGGCAGATTCAAATAAAAAAATCGGCCCTGATGTGCCTTGGTTTTGGCAATACTGTGGGTAGGCACAATAAATCCGGATAACATAATTCTTAAGAGTGTACGCTTCAAATTTTTCACAGACGCTAATCATCTCAACCGGTGAGCCAGTCACCCTGATGTGCAAGAGGTCCATGGATTGATTCCTATTAAGTGCATGTACTTACTTTATGAATTTTTACCTCCCCTGAACAGCCGCACTGTCTACATCGGTCACTAATAGGCCGGCCCAGTAGGCGTACGGCATACACGTACACTTTGGTGGACGGTCGACGTATTAAAAAAATCAATCGCTCAAAAAGAAATTAAGAAAAGACCATCCTACCCTTTTCTTATGAAGGGGTATGAATAAATCTCCTCCGTTGATGTGTTTAAGGGAGTTGTACCAAAGCGGAAGTGTACAAATGGAAGGTGCAATATAATAACAGTATAAAACTTCAACAGGAGTAATGGGAGACTGAATGGCATTTTCAGATTAACCTGCATATGAATGAGCATTATCCATAGCAACAGAAAAATTAGTTCCTTGTCGCCATTAAGAATATCTTCTGCTTAAATTGTGACTCCATCTGCATCAGTCATCTGAACCCGAGCTTGCTTGACATACTGGATAGCCATGTTGTAGTTGTGCAATTTCTTTTTATGAGTACCTGATGGAGCAATCACTTTCTGAAAAAAAAAGTATAATGTCATAGTAATAGCAATAAGCATCAGGATAATTTGGGAGCTGAACAACTCTACACAGAGTTATGGCATCATGGAGATGTTGAAATAAATTTCCTATAGTGAAAACATAATCTGACAACGCAAACTATAAGGAAAGATTAATTGGATTATTCACCAAATATTCAAAAGAAACTTATAACCAAAAACATAAAATGTCAGAGTTCAGAACTATGCGGCATAGTTATTGTTCTTTTGAGATCATTATTGCATAGTTGTAGAGCATGACAACGCCGGGTATCACAATAATCTTGTTGATAATTCAGTTTGTAGCCCATGGCTGATAGGCGCATCAGGAGATCACCTTTCTGCATGAAAAATTCTTCAATTGATGAACAAGTAAAAGAAGACACAACCAGTTGAATAATGCAGGTTCGCAAATAAAATTAAACATGCCTGCCGAAAATTAAAACCCTACATAAGCAGAACACGTACCATGAAATCAAATGATTAAAACGCCTACCAAAGCTTTGCACAAAGGGCCGCCAAATAAAGAAAATAATTAACCACACTCTGATGGGTCGCTTAGCTTAGACAGCCTTGTTAGAAACATGAATGCGGGGTTCGGTTTCCAATTGATTTGTATTCACCGGGACCTCCCCTTATTGGATTTTGTCCACTTTTCTAGTTGCCCGTTATCTTATGTTATGGAAGAATTTAGCTTCTTGTTGGGCTGGTTATTCAGAGCCAGCAATTGGCTGCCGGATTTCGTCCCGTCCGTAGCGCTTCGGAAGTCGCCGCCAATGCGGAAGGATGCCGCCGAAAAGAATGGAACGCTGCTTCTCTCTAAAAATATAGAAAAAAGGAGTCTGTGCGCCGAGATCCGCCATAAAAGGTCCAAGCCATAGCAAGTGAGAAGCTATCCGGCTTTTTTTCTTAGGTGCTCATTTTATCTGGGCCTTCAGTTTAATGTTTGAAAATTTGAAAATTCACTTCTTTATTTTATTAATTTAGGATCCAGAAGAAGTAGTTTTTCTGTGAAACAGTCCACGACCACAAGTATTGAGCTATAACCATAAAACTTGGGGTACATGTATTCGTGTAGCTGTGATGGTATTACACGATCAAAATTCACTATTGCACATTAGAAGTATTATCGTGGACATCAGACTACATACCTCAAGATGATGTATAAATATTCTGATTTGACTGCCTATTGAACTGGAGGAAGCAGCTGGTTGTGCCCTCACCACTGTCGTCGACTCTGTCAGGCATGTATTAGATCACTGATAGCTCTGGATATTTAGCAGTGAACACAAAGTAACATATATCAAGCAATGTCGAAGTGTAACTCTCTTCCTATGCATCGGCATGTCATAAAAGAACAATTCATGCACACCAACACTACCAGAAACTGAAATTTTATTGTGCGTCATTTATTTTCCTGTCGGGCCCGCACTGGCTCACAGGGATAGATCGTTTATCCTGTCGGCCCAAACCTCCACGTCAGGAAGGGTATCATTTACCTGTGCGCTAGCAAAGAAACTCACAGGAATAGCCCTATTGCTGTCGGTCCGCGCACGGCCCACAGGATTAGCCCATTTCGCGCCATGGATTCGCGATGCGCGCCAAATTGTCCCGCTGCTTACCAATATTTCGGCCAAGGTCTCACCTGTGGTCAAAGCCTACGGTAAGAAAAATCCCCAAATCGGTTTCCAGTCTCACCGAGTCCTTTCTAGAACGAGAGCGACCCCAATCCTAGTGACCCCAAATCCCTCGCCGCCGGCTGCACCCCAAATCCCTCGCCGCCGGTTGCACCCCAAATCCCTCGCCGCCGGCTGTTCCTCAAATCCTTAGCCTCCCCAACCTCTCATCTACGCCATTGCTCTATTCCTTGGGTCGTTGACCACCAACCCGTCGCCTCTGCATCGAACGTGGCCGTCCTCGTCCGAGCCGCCGTCGTCACCGTTCTAGCCGCCGTTGCCGCCCCATCCCCCTCCAACCACGGCCATTCCCCATCCAGGTGCCTAGCTATGAAACTCCACTACATGCTCTCTCTCCATCTCAGTTTCTTTCCCCGGCTGTGTGCACCCTGCACCGTCGCATCTCTTCCGGACGGAAGTGTTTCAGTATTTATTCATTCGATCTGTGCGTGTGTTCTTTTTCAGCTCCTCTGGTCATGTGCTTCGTTTGGAAGGAACTGGGGCTCGCTTGGATCTGGCACAGTGCTCCACCACCTCACCAGATCGACTGTGTTTCACCTTTGGTACGTGCGTACAGAGCAGATTTCTGTAATTCCTTCTAACCCCTTCCTCCACTGTACATGCTCCAAACGGAAGTGCTCATTGGATTCGTACCTGTGTCCTTGTTCTGGTTTCTGTACATAATTCGTTCTGCTCCCTTTCCTCCACTATACATGTACATAATTCGTTCTGTACGTATGTCCTCTAGTAAAGCATGGAAGCACGTTTGTTCAATTTCATTTCCCTTTATGAAAAATACATCAATAGCTTTCTCATTTCCTTTCATTATGTAGTAGCACAATCTGTATTTAAATAAGTTTGCGTTCATCTGTTTGGAATTGAATAACTGTCATGAGTTTACTTTTTCTTTCTTCCCATTTGATTTAGTTACAAACTGCTCAACAATGCTACAGTAGCTGCTCGTAATTTTTCCACTTGGACCTCCTGATTGGGATATTGTGGTGGACTTTGGGAGTTTGTTAGCCAGCTTTCTGACTCACTATTTCAGCAAGCCTTTGGTAAGCATTTTAGCATTACATTTTTATCTTATGTGTGCATTTGTTTGCTTCCAATTAATATGTTGTTGTTGCTAAATAGCTCATCTTAAGTATGATGTGTTGAGCTTAAATTATCAAATAGCTGATATATTCCATTTTCAACATAGAATTTGTTAAATGGCAGATCGTACATGGATGTATAGTGGTTGGCAGTTTGGTGAAATTACTTCTAACCTATGGCTTGAACAAACCAACCGATTTCTAGACCATGCATTCTCTTTTCCTGGCGTAGCCGAAGGTTGTAAAATCAAGTGTCCATGCTGCAATGAAATCTGGACTCAAGAATTGGGATGGCAGTGGTAGCACCAGCACGACCCTCAGCGGGAAGGCAAAAAAAAAAGCTTTCGTACGATCTTGCTTATCTTCTTTTCAGTAAGTACTTGTTCAACATGCATCTATACAAGTTAATATCGCTAGTGTTCTAGGATGATTACTCTGATTTGCCTAGAGCCGCACATCCTGATGATTGGGAGCAGCGAGAGTTGGATGGGCAAATATTATATGAATCATTAGGTGGCATTCCCCATGGGCGACTAGCAATAGCAGGTGGGGCAATCAAGAAGGCTAATGTTATCTCAACGGCTAGAGAAAAGAAATTGAGGCTGTCAACTTCAGCAGCACATCGATGAACTGTTCAAGAAAATGAAGAGCTGAAGCGACATAATGAGAACCTGCAGCGACATAATGAGAACCTGCAACATAAAGTGGATATGCATGAACGAATCCTAGTGGTACTTTTAAATTTGTCCACATATTCCATATTAGTGATTAAAAAAACTAGTTATTGTAATGTTGCATATTTTTTTCATAGGCCCTTTTTGAGGAGATGGGAAAAGAACTACCAGCGGAGCTACGCCAAGGAGCGAGTTCCCAACCACATGTAAGTTTTTGCACATGCCTTCTCAACATACTGCATTTCCCAATTGCAACCTTGAGACTTTAGAACTTAAAGCACCCAAACTTATGCTCAGCGCGGTTGGATCTATTTCTGTTTTCTTAAGGATCCGTGCCAAGTTAATGTTGTGCAAACCCTATTTGCTTAACCATTAGCTAAATTTTTTCTTGTACTAGGCTTGCTCGGGATTGATTTTTTTTCATATTATATTAAATTGACACACAATCCTAAGCTACAATGTCAATCCTGTCCATGAGAAGATTTTAAAGAAATAATTTTAACCTTTGTGTCATTCCTGTACTACAGGACTGTACAACCTCATATCTAGATATATACTTAGAAAATAGTGTATATTCTCTATCTCAACAGTGATGATAAAACGTCGTGTGAAGACCAGGATTCAGAAGTAGTAGACTAATTAGTATCTTATATGTCTCTTACCACTTTGCATGGTTCCTGAAACAATCTGCGCATTGTGAAATTATGATATCCAATTACTTTACCAACCAAGGAACATATCCAGATTATCTCCTGGTGTGTCTAAATTAATGCTCTGATATAGGGGACACCTAATTCATCTCATATGAGACCCCAAGCCGCCGATGACAACACTAGTGATGATGATTTGGGTACAAATGGAGTGATGATGATTTGGGTACAAATGGTGGTGCTGACAACTCCAGTGGGAATACCAGTGACCAGGCCATCGACGCAACTAACCTTTGCACCATTAACGTTGGCAGTGCCTTTTGCTGACTTAGAGCTAGACTTTTTAACTAATGGTGGTGTTGGCAACAAAACAACATTTTGGTAGTTGCAAGACTTTAGAACTAATGGTGGTGTTGACAACAAGATAGCATTTTGGTAGCTGCAAGACTTTAGATGAACTGTGATATAATTTCCTTATAATGCTTTGGATATGCAAAACTGAAGCTTATGCTTGCGAACTGAACAATTTATCTTTTGTTGTCTCTGAGAAGTGTTATGTACATTGCTTCTGATGCTTTGGATGTGCAAAATTGAAGTTTATCCTTCCAATTTGTGACTGTGGCTGATGGATGTATCTAATGATTATGATTTGTGTTGATGATTAGATAGAGTGTAAATATGCTCTGGCTGTGGCACAGTAATTCCTGTCGGGCATGAACTAATAGTGAAATGCATGCTAATTCCTGTCGGGCACTAAACTCACAGCGAAATGCAAGCATATTCCTGTCGGGCTTGAACTCACAGCGAAATAGAAACAAAATTCATGTCAGTTGTGACCGACAGGAATGACCCATAACCTTGGCAAATCTAAAGCTGACAAAAAAGTATTTTCCTGTCGGTCACCGTCAGGAATGGCCGTCAGGAAAAATGCTTCTATCGGCCGGCCGACAGGCATAGTGTAATTTCCCTGTCAAGCTATGCCTGTCGGATTTTCCTGACAGTTGACCGACAGGAAATATTATTCCTGTCGGTTTGCAGCCTTTTCCTGGCGGTTTCCAGCCCACAAGAAAATTTCTGTTTTTGGTAGTGCAAGCACTAGTAAAAAAGGGGCCTATTGTCCCCGTTAGTGAGGGTCTTTAGTCCCGGTTCATGAACCGGGACTAATGGGTCGTTACTAATGCCCTGGCCCTTTAGTCCCGGTTCAATCCAGAACCGGGACAGATGGGCCTCCACGTGGCCTGTCCCCTGAGCCCAGGCAGGAGGGCCTTTTGTCCCGGTTGGTGGCACCAACCGGGACCAATAGGCATCCACGCGTCAGCATTTCTGTGGCTGGGGTTTTTGTTATTTTTTATAAGAGGGGGGCTTTTGGGGGGTTAATTTAGGTGTTTCATATATTGTGTTAGCTAGCTAATTAATAGAGAGAAGTGTCCTCTCTTTTGTCCGTGCTTGGTCGACGATACGTACTATACATACGTATAGCTAGACACGCTAGCTAGCTAGTAAGCAAACGAAGGAAACAGAAGATCGTCATGAACATATATGCATACAGAGAGAAGTGATATCGACCACCTCTCCTTCTCCGAGAGATTGGTCGAACAACAAGTTCTCGTATATCTATCCGACACTACCTGCTACATATATACAATAATTATCTTTTACAAATATAATCTCCTAACATATGGACGCGTGATCCACATAGTATTCTCCGTCTTCAGCGACCACGTGGTCAAGAAAGAATGCCGCCAATTCCTCTTGAATTGCTCGCAGGCGATCTGGTGTTAGGAGTTCATCCCGCATTCGAAACATCTAATTTTAAGAAGGGGGTCAATACATATATATATATATGAATGAATGAAACTCAACACAAATGATGGTAATAAAATAAAATTGTGAATATTGTTATTTACGCACTTCATATTGTTTGTCAGAGTAGCCCCGCTCACAGGTCGTGTGGCGGATCGACTCGCAAATGTAGTATCCACAGTAGTCATTCCCTTCTTCCTGCCACAACCACTTTACAAGGAATAGAGGTCAATCAAACTGATATATAATTAGCAAGCATGCTAAATGGTATTGATGAAACTAGCGCTTGAATCACTAGGAGATGCGTGGAATATGCTACTATAGTACTTACTTTCGGGTGTCTAAATTGCAGCTTCTTCGGCAGTCCCGGAGCTTTTTTGGTGAATTTTTTCCAAACCCTGCCATACAAAGAAAACAATGACTTGATATTAGAAATGAACAAAGTTGCTGATATGGTGGATAATGATCGATTTAACTTACTTCTCGAGCATTTGAGTCATGTCCGCATACTCGTTGGGATCTTTTCTTCTCGAGTCTAAGACAGTTACTACTCCCTGCTCAAGCTTAATCTCTAGGAGAATATAGTGGTACCTGCGCACGCGTGCATAACTCATCAATATTACATTACTATAACCTGGACTGATAAGGGAAACCGAATATGCCACAAGACAGTAACACTCACTTGAAGTTGTAAGGAAAGAGTATTATCTCTTTGTGTTCATTTATTTCCAACGATCGTAGCAAGTTGGCCTCGGTATCTTCGGCGTGAAATTCAACCTCAGTTGCATCTATGAGATATGTGTTAATGAACCCAATATCACCCACTTGTCTTTTCTTCAATTCGGCGATCTTCAATCTGCATAATATAGTGAGGATAATTATAAATACATGCAATGAAAGAGCTGAGTTATATAGAGAGACTTAATGACAGAAGTAGTACTACTTACAGACAGTAGCAGGTGACCGTTGCTTTATCGAGGGCCAATTGATTGAAAAACTGATAGAACTCCTCAAATGGAATAGGCATCAGGTCAATTCCAACGAGGTCATGCTCCTTTTTAACTCTCACATACAAAGTACTCCTCCCCCCAGACTCTCTGCAGATTTTCAAGCACCAATCATGCAATCTTCGCATCATCGTTGATAGAGATCTTTCATCTTTGACGAGAGGCTTCCCGTACTCGTATCTTTGTATCTCACTAGTGCAGAACCGGGCATTAGCACCGGTTCGTAAGGACCTATAGTGCCGGTTACATAACCGGCACTAATTTGTGGTCACTAAAGGCCCCCCCTTTAGTACCGGTTCAGCACGAACCGGTGCTAAAGGGCAACCACGTGGCACTAGCCAGCTCCGGGGGCCTGAAGCCCTTTAGTACCGGTTGGTAACACCAACCGGTACTATAAGGTTTGGTGGGTTTTTAGTTTTATGATTTCTTTTTCATTTAATTTTGTGTTTCCATTTTAATTCTTTTTCGTTTGTTGGTATTTTACGATACTACACATTGTACACGTTATGCATCATATATACATCATGCATGCTTTGTTTATCAACGCTGCTGCTATGTTCATTGCACCCGCAGATATAACACATGCTCATGCATGCTTTCGCATCATTACATCATCATATATATATAATAACAAGTCCTACTAATCATGCATCATCATATAACTTCTACTCGTTATTAATAATAAGTCATACGATCATCATCCTCATATATAGTCATCGAACCCAACCCTACATAATTGTTCTTAGCACATGATCATCGATGTCGGTAGGACCTAAACACCCTTAAGGTAAAATAGCATAAAACAATATAGACCACGACTCTCCATTATGAAGAATGGCGATCATCCTGTCTCCAATTCTTGCCTTTCGCTGCTTATTGCTTCCAAGAAGCTCCTTACGATTGTCCATACATTTTTCCATTATTTGATTGTTATGTCTCCACTTCTTTTAGAAACCGGTATGGACAGTTGAGATTCAGTAGGATGACCTGGTAGTATGTTCAAAACATGAAGGCTACCACGCGTATACATCGGATGAGGCACACAATCATTCGGGATTATCTCTTGAAAAACATAGTAATAACTTCTTAGTTAGCAATGATGTACTAGTTTTAGAAGTGTGCAAAAGATGCACGGATGTTGTAATAGTAAAAATAATCTTACCAAGGTATCTCCATGGTAGTTACCGTAGTTCAACACGTGCACTAGTGGCACGTATTGACCATAATGTTGAGGAGTTTGATTGTAGATATTGTAATTCTCAAGATCAGTACAAAATCCGACCAGATGTCGTTTCTCCGATAAGTTAATTCGCAGCCTTCCGTAGTAATGCGTTACGTCTACCATCTTCCGCACATTCTTTGAAGAATGAAAATAAGCTGTCAATGGAGATAAGTTGTCAACTATATATTTTGAAATAAACAATATAAATTACTTAATAACTATGTTTAGCTCACATGAGGGAAGAACTGGAGGTGTATCCACAAAGACCCAAATCGTAGGTGTCTCTTGCTTGATTGTAGGATCACCAAGATCCATGGTGACAATCATACCCTCATCAAGACCATACATCTTGCAAAATGCATCCCAATTTTTGCAACCAAAATGGGTTACACTCTGAGCATTGTACATCTTTACTTGAAAATCCACACCATGTTCGGTACTTAGGAAAAAAAAATTAGTTTCGAAATTTTCACGGTCTTCAATACCCATCCTCTCCAAGACATAGCGTCTTGCAAAGCATGGGATAAGCTAGTCGAATTGGAAAGATGAAAAATACACGTTAAAATAGTTGAAGTTGTGCTTAATTACGAAAAAAACTATTGTCGTCATTGCGTACCGTATGAACATCGCAGGTCTCCTCGAGCTTAATGCTGAAGCGCCGATCTTCGTCCAGCTCAATGAACCTGTCGCAGATACCTCGGTTGTCGTGGCACCAGTCGCACTCCCCCGGGCGGTTATCATCGTCCGATGAGTACGACATTTCCGGCCTACGTTCAGAATTTAGTTTTATTAGTCAACTATCTAGTTCAACTACTAAGCACTTACTATAAATAAATAAGTAGTACTTACTAAAAACAAACTACTTCTATACATAGTAAAATAAATTAGTTTATTAAATCAACTAGCTAGTTCAACTATATATAAACTACTTCTTCTTTTTCCTTTTCTAAATACTATGAACAAAAAATCATTAAAATTCTATGAACAAAATTAATTACACAATCTAAATATCACCCAAAAAACTATTAACAATAATATCACCAAACATTCATATTCAATAATAATATCACCAAAAAATCTATTAACAGAAAAAAAATCTATTAACAGAAAAAAATCTATTAACAGAAAAATCTATTAATTCAACTAGTCCAACTAAGCATTTACTAAAAATAAACTAGTAACTATATTAATTAATTCAACTAGTTCAACTAAGCATTTACTAAAAAACTAGTTCTATATATTAATTCAACTAGTTCAAGCATTTACTAAAATAAACATTAACATATTTCTAATTCATCTAACATAACATTTCTAACATTTTAAAATAAATTAACTATAGATATAGTTCTAATTAATCTAAACATTAGAAAACAGAAAATAAGTAAAAATATATGTGTGTGTGTAGGGTTTGTATATGTGTGTACGTACATGTGTAGTGTGTGTGTGTGTGTGTGTGTGTGTGTGTGTCTGTGTGTATGTGTGTGTGTGTGGTGTTTGTAGTGTGTGTGTGTGTATGTGTGGATGCGTGTGTGTGTGTGTGTATGGGCGGGCGCAGGCGGGCAGCGGGCGGCGGCGACAATGGCGGCGGCGGGACGGCGACGACGGGCGGCGGGGGCGGGACGACGACGAGACGGCGGCGGCGGCGGGGACAGCGACGAGACGGGCGGCGGCGACGGGGACGGCGACGATCGAGACGGGCGCGGCGAGGGCGGCGACGACGACGGGCGGCGGTGCGCGGCGGCGACGACGACGGCGGCGGGGCGGCGAGGGCGACGGCACGGCGGCGGATGGCGTCGTCGTCGGCGGAGATAGATGTACTCTCGCGATTCGTGGAAGCGAAGTGGCGGCGATAACTGGTTTTTCGTAAGTGTAGTATATATAGGGGAGCCTTTAGTACCGGTTGGAGCCACCAACCGCATCAAAAACAATTTAACCAGCCAAGCGGCGGGAAGCGAGGCCCTTTAGTACGGTTGGTGGCTCCAACCGGTACTAAAGGCCCCCTTAGTACCGGTTTGTGCCACAAACCGGTATTAAAACCGTCTTATTACCACCAGCGGTGCGCTATGTTTAGTCCCACTGCTGAAGCGAAGGGCAGCCGCACTGGTTTATAAACCCAGCCGCGGCTGCCCATTCGAACTCCTCTAAATAGCGGCTTACGGGCCTAACTAAAGTATGCTGCCGGTGAGCCTCCTGGCCCTTACGGGCTGCATTTGCACACCCTAGGACTGGTAGGCTCACCGTGGCGCCCAACATTTTTTAATTTTTTTCTTTTCCGCATTATTTATTTTTCTTCCATTTTTTGAGTAATTTTTATATAGTTATTTATTTTCTGCTTTATTTTTTCTTCTATTTATTTCGAGTAGTTTTTTGCCGTATTTAGTTTCTTTGTGAATATTTTTGCTTTATTTAGTTTTTCTTTTCTGCATTATTTATTTTCTTCTATTTATTTTTGAGTAATTTTTTTATATAGTTATTTCTTTTCTGCTTTATTTTTTTCTTCCTCTTCTTATTCTTCTTCTTCTCCTTCTTCTTCCTCCTCCTTCTTCTCCTCCTCCTCTTCTTCTTCTCCTTCTTCTTCCTCTTCCTCTTCTTCTTCTTCTTCTTCTTCTTCTTCTTCTTCCTCTTCTTCTTCTTCTTCTTCTTCTCCTCATCCTCCTTCTTATTCTCCTTCTCCTTCTCCTTCTCCTCCTTCTTCTTCTTCCTCTTCCTCTTCTTATTCTTCCTCTCCTTCTCCCTTCTCCTCCTTCTTCTTCTTCTTCCTCTTCCTCTTCTTATTCTTCTTCTCCTTCTCCTTCTTCTTCTTCTTCTCCTCATCCTCCTCCTTCTTCCTCTTCTTATTCTTCTTCTTCTCCTTCTTCCTCCTCCTTCTTCTCCTCCTCTTATTCTTCTTCTTCTCCTTCTTCTTCCTCCCCCATCTTCTCCTCTTCTTCTTCTTCTTCTTCTCCTTCTTCTTCCTCTTCTCCTTCTTCCTCTTCCTCTTCTTCTTCTTCTTCTCCTCCTCCTCCTCCTCCTTCTTCTCCTCCTTCCTTTTGCCATAACAGAAGAAGTCCGGAGTTGTAATAAGTTATTAAAAATAAAAAAGAGGTGCAATGCTCGTTAATTTGCTTCAAGCCTTTCGGGATTGTGCAAGCTGCTTCTTAGCGTAGCTCCGTGCAATCTACCATATTCCCAAAGGCTTGAAGCTAAGCAGCGTGAGCATTGAGCCTCTTCTTCGTGTCTCTGCACTCGGGGCTTATAAACCGCTCTTACTCCCTCTCTCTTGGCAAGGTGGGACTAAACATAGCTTGCCATAACCTCATTAGTACCGGTTAGGTAGTGCGAACCGCACTAAATGGTGATGGTGGGGCCATACCACGACCGCGGTGACACATCCCTTTAGTATCGGTTCGTGGCATGAACCGGTACTAAAGGTTAACCATGAACCGGTGCTATTGATCGCCGCCACGAACCGGTGCTATTGTACACATTAGTGCCGGCTCTAATACAAACCGGCACTATTGGGCTTCACGTATGACCCTTTTTCTACTAGTGTCTGCACCTCCAAGAAATCATAATGTACATCGTCGGGCAGGTAATCTGCAGGATTGCTATAACCGGGCACCATCCTCGGATCGACGATGTCGCTGCTAGCAGGCACCTTGAGCGGGGGGCACGATTGCTTCGCTTGTTCGCCGAGCTGGGCAATTTGTTTCCCAACTCGTCGTTCTTTCAATCTTTGATCACTTTTAGTACTTCCCGACCTCTCCGCTTCGGCAAATGCCTTTCCAATAATGCGCTCATAGTTGCCTTTCGGCGGAGACTTGGGTGCTTTTCTCAGGGCAGCCAGAGTGCGCTTCGCTTTCACCGGATCTACCTTCTCCTCCGGAGGTGGATGTCTCTTTGCTTTCAACCCTGCAAACCAGTCATCCACTTCGGTCTGCGCGATCTTCGCGTTTTCCTCCTCGGTCCTCTCGTACGGTAACTTCTCCGGAGTCTTTAGAGAAGGACCGAATTTGTATTTCCTCCCGCCTTTGGCTGTACTGCTAGACGCTGGCACAGCAGACGGAGCGGATGTCTTCTTTGCTTGCTTACGAGGCGGAGGAGGACTACGACGCGCCGGAGCAGCCGGGGCGGCGGCGGGTCTCTTCCGCCCTTGCTGGCGAGGCGGAGAAGGAGGAGGCGGAGTGCCGCCACACGCCAGAGAAGGAGGCGGAGTGCCGCCACGCGTGCCATGATCATCACTCGCCGGAGGAGGAGGCAGTGGAGGAGGCGGAGTGCCGCCACACATGCCCTGATCGTCACTCGCCGGAGGAGGAGGCGGTGGAGGAGGCGGAGTGCCCTGACTCGCCGGAGGAGGAGGAGGAGGAGGCGGAGGCGTCTAGTTCAGAAGGTTGATGAGCTCCTTCCGCCATAGGCATGGAGTCTTGAGCGAGAACCCAGCGTAGTCTCCCTTCACGGTAGGATGCTCAAGCGAGGTCCTCAAATCCCTCCGTTATTTCATCCACCATCACCTTAGCAAATCATACCGAATCGGTGGCGGTGATAAGTTGTGCGGGTCCACTAGGATAAACTTAGCCAACAGCCGCCTTGACCTTCAAATTGCTCCATCGCTCCATAATGTGGCAACTTTGAGACTCCGTGATACCATCCACGGGATAGCTGGCAGGAGCCGTCAAGACATGCTCCGGCTGAAGCAGCTCGGTGGAAGCCACGCTGCTTCTCCGCTGAGATGGCGGGGTAGCTTCGGGGGAAGCTTCGGCATGTCGTTTGCTGCGATCTGCTGCTTCTCGTTCCTCTTCTCGATCCTCTAGCCCCATTACCCTTCCAAGCAGCGCCTGCATTTGGTCCTGCTCCAGTTTCTTCCTCTTCTCGTGGGTTCTATAACCCCCTGCGTGCGGAAAACCAACCTTCCACGGCATGGAGCCCGGCGTGCCTCGTGTCCGTCCAGGGTGCTCGGGATTCCCAAGGGCCATTGTGAGCTCGTCCTTCTCTCTGTTTGGAAGGAACGTCCCTCGCTGCGCTGCATCGAAATAGTGTCGAAGGTTCTTGATCGGTGTTTGCGATTGCTCGTCCGTCCACTAGCACTTCCCATTCTGAGGTCCAAGGTTCCGCCAGCCCGAAGAACCAAGTCCGCAACGGTCGGCCAGCGCATTGTCTCTGGTTCGATCCCTTTTGCAAGCAGATCATGCTCGAGCTTGGACCACTTAGGCGGGCTTTGAGGTAGCCACGACCCGTGCGATGGTGAAGCTTCTTCTTCGCAGCATTTTTCTTGTTTGTCTCCGACATCTTCTTACTCTTTTCCGATGTCATGTGGGCCACAAATGCGGGCGATGATCTTTGATCTTCTCATATTTGCCGATGAATTCTGGTGTCTTTTTTCCTTCACAAACTGGTTCAGCTCTTTCCTCCACCTCCTCATTAGGTTTGCCATCTTCTTAAGAGCACAAGACTTGATTAATTGCTCTATAACTGGCTTCTCTGGATCCTCCTCTGGCGGTAGGGTGAAATTTGCCTTCACTCGGTCCAAAGATCTTCTTTACGCATATCATTGACATAAGACACCTCGGGGTCTTCATCCTTATGAGCTTATACCATTGATGGATCTGATCGGGATCTGTCCCTAACAAGAACCCCGACCGAAAGCAGAAAATGCCTTCCTTATGCGGTCCGGTTCAATCGGTTCGCCGTCGGCGCGATTTCTATGATCTCAAACTTTTCATCCAAGCTCCACTTTTTCTTGGGCCTCGTCTCCTTACGAAGTTGTGCTCGATCCGGAGGGCTAGAAATTATAAGGAAGAAAAGGCGACAGTAATTAATATGTGTACATATACCAAAACAATGGATGCATCAATTAACTAGTCGACGGGCTTAACTAATATATATGTACTGGCGGAATCGGTTCGGTGATCGAGCGACAAGACGGTCTCCTTCATCTTGTACCTCCATTGTGTCACGGAGCCATCATGAACATAGTCCTCCTCTTGTACCGGCAAGCCATCACAAACATAGCCCTCTTCTTCATCCGGTGAGCAGCGGTGTCGATGAGAAATGACGCAACATCATCACTTCCATTTGCGATTATGTCCCCCAACATCGCTTCTGTTTCTTCGTCTCGGGAGTGCTCCATAGTTTCTGCAAATATTTACAACAATTCAATTATTATTCAAACATGGTATATAGTGGCAAACGTAGAACTAGCTAGCTAATCACAATAAGGAATCATGTTAGTGGCCTCGACGCTGCTTCTCTAGGGTTTGGGGTCGCCTCGACACAAAGCTTCAAGGGTTTGGGGTGGCCTCGACGATAACACTCTTTTAACTTGATAAATTTGGGTGGCCTCGAGAGAGTTAATTTGTCGGGTAGGGGCGCGGCGGGAGGGGGTAGGAGACCTGCAACATCGTTTTCTCTCTAGGGTTTGGGTGTCCTCGACATACATATACATGGGTAAATAATGTTATCGGGGAGGGGGTATCGGTACCACCCCCTCGTGTTGAAGTTTCTTCTTTCTCCTTTCCTTTCTTTCTTCTTCTCCTCTTCTTTTTCTTCTTCTCCCTCGAGAAAGGAAAATAATTAAGGAAAAGGAAGAAAAGAGGAAGAAGGAAGAAGAAGAAGAAGAAGAAGCAAAAGAAGAAAAAAAAAAGAGGAGAAGAAGAAAGGAATAGAGGAGAAGAAAAAAATAGAATTTTTTTCTTCTATTTTTTCTTCTTCTCCTCTATTAATTCCTTTCTTCTTCTCCTCTTCTTTTTATTCTTTTTTCCTCTTCTTATTTATTTCTCCTCTTCTTCCTCTCCTCTTTTTCTCCTTTCTTCCTCTTCGTATTTTCCTTTTTCCTCTCATTCTTTTAGTATTGCTTGTTTAAAAAAAAATGTTCAAATAGAAAATTTGAAAAAAACAAAGGTTTTGCCTAATGCATTGTTCATATGAATATACAAACATTTGCATATTCTACAATAATTAATATCACCAAAAAATCTATGAACAGAAAAAAACCTAACTTTTCTAAAATCTATCTTTTGCATATATGAAAACATTAATACACATATGAACATTACATACACACAGCCACATACATACACATATACATATATATATATATATATATATATATATATATATATATATATATATATATATATATATATATGAACAAAAATTGAACTAATAAAATGAAAAAACAGAGCCACATATATATATAGCCACATACATACACATATATATATACATTGAAAAAAATTAAACTAATAAAATGAAAAAAAGAGCAGGCAGTTGTGGTGGCTAAGGGCGGTGGGTGGCGTGGCGGCAGCAGCGGCAGGGGGCTCGGGCGTGGTCTTGTGAGGCGAGGCGGCAGCGATGGCGGTGATCGCTGGCTCGGCGACGGCAGTGGCTTGAGCTCGGGAGGGCGGCGGGAGGCGGGCTCGGGAGGGCAGCGCTGGCTCGGGAGGAGGCCGTGGCGTGCTCGGGAGGGCAGCGACGACGACGGGCGGCGGCGGCACGGCGACGGCGATGGCGGGGCGGCGGCGTCGGGGCAACTGGCGGCGTCGATGTGGTCGGCGTCGTGGGCAACTGGTGGCGATGAACTCGCAAAAGCTGCGAAGTCTTGCTTATATACAAGGAGCATTGGTCGGTTGGTGGCACCAACGGGACTAATCCCCTTTAGTCGGTTGGTGCCACCAACCGGGACCAAACCTCTTCGGCAGCCCAAAGGGCGGGAAGCTGCGGGCTTTAGTCGGTTGGTGGCAACCAATGCCCCCCTTTAGTCGGTTGGTGCCTGGCGGGACCAAAGGCTGTCTTTGCCGCGCCGGGGCCAAAGTTTAGTCCCACCTCGCTAGTTGAGAGGGGCACGCAGTGGTTTATAAGCCCCACTGCCGCACCCCTCTCGAGCTCCTCTCCATTGCAGGCTTACGGGCCTACTAGCTAAATCTTTGCCTGATAGGCCTTCTGGGCCTTCTGCGGGCCTGAATCCTGGCCCATAGTAGGGTTTCAAGTCGTATTCAGGCCGTGTGGGCCCAGGAGGTGGCATTTTTTTTCTTTACTTAATGTTGCTATTTTTATGTTTTTTTCCAGTTTTGTTTTGTTTTCTGCATTATTTATTTTCTATTGTTATTTGCTTTATTTTTAATTTTTTTTGCTTTTAGTTTTAGGAAAATTATAAACTTTCTGTTAGTGCCATTACTTTTCAAATTTGAAAACACTTTTTTTTGTTTTCTTTCTTACTTTATTTATTTTATTTTGTTTCTACTTACAACAAAATACTTATTGTTGTTTTTTTGTTTTGTTTTCTGCATTATTTATTTTCTTTTGTTTTTTGCTTTATTTTTTAATTCGTTTTGCTTTTAGTTTTAGGAAAATTATAAACTTTCCACTTTTTTTGTTTTTTTGTTTTCTTTCTTGCTTTATTTATTTTATTTTGTTTCTACTTACAACAAAATACTTATTGTTGCTATTTCTAATTATTACGAGGGCCGAACCATAAGACATTAAAGCATTTCAAATGAAATCTGAAAAAGTTGAAAGTTGGCATGGTATCATAAATTGACCCACACATAGCATGTGTATGTACAAAACGGACAATGGTATCATACTCGTCAGTTACAAAGTTGGCATGGTATCATCATAATAGTTGCAGGAGAAAGTCTTCACTTTTTCTTCGCTTGTGTCATTTGCTTATTCCAGTAACCATGGATAATCTTCATCGTTTATCGGGATCTTTGGGTCAGCCTTGACTTTAAAGGGAGGAATTTCATGAAACTTTTCGTAATCTTGAGACATGTCATCTTGTCCTCCACTCCCACGATGTCCCTTTTTCCGAAAAGAACTATGTGGCGCTTTGGCTCATCGTATGATGTATTCGCTTCCTTATCTTTTCTTTTTCTCGGTCTGGTAGACATGTCCTTCACATAGATAACCTGTGCCACATCATTGGCTTGGACGAACGGTTCGTCAGTGTACCCAAGATTTTTGAGATCCACTGTTGTCATTCCGTACTATGGGTCTACCTGTACCCCGCCTCCTGACAGATTGACCCATTTGCACTTAAACAAAGGGACCTTAAAATCTACTCCGTAGTCAAGTTCCCATATGGCCATTATGTAACCATAATATGTGTCCTTTCCCCTCTCGGTTGTTGCATCAAAGCGGACACCGCTGTTTTGGTTGGTGCTATTTTGATCTTGGTCAATCGTGTAAAATGTATTCCCATTTATCTCGTATCCTTTCCAAATCAATACAGTCAAAGATGGTCCCCTGGATAACAAGTACAGCTCATCACAAACAGTGTTGTTACCTCCGATACGTGCTTCCAACGAACTGCTGAAAGTCCTGATGTGTTCACATGTAATCCGATCGTCGCCTTTGCTCAAGGTGTTTGGGCGCAGATCGTTCTTGTGTTCATCGACATACGGGTCACCAAGATAGAGTTACGTAGAAGCTGTGTAGTGTGCTTGAGACCAAGAATATCGTCCTGCATATTATTGAGTCCTTTCCAAGCATGCCTTTTCTAGTCGATCTCCCCTCATCTGCGATTTAGGAGACCTATCTTCTTAAGGCCAGGAATGAAGTCAACACAAAACCCGATGACATCCTCTGTTTGATGGCCCATGGAGATGCTTCCTACGGCCTAAGCGATTCGGACATATTTCTTTAGGAATCCCATGAACCTCTCAAAGGGCTACATATTGTGTAGAAATCGGGGCCTAGAATGACAATCTCGTCAACTAGATGAACTAGGGCGTGCGTCATGATATTGAAGAAGGATGGTGGGAACACCAGCTCAAGCCCGACAAGACATTGCACCACATCACTCCTTAGCCTTGGTATGATTTCGGATCGATCACCTTCTAAGATATTGCATTGAGGAATGCACATAGCTTCACAATGGCTAATCGGACGTTTTCGGTAGAAGCCCCTCAATGCAACCGAAGCGATTGCGTCATAATCACGTGGCGATCATGAGACTTTAGGTTACGGAACTTTTTTCCGCATATTTATTATTCCTTTATATTCGACGAGAAGCGGTCGGGACCTTCATCTTGGCGAGGCATTCAAAGAAGATTTCTTTCTCTTCTTTAAGTAAGAGCGTAGTGGCGGGACCTTCATCTTGCTTGGAGGCATGCCCTCTTTTTCGTACAAGCGTTGCAGGTCCTCCGTGCCTCGGTGTATCTTTTGTCTTTCCATACACGCCCAAGAAGCCTAGCAGAGTTCACAAAGGTTCTTCATCACGTGCATCACGTCGATCGAAGAGCGGACCTCTAGGTCTTTCCTGTAGGGTAGGTCCCAAAATATAGATTTCTTCTTCCACATGGGTGCGTGATTCTCAGCGTCATTCGGAACAGCTAGTCCGCCGAGACCCTTTCCAAAGATTAAGTGTAAATCATTGACCATAGCAAATGCGTGATCACCGATGCGCATGGCGGGCTTCTTCGGTGATCTGCCTGCGCTTTGAAATGCTTGCCTTTCTTTCGACATCGATGGTTGGTCGGAAGAAATCGGCGATATTGATACACATTCTTCCCGCAGCTTGCGGTATATACTATCGGTGTCAAGTAAGCAGTGCGTGCATGCATGGTATCCCTTGTTTGTGCGTCACGAAAGGTTCTTGAGGCGGGCCAATCGTTGATGGTCACGAACAGCAACACCTTTAGGTTAAATTCCTCCTGTTTGTGCTCATCCCACGTCGTACACCATTTCCATTCCACAACTGTAAAAGTTCTTCAACTAATGGCCTTAGGTACACATCAATGTCATTGCGGGTTGCTTAGGGCCTTGGATGAGAACGGCATCATAATGAACTTCCGCTTCATGCACATCCAAGGAGGAAGGTTATACATACATAGAGTCATGGGCAGTGCTGTGATTGCTGCTCTGCTCCCCAAAAGGATTAATGCCATCCGCGCTTAAAGCAAACCATCGTTCCTTGGGTCACTTGCAAACTCATCCCGATACTTTCTCTCGATTTTTCTCCACTGCGACCCATCGGGGTGCTCTCAACTTCCCATCTTTCTTCGTTCCTCACGTGCCATCGCATCAACTTGGCATGCTCTCCGTTTACGAGCAGACGTTTCAACCGTGGTATTATAGGAGCATACCACATCACCTTCGCAGAACCCTCTTCACGGGGGCTCGCCGTCAACATCACCAGGTCATCTCGTCGATCTTATACCGTAATGCACCGCATACCGGGCATGCGTTCAGATCCTTATACGCACCATGTAGAGGATGCAGATCATTAGGGCATGCATGTATCTTCGCACCTCCAATCCTAGAGGGCATCGACCTTCTTTGCTGCGTATGTCTTTGTCGGGCGATTCGTTATCCTTTGGAAGCTTCTTCTTCAATATTTTAAGTAGCTTCTCAAATCCTTTGTCGACCTGACATTCTCGCCTTCCATTGCAGCAATTCGATGACGGTACCGAGCTTTGTGTTGCCATCTTCGCAATTGGGGTACAACCCTTTTTGTGGTCCTCTAGCATGCGATCGAACTTCAGCTTCTCCTTTTGACTTTCGCATTGCGTCCTTGCATCGACAATGACCCGCAGAGATCATCATCATCGGGCACATCGTCGGTTCCTCTTGATCTTCAGCAGCTTCGCCCGTTGCTGCATCATCATGCACACCGTCTGGTTCCTCTTGATCTTGAGAGCATCACCGTATTCGGGGGCACATAGTTGTCATCGTACTCTTCTTCTTCGCCCTCTTCCATCATAACCCCTATTTCTCCGTGCCTCTTCCAAACATTATAGTGTGGCATGAAACCCTTGTAAAGCAGGTGGGTGTGGAGGATTTTCCGGTCAGAGTAAGACTTCGTATTCCCACATACAGGGCATGGACAACACATAAAACCATTCTGCTTGTTTGCCTCAGCCACTTCGAGAAAATCATGCACGCCCTTAATATACTCGGAGGTGTGTCTTGAACCGTACATCCATTGCCGGTTCATCTGCATGCATTATATAATGAATTGACCAAATTAATAGAAGTTCATCATCACATTAAAACCAAAGTACATACATAGTTCTCATCTAACAACATAAAGCTCTGCAGAGCATCTAAATTAATTAAACCATACACTGAAACTATGTAAAACATTTCAATGCGAAAACAAATGTGATCATAATCGCAACCAATGTAACAACTGATCCAACGACATAATGATACCAAGCCTCGGTATGAATGGCATATTTTCTAATCTTTCTAATCTTCAAGCGCATTGCATCCATCTTGATCTTGTGATCATCGACGACATCCGCAACATGCAACTCCAATATCATCTTCTCCTCCTCAATTTTTCTAATTTTTTCCTTCAAGAAATTGTTTTCTTCTTCAACTAAATTTAACCTCTCGACAATAGGGTCGGTTGGAATTTCCGGTTCAACAACCTCCTAGATAAATAAAATCTATGTCACGTTGGTCGGCATAATTGTCATAATCAATAAATGAACCAATAGTTATGAAAAGATAATATATACCACATCCGAATCATAGATGCAGGGACGAGGGCCGACGAGGCGGATACCAAAACCATCGCACTATATAAGATACAATAATAAAAGTAAGAAAATAATACAAGTATCTATCTAAACATACAAGTAAGAATATTTTCCTTTCGAAAGAAGATAAGAACAAGAGGCTCACCACGGTGGTGCCGCGATGAGATCGGCGCGGTGATCGGCGACGGTGAAGACGGGACGGGCGTGACGGACCGCTAAACCTAGACAAATATTGAGGAAAATGGAGCTTGGCGGTCGAGCTTGGAGAGGAGAAACCTTAAGTAGTGTGGCTCGGGCATTCCATCGAACACCTTGTGTGCATAGGAGGTGAGCTAGAGGACCACCAAACCCTCTCCCCCTCGGCCAGAAAAAACAGAGCAGTGTGCTCTGCTCTTGCGCGAGGGGGTATATATAGGCACCACCATGGGTCTCGGTTGGTCGCATGAACCGGGACTAAAGGTTTGCCTTTGGTCTCGGTTCAAGCCACCAACCGGGACCAATGATGGTGGGCCAGGAGCGAGGCCCATTGGTCCCGGTTCGTCCCACCAACCGGGACCAAAAGGTCCAGACGAACCGGGACCAATGGCCCACGTGGTCCGGCCGGCCCCCGGGGCTCACGAGCCAGGTCCAATGCCCCCATTGGTCCCGGTTCTGGATTGAACCGGAACTAATGGGCTGGATCGGCCTGGACCATTGCCCCCTTTTCTACTAGTGAAGTAAAGTCCAATGCAAAATATAAACAATTTCTTGCAATTCTAACATATTGGAAACATAGAGAGGTGGAAATATAGTTCCTCTCTCATAATAATTGCAAGTAGGAGCAGCAAGCACATGCATATTATAATCATCAAAATCATCATGTGCAACGGTAAAAGGCAAACCATCAATATAATCCTTAATAAGGGCAAACTTCTCCGATATAGTATATTCGGGAGAATTCAAAAATATAATAGGACTATCATGTTTAACATAAGGAACTATAAGGAACAATTTCATGTTTAACATAAGGAACTATAGCAAGTTCATCTCCATAAGCATAATTCATATTGGCATCCTGGCCACAAGCATAGCAAGCATCATCAAACAGGGATATTTCAAGAGAATTAATGGGATCATAATAGTCATCATAGCAATCATCCTTCGGTAAGCACGAAGGGGAATTAAACAATGTATGAGTTGAAGAGTTACTCTCATTAGAAGGTGGGCACGGGTGATCAATCCGCTCTTCGTCCTTTTGTTCTTCGCTCTCCTCATCATCTTTTTCATCCAATGAGCTCACAATTTTATCAATTTCTTCTTCCATAGCTTCCTGCAAAATATTAGTCTCTTCTTGGATAGCGGAGACTTCCTCGATATATTGTTTAACATAGGCATTAGAAGCACAACTCTCATAACAATATTCAAGTATGGCAAAATTTTCAGATTTTCAAAGAGTAGCATCATACTTTTCAATCAAAGTAGCAATTTCAAAAGCACCCTTAAAAGCAACAAAATTTTCAATTTGTTGAACATCATAGTAACTATAAACACCCTTAGCATATAAAGATAAGATCCCATTATCAATAAACTCACATTGGTAGGGAAGGTGTTTTTTAGGGTTTTTAGAACAACAAGTAAAATCATATTCCCAACTTAAATTCCAAGCATAGCATTGTAAACGTTGAATTTGATCCCATAATAGTTTCTCTTTTTCAGATATATGGTGTCGCACATAACTAGTGTTGGGGATATATCCCGCGGCGTAACCCAGCCGGAAGTATATAACCCGGCCGGACTTAATGATTCACTGGCGATCCGCTTGGACCTGGCGGTTTACGATTCATTGGTAATCCGCAAAGGGTCGAGGAGCGACAAGACCAGTGGCCAATGAGCGATTCATGAAAGGCCGGCTCATGCTATGGTGGGCCGGTTTAAGAGAAAGGCATAAGGAATATTCTCCTACAAAGGAAGCAAGACTAGAACTCCACTTGTAATAGAGTAATCCTAATCCAACTAGGACTAGTCATGTAAACCGCCCCTTCAACATATATAAGGAGGGGCAGAGCTCCCCCAAAAGGGACAGACAAGCAAGGAGAAACAATCTCTAGGGCTAGACACAAAGAGTCGGCTTACCGACGACTCTCTCATGATCATAATGAGACCTAGCCTCAAACAACATGTAGGATTATTGCCGGATGATGTCTCCCGGGGCCCGAAGCTATCTAAATCTTTGTCTTGCGTGTTGCATCTCTCGATTCTGATCAACCCTTCAAGCTACTGCTTAGATGCGTTGGCCTCACGACTAAGTCCTCACATTAGGACATCTGACGTGTTAATTCCACGACAGTTGGCGCCCACCGTGAGGCTCGCGCATGGTGGTGTTGAGTTTTTGAAGGGATCTATTCAGGGATCTGAGAAGCTCGCGATCGACCGGATGAAGAACCGGCACGAGACAATCACACAGGATTACTTTGGATCTGGAGTACAAGATTTGAGTTGAAGAAAAAATTAGGGTTGCATGATTCTTATCGTTGTGATTGGATGATCCGTCGAAACCAGATCAACTTTCACTATGTCGCCTAAACGGACAGAAATTTTCCGCTGCAATACCTCACACGCGGCTTCCGAGTCGTTTCAAGTCTCGAGGTTCAAGGAAAGTAAAAAAAAAAAAAAAAAACACCACGACCAAAGGGGATAAGGTCATGGAATCTTGGTCTCCGTCCTCGTCTCGGAGCCGCCACTATCGGGCGCGCCTCCGACTGTAGCTCGGCCGCAGCCCTGCTTGTCTTCAGACCGCATCTCCGCCCGGCGAGGCCCCTGCCGCCCAGAACCGCGCTCACCCGTGGCCGGCTTTCTCCGCGCCACCAAAGCACCTCCGCGCTGCCCTGCCTCTGGAGCGGTTTCCACTGGTCCGCGCCCGCAGGCCGGCCGTTCCGCGGCGCTCCTCGTCCTCCTCTCTGCGTCGCGGCTCGCCCTGTGCGCTCGCCGCGTGGCTCCGTTCTGCGACCGCGCGTCCGCGGGCACTTCCCCGCCGCGCCCCGGCCCGCGGCTTCGCCTCCTTGGCCGCTCGGCCCCGACCCCCGCCCGCCGAGCCCTCCGTCGCCGCCACTCCCGGGCTCTCCTCCGTCGCCGCTGCGCTCGACCCCGAGCACTGCTGCTGTCCTTCGCGTCCGCAGCAGCTCCCCCGCGCCACGGCTACGCCTCCACCACCGCATCACTGTGGACTTGTTAGCTCGGCAATTTCCACTAGATAAAGAAACAGTAGAGGCTAACGTGCCCACTACAGATACCACTGAGTTATCGATGGAGATTCAGGACCTCAGGGAATCCAAGAATATCCTGGCAGTTTTTGTTACTTCATTATTACCAGCTGACAAGTTCTTCAGTCAGTATTACTTGGGCTCGATGTTCAGAAACTCAGAGTCCAAACTTTTTGAAGTGGAGCCAGACACAGTTTTCATCACAATAAATCACTTGGCAAGTTGCTTTGTGAGTTCCCATACCTACGAGTAGGTGTATTCAAACTGCTGGAGGTTTATGTTCTCCTAGACATAATGAAAAGCAGGACAAGGATCCATTGAGGCTGTGGGTGATGCTTCTTTTGCAAAAAAAGAAAAAAGAAAAAAAAAGAAGATACCGGATAAAATCACCGTTGAAATCATTGGAGGTTATCCACGGCTGCTGTATACGGATCATCTATCCGGACAAATCAGGTGATACCTGTCCAGGCTATTTTAAATAGCACATATCAACTTTTTCCTTTTGAGAACAACTACTCCGGTTTATGATATTATTTATGCAGGATATTTTATCACTGCAAGAGCGGTAGCGACTCGCCCTCGACCATACTGCCTATAATGTTGTGGTTATTTTTCCGTCCGCCTCCGCGGTTCGGCGTATATCAACACAATGCGGTTCACTTGCCCGTTCGCACGGTTTACCGTACCGCCTCACCATGGTGGTCAACTGAACATCAATTCCGCGGCGGATAATGATCCGGCCTAACATATCAGGTGATATCCATCTATGGTCTATTTATTAGCGCATATTATTTTTGTCAAGGAACAATTACTCCGGCTTGTGATGTTTTTGAGGCAGGATAGTTGTTCACTACATCAACATGATATGGCTAACTCGCCCATTCACGCCGGCTTATAACACCACGGCCGGCTCAGCTATCTGTGCTGCCTTTGAAGCCGCGGTCGTCTTTGTCGTCCGTCTCTCGCGGCTTGGTCTACATCAACACACTAGGTCGCGCCTGTCTGCATGAGCTGTTTATTGACCGCCGTCTGTGATGGATGACTCAATGGACATGCGCATAAGTCATCGCTCCTGCAGTTTGGTTAGACTTCAAACAACTAGCTGGGATGAACCGCTGGCCGGATTATTGAAACAAATCATACGGAGTCATTTATGACCCGCCACGATTGACCATCAAGCTTCCATGCGCCAAGGATATAAAATGAGTGTTGCGAAGATCATTAACTTGCCACCTTGCTTCCAGCTTCAACATATGACAGCGGTCCGCTATTCAGCTATATGCCGGTTTATATCACGGCCAAGTATGAGAATCTCAAGCCAACTCCTCGAGTCGTCTTAAGAATCGGGGGCTACGATGACATGACTCAGCAAGTCTTGCCAGTTTCAGCAAATTTAAGAACCCCAGGACGATGGAGGGAAAGACAACCCGGTCCCGGAGGCTACTGCTATATTGATAAAAATTTAAAGGCCGTCAGAGAATTTCCGGCTCAAAAAGTATATGACAAAATCCCAGCTCAATGAAGAAGTTCCGGGTCATCAGAAAGGATTCCAGTTCAAAATCCGGTTCAAGACGCATCTCTTTCCCATAAAGCGCGGAAGCTCTCAAATATCCGGTTTAAAAATCCGGCTCAAGGGAAGTCAGTCTCACTGAAGCTCTCCAAATATCCGGTTTACAATCCGGTTCAAGGGAAATTTATCTATCACGAAGCTTTGAAGCTCTCAAATCTGGTTTAAAATCCGGTTCAAGGGGAAATCTATCTCCCACAAATCTCTGAAGTTGTCAATATCCGGTACAAAATCCCGGTTTAAGAAGAGTTTATCTCTTGCAAAAAGTTAAAGGTTGCCGAAGAGGACCTGCTGCCCTGATGCGCGGTTCAAACATGGGTATCCCGCCTTATTGGCTTATCATATTATTGGTTACATGGGGGCTTCAGCAGACAAAGCGGAGTTTTGTCCATTAATCCGGCTATCACGCCACAACAAAGCTTGGGAGCTTCACACCCAAGGGGCCAAAGAGAGTTTTGTTACTACGCACAGCTCAAACATAGGCACCCATTGAGCACAGCTCACAAAGTTACTTGGGAGCTCTTTGTGCACTACAACAAAGAGTTTGAAAGGACCCTTGTAATATGCTATCAAGCACGGCTTGGAAGCCTGGTGTATTCACCTAAAACCTCGGGTTAACCTGCCTTCATCAAGTAAGCCACTCCTATCCAGGTAATCCTGGCATTACCCGCCGAACGTTTGACAAGTCAATCTTATACAGACCCTGAACTTGTCAAAGTTAAAACGATGATTGATTAGTTGGAGGTCCATCTTAAAATGCTTTGTAAAATGGTTTAACTCAGCGGCCCGGCGGCCCATGAAAAGCCTCGAATTTGGGCCTGGCAGCCCTTGAAAAGCCTCGACTACACGGTTTTATTTGCCTTTGTCAAGATTTGTTCTTTGATGAAATTTTTATGTTGAACCGGCGTCTATTGACCCGGCATGACTATCAGTCATCATATTAACCCGGTGATTGTTAACCCGGCTTGGCTTTCAACTATAAGTTGTTAGTACACAATCAATTATAACCAGTGTTTGTTAACCCGGCCCGGCTTTGACTACAAGTCACCAGGATGATCATCCAGTGTTTATTATAACCCGGCATGACTTCATTATAAAAAAACAAAGCATGGTGGGAATTACCGGCAAAGCATGGTGGGAGTTATCAGTACTCCAGATTTGGGTTATCACCCTTACTACAAGAAAGTTGGTAAACCAACGAGGTGATTCAATATCATAGGTATGATATATTTTATATTTGATTATTATTAAAGTGCAACCTTGGTTATAAACCCAGGTTATATGTTGGGCATTATGACCCGTCCGGCGGTAAACCGCCAGGACACTTTAAACTTGTTGTATGTAGAAACAGGTTGAATAAAGCATGATTATAAATCACTGGCGTTTATTAACCTGGCCTGGCTTTTGACTATAAGTCGCCAGTATGATGATAAATTATCCGATGTTTGTTAATCCGGCCTGGCTTTGGACTATAAGTCGCCAATATATATTGGGATTGCGCCATTGGAATCATGCGCTTATAAATCATTGGATTATGTTATTCAAGTCTTTAAATAGCCAACATGGCTGGATTTTATTATGGTTATCAATAACCAGTATTATGATCAAGGTTTTCAAAGTTGCTTTAGCGCAATGGCTATCATATTATCAATGGATATGATTTATTCTACAATTGAAGGAATAGTCCCGAGTTGCTGCAGGCTTACAACCCGGCACTTGTGGGCTACATTTGTCAAGTTGAGATTACATCAAATACACAAGTCTCATGTCGCTGCAAGCATGCACCAAGACACTTGGGGGCTAATGCAAAGTCATTGTTTGCTCACCTTATTGAAAGACCCGACTCATCACATCGTAATGAGCCGGCCCTTGGGGGCTACCAATTGCTCCTGTCAACAATTCAAGGTACAAAGCTTTTTATTCATTATATTGAAGGGTGCACTGCTCAGTTGGTAAAGCATAAGGATCTTAACCGTGTGGATGTGGATTCAAGCCCCATGATGGGGGTTACATCATATGATGTTATTTTTCATTGAAGTATGTATCAAGTCCCAGCTCAATATTATCTTACTAAGCCGGCCCTTGGGGGCTACACCATTGTTGTTCAAAGTTTACATGATTATATTTACAAAGTCTCTGCTCATTATTGCATAATGACCCGGCCCTTGGGGGCTACACTGGTTGAAGTTTTTATGAGCATCAGGCAATTACAAGTCCCAGGTTGCTGCAAGCATGACAACCCGGTACTTGGGGGCTACATATATGGAGTCTTCAGTTTTTACTAGTGACTGAGATGGACAACATGGATTTCTTTAAAGTGGTAGTAATTATATGGAAACAAGTCTCAAATCATCACTTTGTTCTGTTCAAGACTTGGGGGCTACAGGTAATATGGATATAAAGGACAAATATCTTCCAATTTTCAGTTTTGAGCAAAACAGATTGACTTGACATCACCAATCATTATGACCCGGTGTCTGCAACAATCATAACCCGGCGTCATCAACAATCATGAACCGATGTTGGCAATAACCATGAACTAGCGTTGGATACAATCATGACCCGGAATTCATCAGTTTATATAACCCGGTGTTGGTGTCAAAACCGGCGGATCTCGGGTAGGGGGTCCCGAACTGTGCGTCTAGGCGGATGGTAACAGGAGACAAGGGACACGATGTTTTTACCCAGGTCCGGGCCCTCTCGATGAAGGTAAAACCCTACTCCTGCTTGATTAATATTGATGATATGGGTAGTACAAGAGTGGATCTACCACAAGATCAAGGAGGCTAAACCCTAGAAGCTAGCCTATGGTATGATTGTTATTATTGAGGTTGTGTCCTATGGACTAAGACCCTCCGGTATATATAGACACCGGAGAGGGCTAGGGTTACACAGAGTCGGTTACAATGGTAGGAGATCTACACATCCGTATCTCCAAGCTTGCCTTCCACGCCAAGGAAAGTCCCATCCGGACATGTGACAGAGTCTTCAATCTTGTATCTTCATAGTCTTGGAGTCCGGCCGATGATGATAGTTCGGCTATCCGGACACCCCCTAGTCCAGGACTCCCACAGTAGCCCCTGAACGAGGCTTCAATGACGACGAGTCCGGCGCGCACATTGTCTTCGGCATTGCAAGGCGGGTTCCTCCTCCGAATAATTCATAGAAGATTGTGAACACCAGGATAGTGTCCGGCTCTGCAACATAAATTCCACACATAACAGTAGAGAGAATAATATTTACACAAGATCAATCTGCTGACGTATTATGTGGCGTGACATCACACCATAACCAAGCCTTTACGTTTTTCATTATACCACCTCAGCGCGTTTAGCGAAGCGGTTTCCTTGTCACGTCTTGTCAAAGCAGAGATCGTGTTCCCCTTATTCCGGGATTCCCATCAATACGGATGTGGGTAACCCAACCGCGCCCGTTGCTATGCCCCCTCCATCGAAGGCGAGTCCCAAATGGTCACGGGGACGGCTCTCGGTATTCTCTCCCTTTGTAATGAGACCAAGGCTCGTTCTTTTTCTCCAGTCCTCAATCGAATCCGCCCCTTGCCCCAAGTTCCAACACTTTAGGGTTCCAGATTCGAGCGCTTCAGGACCTCGACAATGTCCGACTCTGAACTACAGGGCTGGTGGATGCCCTCCTCCGTCACGGAAGAGGACGTGCTGAAGCTGAGAGAAGCCAGGTACCTGACCTACGAGATTTCGCATAGGCTGCCTGCCCAAGGGCAAGTCATTCCTACTCCTGAGCCAGGCAAGAGCGTCGTGTTCGTGTCTCACCTCCGTCGGGGTTTAGGCTTCCCGATGGATCCCTTCGTGAGGGGGCTCATGTTTCACTACGGGTTGGAATTCCATGACTTGGCTCCGGAGTCCATCCTCCATATCTCATCATTTATTGTCGTATGCGAAGCCTTCCTCCGCACTACCCCACACTTCGGTTTGTGGCCCAAAACTTTCAACGTGGAGCTGAAGATGATCGAGGGGCGTCAAGCAGAGTGCGCCGGGGCGGTGGTAAGCAAGAGGGCCGACGCTCCACGGCCCGAGGGCTCTTTCCAGGAGGAGCTCGGCTTGTGGCCACAGGAGTGGTTCTATATCACCGCTCCCCAGGGCAGCACGCAGAAACCGCCGCCCGTCTTTCGCTCGGGCCCTCTACAATGGCTGACATCATGGGTCAACAAAGGGCTTGACTAGGGACCGTCCAAGGACGTACCCCTGCTGCAGGGCCGGATTCGAGACCTCCAAGAGAGAGAGATCAATCTGCTCGTGGTGACGCAGGTTATGCTGATCCGGCGTCTTCTGCCCTGCAAACGTCGCCCTCTCCGCCTGTGGGAATTCAATCCGGAGGGACCGCGAGCTCTCCAACACTTCATGGGTGCGACACCCGTGGAGATGTACAAACTATTCTTCGGATCACAAGAGATGTGTCCGGACTTGACCGAGGACGCCGGCCTAAGCTGCAATCGCCCGGATACTCGAGTAAGTAGCCCTGTGCCTGGACATTCCGTTCATATATTTATCACAGATTCGCCTTTTAACCAGCTATCCTTTGGACAGGAATGGATAGCGCAAGCAAAACTGATACAGTGTCCGGCCCCCCTCCCTGAGACCAGGCCGGATCCCGTGTTAATCAAAATGTTGGAGGTTGTGCCTCCGGAGGAGAGCGAAGGGGCGAACAGGGAAACTACCGCCTCTACTAAGGAGGCTCTCGATAAGGGGGGAGTCAAAAATTCCTCCTTCCAGGGGGAGAAGAGGACCGCTTCCGAAGACCCGGAGGCCAAGGCCTCAAAGCGAGGGAAGAAATCTTCACCGGAGGGTCCTACGCCGGGGGAAGCCCCGGCCGCACTATCTCCCCAGATGAATCAGCCCTCCAACGAGCCGTAAGTAGGAAAAGGGTAACTTTGTGATAAGGGACATCCCTATTTTTATTTCTGAGGATAACCGAAGTTTCTATCTTGTAGTTCGGATCTCTGCCCTTCTCAGTTGAGCTCTTCTTCGGGGGACCTTCGTCCGGAGATGATGGAAAGAGAGACGCCTCCATCTGCCGCGCCGTCAGGCGGGGCGGACGATCCTGAGGTGTCGTCGCGGAGGGTCTTTCCGAGTCCGGCAGGGCCGGAGAGTTCGGCACCAACTGGTGTACGGTCGGGGGAGCTGAAGGATCTGCTCGAAAGGGCGTCTATCTCAGAAGATCACCGTGCATTGATGAGTACGGTGATTGAAAGAATTTCATCCGCTGAGAGCGGGTTGCATGATGCCGTCAGAAGTTTACTAGCGGGGTTTGAGGTATGTAAAAATGACATGCCTTGTGACAGTTGTGCACATAGAGAACGCCCTGTATAGATAGTAGCCCTTGAGACTCGGTGCGCTGTCAGAAGTGACGGCGTGCCAAGGATCGTGATCTCAGTTTTAATATGTCGCTACTCCTATTCAGGGCGCGGGGGGTTCGGTGGCTAGCCGGACTGATGGAGTTGCCGAACTGAAGCGGCAGCTGGATGTTGCGGATGTGGACATCGAGCTGGTCAATAAGCGACTTGACGAGTCGCAAGGTGAGTGGTTTCACTGCGGTCACCTGGTAAGGGAGCTGACGCTCATTCCTTACCACATGTATTCTTGATGCAGATGGTGCCGCTGCCATGGAAAGCCTTCGGGTAGAGCTTGCTCAAGCCAAGGAGCAGGCCAGAAGGAGTAATGCGGCTGCCTCGAAGGCGGCTGAAGAGTTAAAAGCCGAAAAGGCTGCTCACTGCCGAAGCAGGGAAGAGATGGCCGGAATGGCCTTGAAGCTGAAGGGTATTACCGACCGCTATGACGTTCTTTTAAAGGAACGCCGAGCGGAGCAAGAGGACCTGAAAAAGGCCACCGCCGAAGCCAAGGATGCCCGTTCTGAAATGAGGGCTATAAAGGAGGAGCTGCGTCAGGCCTGAGACATTGCGGATGGAAAGCCCTTCCTGCTGCGTAGGAGGTTCACGGATCAGAAGTATGCTCAGTTGGGCCAACTGTGGGGTGCAAAGGACCCTTATATGAATTTGGCGGCGAGTGCATTGGACGCAGTCGTGCACTTCCGGAGCCAAAAGGATCACGAAATGGAAGAGCCCTTTTGGTCTCAATTCCATAGTCCGGAGCGTTTGCTTCCGTTAACCGATCGATTGGCTGAGTGGGCCGAGCTAAATAGGCTGTCCGGATTTGCCATGAAGGATGTTGTGGCTCATCTGTGGCCGGAAAGGCCCGAGCCGAAGAGTTATTTGGCTTGTTGCAGCAATTCCTTGGGGCGGTGCCGCATATTAAGGCGATGAAGCGGTCGGTATGCATAGAGGGTGCTCGGATGGCTCTCTCCCGTGTGAAGACATACTGGACGGAGATGAATGCCACCGATGTTGCAACCCGGAGTCCGGATGAGAACCGGTTACCCGCCGAGCACTATTTTGGGGAAGTCCTGCAGGGCGCTTGTTTAATAGAGTCGCAGTGCTCGAAAAATGTTATGTTCAAATGATGTGTATGATTTGTGAAACCATATTTATAAGATAATCGCTTTTTATACTTGTGCGTTCAAGTATTGCACTATCTCCTGTGCGGCCGTTAATGTATATGTATATATATATAACCTGAAAGATGGCAGTCTTCGGCTTCAGCCCCCACGCACATGGTGCGGGGGTGTTTGCAAAAAGAGCACGTTTTCACACTTAATCCAACGTCTTGGTCCTGTGAAGGAGGTGGTAGCGTAGCAAACTAGGCAACCCAACTATAATGCTTTATCACTTTCACTTAGCCATAGGAGTTCGAGGGTGGGGCTACGATATAGCCCCCAGGGGCACCGTGCCTCCCGAATTCGGGGCGCGTATGTGCCTGACCGGGAATCGACCCTTCATCAAAGCGGAGGAATTCTAAACATTCCGGTAGTCGATCGAGTGGTTGACCAGTCTCTCGCTATATCACGACAGTTAGTTTTCGGCTTTCTCTACTGAGGTGCTCGCCCGGCTGAACCGGGGCACAATCGCAGTAGTTCTCCTGGTGCCGCGTTAGCCGATGATACGGAACGTAAGGCAGCAAAACACAGGAGCCGGGCAAACCCAACATTTGACCAAAGACATGATTCAGAGCTGATGCATATAAGGCCTAACTCGAGACACCGAACACTCCGAGGTGTTCGGTCTTTATAATAACGGGTAGAACAATGCCCTAAGCCCCTAGTGTCCAGGTACGGGTGAGAACCTCTGATGCGGCCGATGCCAAAACGCCAGCCTCCTCCTCGGTTATGGTAAGAAACCGGGGGATGTGTATCAACAAGAGACAGTAAGAAAGGTTTACGCAGGGTCTTAATATGAAGAGAATCCTTGCAACGGGTCCCTGCTGCACGTCTGCGTCTGTGTCTCCGTTTTGCTGTATCCTGGACGGGTGTAGCACGCTGTTCATTTGTAAAAGAGAAGAACTTAGTTTGGAAAAGTATCGTGCAAAAAATGTATGTATAATCAAAGTATGAAGAAATGAATGAGTTTGAGCTTTTATTTGCTCTTAGTGTTCATTCACACAGCCCCTTGTAAAGGGGTATACGGCTAGGAAGCCCCTAGTTTATTTATGCCGGGCTCACCTAAGCATGTCCGGGGTCTTTAAATGACCTATTTTTAGGGGCTATTACTAGCGAGGCCGGATTAGCGTGTGACTGTCAAGGCAGTCTCGCGTTCTTCCGTTGTCGAGGAACACTCGGAGTTACCTCTTAATGAGATGATGCCACATGGACCGGGCATTTTAAGCGTAAGAGATGTGTAATGCGGTATTGCATTAAAGCGCGCGAAAGATTCGCGTCCCAATAGTGCTTGATGGCAACTTCTAAATGGGGCGATATGGAAGATTAGCTTTTCGCGACGGAAGTTATCGGATGACCCGAACACAACTTCTAGTATTAAGGAGCCCCTACAATTGGCGTAAGGTCCTGGCGTCACTCCTTTGAAGGAAGTGCTACTACGGCGAATTTTAGCAGGGTCTATCCCCATTCTGCGGATTGTGTCCGGATATAGCAGGTTTAAATCACTGCCGCCATCCATTAGGACTTGTGTAAACTGTAGTCCGTCGATTACAGGATTCAATATCAAAGCAGTCCATCCTGCATTTGGAATACTTCTGGAGTAATCCAGATCATCAAAAGTAATCGGTTTTGACATCCAATCTCTTGATTCCGCTGGGGTGGACCGTGCGGCGTGTGCTATGGCAGGTGCCACCGTGTTTTTCCTTGTTGTCACTTGAAGTGAATTTACTGTTTTGACTTGTTGTGGGAAGTTCTTTTGTTTTCCTGCGCTCTGCTTGTGGGGTTCGTCATCGTCCCCGCTTGGTGTGTCGAGCCCCTTGTGTTCGGCGTTAAGTCGGCCGGACTGCTTGAAGACCCAACAATCTCTGTGGGTATAGTTTGCAGGTTCCCGGGGGTGCTGTGAATTTGGCATATCCTATCCAAGATTTTGTTTAGGTTGGATAGCTCATCACTGTTGTCCTTAAGGGGCAGTGCTTTGTTGGTCGGTCGAGAGCTTTTGAATCTAGCGTTAACTGCCATGCTCTTTGGGCCTTTTTCCTTATTTCAGCGCTGATCTTTACTGCGTCGTGACTTCCCATTTCAATCCCTGACTTTGGATGTACTCGGGTCGCTGGTGCTACATCTTGCGAGCCAGCTATCTTCCCCCGCGCAAAAGCGGGTCATAAGGCTTGTTAGCGCGGCCATTGTTCTTGGTTTTTCTTGGCCGAGGTGTCTGGCGAGCCATTCATCTCGGACGTTATGCTTAAAGGCTGCCAAGGCCTCATCATCCGGACAGTCGACTATTTGGTTCTTTTTGGTGAGTAATCTGTTCCAGAATTTGCGTGCTGACTCTCCGGGTTGTTGAGTTATGTGACTTAAATCGTCTGCATTCGGAGGTCGGACAGAAGTCCCCTGAAAATTTGCTCGAAACGCATCCTCGAGCTCCTCCCAACTTCCAATGGTATTCTCTGGGAGGCTTTTGAGCCAATGCCGAGCTGGCCCTTTAAGCTTGAGGGGTAAGTATTTTATGGCGTGGAGATCATCTCCTCTAGCCATATGTATATGTAAGATATAATCCTCGATCCAGACTCAGGGGTCTGTTGTTCCGTCGTATGCCTCTATGTTTACGGGCTTGAATCCCGCTGGAAATTCATGATCCAACACCTTGTCGGTGAAACATAGTGGGTGTGCGGCGCCCCTGTATTTAGGCGTGCCGTTATCTTCGGATGCTCGGCGTGTTATGCTGCTTTCGGGAGCCTTTTTTGGCCCGTAGATGGACCTGACCGGACCATATTCTCTGTGAGGATCCTTATGTGGATCGTATGTCGGCTTGTGTGCGGCGCCGTTTGCCGCTTTTAGCCTGTCATCTGGTCGTCTATCCGGCCAGGCGGCCTCTTTGTTTTTTGGCTGTGAGGGCTCTACGGCCTCTTCGTCAAATTCGGGCAACAATTTGCGCTTTGGGTAGCTCTTTGCTTGATGGCTATTGCCGTACTTATCTAGGGTCTTGAGTACTTTACTCCATCTCTTTCTGAGTATGTCTTCCGCTGTTTTGAGCTTCCGCTTCTGTTTCTTTAAACTTCTTGCAGTGGCGACGAGCCTTTTTTGAAGATTCTTATGCTCCGGTGGTGTGTCCGGCGTTAGATCGGCTGGACTGTTGTTTTCGCCGGATATGGGTTGCTCGTCCAATTCATCCTGTTCGGATGGCTGCTTGGTGGCATATTCGCCCACCTGTTCGCCCTGCTCTATGGCTGGGTCGGTATAGGTGCTGTTGTTGTCGGGGCGGGGCTTCGGGCGGCGCTTGCGTCGCCGTTTCGGTTGTTTTTGTGGGAATTATCCTTCGCCGTGTCCCGTTGTTCCTCGTTATCGCTTCCTTTTGGTGTGTCCACCATGTATACGTCATATGACGAGGTGGCCTTCCAGTGCCCCGTAGGCGCTGGTTCTTGGTCGTCTCCGGCATCGTCGTCTATACCGTCGATGTCTTCGGAGTCGTAGTCTAGCATGTCGGTTAGATCGTCGACAGTGGCTACAAAGTGGGTGGTGGGTGGGCTTTGAATTTCTTCGTCGTCCACGTCCCAACCAAATCGACCGCTGTCCGCCAGGCTCTCTCGATAGCGAGAGGTACTTTAGCGAATTTAGGATGTCGCCAAAAGGTGAATGTTGAAAGATGTCCGCGGCGGTGAACTCCATGATAGGCGCCCAATCGGATTCGATCGGAGGGGCGGGAGGTTGAGTCCGCGAGGATTCCGCACCCTGAGTCACAAGCCTCGGAAGGGACAAGGTCGATGTTGGCTCCATCGCCGTAGATGTAGCAGCTCGGCGGTGTCCAGCCACTCATCCTCGGTCTCTGTGATCGGCCCCGAATTAAGGGTCGGGGCGGACTCGTGTCGGTCTCTAGGGCCTTTGTCGGCTGCGAGCTAAATCATGCCCATCGTGCGGTCGGTGGCGCTCGGCCGTGGCTCGAATCCATCGAAGATCAAGTCTCCGCGGACGTCCGCCGTGAAGTTCAAACTTCCAGATCTAACCTGATGGCCAGGGGCGTAGCTTTCAATCTGCTCCAGATGGCCAAATGAATTGGCCCGCAGTGCAAAGCCGCCGAATACGAAGATCTGTCCGGGGAGAAAAGTCTCACCCTGGACCGCGTTGTTGCTGATGATGGTTGAAGGAGCCATCAAGCCTATCAGTGACGACACAGAGGAACTCTCAATGAAAGCACCAATGTCGGTGTCAAAACCGGCGGATCTCGGGTAGGGGGTCCCGAACTGTGCGTCTAGGCAGATGGCAACAGGAGACAACGGACACGATGTTTTTACCCAGGTTCGGGCCCTCACGATGGAGGTAAAACCCTACTCCTGCTTGATTAATATTGATGATATGGGTAGTACAAGAGTGGATCTACCACGAGATCAAGGAGGCTAAACCCTAGAAGCTAGCCTATGATATGATTGTTGTTATTGAGGTTGTGTCCTACGGACTAAAACCCTCCGGTTTATATAGACAGCGGAGAGGGCTAGGGTTACATAGAGTCGGTTACAATGGTAGGAGATCTACACATCCGTATCGCCAAGCTTGCCTTCCACGCCAAGGAAAGTCCCATCCGGACAAGGGACGAAGTCTTCAATCTTGTATCTTCATAGTCTTGGAGTCCGGCCGATGATGATAGTTCGGCTATCCGGACACCCCCTAGTCCAGGACTCCCACACCCGACAATTTTGTCAATGATAAACCGGCAAGTTCTACATTTTTTAAACCGACTGATATCAGTTGATTTTTGAAGACCTATATTTTTGTCAAGACAGAGCATTGAAGGCCGAGTTAAATGGATTCTTTATTTACAACATTTTCCTACAAACAAATTGATTGTGAAGCTGGTCTACTGACCCGGTTTTTTCTAGAAGGAGGAAATGACAAGAACTTAAGGATGATTAGGTGCCGGCTTACAAGAATATTAAACCCGGAGCACAACCTGTCAAGTTTGTTCTTGTGTTTGTTTTACAGGATCAGTTTAACATGGATTAATCCAAATAAACTGGGGGCTAATGTCGGGGATATATCCCGCGGCGTAACCCGGACGGAAGTATAACCCGACCGGACTTAACGATTCACTGGCGGCCCGCTTGGACCTGTCGGTTTACGATTCATTGGTAATCCGGCAGGCGGGTCAGAGGAGCGACAAGACCCGGTGGCCCAGCAGGCGATTCATGAAAGGCCGGCTCATGCTATGGTGGGCCGGTTTAAGAGAAAGGCATAAGGAATATTCTCCTACAAAGGAAGCAAGACTAGGACTCCACTTGTAATAGAGTAATCCTAATCCAACTAGGACTAGTCATGTAAACCGCCTCTTCAACATATATAAGGAGGGGCAGGGCTCCCCCAAAAGGGACAGACAAGCAAGAAGAAACAATCTCTAGGGCTAGACACAAAGAGCCGGCCTACCGACGACTCCCTCATGATCATAATGAGACCAAGCCTCAAACAACATGTAGGGTTATTGCCGGATGATGTTTCCCGGGGCCCGAAGCTGTCTAAATCTTTGTCTTGCGTGTTGCGTCTCTCGATTCTGATCAACCCCTTCAAGCTACTGCATAGATGCGTTGGCCTCACGACTAAGTCCTCACACTAGGACATCTGACGTGTTAATTCCACGACAACAAGCATGCTCATCTAAAGATTTGCCCTCAACTAAGCTAGTTGGGGTTTCGGCACGAGCACAAAGGGATCGAAGATGATCCAAGTAAAAAGCTTCAGCAGTGTGATAGATTTTGAGTGGTTCTTCAACCATTGGTTCAGTAGGTACAACTAATTTTTTTGGTATTTTGCGTTTCCCACCCATGACTAAAGATAGAAAACAACTAAGAACAACAAATAAAAATTACTTAGTGATAAAGCAAACAAGCACAGACGAGAATATTCACCCCACGCTATGACTCCCCGGCAACGGCGCCAGAAAAAGGCCTTGATAACCCACAAGTATAGGGGATAGTTGTAGCCTCTTTCGATAAGTAAGAGTGTCGAACCCAACGAGGAGCTAAAGGTAGAACAAATACTCTCTCAAGTCCTATCGGCCACTGATACGACTCTACGCACGCTTTACCTAGAACAAGTATGAAACTAGAAGTACTTTATAGGTGTGATAGGATAGGTTTGCAAGATAATAAAGAGAACGTAAATAAAAAGTAGGGGCTGTTTAGATAAAGATGCAATAAAGTAAATATAGCGAGTGTGGAAAAGTGGTGGTAGGAGTTGTGGAATTGTCCCTAAGCAATTGACTATGTTACTAACTGGTAATCACTATTGCAATTCTATTTGAGGGAGAGGCATAAGCTAACATACTTTCTCTACTTGGATCATATGCACTTATGATTGGAACTCTAGCAAGCATCCGCAACTAGTAAAGATTCATTAAGGTAAAACCCAGCCATAGCATTAAAGTATCAAGTCCCCTTTATCCCATACGCAACAATCCCCTTACTCGGGTTTGTGTTTCAGTCACTCACACAACCCACTATAAGCGAATCATGAACGCATTGCAACACCCTTGTCAGTGTCAAAACCGGCGGATCTCGGGTAGGGGGTCCCGAACTGTGCGTCTAGGCGGATGGTAACAGGAGACGAGGGACACGATGTTTTTACCCGGGTTCGGGCCCTCTCGATGGAGGTAAAACCCTACGTCCTGCTTGATTAATATTGATGATATGGGTAGTACAAGAGTAGATCTACCACGAGATCAAGGAGGCTAAACCCTAGAAGCTAGCCTATGGTATGATTGTTGTAATGTATGTTGTCCTACGGACTAAAGCCATCCGGTTTATATAGACACAGGAGGAGGCTAGGGTTACACAGAGTCGGTTACAATGGTAGGAGATCTACATATCCGTATTGCCAAGCTTGCCTTCCACGCCAAGGAAAGTACCATCCGGACACGAGCCGGAGTCTTCAATCTTCTATCTTCATAGTCTTGGAGTCCGGCGGATAATGATAGTCCGGCTGTCCGGACACCCCCTAGTCCAGGACTCCCTCAGTAGCCCCTGAACCAGTCTTCAATGACGATAAGTCCGGCGTGCATAATGTTCGGCATTGCAAGGCGGGTTCCTCCCTTGAATAATCCAGAGAAGATCATGAACACCAGGATAGTGTCCGGCTCTGCAAAAATAATTTCCACATTCCACCGTAGAGAGAATAAAATATACACTAGCTCAATCTGCTGACGTATTATGCGGTGTGACATCACACCGCTACCAAGCCTTCGTTTGAATCATTTTTTACCACACCACCTCAGCACGTTTAGCGAAGCGGTTTCCTTGGCACGTCTTGTCGAAGCAGAGATCGTGTTCCCCTTATTCCGGGATCCTCATCAATACGTGCGTGGGTAACCCAACCGTTCCCGTCGCCACGCCTCCTCTATCGAAGGGGAATCCGAAATGGTCACGGAGACAGCCCCTGGTATTTCTTCCCCTTTATAAGAGGACCAAGGCCTGTCCTTGTTCTTCAATCTCGCATCAAATCTCTTCTCCGCTCCCAGTTCCAACACCTAGAGCTTCAGATTCGAGCGCTTCGGACCCTTAACCATGTCCGGCTCTGACCTCCAGGGCCGGTGGATGCCCTCCTCCGTCACGGAGGAGGACATATTGAAGCTGCATGAGGCCAAGTACCTGGCCTACGAGGTTTCGCACAGGTTGCCTGCCCAAGGGCAGGCCGTGCCCGCCCCCGAGCCCGGTGAATACGTCGTTTTCGTATCCCACCTCCGTCGGGGTTTAGGCTTCCCGACGGATCCCTTCGTGAGAGGGCTCCTGTTCTACTATGGGCTGGACTTTCATGACTTGGCTCCGGAGTCTATCCTCCATATCTCCGCATTCATTATCGTCTGCGAAGCCTTCCTCCGCGTCATTCCCCACTTCGGCCTATGGCTGAAGACCTTCAAGGTGGAGCCAAAGATGATCGGGGGGCGTCAAGCGGAGTGCGGCGGGGCGACCATAAGCAAAAAGGTCGATGCCCCGTGGCCCAAGGGTTCCTTCCAATGGGAACTTGGACTGTGGCAGCAGGAGTGGTTCTACATCACCGCTCCAAGGGGCAGCAGGCAAAAGCCGCCGCCCTTATTCCGCCCGGGACCTCCACGCCAACTGATGTCGTGGGTCAACCAAGGGCTCAGCTGGGGGCCGTCCGAGGACGTGCCCTCACTGTAGGGCCGGATTCGAGACCTCCAAGTGAGGGAGATCGACCTGATCAAGGTGATGCAGGTCATGCTAGTCAGGCATCTTCCGCCCTGCAAACGCCGTCCTCTCCGTCTATGGGAGTTTAATCCGGAGGGACCTCGCATTCTCCAACACTTTATGGGCGCGACACCCGTGGAGATGTACAAGCTGTTCTTCGGACCGCAGGTGGCGTGTCCGGATTCAGCCGAGGACGCAGGCCTAAGCCACGATCGCCCGGATATTCTGGTAAATAGCTCAGAGTCCGGACACTTTGTTTATATGCCTTTCTAGAGTTCGCCTTCTGACCCCTTGTTCTTTACAGGAATGGGTGGCGCGATCAAGGCTGATAAGGTGTCCGACCCCCCTCCCAGAGACCGTTTGGAGCCCGTGGCTGGTCGAGAATGTTGGAGGTTGCGCCTACGTAAGGGGCGGCGGGGAAAATAGAGGAGCTAATATTTCGCTCAAGGGGCGATCAAGAGGTGGGAACCAAGAATCCTCCCTTGGGGAGAAGAGGACCGCCTCCGAAGATCCGGAGGCCAAAGCCCCTAAGCGTGGGAAGAGATCTTCACCGGGGGGTCCGGCGCCCGGAGAGAATCCAGGCGCGCAATCATCGCCAAAGGACCAGCCCTCCAACGAGCCGTGAGTGTGAAAGAGGAAGTTAATTAGTAAGGAAATACCTTCGTTTGTGCTTCTGTGGGTAACCGAAATATTTATTTTGCAGTTCGGATCTGCAGCCTTCTCAGATGAGTTCATCTTGAGGACCTTCTTAGGAGATGATGGAGAGCGATACGCCTCCGTCCATGCGCCGCCAGATGAGGCGGCGAACCGAAGTGTCATCACGGAGGGTATCCCCGAGTCCGAAGGGGCCAGAGAGTTCGGCACCTACTAGTGTCCGGCCGGGAGAACTGAAGAATCTGCTTGAGATGGCGTCCATTTCAGAAGATCACCGTGCGTTAATGCGTATGGTGGTAGGAAGGATTTTGTCCACCGAGAGCGAATTGCATAATGCCGCCATGAGTTTGCTGGCGGGATTTTAGGTATGCGAAAATGACGCACCCCTTTGTCTTCTAACAGTTTTGCATATAAAAATGCGCCCTGTATAGATAGTAGCCCCTGAGACTCGGTAGGTTGTCGGAAATGATAGCGTACTGAGGATCGAAATCTAAAGTAATTAATTCCGTCACTCCTATGCAGGTAGCGGATAGTCCGGGGGCTAGCCGGACTAGTGAGTTTGCCGAATTAACTCGGCAACTTGACTTGGCAGATGAGGACATCGCACTTGTCAACAGGCGACTTGACGAGTCGCAAGGTAAAAGAGTTCTCCGTAGTCGCTTTATTAAGGGGGTCAAAGCCCGCCTCTGATAAATTATATGCTGTTCGTACAGACGGTCCTGCTGCTGTGGAGAGCCTTCGGGCCGAACTTGCTCTAGCTAAGGAGCAAGCCCGAAGGAGTGACGCGGCTGCCTCGAGGGCGGTTGAGGAGTTGAAAGCCGAAAAGGCTGCACACTGCCTAAGCAGGGCGGAGGTGGCCGAATTGGCCATGAAATTAAAGGATGCTACCGACCGCAATGAGGCTCTTGAAAAGGAGCACTTATCGGAGCGGGAAGACCTGAAGAAGGCCACCGCCGAAGCCAAGGATGCCCACTCTGCAATGCGGGCTATGAAGGAGGAACTGCGCCAGGCCGGAGAGATCGTGGCTGGCAAGCCTATTCTGCTGCGTCGCCGGTTTATGGATGCAAAGTATGCTCAATTTGAGCGGCTGTGGAGTCCGGAGGATCCGTATATGGACTTAGCTGCAAGTGCGGCTGATGCCGTTAAGCACTTCCGGAGCCAGGAGGATCACGAGACGGACGAGCTATATTGGTCTCAATTCCACAGTCCGGATCGCTCACTTCCGTTGACGGACCGGTTGGCCGAATGGGCCGAGCTAAATAGATTGTCCGGACTTGCCATGATCGACGCCGTGGCCCATGTATGGCGAGAGAGGTCCAAGGCGACGAGCTACTTCGGCTTACTGCAGCAATTCCTTGGAGCGGTGCCGCATATAAAGGAGATGAGGCGGTCGACCTGCATCGAGGGCGCGCGGATGGCTCTTGCCCGTGTGAAGGCGCATTGTCCGGAGATGGATGCCACCGCTGTTGCCGCCAGGTTCGGATGGCGGCTCCTGCCGAGCACTACTTCGGGGAAGTTATGCGTGGCGCTCGTATAATAGAGTCGCAGTGCTTGAAAAATGTCATGTTCAAATGAACGCATTAGCTTGTAAATCGATGATTATGTTACAACTGCTTTTTATACTTGTGCGTCCCAAGTAGTAAAACTTCTCCTGTGCGGCCGTTTACGTATACTTTTGTATAACTTGAAAGATGGCAGTCTTGACTTCAGCCCCCACGCATAAGGTGCGGGGTGTTACATAAAATAAGCGTTTTCACACTTAATCCGATGTCTCGGTCCTGTTTAAGGAGGTGGTAGCGTAGCGAACTAGGCAATCCGGACTATAATGCTTTATCACTTTCACTTAGCGGTGGAGCTTGAGGGTGGGGCTACGATATAGCCTGGTGGCACCGCACATCTCCGAATTGAAGTGCGTAATAGCCTGACCGAAACGGTCCTTCGTCAGCGGGAATTCTAAACATTCCGGTAGTCGATCGAGTGGTTGACGATCTCTCGCTCTATCATGACGATCAGTCTTGGCTTTCTCTCTTGAGGTGCTCGCCCACCAACCGGGCACTGTCGCAGTAGTTCTCCGGTGCGCGTTAGCCGATGATACGGAATGTAAGGCAGCAAAACACGTGGGCCGGCAAACCCAACATTTGACCAAAGACATGATTCGGAGCTGATGCATATAATGCCTAACTCGAGACGCCGAACACTCCCTAAGGTGTTCGGTCTTTATAATAATGGGCAGAGATGCCCTAAGCCCCTAGTGTCCAGGTAGGGGCATGGTATTCTGACGCGGCCGATGCCAAAATGTCAGGCTCCGCTTTGGCTATAGGAAGAAACCAAGGGAGAACAACAACAAGAGACAGTAAAAAAAGGTCTACGCAGGGTCTTAATCTGAAAAGAATCCTCACAACGGGTCCCTGCTGCACGTCTGCGCCTGTGTCTCCTGCGCCGTTGTCCTGGACGGGTATGCACATTGTTCATCTGTTAAGAAGAGAGGAACGTTTAGTTTGAAAATAAATCGTGCGAAAAATATGTGAAAAAGAAGAAATAATTAAAGCAGGGTTTGCATGAACCCGCGGTTGTTTGTCTTGTAGCCTGTGAAGGGGTATGCGGCTAGGGAGCCCCTAGCCTGCTGAAGCCGGATTCGTCTATCCGAGTCCGGGGGCTTTAAGTGACCCTCGCACTAAAATGACGCCACGCGGACCGGGCATCTTGAGTGTAAGAGACGCGTAATGCGGTATGGCGTTGAAGCGGACAAAAGCCCTTCGTCCCAAGAGTGCTTGATATTCACTTTCAAATGGGACGATATGAAAAACTAATTTTTCGCGTCGAGAATTGTTCGGCGATCCGAACACGACTTCTAGTAATATAGAGCCTGTGCACTTGGCGTAAGGGCCTGGCGTCACTCCTTTGAAGGAAGTGCGGCTGTGTCGAATTTTGGTAGGGTCTATCCCCATCCTACGGATTGTATTTGAATATAGCAGGTTTAAGTCACTGCCTCCGTCCATTAGGACGTTAGTAAATTGTAATCCGTCTATTATGGGATTCAATATCAGGGGAGTCCGTCCCGCATTTCGAACGCTTCTGGAATAGTCCAGGTGGTCGAAGGTGACTGGTTTTGATATCCAATCTCTACGGTCTGCTAGGTTGGACCGCGCGAAGCTCTTTTTAGAAAGTGCCGCACTATTTTTCCGTATTATCACATGAAGTGAATTTACTGCTTTGACCCCTTGTGGGAAAGTCTTTTGTTTTCCGGTGCTCTGCTGGTGGGGTTTATCTTCTTCGCTTGACGCGTCGAGCCCCTTGTGTTCGGCATTTAGTCGGCCGGACTGTTTAAAAACCCAACAATCCCTGTGTGTGTGATTTGCGGGCTTCCGGGTACTGTGGATTTGACATATCCGACCCAAAATCTTGTTTAAGTTGGACAATTAAATCCTTTGTCATCCTTTAGAGGCTGTGTTTTATTATTGGGCCGTGAGCTTTTGAATCCGTGTTGATTGCCGTGCTCTTTGGGCTTTTCTCTTTATTCGGCGCTGCTCTTTTTCTCGCCGTGATTTTCCGTTCCATCTCTTATCTCGGATGTACTTGGGTCGCTGGTGCTGCATCTTGCTAACCAGCTATCCTCTCCGCACGAAGCGGGTCATGAGGTTTGTCGGTCACGGACATTGTCCTCGGTTTCTCTTGACCGAGGTGCTGGCGAACCATTCGTCTCGGACATTGTGCTTGAAAGCTGCTAAGGCTTGGCGTCCGGACGATCGACTATCTGGTTCTTTTGGTAAGAACCTGTTCGGAAATTTCCGCTGACTCTCCGGGCTGTTGAGTTATGTGACATAGATCATCTGCATCCGGAGGCCGGACATAAGTCCCTTGAAAATTTGCTCTAAACGCGTCCTCGAGCTCTTCCCAACTTCCAACAGTATTTTCTGGGAGGCTTTTAAGCCAATGACGGGCTGGCCCTTTGAGCTTGAGGGGTAAGTATTTTATGGCGTGGAGATCGTCTCCTCTGGCCATGTGTATATGTAGTATATAATCTTCTATCCAGACTCCAGGGTCTGTTGTTCCATCGTAGGCCTCTATGTTTATGGGCTTGAATCCCGCTGGGAATTCATGGCCCAGCACCTCATCGGTGAAACATAGTGGGTGTGCGGCGCCCCTGTATTTGTGTGTGCCGTTATCATCGGACACTTGGCGTGTTGCCTTGCTTCTTGGGGCCTTCTCCTTTGGCCCGTAGATGGACCTTGCTGGGCCACCTATCCTTCCGGGTTCGTCGGTGGATTTGTGTGTGGCGCCGCTTTCATAATTTGGCCTGTCATCTGGCCGTCTAGCCAACCAGGCAGCCCCTTTATTTTTGGACGGTGGAGGCTCTATGGCCTCTTCGTTGAATTCCGGTAGCAGCCTGCGCTTCGGTTAGCTCTTTGATTGGTGGCCATTGCCGTACTTATCTGCGTTTTTTAGCACTTTGCTCCATCGCATTATGAGTGTGTCTTCCGCTATTTTGAGCCTCCGTTTTTCCTTCTTCGGGCTTCTTGCAGTACTGACGAGTCTTTTCCGGAGGTTCTTACTCTCCGGCGACGTGTCCGGCGTACGGTTGTCCGGACTGTTGTTCTCGCCGGGCTTGGATTGATTATCTGACTCATCAGGTTCGTACGGTTGCTTGTTTGCATGTTCGTCGTCCGATTGTGAGCCCTGCCCTATCGCGGGCTCCTTGGGAGTGTTGTTGTCGTCGAGGCGGGACTTAGGGCGGTGTCTACGCCGTCGTTTTGGTCGTTTATCGGCGGGATCATCTTCTGCCGCGGCCCGATGGTCCTCGTTATGGCTCCCCTTTGGGGTGTCCACCATATATATGTCATGAGACAAGGTGGTCCTGTCGCGCTGTATAAGCTCTGTTTTTTCTTCGTCTCCGGCATCGTCGTCCATAGCGTCGATGTCTTCGGAGTCGTAGTCTAGCATGTCGGTTAGATCGTCGACAGTGGCTACAAAGTGGGGGGTGGGTGGGATCTGAATTTCTGCGTCGTCCGAACCCCAACCATCCTGGCCATAATCCGGCCAGGACTCTCCTGATAACGAGAGATGCTTTAGTGAATTCAAGATATTGCCAAAAGGCGAGTACTGGAAGATGTCCGCGGCGGTGAATTCCATAACCGGCGCCCAATCCGGATCGATTGGTAGGGGCGCGGGAGGTTCGGAGTCCGGCAGGGAGTCCGGTGCCTCGGAGTCACAAGTTTCGCGGGGGACAAGGTTAGTGTTTGGCTCCATCGCCGTGGATGTTGAAGCCCCCAGGGCGGCGTCTATCCACCGGCCCTCGATCTGGGCGATCGGCTCCGGGCTAATGGCCGAAGCGGATCCGGGTGCGGCCACCAAGGCACTATTCGGTGGCAGAGCTAGATCATGCCCATCATTACAGTGCGGCACGCTTGGCTGTGGCTCGAGTCCGTCGAAGATCAAGTCTTCGCGGACATCGGCCGTGAAGTTTAAGCTTCCAAATCTGACCTGACGGCCGGGGGCATAGCTTTCGATCTGCTCCAGATGGCCAAGTGAATTGGCCTGGTAAACCGCCGAATCTGAAGATCTGTCCGGGAGAAAAGTCTCACCCTGGACAGCATTGCTGGTTGAAGATGCCATCAAGCCTATCGGTGACGACACAGAGGAACTCTCAATGAAAGCACCAATGTCGGTGTCAAAACCGGCGGATCTCGGGTAGGGGGTCCCGAACTGTGCGTCTAGGCGGATGGTAACAGGAGGCGAGGACATGATGTTTTACCAGGTTGGGCCCTCTCGATGGAGGTAAAACCCTACGTCCTGCTTGATTAATATTGATGATATGGGTAGTACAAGAGTAGATCTACCACGAGATCAAGGAGGCTAAACCCTAGAAGCTAGCCTATGGTATGATTGTTGTAATGTATGTTGTCCTACGGACTAAAGCCCTCCGGTTTATATAGACACCGGAGGAGGCTAGGGTTACACAGAGTCGGTTACAATGGTGGGAGATCTACATATCTGTATTGCCAAGCTCGCCTTCCACGCCAAGGAAAGTACCATCCGGACACGAGACGGAGTCTTCAATCTTCTATCTTCGTAGTCTTGGAGTCCGGCGGATGATGATAGTCCGGCTGTCCGGACACCCCCTAGTCCAGGACTCCCTCAACCCTACAGCGGGAATCCCTCACGCTTGCGCGACACGGAGGGCACCATAGGACAGCACCAATAATAAAACATGCATCTCAAACCAATCATAGCAATTCATCAATCACCGATAGGACAACCAAAATCTACTCAGACATCATAGGATGGCAACACATCATTGGATAATAATATGAAGCATAAAGCACCATGTTCAAGTAGAGGGTACAGCGGGATGTAGGAGAGTGGACCGCTGGATATAGATGGGGGAAGGTGATAGAGATGTTGGTGAAGATGACGGCGGTGTTGGTGAAGATCGCGGTGATGATGATGGCCCCCGGTGGCGTTTCGGCGCCACCGGAAGCAAGGGGGAGAGGGCCCCCCCTTCTTCTTCTTCTTCCTTGATCTTCTCCCTAGATGGGAGAAGGGTTTCCCATCTATACTCTGGTGGAACAGCTATACACTGGGTCCCAACGTGCCCTGGCCACTGTGGCTTTATCAAACGAAGCTCCTTATCTCCTGCAAGATGTGCTGAAACGGCTCGCCGTGTTACCTCAGCGGATTCAGGAGCTAAGACGGGCTTCTGCCAGAACCGGAGCCATAGCCGCCTTAAGCCGGGCCAAGGCGCTGCTTCTAGAGTTAGATATGGCAGACGTGGCTCTTGGATACCCCAGCTTGAAGGAAGGTTCCGCTTTTGATGAATCAGATTTTGCCGCTTGTGTGAGAGTCGTACGACCTGTGGCCACCCTCATTGGCAATGATATTGATCTTACCAAATATCAGCCGGGTTACGACAACGAGAATCGGAGGATTCCAACTCCACATTATGATGATGTCAGCCTGATCCCTCCAATTCGTAAGCATACCTTTGCTCCTGAAGTTGACCCAGCCAATTTAATAGATGACGAAGCTGAATTTGAAGCTTTATGCAGCATCGACTGGACCTCGTCAACCTTCCAGGACAAAGCAGCAGACAAAGAGGCGGAGAAGGGTAACCCGGATGTCAGGACCCCGACTCAATGCCACATCGATCTAGCATGTAACACCTCATATCACTTTGCGGCCTCACGCACGGTATCCCCACGGGTGTCGCCTTACCTTGGCCTGGGACCGTTTGAGCCTTTTGGCACACGTATATGATAGTGTCGCTAGCATCCATATGATAAGGAGCCCGGGCTGACATGGCTAGTCGTAAACCCAAAGTGGTACAAACTTACAGGGACAGGCATCCATGACCCAGCATCGAACGTGTCGGTCATCAGCGAGTGAATCCAGGCTGTAGCACTGGGCTAGCAGAACTCCGGTGAACCGGGCTGTAGCGGGCTAACAGGACTCCGGTATTCATCGCGTGACATTTCCCCGAGGGGACAGACACAGGAACAAAGAAGGACACATGTCGGCCAGCCTAAGTGTTCCGGAGCAGTAGCAAGCTACCATGGCTCGGTGGAAACACTAGGAGACATTTCCCGGTAAGAGAGGCTACTAAGGATAAACAACTAGATAGTCAGATCCCACACATACCAAGCATTTCAATAACATACACACAATATGCTCGATATGTGCAAATACAACATGGCATCACAACATGACTCTACGACTCAAGTATTTATTCACTAGGCTCCGAGGAGTGAGATATTACAAGCATGGGTCTCATGACCCAACATTCAGAGCATACAGATCAAGCACAAGCGGAAGCTTATCATGTCTGAGTACAGACATCTATAAATGAAAAAGGCTGAAAAGCCTGACTATCTACCAGATCCTGCCGAGGGCACAAGATCGTAGCTGAGGTAACAAGCTAAACATCGAAGTCCACGTGGAACTACTAGCGAGACTGAAGTCTCTCTGCAAAACCATAAATTAAGCAACGTGAGTACAAATGTACCCAGCAAGACTTACATCAGAACTAGCTACATATGCATCATTAGCAACAAAGGGGATGGTGGGGTTTAACTGCAGCAAGCCAGCTTTGACTCAGTGGCTAACCTGAACTACAACTGCAAGTAACTCTTTGAGGTGGTGCACACGAGTCCACATATTCACCATATCAATACACCACTATGGATCCGCTCCCGTCTCCCTACGAGAACGCCATCCATAGCACTCACGCTTATCTTGCGTATTTTAGAGTATCCACTTTCACTTGTCTATGAACTATGCAAGGGTCCAAGTTTCCATATCCGAGGAATCGGCTATTGAATAGATAATGATAACCTGCAGGGTGTACTTCTTCACACACACTCTCGCCACTTATCGCCCTGTACACGTCATGTATCTCGGCAACCTTCAAGCGGAAGCCGGGCGAGGGAGTCGGCCACGACCTGACTAACCACACAAATCTCTAGTCCAGGTTTATCTCCTATTCGGGTTCCATCCGCAAGGAGATCCGGCCGGGGTGTCGCTCACGGCCCCAAACGATGTGAGCAGGGTTCCCAAGCCCACCTCGACGGGTGGATGTACGCTTGGTACACCATGCCACGGTGCCTAGTTTGTCCCAAGCCCACCTGTACCGAGTGCCACTTGGTAGACTACTAACACTACCTACAAACACCAGAAACTAGTTGCAACTCCTGGACAGAGATCATGTTGATAAATAAGTCGAGAGAGCTTGGAGTGCCCGGAGCCCAATGTGTGGTAGTAACTGTTCATGGATCACAAACACAGAACTCAGTTCCTGAGGACGGCTACAATGAGACAACCCACCATGTACTCCTACATGGCCTCTCACTGCTACCTTTACCAAATCGTGTTCACATACTTAGCTCTCAACAGTAGGACATGTTCACACACCTCCAATTCATCCCGGATGAATCAGACCCGAGACAACTCTAAGCAATAGCAGGCATGACAAACAAGCATGAATGAGTAGGCACAACAGGGCTCAAACAACTCCTACTCATGCTAGTGGGTTTCATGTATTTACGGTGGAATGACAGGTCATGCAAAGGATAAAGGGGTTCAGCTACCGCAGCAAGTAACATATGAATCGTTGTTGTCCTAATGCAGTAAAAGAGAGCAGGAGCGAGAGAGTGGGATTGTATCGGAATGAACAAGGGGGTTTTGCTTGCCTGGCACTTCTGAAGATAGAATAGTTCTTCATTGGTGTCATCGAACTCATCGTCAGTACACGTCTATCGAGAGGGAACAAATACCGGCAAACAAGGAAGAACACAATCAATGCAATGCACAATATGATGCATGATCATGACATGTCAATATGAGTGTGTTGGCCTAATGCAACTACAACCAGATGGATTTGGGTCATTTTGAACCAAAGGTTCAATCCCAAACTCAAATTATAAATTTAAATATGATGGCTGGATGAAGATGCAACTATTTACAAACAATATTCTAGGGCTGTGACAACTCACCCGCACTAAACAAAAATCTCGTCCCGAGATTCAAGACGTGAGGTAAGAAGACAGAGGGGACACAAAGCTAGCACAATCTTCATGATCCAGGTTGCACTTCATAAGAACCTTGATTCGATCATCATCTTGTCTCGACGTCTTGCTCTGAGAACTCCAACTAACATGACAACGAGAGGGAAAGAAAGACTCTGGAAGGATCGATCTTCTCGAAGGTTGAACAACTCAGGATCAACTCATGGAATGAGACATTGAAACATCTCTCGAGCTGAGACATGAAGCATACATCTGAAGGAATGGAGTGAGATAGATGACGAGGGTTCACTAGGTAGACAACAATTCTACACTTAAGAGGGTGGTGAATGGTTGTCAACGTAGCGAGGAGTTGAGTTGCCATGATACCATAATGATGCACCTTAGGGAAGGTGACTCGTAGAAATATTCCCTTAAGTGGCAAAAAGAATTACCTTCGATTTAGGGATCATTGAAACTCTTTATACCAGCCTAAGGCAATTCTCGAGTGATCGTTTAGAGGGGTTCGGTAGAATGGCATACACGGATTAGAATGGATGATGTGGATTACCTTGTTGAAAACAACACAAGGGATGTTTTTAGTAACTGGGGAAAAGCTCAACAGTAGATAGTGAGTCCACTGTTTGAAAAGTTTTAGCATAACCGAAGAAACTAGGAGCAATCCCAGTTAGTGCCGATGATAACACCTAGCGCTTGTGCGTGCTCTCAAGAACTTGAGCATTTCCATATTCATCAAGGTTTTACCAATATCCGTGTCAAGGATCCTGGCAACACCACGTACTACCATGATGAACAGTGATGGATAATGCAGATAGAAAGGAAGATAACACCTTCTCAGATTTCACCTTAGCGAGGCCAAGGGATCAAAATCTGGATGATCGACCGAGAGACATTTAGCACTCCGCTTCTAATGTTCTCCTTGATGTGCTAGCGTATCCCATTCATTGAAATGGTTTGGTAACTAGAATATCAAGTAAAAGGTCGGACTTCGGGAGCACAAGAATCCATAAGGAATAACTATGGAGTAAATTCTACGAAATCCTCATGGAGAAAATGGACAAATTGCCCAATCAAGATACTATAGTGATAGATCCTCCGACTAGGTGCGTCGGCCAGAACATCAACCCTGTCGGGACCTACATCATAGATCCTGGAAAGGTTCCAACCATCATATCTGCCTGAGATTCAGATCTGGTTGGCAACAGAATATTCCAGACTCATCAAGTCTAGAAAGAAAAATTAAAGTTTGCAACACAAATCGACGAGATGAAGTTGCGAGATTCTCGGGAAAGGAACTATGATAGCAAGCTCCAAAACATGAGCTGGTTCTGCTACATACATGTGAACACGTTGTCCCAGACAAGCATGGCCACATAGTAGTCTTATAATAAAATGCTACCGAGTTCAGGTGGGGAACCATCATCGAGGATATCAAAGTCCTTACATAAGGCATGCTCTTAAGAAGAAACTTCTTCTCCTTAAACAACTCAATCAGTGGCTTGTGTGCTACGAAATACATATGGAGTGGAGGTAATTAATCTACCAAACCATAGTATACTTTGCACATGCATGACTGACTTGGGATGATTCCAAAGGAAACAAAAACAATCTTTCTCGGATACACGGCGGCAACTTACACCAAATGCACGTGAATCAGAGGAAGTCGCTACTTTCATCCAAACATATGCTTCATGAACGGAACATGAATGCATTGTTTACAAAGTTTCCAACACTAGCTTAATGGTTAGCACGAATCATGGGGGAGACAAGATGCTGCTGATGGGCTCAACAGCAACTCATCGGAATTTCCATATCACTGGACTTCCACCACTATGTGAACAATGTGATAGTATTGGTCAGACCAAAAGATGTAGTGGTGTATGCTTGAGGAATCAACCACGAGTAAGACAACATTACGAATATCGTTGGTTCTGATTTAAGGATAGCCCACACTCAAATCAAGGTTTGTACAAGACGATAAGTTCAACAACTGATCACGAGGACCAATCGATGAAGAAATCATCTTTCTACAACACACATACAAGATATCGATGAACTAAATCGGACAAGCTTCCATCTTCCAACTCTCCAAGTTGTTGTTTAGCTCAACCAACTAGCTCAGGGGTATCCAACACGGATTCTTGGAGAAAAGGTGGTTTCAAAAACCAACTTGATCACGAGCTCAACATAGCGGTCAGGTGACAACCTGGTAATACTCCCGAGAAGATATTCGGAAAATCACGAACCACCGATATGTTACTAAGCTGGAGAATAATCTTGCTTTTCAGGGCAGAGTGGATATGATCAACAGAGCAAGGGTTTGACAAAATCCTAACTCATTGATCGAAGAGTGCACCAGAAATATGGACTAGGTAGCACGATCAATCTTATAATGATAATTCAATAATCAGCATGCTAAGAATGAGATTATTGTCCTTTAGCTACCAAGCAACAAGGTTGCTAGGAGTATTGATTTCGCACATCATGATTCACTTGTCGGTATTCCGGTCACAGCAACACGGAAATTGAGAAATGAAAATGATGGCGAGAAGCATCACTGCGTCAAGAATTCATAAGAGGTGGTGCAATTCTCATGACAATCCTGACATAAAGAAGGTAATACTTCAAGGTAGAACGGACCAAAAGCTGGATTAGTATTTGATCTGTGGAACACAACTGCTTTGACCCAATCCTGGATATGGATGAGGTACTGGGGTTTGTTTCTCCTAGTCATTCTGGAATAGAATGGCTTGACGGACCACAAGAGTAATAGGCATCGACGAACAAAGGCACGCATACTCTTGACTATCAATTGATAGACGAAGGTCAGAAGACAACTAAAGAGAACAACTCAAAGGAACATATAATTTTGTGAGTTGTGGATGCATAGATTAGTATGTCGAGCGAAGCTCAACATTTCTTCCGGATAACCCATGCGGAAAGGTAGAACTGGCAGAGACGCAATATAGAATGGAGAACTCATCAAGAGCACTCTCGCTGTGATCTTTTGGTTCAAAAGAACTCCTGCCAAGAATGGTTCATGGTATTTGGAAGAACCATATACCACGGACCTCGAGGACTATCGCAAAGGTTACTAATATCCTAAAGGAACTAGCAAATGCTATCAACACGAAGTAAGTAGGGTGAATCTCGGGTTCAAGAACCCAGGAATAGAATACTATTAACTAAATGGCATCACGGGATGCTTTCAAGTTTGATGGCCAGAATCATCACACTGGGAACACAAAGCATGGCTAAGTTACTAGGTGATACTCTAGACATCTAGGGTCATAATAATAGTCCAACATATACGTCGAGGCAATAGAGTACCTCAACTCACCGTTTAGTGTGGTTAATCTGGCACAAAGGAACTTTGAAACGGTAGGAAGGGATTTGCAAATGCATCAGATTATTTAGAAACCTGGGATAACTCGGACAGCATAACGGCTGTAAATGCTCAAAAAGGTTTGAAACATTCTGCAAAATAGTGGCATGACCACTCAACATCACAATAAAAATGTTCTGAGATCAACTAACAACACACATAAGTAGTAGGAACTTAACTAAGGCTTGAAACCAACAATCCTATAAGTCTACGGATTAGTAACACGTCATCCTGATAGATAGATGAGAAGGCCTAGTTCTTAATCCCCGTGGAAGAGAAGAGGTTGACTCAGATCAGAAGGCCACGAGGTATAAGGAGTAAAAAGAGCCTTACGTTCTATCCCACAATCAATTCCCCTACATATAACTAAAGCATTTCTAGACTCAACTTCGACCAGTTTGGCTTGGTAGACCTACAGGCAGTCAAGCTCTGATACCAAAGCTGTCAGGACCCCGACTCAATGCCACATCGATCTAGCATGTAACACCTCATATCAATTTGCGGCCTCACGCACGGTATCCCCACGGGTGTCGCCTTACCTTTGCCCAGGACCGTTTGCGCCTTTTGGCACACGTATATGATAGTGTCGCTAGCATCCATATGATAAGGAGCCCGGGCTGACATGGCTAGTCGTAAACTCAAAGTGGCACAAACTTACAGGACAGCATCCATGACCCAAAGATCGAGCGTGTCGGTCATCGCGAGTGAATCCAGGCTGTAGCACTGGGCTAGCAGACTCCGTGAACGGGCTGTAGCGGGCTAACAGGACTCCGGTATTCATCGCGTGACATTTCCCGAGGGGATGAACACAGAACGAAGAAGGACACATGCCGCCAGCCTAAGTGTTCGAGCAGAGCAGCCACCATGGCTCGGTGGAAACACTAGGAGACATTTCCGTAAGAGAGGCTACTAAGGATAAACAACTAGATAGTCAGATCCCACACATACCAAGCATTTCAATAACATACACACAATATGCTCGATATGTGCAAATACAACATGGCATCACAACATGACTCTACGACTCAAGTATTTATTCATTAGGCTCCGAGGAGCGAGATATTACAAGCATGGGTCTCATGACCCAACATTCAGAGCATACAGATCAAGCACAAGCGGAAGCTTATCATGTCTGAGTACAGACGTCTATAAATGAAAAAGGCTGAAAAGCCTGACTATCTACCAGATCCTGCCGAGGGCACAAGATCGTAGCTGAGGTAACAAGCTAAACATTGAAGTCCACGTGGAACTACTACCGAGACTGAAGTCTCTCTACAAAAACATAAATTAAGCAACGTGAGTACAAATGTACCCAGCAAGACTTACATCAGAACTAGCTACATATGCATCATTATCAACAAAGGGGATGGTGGGGTTTAACTGCAGCAAGACAGCTTTGACTCAGTGGCTAACCTGAACTACAACTGCAAGTAACTCTTTGAGGTGGCGCACACGAGTCCACATATTCACCATATCAATACACCACTATGGATCCGCTCCCGTCTCCCTACGAGAAAGCCATCCATAGCACTCACGCTTATCTTGCGTATTTTAGAGTATCCACTTTCACTTGTCTATGAACTATGCAAGGGGTCCAAGTTTCCATATCCGAGGAATCAGGCTATTCGAATAGATAATGATAACCCTGCAGGGGTGTACTTCTTCACACACACTCTCGCCACTTATCGCCTACATACGTCATGTATCTCGCAACCTTCAAGCGAAGCCGGCGAGGGAGTCGGCCACGACCTGACTAACCACACAAGTGTCTAGTCCAGGTTTATCGCCTATTCGGGTTCCATCCGCAAGGAGATCCGGCCGGGGTGTCGCTCACGGCCCCAAACGATGTGAGCAGGGTTCCCAAGCCCACCTCGACGGGTGGATGTACGCTTGGTACACCGTGCCATGGTGCCTAGTCTGTCCCAAGCCCACCTGTACCGGGTGCCACTTGGTAGACTACTAACACTACCTACAAACACCAGAAACTAGTTGCAACTCCTGGACAGAGATCATGTTGATTAATAAGTCGAGAGAGCTTGGAGTGCCCGGAGCCCAATGTGTGGTAGTAACTGTTCATGGATCACAAACACAGAACTCAGTTCCTGAGGACGGCTACAATGAGACAACCCACCATGTACTCCTACATGGCCTCTCACCGCTACCTTTACCAAATCATGTTCACATACTTAGCTCTCAACAGCAGGACATGTTCACACACCTCCAATGCATCCCGGATGAATCAGACCTGACACAACTCTAAGCAATAGCAGGCATGACAAACAAGCATGAATGAGTAGGCACAACAGGGCTCAAACAACTCCTACTCATGCTAGTGGGTTTCATCTATTTACTGTGGAATGACAGGTCATGCAAAGGATAAAGGGGTTCAGCTACCGCAGCAAGTAACAAATGAATCGTTGTTGTCCTAATGCAGTAAAAGAGAGCAGGAGTGAGAGAGTGGGATTGTATCGGAATGAACATGGGGGTTTTGCTTGCCTGGCACTTCCGAAGATAGAATAGTTCTTCATTGGTGTCATCGAACTCGTCGTCGGTACACGTCTATCGAGAGGGAACAAATACCGGCAAACAAGGAAGAACACAATCAATGCAATGCACAATATGATGCATGATCATGACATGTCAATATGAGTGTGTTGGCCTAATGCAACTACAACCATATGGATTTGGGTCATTTTGAACCAAAGGTTCAATCCCAAACTCAAATTATGAATTTAAATAGTGCATTATCATGTTTCTATATAAACAGCAGGTTTAAGTTGCTTAAACATGCATGAAACCAGTGCAGATGGATAGATTGGATTTTTCTGATCATTTTTCATATATAATTTATTTCATTTGGAGTTACGGTTGAATTTCTATGATTTTTAGAAGTTTATACTATTTTCTGGAATTTCCTGAATAAGATTAAATCCAGAAAATACTTTATTGCGTCAGCATTGCGTCGCTGTGATGTCAGCAGTCAACGGAGACGGTCCAGGTCAATCCTGACCTGTGGGTCCCGTCTGTCAGCGACTAACCTAACTAATCTAATTAGTTAGCGTTAAACTAACACTAACCTAGTTTAGTTAGTGGCCTGGGGCCCACACGTCAGTGACCCATAGGGGGTCAAACTGTGGTCAACCCCGGGTCAAACTCACCGGAGTTGACCCGCGGCTCGTCGCCGGCGATGCCAGAGACGGCGGAGGGCGTCGGAAACGCTCCTCCAGCGACCAAATCGATGGCTGAGAGGTTCTATGCGATGCTGGAGCTCGTCCGCGTCTTGTGGTGCACGCAACAGCAGCTCAGGTGACCTAAATCGACGGCGGCGGCAACTTGCACGGCGGCCGGAGTTCGGGCGCGGACGGTGTCGACGCTACGGTGCACTAGATGAGAAGCCGAAAAGTGATACGTGCTCCTGGGAGTGTTCTGAGCGCGCTGATGGGCTCGGATGCGAGCGAAAGCAGCTGTGGTCGCGGCGGCGCCATGGCCGGCGGTGAGGAGCTGTCGGCTCCGATAGCCACGGTAGTTAGAAGGCGTGGACGGGCACGGGGAGAGAGGGGAAATAGACAGGGGCTGACGGTGAGTTCGAAGAGCAGGTCGGCGTGCTCGGGGAGACGGCGGAGAGGGCGAATCGGACGGCGGCATCCGGTGGCCGTGGTCGGGGAAGAAGCACCGCGGTCGACGCAGAGGGGCTTGGGGTCCGGGCGGAGCTCGGGGTCATGGCCACGGTGCAAGGGAACGGCGGTGGCGTGAGCGGCGTGTGGCGGCGGCGGCCGTGTTTCGGTGTGGTGGGGAACGGCAGAGAGAAGCGAGAGGGGAAAGTCACGGTGTCCAGGGGTTGAGGGGAGGGGGAGGCGGTTCAAAGTCGCGATGGCGAGGGCCTTGCAGCGAGGAGGTGGCGTGTCGGAGGATGACCGCGAAGGCGGGTGGGCTGGGCTGCTGCAGCTGGGCGGCAACGATGTGAGCAGCCGCAGTAGGCTGAGGTAAGTTCTGCTCTGTTTTACTTTTCTTCTGTTTTGTTTAATTTGTTTATTTCTTTTGCCACTGTTTTCAAATAGAACAAATCCAAACCGGTGACAAAATTCCTCTGAATATATTTATGTTGCTTCATGGACTTTTCCAAGAGCACATAAAATGTTTCAGGGTATTTGGAAATATATTCTATACAAGTTATGAATATAATTCCAAATGCAAATAAAATAATGATTTAAATTCAGTGCCCAAAATATTCCTCAAAAATGCTCATTATTTTTGGTTTGGTGCAAAAACCTTTGCCAAATATAACCAACATTATTTAAGGCCATTTTGGAAACACTGAATGCAATTTCCAGGGTTCTTTTGCCCTGCTTTTAATTAAAGTTTTGAGGCTTCAACAATCCTCAATTCATGTTTCAGAAATTTAAATATGATGCCTGGATGAAGATGCAACTATTTACAAACAATATTCTAGGGCTGTGACACCGGAGTCATCGAGCCAGCCGGAGGAATGAGCCGCGAGATGTATTATCACGGTTGCAAAACAATGCTTCACCTTCTAGACTTGGGGAGTCTTGTAATAGGATAGGAAGAACTACTTAATACTTGTCATGCCCTTGCGCATGTTCGTGGTGCTTATTTCGTTGTAAGCCGCCATTTATTTTGCCGGTTTATGTGAACCATATATTGCGTTGATAGTTTAACTTGCTTTGGTCTACCCTGCACATAAAAATTTCTCGGCGGTTTATTGAATCAAAGGGTTATGAAATATTGATAACCTGGAACCTGACCAAAAAACCACATGTATAAACCGGCTCATGATTAATTAAAAGATAATCATAACAGCATACCTGTGACCTTAGCAACCTCTCCGGCTTATATAAGCTTTTACCTGGCATTTTTTTAGGACCTAAGGTAATCATCACAAGCCGGAAAGATCAAAAAACCATCTCCTCAAGAAGGCTTCAATGATAGTTAAAATAACCATACTTATAAACAATGTTCACAGGCTCCTGATTTGAATACGACCAGAGAACCGCTCCAAACGGGTTAAGCTAAGATTCGAATACGATCATGTAGCCCCCAGTGGCTTTGGCGATGCCGATCAAGTGGGTATCGACAGCTATGTTCTCTTTGGTTCGAATACGACCTATGTTTGAACAGGAAGCCCCCAAATGACCATAAGAGTTGTTTAATGACGATGATTCGAATGCGATCCACGTCAGACCCAAAGGGGTTAAGCTATGATTCAAATATGATCAAGAAGCCCCCAAGTGGATTTGGCAGTATGCCTATCAAGTGGGTATCGACAGCTATGTTCTCTTTGGTTCGAATACGACCTATGTTTGAATAGGAAGCCCCCAAATGACCATGGCTAGATTCAGATATGACCATAAGCCGGACCAAAGGGAATCGAAAGCCGGATTCAGATATGATCCGCTCCCTGTGGGTTGTTTCCACCATCTGGTAAAGAAGACATATAAACCTTGTAGGGTGGAAAAGAAAGAGGTGCTGCTTTATTGCTGGATATAATATATACATTGCAAAAAAGAAAAAATATATACTCTGGAAGCCGGTGGCTTAAGTATAATAGGGTCGGAGATGCGCGATGTTCCACGGCCGGCGAGTCTCTTCCTCCGACTTACGTGAGTCTTTATGCTCTCGAATATCGATGAGGTAATATGACCCGTTGTTGAGATTCTTGCTGACCACAAAGGGTCCTTCCCAAGGAGGGGAGAGTTTGTGCATATCAGATTGATCCTGGATGAGCCGGAGCACCAAATCACCTTCCTGAAAGGTTCTGCTCCTAACCCGACGGCTATGATAGCGGCGCAGGTCTTGCTGGTAAATTGCCGAACGGGCTATTGCCAAGTCTCGCTCTTCGTCCAACAAGTCAAGTGCATCCTGACGAGCCATTTCATTATCCGCCTCAACATAAGCTGCCACACGGGGTGAGTCGTGCCGGATGTCACTTGGCAGAACCGCTTCCGCTCCATAAACCATGAAGAAAGGTGTGTACCCCGTAGATCTGTTAGGCGTAGTGTTGATGCTCCATAACATGGAGGGTAACTCCTCCACCCAATAACCCGGAGTCCGCTGCAAGGGGACCAAGAGCCGGGGTTTGATGCCTTTCAGGATCTTTTGATTAGCTCTCTCTGCTTGACCATTGGATTGAGGATGAGCAACGGCCGAAACGTCAAGCCGGATATGTTCTCTTTGACAGAACTCTTCCATGGCACCCTTAGAGAGATTAGTACCATTATCAGTAATGATGCTATGTGGAAAGCCAAAATGAAAGATCACCTTTTTCATGAACTGAACCGCCGTGGCTGCATCACACTTACTGACCGGCTCTGCCTCAACCCACTTGGTAAACTTGTCCCCCGCCACCAGTAGATGTGTCTTTTTGTCTTTAGACCTTTTGAAAGGTCCAACCATGTCAAGCCCCAGACTGCAAATGGCCAAGTAATTGGGATCATCCGTAATTCTTGAGCCGGCACATGAGCTCGTCGTGAGAACTTTTGACAACCATCACATTTACTGACCAGATCCTCTGCATCGGCATGAGCCGTCAACCAATAGAAACTATGGCGGAAAACCTTGGCTACGAGGGATTTAGACCCGGCATGATGACCACAATCTCCTTCATGGATCTCACGAAGTATTTCTTGGCCTTCTGTGGGTGACACACATCGTTGAAACGCCCCTGTGACGCTGAGGTGATGCAACTCGCCGTTAACAATCGTCATGGATTTGGAGCGCCTAATAATTTGTCTGCCAAGGTCTCATCCTCCGGCAACTCACCCCGAGTCATATAGGCCAAGTAAGGCACCGTCCAATCCGGGATAACATGAAGAGCCGCCACCAGCTGTGCCTCCGGGTCTGGCACTGCTAACTCCTCCTCGGTAGGTACCTTGACAGAAGGGTTATGTAACACATCGAGAAAGGTATTTGGCGGCACCGGCTTATGTTGGGAGCCCAACCGGCTTAAAGCATCAGCCGCCTCGTTCTTCCTTCTATCAATGTGCTCCACTTGATAACCCGTGAAGTGACTAGCCACAACACCTACCTCACGACGATAAGCCTCCATAAGGGGGTCTTTGGAATCCCACTTTCCTGACACTTGTTGAGCCACAAGATCTGAGTCGCCCAAGCATCGTACCCGGCTTAAGTTCATCTCCTTAGCCATCCGGAGACCATGGAGTAAGGCCTCATACTCTGCTGCATTGTTAGTACATGGAAACATAAGCCGGAGTACATAACAAAATTTGTCATCTCGAGGGGAAGTTAACACCACTCCAGCCCCCGAGCCTTCTAGCTGCCTGGACCCGTCAAAGTGAATCGTCCAATATGTATTATCTGGCTTCTCCTCAGGGGCCTGCAGCTCTCTCCAATCATTGATAAAGTCCACCAAGGCCTGAGACATGATAGCAGTACGTGGCATTTACTTTAAGCCATGAGGCCCAAGCTCAATGGCCCACTTGGCAACTCGCCCTGTGGCTTCCCTGTTCTGGATGATGTCTCCCAAAGGGGCAGAACTTACCACAGTTATAGGATGACCTTGGAAGTACTGCTTCAGCTTCCGGCTTGCCATAAACACTCCATAAACAAGTTTCTGCCAATGTGGATACCTTTGCTTGGATTCTATCAACACCTCACTGATATAATAAACCGTCCGCTGAACCGGATGTTCCTTGCCAGCCTCCTTGCGCTCCACCACGATGGCAACGCTGACGGCTCGTGAATTGGCAGCCACATATAACAGCAAAGGCTCTTTGTCAATCGGAGCTGCGAGAACTGGCGGCTCAGACAATTGTCTCTTTAAGTCTTCAAAAGCAGCATCAGCAGCCTCAGTCCAGACAAAGGTGTCAGTTTTATTCATCATCTGATACAATGGGAGGGCCTTCTCACCGAGCCGACTTATGAACCGACTTAAGGCGGCAATACGACCCGCCAGTCGCTGAACATCATTGATGCACGCCGGTTTAGCCAAAGAGGTAATTGCTTTGATCTTCTCCGGGTTAGCTTCAATGCCCCTGTTCGAAACCAGAAATCCCAAAAGCTTGCCTGCAGGCACACCAAACACACACTTATCTGGGTTAAGCATCATCTTGTAGACCCGGAGGTTGTCAAATGTCTCCTTTAAGTCAGATATCAAAGTTTCCTTCTCTCTGGACTTCACCACAATATCATCCACATAAGCGTGAACATTGCGCCCAATTTGATTGTGGAGACTATTCTGCACACACCGCTAATAAGTTGCCTGAGCACTCTTGAGTCCAAACGGCATAGATACATAGCAGAAGGCTCCAAACGGAGTAATGAAAGCCGTCTTCTCCTGGTCCTTAACTGCCATTTTGATCCGATGATAACCAGAGTAAGCATCCAAAAAACACAAACGCTCGCAACCCGTCGTAGCATCAATGATTTGATCAATACGGGGCAAAGCAAAGGGATCAGCCGGACAAGCTTTATTTAAGTCCGTGTAATCCACACACATCCGCTAGGTGCCATTCTTCTTGAGTACAAGCACCGGGTTAGCCAACCATTCCGGGTGAAAAACTTCTATGATAAACCCGGCCGCTAAGAGCCGGGTGACCCCTTCCCCAATAGCTTTCCGTCTTTCCTCATTAAACTGCCGCGTAAATTGCCTGACCGGCTTATACTTTGGATCAATATTGAGTGTGTGCTCAGCGAGTTCCCTCGGGACACCCGGCATGTCAGAAGGTTTCCATGCGAAGATGTCCCGGTTCTCACGGATGAACTCGATGAGCGCACTTCCTATTTGGGATCCAAATTTGTACTGATGCTAAACTGCTTGGAAGAGTCACCTGGGGTGAAGTCAACTAGCTTTGTCTCGGCGGCCGATTTAAACTTCAACGCCGAGTCTTGCTCTGTAGTTGGCTTCTTCAAAAAGGTCATATCTGTCGGATCAACATTATTTTGATAAAACTTCAGCTCTTCTTCCGCGCACGCAGATTCAGCGTAAGCCGCATCCCCTTCTTCACATTCCAGAGCTACCTTGCGACTCCCGTGCATAGTGATGGCGCCCTTGTAACCCGACATCTTAAGCTGCAGATACACATAACACGGCCGTGCCATGAACTTGGCATAAGCCGGCCGTCCAAACAGAGCATGATACGGGCTCTTGATCCTGACTACCTCTGTCACGTCCAAGATGCGACCCTATCCTAAAGGAACTCGAAGGTCCCACCAAGGATAGAAGCGCATCTTGAAGACGCTGTTGCAAGGTGGATATCGTTACATCAACATTACATAATAGTGGGGATACATACATAAGGCATACAATGCCACACGAATACAACATCATACAAGAGATCAACATCCGACTATGGATGAAACATAAACAGAAACTCAAACAATATCCACCCTGCTAGCCCAGGCTGCCGACCTGGAACCTATCCCCTGATCAAAGAGGAAGCAGAAGAAGAACTCCAAAACAAGTAAACATCGCTCTCGCGTCATGATCATCGCAAAACCTGAACCAGCAACTGTTAGAGTAGTAATCTGTGAGCCACGAGGACTCAGCAATCCCATTACCATGGGTATCAAGACTAGCAAAGCTTAATGGGAAAGGAAGGGGTAAAGTGGTGAGGTTACAACAGCGACTAAGCATGTATGGTGGCTAACTTACGCAAATAAGAGCAAGAAGAGAAGCAAAGCAAGCGGTCGTCAACTAGTAATGATCAAGAAGTGATCCTGAACTCCTACTTACGTCAGACATAACCCAGAAACCGTGTTCTGCTCTTGATCAACCCCGAAAAGAGACACTCACGGTTACACACACGGTTGGTATATTTTAGAAGAGTTTACTTCAAGTTTACTACAACCGGATATTAACAAATTCCCATCTACCACATAACCGCGGGCACGGCTCTCGAAAGTTTATACCCTGCAGGGGTGTCCCAACTTAGCCCATGATAAGCTCTCGCGATCAACGAAGGATATTCCTTCTCTCGGGAAGACCCGATTATTCTCGGAATCCCGGTTTACAAGACATTTTGACAATGGTAAAACAAGACCAGCAAAGCCGCCCGATGCGCCGACAATCCCGATAGAAGCTGCACATATCTCGTTCTCAGGGCAACACCGGATAGGTCAGCCTACGAGTAAAACCAGCCCTCGAGTTGCCCCGTGGTGGCCCCGCAGTCTGCCCGGTTCGAACCAGCACTTAGAGAAGCACTGGCCCGGGGGTGCGAAAATAAAGATGACCCTCGGGTTGGCTGACCCAAGGGAAAGGGTATAGGTGGTGGTGAGGCAAATGGTAAAACCAAGGTTGGGCCTTGTTGGAGGAGTTTTATTCCAAGCGAACTGTCAAGGGGGTCTCATAAATCACCCAACCGCGTTAGGGACGCAAAATCCGGGAACATAATACCGATATGACGGAAACTAGGGCGGCAAGAGTGGAACAAAACACCAGGCATAAGGCCGAGCCTTCCACCCTTTACCAAGTATATAGATGCATTAAATATATAAGAGATATTGTGATATCCCAACATAAACATAATCCAACATGGAGCAATCTTCATCTTCACCTGCAACTAGCAACGCTATAAGAGGGGCTGAGCAAAAGCGGTAACATAGCCAAACAACGGTTTGCTAGGAAGGGTGACAAAGGTTAGAGGTTCATGGCAATTTGGGAGGCTTGATAAGCAAGTGGTAGGTAACGCAGCAAAGCGATAGAACGAAGCAACTAGCATAGCAATGATAGTGGTGAGATCCAAGGTGACGGTCATCTTGCCTGAAATCCCGCTAGCAAGAAGAACGAGTCCATGAAGAAGATGAACGGGAGTAGTCGAACGAATACTCATCATCGCAACATTACCGGAACTGAGAAGCAACACCGGAAAGAAACAAACAACATGATAAATGCACAAGCATAAACATGGCGCGATGCACAATCAAGTATGATGCATGTCCGGTTTAATGAGGCATGGCATGGCAAAGTGCAACAAACAATACTACAAATTAAGTGGAGCTCAATATGCAACGGGTTGCATATTGACAAAACACCACATTGACATATTTAGTTTAATCTCGTTAAGCTACCAAACAATATTAAATGTTGTTAAACATGGCAAAAGGTGAGGCATAAGTAAACTAACTATTTAGGCAAGTTTAAATGAGGCCGGATCAACAAACAACAATTCCGTAAAATCCTCATATGCAATTTATTAATTTGCTACTGTTCTGCCCTAAACACAATTTTAATGTTTTTAAACAGCAAAATAAGGTGCACCAAGTTAATCTATGCATTTTTCTAGCACATTTACATATAAAGAACATTTAAAACCGAGCTACGGTTATTTAGTTATGAAATAAATCATTTTAACATGGCATTTAAGCAAAATTAAATAAACAGCAAGTTTAAACATATTAAACATGGATGAAAGAGGCATATTATTAATCTACACAAAATTCTAAGCATTTTAAATGTTTCAATCATTTTAATCCGATGCACGGTTCATGAGTTATTATATGCATGAACATGGAGGGTTAATCTGTAAAGCTGTAAACTCCTGGGTAAATGCTAAATTCCCAGAAGGGAAAAAACAGGAGCTGGGCCGAATCTGGCTAGCCCAATAGAGGAGAGGACAGGGGGCTGCTCACCCTGGGCCTTGGGCCGGTCGGTGGAGGAGATTGGACGCAGGCTGGGCCTTGGCGCAGGAGAGACAGGACGCGGTCAACGCGGCTGGGACGAGCGAGCGAGGCAGAGGATGCAGCGGGTGAAGCAAGGGACTTGGCGGACGGCGCAGGTGGTCTCCGACGAGGGCACCAATGGCCGGGGGCGGGGCCCAACCGGCGGGATCCGGCCGGAACGGGCAAGGGCGGCGGAGATGGTCGGGCTTGGAGCGTCCAATCTGGCCGGAGGCGCGTGGAACGAGGGCGACCAGAACTTGGAGAAGAACCCACAGGCCATGGCATGGTGTTGTCTGAAGAAAAGGACAGCACGTTCAGAGGGGAAGACAGGGAAAGGAAGAAGAGAGACGGAGATGGCAGGGCATGGCGACCTGGGGGGTCCGGTGGCGCAGCCAGGCATGCGCGAGGAGGAGGCATCGGGCGCACTGGCGACCTGCTGGTCGGGTGCTGGTCGTGACAGAGGCTCGGGGCAGGGAACCCCATCGGGCCATGACCGCGGAGAGGTGGCTGTAGGCGGCGGGGTCCTGGACCCGATCGAGATGGGGAAGGGCGGCCGGCGTGGTCGTCTCCTCATGGACCCAAGACGGGGATGAAGCAGAGCTTGGGAAGGCCGTGGCGTGGTGCTTGCCTCCTGTAGAGATAGAAACTGGGGGAGAGAGATGAGCAGTGAGAGAGAGAGGAGCAGAGGAGGAAGGAAAAGGAGCAGGGACGGCGCTCATCTGCTGGGTGCGCCGGCGATGATCGAGGAGCTCAGGAGTCGGGGATGCGGGAGATCGAGCTGGCAGAGGAAGGGGGAGGCGCTTGGTTGGCCGAATCGAGGGGGGTCGGGAGTGATCTCGAGGGAGAAGGTGGCGGCGCTAGGGTAGGATCCCTAGAAAATAGGGTTTGGTCCAAAATGGACTAGGGGTAGACTATATATATAGAAAGGAGAGAAGTCTGGATCTTTCGATCGAAAACCGACGGACGAGAATAAAGATGCTAGGGACTCCAATAAATAAAACGATGATGTTTTAGGGATGAAAGGGGGTGATCCAGACCCATCGGTAACGACAGACTGGTTCGGGTTTGGGTAAGGCTCGGACGCGCGCGCGAGGGGGCTGCGAGCTGGCAAGAGTGGTTAGGTGGTCACGGTCAAGAGGGAAGTGAATACCCGATTGGTCTCGGAACGGTCAAAGGAGGCAAGGGGAATGCGACAACTACGAACGGGCTAAGAGTTTTTATGAAAACATGCCAATGCAATGCACATGATGCCATGAGATGAAATGCATGACATGAACAAAATGCACAATGAAAACAAAAACCCGACCGCGAAGGAAATATCATCTTGCATCACCGGAAAAGGCAAGAGTTGGAGTTACGAATATGGAAAGTTGTATCCGGGGCGTTACAACGCTCCACCACTACGAGGAGGATCTCGTCCCGAGATCCAGGATGGCACCGGAGGGAAAAGAAAGTGGAAGATAAGAGGTAAAACTAAGTTGCTTCTTCGACAAACGAGTGAAACCATGAACCTTGAGATGTTGAGCAAAATGAAAGAAAGAAAACAATGAAGATGAGCAAGGTTGAAAACACTCTGTTAGAAAAGAGGAACAAGGGATATGACGAGAACCAAGAGTTTTAGTGATAAGATAGATATTGAAACCACTCCGGTTAAAACTAGATAGAGAAGGAATAAGATTGATATAATTTGGGCAGCACTCCAACTGAAAGAAGAAGGAAAACTTGATAAGATGAAAAGAACTTGAAGAGATGACACAACACTCCGGTTAAATGGATAAGCATGAAAAGAACACGGTCCTCACAATTCGAGATGATGAGTGAAGAAAGCAACATCATAATGCCTCCGGAAGAAAGAATAGAAGATAGATCATTGAAATAAAAGAATGGAGAAGAAAACACCAACTTCTGCCACAAATGAGCTTGGAAAGCACCCTACCAAGAAGGTTACAACGGGGTTGTTGGAAAACCCACAACGAATCGAATAAGCTTGTAGTGGGCTTATGGAAAACATCTCGAGACTATGAGGTGACAACCGGCCACTAATGGAAACCATTGATTTGATTGAGAGCACCAAAAAGATGAAAAACTTCTTCGCTGAGACGAGAAGTAGAAAATTGGATCATAGGTACGCACCACAAATAGCAACATTCCTTAGGGAAGGCTTTAGGTGAAATATGACACAAGATAACTCCAACCAAGAGATTGGTGGATTTAAAATATCTCATTCTTGACAACATGTGAATCATGAAACATGAACTCAAATTGTCAAGAATGACATAACACCACCTCAAATGATAAGGTAGAACGAATTGCACTTCGGATGCAAGATGAAGAATGCTTGACCTCCTCAAAACAAAACATGTGTTGAGCACCATGTTTATTTTAGAGTATAGCTTGGCGGGTCATAACTTCAAGAGACAATCTTGAAGAACAATTGAATAATGAACGCTATCCTTGACGAACCACCATGTAGAGCCTCCATGAAGAACTCTGGTAATAAAAGAATGATAAAAGAAAGAGAACTTCAAAACACAAGGTGAAGCTTCGCGACGAGATAATGCAGAAAACTTGGAACTCCGGAAAAGAAAAGATGAAACATCTCGAACCGAGAAAAATGACATGATGAACAACTCTGGAAAGAAGAAACTAGATCACTTGGATGAAACAATAATAAGAATTACGTTATGCGTATCCTTCACCAATTTAGATTGATGATAAGGAATGGATTTGGCATACTACTTATTATCGTAGAAAGGATTAAGATAGATATGGCGCAAACTTGAGAAGGTAAGAGTGGAACAAAACACCAGGCATAAGGTCGAGCCTTCCACCCTTTACCAAGTATATAGATGCATTAAATATATAAGAGATATTGTGATATCCCAACATAAACATAATCCAACATGGAGCAATCTTCATCTTCACCTGCAACTAGCAACGCTATAAGAGGGGCTGAGCAAAAGCGGTAACATAGCCAAACAACGGTTTGCTAGGAAGGGTGACAAAGGTTAGAGGTTCATGGCAATTTGGGAGGCTTGATAAGCAAGTGGTAGGTAACGCAGCAAAGCGATAGAACGAAGCAACTAGCATAGCAATGATAGTAGTGAGATCCAAGGTGACGGTCATCTTGCCTGAAATCCCGCTAGGAAGAAGAATGAGTCCATGAAGAAGATGAACGGGAGTAGCCGAACGAATCCTCACAATCGCAACATTACCGGAACTGAGAAGCAACACCAGAAAGAAACAAACAACAGGTAAATGCACAAGCATAAACATGGCACGATGCACAATCAAGTATGATGCATGTTCGGTTTAATGAGGCATCGCATGGCAAAGTGCAACAAACAATACTACAAATTAGGTGGAGCTCAATATGCAACGGGTTGCATATTGACAAAACACCACATTGACTTATTTAGTTTAATCTCGTTAAGCTACCAAACAATATTAAATGTTGTTAAACATGGCAAAAGGTGAGGCATAAGTAAACTAACTATTTAGGCAAGTTTAAATGAGGCCGGATCAACAAACAACAATTCCGTAAAATCCTCATATGCAATTTATGAATTTGCTACTGTTCTGCCCTAAACACAATTTTAATGTTGTTAAACAGCAAAATAAGGTGCACCAAATTAATCTATGCATTTTTCTAGCCCATTTACATATGAAGAACATTTAAAACCGAGCTATGGTTATTTAGTTATGAAATAAATCATTTTAACATGGCATTTAAGCAAAATTAAATAAACAACAAGTTTAAACATATTAAACATGGATGAAAGAGGCATATTATTAATCTACACAAAATTCTAAGCATTTTACATGTTTGAATCATTTTAATCCGATGCACGGTTCATGAGTTATTATATGCATGAACATGGAGGGTTAATCTGTAAAACTGTAAACTCCTCGGTAAATGCTAAATTCGCAGAAGGAAAAAAAAATAGGAGCTGGGCCGAATCTGGCTAGCCCAATAGAGGAGAGGCCCGGGCGCTGCTCACCCTGGGCCTTGGGCCGGTCGGTGGAGGAGGTTGGACGCAGGCTGGGCCTTGGTGCAGGAGAGACAGGACGCGGTCAACGCGGCTGGGACGAGCGAGCGAGGCAGAGGATGCATCGGGTGAAGCAAGGGACTTGGCGGACGACGCAGGTGGTCTCCGGCGAGGGCACCAGTGGCCGGGGACGGGGCCCAACCGGCGGGATCCGGCCGGAACGGGCAAGGGCGGCGGAGATGGCCGGGCTTGAAGCGTCCAATCTGGCCGGAGGCGCGTGGAACGAGGGCGACAGGAACTCGGAGAAGAACCCGCAGGCCATGGCGTGGTGTTGTCTGAAGAAAAGGACAGCACGTTCAGAGGGGAAGACAGGGAAAGGAAGAAGAGAGACGGAGATGGCAGGGCATGGCGACCTGCGGGGTCCGGTGGCGCGGCCAGGCATGCGCGAGAAATAGGCATCGGGCGCGCTGGCGACCTGCTGGTCGGGTGCTGGTCGTGACAGAGGCTCGGGGCAGGGAACCCCATCGGGCCATGACTGCGGAGAGGTGGCTGGAGGCGGCGGGGTCCTGGACCCGATCGAGATGGGGAAGGGCGGCCGGCGTGGTCGTCTCCTCATGGACCCAAGACGGGGATGAAGCAGAGCTTGGGGAGGCCGTGGCGTGGTGCTTGCCTCCTCTAGAGAAAGAAACGGGGGGAGAGAGATGAGCAGTGAGAGAGAGAGGAGCAGAGGAGGAAGGAAAAGGAGCAGGGACGGCGCTCATCTGCTGGGTGCGCTGGCGACGATCGAGGAGCTCGGGAGTCGGGGATGCGGGAGATCGAGCTGGCAGAGGAAGGGGGAGGCGCTCGACTGGCCGAATCGAGGGGGTCGGGAGGGATCCCGAGGGAGAAGGTGGCGGTGCTAGGGTAGGATCCCTAGTGTCGGTGTCAAAACCGGCGGATCTCGGGTAGGGGGTCCCGAACTGTGCGTCTAGGCGGATGGTAACAAGAGACGAGGGACACGATGTTTTACCTGTGTTGGGCCCTCTCGATGGAGGTAAAACCCTACGCCCTACTTGATTAATATTGATGATATGGGTAGTACAAGAGTGGATCTACCACGAGATCAAGGAGGCTAAACCCTAGAAGCTAGCCTATGGTATGATTGTTGTAATGTATGTTGTCCTATGGACTAAAGCCCTCCGATTTATATAGATACCGGAGGAGGCTAGGGTTACACAGAGTCGGTTACAATGGTAGGAGACCTACATATCCGTATTGCCAAGCTTGCCTTCCACGCCAAGGAAAGTACCATCCGGACACGAGCCGGAGTCTTCAATCTTGTATCTTCGTAGTCTTGGAGTCCGGCGGATAATGATAGTCCGGCTATCCGGACACCCCCTAGTCCAGGACTCCCTCAGTAGCCCCTGAACCAGTCTTCAATGACGATAAGTCCAGCGTGCATAATGTTCGGCATTGCAAGGCGGGTTCCTCCCTTGAATAATCCAGAGAAGATCATGAACACCAAGATAGTGTCCGGCTCTGCAAAATAAATTCCACATTCCCCCGTAGAGAGAATAAAATGTACACTTAGTTCAATCTGCTGACGTATTATGCGGCGTGACATCACACCGCTACCAGGCCTTTGTTTGAATTGTTTTTATACCACCTCAGCACGTTTAGCGAAGCGGTTCTCTTGGCACGTCTTGTTGAAGCAGAGATCGTGTACCCCTTATTCCGGGATTCTCATCAGTACGTGCGTGGGTAGCCCAACCGCGCCATTGATGGTGGCGCTTGGGAGATAAGCGAGTTTTACCAGGCTGGTGGGGGACGCATAGTTTTGTCCGCCTATATATAAGGGATAAGGATTCACCTTCTCACCCACGCCTTCTTCCTCCTTTGCTTATCCATCCCGCGAACTCAAGCTCCAACGCCCGAGCTCGCGCATCTCGCCTCGACCTTCTCCGAATATGTCCGGAGCGGGAGGTAAATGGTTGGCCTCCACCGCTAAGGAGGAGGACATCACCAAGCTGCGCAGCGCCGGATACCTTTCAGCGATATCGCGCGATCGGCTCCCCGACGAGGGGCAGCTCATCCTACCCCGGGCCTCATGAGAGGGTCGTCTTCCTCCCCACTTCCTCCATGGACTGGGCTTTCCGCTCCATCCATTTGTCCGGGGGCTCATGTTTTACTACGGCCTGGATTTCCACGATCTGGCGCCGAACTTCATCCTCAACATCTCGGCGTTTATCGTCGTGTGCGAGGCCTTCCTCTGCATCCAGCCCCACTTCGGCCTGTGGCTCAAGACCTTCAGCGTCAAGCTGAAGGTTGTGAAGGGCACGCAAGCAGAATGCGGAGGCGCCATGTTGGGCAAATTACCCAACGTCCCTTCGCTTGAAGGGACCTTCGTGGACTCCGTCAAGGGGTGGCAATCGGGGTGGTTCTACATCACCGAGCCGCGCAAACACACATGGGCGGCGGCCCCCGAGTTTAGATCTGGCATCCCCACGCAGCTCACCTCCTGGAAAGAGAAGGGCTTGCAGTGGGGGAATCCGGTGGAGGTGACGGGACTCGAGCATGTATCAAGAAGATGGTGAGCAATAGGCTCGGGCTCGTCGGCGTGGTCCAAGTCATGCTCATCCGGCGGATCCTCCCATGCCAAACGGGCATTTAATTTGTGGAGTTCAATCCGAACAGCACCAGCGCTAAGCGGGCTCTTCGATACAACATATCTGAAGGCGCTGGAGGTGCTGTTCAAGGCGCCGAAGCCCGCGTCATGACGGAAGATCATGGATTCAGCTCGCAGATATCAACCGGCGAGGTAAGTGATTCAACCCCATTACGTGACACTTGTGATAATTAAATTGAATTTTAGTGAGGTTTCATTCTGCCTCTTCCTTTGACAGAATGGATGGAGAAGGCCAAGCTGCTTATCAGCCCGGCTCCCATGCCGAAGACCAGTGGGCGCCCGCTATCAGGGCTGCTGGTTCCGCACCGCACGTGGTGCCGGAGAAGAAAACCAAGAAGGATGCGCGGGGACTCGAAAGAGTTCCCATGATCGAGCGTCGACGACGACGAGGACTCCTCCCCTGAAGACGAGGAGGAGGAGTATTTTCTCCCGGAGGAGGGAGAGAAGAAGAGGAAGGCTTCCCCAATCGGGGAGGCTGAAGGGTCCAAGAGGGGGAGAACTATCCCGCCGGACAGTTTCACCAACATCAGCGTTGGCGAGGATGAGTGGCCTCCAAGGACCAGGCGTCCGGCAAGTCCGTAAGTATCCGGATCCTTGATGTGTAATTTCTTTTATGTCGCGTAGTATCCTTCTAACGCCGCATTCTGTCCGTAGTCCGGCCAAGGATGATCTCCTCGACTCATCGAGCGGGTAATTGGCCTCGTCGGATGTGAATTCCATCCCAACTGCCTCTACCCCACGCGCCGACGAGGACACCGAGGTGGGATCCCAAAGAGGGACCCATCAGGAGGAGGCTCCGGAGGCGCCGTCAGGCAACCTCCCGGACTTTGTGCCGGACTCTACATTGGAACCCGCAGTGGTTCCAGAGTCCGGCAAGCGGCCCCTTCGAAAGAAGGGCAGGACCGTGATGCCGGCGGCCTCCGTCAAACCGGGCGCCGGATAACCTGTTGGGCGCTTAAAGGCGCTTCCATCGAGGAAGAACACCGCGCTATCATGAGTGCGGTGATTGAGAAGGTTCAGCTCGCTAAGCGGGCTGACCGAAGCTCGCAGCAGCCTTCTAACAGGCTTTGAGGTAAGAAGTTAAAATTATGTAATGTAATACCGCATAGACAGTAGCCCCGATGCTCGGTTTGGTGTTGGAAAGAAAAGCGGATGAGGATCTAACAAGATATCTTGTGAGGTTGCTAAAAAATATGTCAATATGGGTTTGCAGGCTGCGCTGCTGGCCTCTGCCGCTTCTTGGCGGAGGTCGATGTGTGAAGAAGGACCTTGGCGGTCGAGCAAGAGCTCGGCCATGCAAAAAGCAGCTCGAGGAAAAGAAGGTGAGTAACACCTCTTTGAATAAGTACCTTCTGAAAAGGATTTTGGTTGCAAATAAAATTAACAAGGATAATATGTGTATTGCGGGGCCATTAACGAGGTGGCAGCCACGAAGGATGTTGTGTCATCAACGAGCAGTCTTGACATGAGCTGAGCGAGAAAAGCAAGAGGCACGGGTGGCGGAAGTTCGGCAAGAGCTCCAGGCTCTCATGGAAAAGCATGAGAGTTTGGAGCGCGACTCCATGACTCGAGATTCCAAGCTTGCCTCGGCTCTCAAAAGTGCCAAGTCCGCCAAGGCCGAGGCCCATAAGGCCCTTTAGGAAGTTGAGGACATAAAGAAGATAGCGGCGGGTAAGGCATTTTTCATGCAAAGCAGGCATGTTAATGTGAACTACCTGACACTTACCCGCATTCGGAGCTCTCCAGGGGCGTTTGCAGATCTGCCGTGTAGTGCATCTGATTCCGCCGCATTCTATCGTGGTGAGGAGGGGAGCTCGACGGAGAAGGTCTTCTGGTCTCAGTACGCTGAGGCCGGCCATCCGGTGCCCCCAAGCGACCAGCTGAAGCAGCTGGTCGAACTCCACAAGGTAGCTGAGGAGGCCATGAAGGGCCTCATAATCCGGCTGTGGCCTGGACAGGCTATGCCTGGGAGCTACTTTGGCCTCGTGCGGTGGCTGGTGGATGCATGCCCCAGGCTGGATGTAGTCAAGCGCTCCGCCTGTATTGAAGGCGCTCGTCGGGCCCTTGCCCGCATAAAGGTGCAATGGGGCAAATTGGATGCGGAGAAGCTTCTCACGGACCCACCGCCACCGGGCAAGGAGTATCGCACGCCGGAGAAGTATTATAAAATTGTCCTGAAGGGAGCCTGCGATATTGCAGATGAGTGCTCCCGAAATGTAATTTTTGAGTGAACTCGCTGTATATTTATCCTGTGCGCTGAAAACTTCGTTCATATGCGCCATGAGCAACGCTTGTTTAATTTAAAATATTACCTTCTATGCGGCCGTTTATAAAATCTGAGAGATGGCAAGTCGTTGGCTTCAGCCCCCAAGCCGCGAGTGCTGGGGTGTTCGGGATAAACATGAGCACTCTTGTTCCCATTGTTGGGTCCATCGAGGGAGGCGCTCAACACAACGAACGAGGCAACCGGACTTATAATGCTTGAACACTCTCACTTAGCCATAGAATTATATAATTTTAAATTTCGGCGAAGCCCCTGGTATTCGGAAGACCGAATCCGGGGCGCTATCCACGCCTTCTTCGGACATTGTCCGGAACTTCGCTCGAAGCGGCGTGAGTCTTTAAGGACCCGAAAAAACCTCTTGAACAGCGACTAGTCTCTCGCATTATCATGCCAGTCAGTTTTAGCTTTCTCCATTGAGGCGTTAGCCCGGCTCAACCGGGGCGCAATCGCAGTGGTTCTCCAGTGCCACCTTAGCCGACGAGCGGGCGTAAGGCACCAAAGCGTGGGGCAGGCAAACCGAACTATTGACCCAAGACATGATTGGAGCCGATTCATATAATGATATAAGTTCGGGTGCCGCACTTGTGAAAGTGTTCGGACTTTATCACACCATAATTTGGGCGAAGCCCTGGCGATTCGGGCTGTACCAAAATATACGGTGCAAGATGTCATGTAATGAACATATATATAAAAGATAATGCAATTGCAATAAAGAGGTGCTGCATTATTTATGAAAGTCTGCTAGTAGAGCGGACTGATACAAATAGTGCGGTAAGCAAGGGATTTGGACTTAAATAAACATGTCCCCCTCCAGGGATTAGCTGCAGACTTGGTGTATATAATTGAATTTAATGCTCGTAATTGAGACCACCTGAGTGTTCGTCGCGGCCTTCTTTAGTCCCTGACTGTTGCATCATGAGTTCGGCAGGTTCGCCACGGACAGGCTTCAGTTATGAGTCCTGCGTTCATAAAAGAAGAAAAATAAAAAAGAAAGGGGGGCACACTTGCGAGCCCCGGTGTGGTCGAACCGTACTCACGGGTGCATTGCGATCGTGCCCCTCCCCTGTGCCCATGGTATCTCCAAGGCGTAATGATGTCTGTGAGTGTTATTCTTGCGATCATACAGGCGAGGGTTGGGCCGCATTACTCGCGTGCTCGATCGCGCCAGTGGTCTTGGTTGGCATTGCTCGGGCGCTTTGCTGTATCCGGCCGTTTAACGGCGGACTAGAAATTGCCTTAGAAGGCTGCTCTGTATACGCCGCTGAGAGCATTGTATGTTCCTCCGTTCGGGGAGCATTCCGTATTCCATTGACCGTGATGACTCCACGAGGGCTGGCATCTTGAGCTTTAGGTATGCATAGTGCGGCACGCGTTGAATTTTGCAAACGCGGTTCGTCCGAAAGCAGAGCGTGATAGCCATCGCGGAATGGGACTATGTCGAAGATTCGCCGGAAATTATCACGGGATTGAAGACCACTTCGGTGTGGTGAGCTGCATGGTTGGCTTCCACTCCTGGTATGACACCTTTAAAGGTTGTCTTTGTAGGTTTAATCCTTGATGGGTCTATGCCCATTTTGCGCATTGTATCCTGATAAAGCAGGTTCAGGCTGCTACCGCCGTCCATCAGGACTCTCGTGAGGTGGAACCCATCGACGATTGGGTCTAAAACCAATGCGGCGAATCCACCATGGCGTATGCTGGTCGGATGGTCTCTTCGATCGAAAGTGATCGGGCAAGAGGACCATGGGTTGAACTTTGGGGCGACTGGCTCCATCGCATAGATGTCCCGTAGTGCGCGTTTCCTCTCCCTCTTGGGTATATGGGTCGCGTATATCATATTCACCGTCCGCACTTGTGGGGGGAAACCCTTCATCCTCTATTGTTCGGGCGGCGGGTCTCTTCCTCGTCGTCGCTATTTATCCCCTTGTCATTGTTTTCGCAATCAACTTGCGGCCTGTGAACACCCAGCAATCTCTATTGGTGTGGTTAGTTGGCTTTTCAGAGGTGCCATGTATCGGCATAAGCGGTCGAGTATTCGGTCCAGATTGGACGGACCGGAGTGGTTCTTTTAAATGGCTTCTTCCACGACGGGTTTAGAGCCTCGAATCCGGCATTGACTGCCGTATCCTCCTTATAAATGCGCCGTTAATCGGCGCTTTGTTTTTGTTTCGGCGTGACCTGCCATTGTTGTCCTTAGTATCCGGACTGCCAGAATTTTTACGGAGATTGTTGCTGCGGGCTAGCCAGCTGTCCTCTCCCGCACAAAAGCGGGTCATTAACGATGTGAGGGCTGCCATGGATTTCGGCTTTTCCTGCCCCAGGTGCCGGGCTAGCCATTCGTCCCGGATGTTATGTTTGAAGGCTGCAAGGGCCTCTGCATCTGGACAGTCGACGATTTGATTTTTCTTCATCAAGAACCGTGTCCAGAATTGTCTGGCCGATTCGTCTGGCTGTTGAATGATGTGGCTTAGGTCATCGGCGTCTGGTGGTCGCACATATGTGCCTTGGAAGCTATCAAGGAATGCGGCCTCCAGGTCTTCCCAAAACCCAATTGACTCTGCGGGCAGGCTATTAAGCCAATGCCGAGCTGGTCCTTTAAGCTTGAGTGGGAGGTACTTGATGGCGTGGAGATCGTCGCCGCGGGCCATATGGATGTGGTGAAGATAGTCTTGATCCACACCATGGGTCTGTTGTGCCATCGTAAGATTCGATGTTACGGTTTAAACCCTTCGGGATCGATGATCCATTACTTCGTCGATGAAGCATAGAGGTGTCTGGCGCCCTGTATTGAGCTATATCGCGACCCAGCTCGAGAGAGCGCTGTCTGCTGTGTTCGCCCGCCGGGTTATTGTATCCGGTGCGGCGGTATTAAATCGCGTGTGGGTCGGGCGCCCACGTGATCCATAGATGGATCTGGATTGCCTTGCTTTGTCCTCAATATGTCTTGCAAGTCCGGTAGCGTTCCCTCTTGGCCGTACTTTTGGAGCGATGCCTTGGTACGGTCTTGGCTCGGGGCTGGATGCCTCTCATCACGACCACGTGGTGGTCGGTCGACCATATCGTCTTGTTGGTGATGAAGGTATGTATGCTTCCTCCTCTAATCGGGGAGCAGCTTGCGTCTTGGGTAACTTTTGGAGGGGCGTTCGAGTTTATACTCTTCGGCCGCGAGGACCTTGGTCCATCGATCGGCCAGCAGGTCTTGATCACCTTGGAGCTGTTGCTGCTTTTCTTTAGGCTGTTTCTTTGTGGCGATAAGCCTGCGCTTGAAGCACTCTGTTCGACGGGATCCTCGAGTGCAGCGAATTCATCATCGTTGAGGCTTGCTTCGTCTTGGAGGGAGGCATATAGTTATCATCCTCAACCCCTTAAATGCGCCGCCCTCTCGTCGGGGCTTGCTTCGCCGTCCTCTGCGCTGAGTCTTCTTTGGAGGGATTGTCTTGCACTCTCCGGAGTATTATTATCTCCCCTGCCGGAATCTCCATTGTTGCTGTGGCGGGATTTAGAGCGGCGCCGCTGACATCGGTGTTTGGGCTGCTTCTTTCGAGAATCTGCCTCCGCTGCTTCTTCGCCATCCCCGTCTTTTGGGGTGTCCACCATGTATATGTCGTATGACGAGGTGGTCTTCCAGTGCCTTGTAGGCGCTGGTTCTCGTAAATCTCCGGCATAAATCGTCCATAGCGTCGATGTCGTCGGAGTCGTAGTCTAGCATGTCGGTTAGATCATCGACAGTGGCTACAAAGTGGGTGGTGGGTGGGCTCTGAATTTCTTCGTTGTCCGTACCCCAACCATCCTTGCCATAGTCCGGCCAGGACTCTCCTGATAGCGAGAGATGCTTTAGTGAATTCAGGATATCGCCAAAAGGCGAGTGTTGGAAGATGTCCGCGGCGGTGAATTCCATAACCGGCGCCCAATCCGGATCGATTGGTAGGGGCGCGGGAGGTTCGGAGTCCGGCAAAGAGTCCGGCGCCTCGGGATCACGAGTTTCGCGAGGGACAAGATTGGTGTTCGGCTCCATCGCCGTGGATGTTGAAGCCCCCAGGGCGGCATCTATCCACCGGCCCTCGATCTGGGCGATCGGCTCCGGGCTAATGGCGAAGCGGATCCGTGTCGCCACCAAGGCCTGTTCGCAGCAGAGCTAGATCATGCCCATCGTTCTGATCGCGGCACGCAGCTGCGGCTCGAGTCCGTCGAAGATCAAGTCTCCGCGGGCATCGGCCGTGAAGTTTAAACTTCCGAATCTGACCTGAGGGCCAGGGGCGTAGCTTTTGATCTGCTCCAGATGGCCAAGTGAATTGGCCCGCAGGGCGAAGCCGCCGAATGCGAAGATCTGTCCGGGGAGAAAAGTCTCACCCTGGATAGCGTTGCTGGTTGAAGATGCCATCAAGCCTATCGGTGACGACACAGAGGAACTCTCAATGAAAGCACCAATGTCGGTGTCAAACCGGCGGATCTCGGGTAGGGGTCCCGAGCTGTGCGTCTCGGCGGATGGTAACAAGAGGCGAGGGACACGATGTTTTACCAGAGTTGGGCCCTCTCGATGGAGGTAAAACCCACGCGTCTGCTTGATTAATATTGATGATATGGGTAGTACAAGAGTGGATCTACCACGAGATCAAGGAGGCTAAACCCTAGAAGCTAGCCTATGGTATGATTGTTGTAATGTATGTTGTCCTACGGACTAAAGCCCTCCGGTTTATATAGACACCGGAGGAGGCTAGGGTTACACAGAGTCGGTTACAATGGTAGGAGATCTACATATCCGTATTGCCAAGATTGCCTTCCACGCCAAGGAAAGTACAATCCGGACACGAGCCGGAGTCTTCAATCTTGTATCTTCGTAGTCTTGGAGTCCGGCGGATAATGATAGTCCGGCTATCCGGACACCCCCTAGTCCAGGACTCCCTCACCTAGAAAATAGGGTTTGGTCCAAAATGGACTAGGGGTAGACTATATATATAGAAAGGAGAGAAGTTTGGATCTTCCGATCGAAAACCGACGGACGAGAATAAATATGCTAGGGACTCCAATAAATAAAACGATGATGTTTTAGGGATGAAAGGGGGTGATCCGGACCCATCGGTAACGACAGACCGGTTCGGGTTTGGGTAAGGCTCGGACGCGCGCGGGAGGGGGCTGCGAGCTGGCAAGAGTGGTTAGGTGGTCACGGTCAAGAGGGAAGTGAATACCCGATTGGTTTCGGAACGGTCAAAGGAGGCAAGGGGAATGTGACAACTACGAACGGGCTAAGAGTTTTTTATGAAAACATGCCAATGCAATGCACATGATGCCATGTGATGAAATGCATGATATGAACAAAATGCACAATGAAAACAAAAACCCGACCGCGAAGGAAATATCATCTCGCATCACCGGAAAAGGCAAGAGTTGGAGTTACGAATATGGAAAGTTGTATCCGGGGCGTTACAACCTCAAACGTCAGTTTCTCGGCCCTGGAATCATATTCATCTCCAAAGGCAACTTCCAGCTCAAACTTGCCAACTGGATATGCCGATTTACCAGGCACCAGTCCATGAAAGACAGTGTTGGACGCCTTCAAGTCGTTATCAGTCAATCCCATGCGGCGAAAGGTCTCATAATAGAGAATATTGATGCTTCTTCCCCCGTCCATGAGTACCTTGGTGAATTTGTATCCACCAACCTGAGGAGCCACCACCCAGGCCAACTAAGCCGGGTTATCAACCCGGAGGGGGTGATCTTCCCTGCTCCATATGATAGGCTGTTCTGACCATCTCAAGTAACGGGGAACCGCCGGCTCAACCGAATTCACAGCCCTCTTATGGACCTTCTGGTCACGTTTGCACAAGTTAGTAGTGAACACATGATATTGCCCACCACTCAGCTATTTCGGATGGCTCTGATAACCTGACTGCTACTGCTGCTGCTGTCCCCCATGGCCAGTTTGTTGTTGATTATAGCCACCTTGACCTCCCTGAAAGCCGGAACCTGAGTCGCCACCCGGGCCATGGGAACCTCCGGCTCCTGAGCCGCCGCCCGACCCATGATGGCCATCAAACATGTTGGAACTCTTGAAAGCTTTCATGATTGCACAGTCCTTCCACAAGTGGGTGGCGGGACGCTCCCGAGTGCCGTGTCTCGGACAAGGCTCATTGAGAAGCTGCTCCAGAGATGAGCCTGAACCGCCAGATCGAGGGGGTGGTCTTCCCTTACACTTCTGGTTATTACCTCACCCACTGGCATTAGCCACAAATTCCGGGTTACCGTCCGCCTTACGCTTGTTCCCCCCTTGATTTGCCGGGTTATGCTGCTGACCCTTGCCATTGCCGTTCTTCTTTCCTTTCCCTGTCTTTTCCTCCTCAGACGCGGGGTCATCGGTAGTATCAGAATTGGCGTACTTCACCAAAGCCGCCATCAGCGTACCCATATCGTTGCAATCACGCTTAAGGCACCCCAGCTTTTGCTTCAGCGGCACAAAGCGATAATTCTGATGAAGCATAAGTACTGCAGAGCCGGCATCCATCTTATCAGATGAGTGTATGATTTCCTTGACTCGGCACACCCAATGAGTTGTGGACTCACCCTCCTCCTGCTTGCAATTTGTCAAGTCCACAATCGACATCGACTGCTTGCAAGTGTCCTTGAAGTTCTGGATAAACCGGGCCTTTAGCTCTGCCCATGAACTGATGGAATTGGGAGGCAAGCTTTTTAACCAAGACCGGGCCGTTCCATCTAACATCATGGTGAAATACTTAGCCATCGCCGCGTCGCTGACCTCTAGCAACTCCATGTCCATCTCGTAACTTTCAATCCACGCCCCTGGCTGTAAGTCGGTCGTGTAATTCGGAACCTTTTGAGGTCCCTTGAAATCCTTGGGAAGACGTACATCGAGTAGAGCCGGCACCAGATAGGGAACACCACCGGTTCTAGTGGCCACTCCTGCTCCAACAGAAGTCGTTGGGTACTCTGGAAAAACCGGGTCATATGCCGTCTGCTGAGCCGCTAACTGAGCCGCCCGTTCGTCCTCCTGACGCAATCGGTCCTGTACCGGGTTATAACCACCGGGTTGGTTACGGCGTTGAGCATTGCTTGACAAAGCTTCCGACTCCATGTGTCTGCTGTAACTTGGGCTCCGATTCTGGAGAGGTGGTGCTACCCTGGGCGGGGGAGTTAAATGAATCCTATCCCGACTGTAAGAATAGGTCTCCTGTTGAGCCAGGGCTGTCTGAAGGAGCTCCCTGACCCCGGTGGATCACGAGTGAAGCCCTTTCATCAACCCAAGTTTTCTTCTCCGATTCAAATTTTTTCTTCAGCTTGTCTTGTTCTGAGACACTGAATTCAAACTTGGAGTTGGCTTTCTGAGCTTCGAGCTCTTGGGTTTTCAACTGGCTTTTCAGTTCAGCAATCTCCGCCTCAAATTGGCTTGTGGTGGCCTGTATTAAGCAACAGTATATGGTAAGAACCATGGTAAGATCATATTCAAGTCCCAAATACTTTACAAGTAAAGATACTTGACACTTGGGGGCTAATGTATGCTTAAAGAGTTTTTTTGCATTATTTTTGCCGAGTTATATATATGTATTAAGTCTTAAGCACTTTACAAGTAAAGATACTTGACACTTGGGGCTAATGTGTAACCCAATTTCAAAGTTTCATGCTATCACCGAGTTAGATATATTCAATTTAAGCCGGACAAAACTAACAGATTTCTAAAGTCTACAGCATATTCATTCATAAGCAATAGACTTGGGGGCTGGTACAGGAAGTAAGGTTTAGAGTAAAAAGCTTAAATTATACCTCAGATTTATGTTGTATTTGCTTGACCATGTCAATTTCCAGGTTACAACTGTTGTGTACTTGGTTCAGATAGCCTGAGACTATATCACCAATGCTTAACTAAGAATAATCAGTAAGGTCTTGTTTGTTTTTCCGATACTGGGCAAACTCTTCCTTGGCAGTGCATTGAGCAAGGACAGTAGGCCGGCTCGGCTCAACATATTGGCTTCTCAGAAATTCAACTTCTGGCTCAGTCGTCTTGACCGGACTAGGAGTTTCCGGCTTATCAGAATCAAGGGCAACGTCTTCTGCAGGCGGGTCTGAGGCTGACACAGGAATGTCGACAGCCGGTTCAGGTGGTGGCTGATGAGTTGAGCTATCAGGAGCGGATGTGTCAATTGCAGGCTCAGTGATCACCGGGTTTGAGGATGATGCAGGAATATTCTTTTTTGCCCTTTTGCTAGGCTTTACTTGCAAACTGTCAAATCACAGTGGAAGGATAAACATCAAAGTATAAGCATGGAAAAGCTTAAGTAAGAAAGGGTATATTACCCGGGAGCCGTTTTAAAAGCCGGCATGTTGGATTGTATTGACTCATCGGAAGATGGAGAGGTATCCTGATAATTGGAGTTAGAGGAATTGAGAGGTTGACGAATTAAACCGCCAATGGATAAACAGAACGTAAATCGGAGATGACCTCAGTCCGACGCTTCCTATTCACGTCGGGTAAGCCGGAAGAGAGTTCCGCTTCTTGATTGGCCCGAGTCTGCCTCCGGTTCTCAAGCTGTTGTTGCTTCAAAAGAAATTGAGGATCTTGATAAGCTAGAGGATGAGAAAATCTTACTTTTCGGGTCACCCTTCGGACTTTTTGTGTTGGCAAAGGCTCTGAGTTGGAGGAAATTATAGTTACCTCTTCGCCAGCTGCTTGACTGTTTCCAGTATCCTCCTGAAAGGACCGGATGTCAGTAAAATAATGGCAAAAGAGTTAAAGAAAATCGAAAAAGATTACCTCTTCCTCATCCGAAGAAGAGTCATCCAATTTAAACATATCAGAGGCGTTGGGTTTCTTCTTTCTTGAAGTTACCATTTTGGCGGCCTTCCTTTCAGCCTTTTTGGTTGCCCTGGCTCGTTTGGCAGCTTCATGGTCATATTTGACCTTCCAGAAATCATCATTGGCCTGTAGAGAAAAACAAAGAATTATAAGTGCAAGGGAGGTAACATGTTAAGGAATATCGTTTAAAATTGGTAACTTACTGCAGGAGTTGGATTCTTTTTGCAGAAGGGAAGTAAACTGGAGGTATTGCTATTTACAGTGCCCTCCTTCAAAAGTGACTGGACTGTAGCATCAATGACATCATCCGGTAAATCCTCAGGGTCACGACGCATTGGATCGTCCTTATCGCCTGTATAAGCACACATTAAGCCGTAGCGGCGGCTTAATGGGAGTATTCGCCAAGTGTCGTGGATTTGTCACGGCAGGTGTCCTAATGAAAGGACTTAGTCGTGGAGCCATCGCTACGGGTTAACTTGAAGGGGTTAAAGCGGACACAAAGACACGAGGGTTTATACTAGTTCGGCCCCTTCGATGAAGGTAAAAGCCTACGTCTAGTTGTGATGGAATTGATGTGGTCTCGATGGCTAGGGAGCAAACAAGCTTCACCTAGGCTCGAGTCGTTGTTGTCTGTCCCTTGAACTGCCGCCGGGTCGTCCCCTTATATACACGGGTGACGCCCGTCGGTCCATAGAGTCCCACACCGGTTCATACTCGTATCCCGGTTGGTCTCTTTCTATTCCTAACTTACAATGCAAGTTTACATATCAAGCCGGTTTACGGCTACAGGTTCTAAACCGACTACAGGCCTTGGGCCTTCATCTGCTTGATCACCTTTATACTACTAATGAAGCTAACCCGGCCCTAGGTAGGCCGGTTCACGCCCAGTGGTAATATCCCCAACATTAGGCCCCAGATTGATTTGAACTGGTTCATGTCAATCCTTCACAAAAATCTTTGTCTTCAACATCTTCTCGTAATTGGTAAACCGCCATGTCGCCATCATCTCTGGTTGCTGTAAACCGGCATGACGTCATCACGAAGTTAACGTTTATAACATCCTCTTTTATTAATAGATCTGCGATACCCAGGTCATCAGCTCCACTTCTGAAATTTTGGCTCCTGGATTCGCGCGCCTGACCCACGTCTGTTGCCTTATAAATAGGACTGAAGGGTCATTTCCTTTTCTCCCCTTCGTCTCTTCCTCTTCATCTTCCTCGCATCGCCACCTTGGATCTCCGCCGCCGCCGTTGTCCTCTGCATCATCTTGGGCCGCTGCATCAACCTGAACGCACCAGAGCACCGCGGTAGCCTTCCGCGTCTTCCTTAGTTCTGGTAAACCTTCTGTTCTTCTTAACATAGATCTGTTCTAGGGTTTCCTGTTCTCGCCATGTTCGTCGCTTGTTCATACTCGTACCCAGACTCCTGGATAAATTTGTGAATCCCTGCTCTGATTAGCAGTAGCCTTTTAGCATCCGCCTGTAGTTTCACGCTCAAGTCCATAGATCTCATCTACATATCTGCCCATTGGTTCACTTCCATTCTGCTTTACCCTTTTGAATATTTTCTGTTTTTCTGAACTTGCTTCAGATCCATTGCTGCAATAAGACCTTGTGAAACCTGTTTCTGCATACTTAGCCATCCATAACCCGATTGCTTTCAATGTTTAGATCAGGCGGTTTAACTTAATATGGAAAAAGTTAATAAACCGGTATATACCATTAGTCCCCTTGTTGAACCGCCAGAACTCTTTAGCCATATGATGCCACCTTATAGAAATCCGGTTTAAATGTACTGCCTCCGGTTTAACATTGTTCAGACCAGCACATTCTTTTATCCAACATATTCTTGAACCGGAAACACCTATTTCTTGTAGATCTCACCATGGCCAAACAAGTATATGAGTGCAATTGGGTTCCTTCTCGCGTCAACGAAACTCAATTTGGATGATTTAGTCTTGATCGGCGCTTTAGGCAGCAAAGATATTATCCTTTGGAGGGTTCACGGTGATGAATGTCCTCCCACACCTCAAGAGGAGAGGTTGTGATCTTTGCAGATCATTTAGCCCGGGGCTTCAAGCCGCCCGGTTCTAAATTTTACCGGGATGTATTAGCCAATTTTCAACTCCGCCCGCAAGATATTGGCCCCAATTCTGTCACCAACCTATGTCACTTCCAAGTGCTCTCTGAGGTATACCTTCAAGAGGAGCCTTCAGTTGAATTGTTTAGAGACTGCTTCCACTTAAACCGCCGCCTGAGAATTCACTGATGGCCCCAATACGAATTAGGCGGTATGGCAATTCAGAAAAAAAGAGATCACTTATCCCCACGCCCAGACTACAGTCACCCCAAGGAGTGGAATGCAACATGGTTCTCTGCAAAGACACTTCCCGACCATGAAAATCCTTTACGGCTTTTCGTCCGGGCGGCTCAACAACACTCACCCCTTTCCAAAAGATTAAGTGCCGGGAGAGAAGTAAATATTCTCATAGCTGTCCAAGCTCCGAGCCTTCATGGCCAACGGTTTAACAGGAATAGATCTTGCACGCTGTTGGATATCATGGAGCGTACTGCCTCTCAGCCGGCGCTCCGGTTTGATGTGCAAGTATACTGATAGCGTCGCTGACCCACTCTGACACACTAAAATCCAGCTCTCCGATGATGAAGTCACAGATGCTGTGAAGAAAATGTTGAACGAACCGGAGCACCACTGCACTCAAACCGGCCTGCTCCCCTTCTGCACTACCAACAAGCCGCCAGCTGTAAGATTTTGCTTGTATTTTTTTACTAATTTTGTTACTGCTATTTCTGTCTAACATCAATTGCTGCTCAACCAGGGGGATAATCCGTTTTGGAGCAAGAAGCTTCCGCAAGACAAACCGGAGAAAACAGAACGATCAACCCGGCCAAAGACCAAGGTTATCAAGAAGCTGGCTCACAAAAGGAAAACCACCGCCTCATCTGATCCGGCTGTTGATGATGATGTGGGTAACTCGGACCTTGAGGTAGAACTCGATTCACTAGGCTTACTTTTTACCGCCTTATTGATGATGATACTTGTCGGGACGGCTGAAGCGATAATCTTGATGTCATTGAGGTAACTATTCTTTCTTCCGATTCAGATCCTTTGCCTTTGCCAAAACTTCGCCAGGCAAACCGGAAAGTTAAATTTTCTCATCCTCTTGCTTACTTGGATCCCAAATTTCTTATGAAGACTCAGCAACATGAAGCTCGCCGCACAACCTAGCACAGCGGCCAGGTAGTTACCTCCGCCGCTTTACCAAACAGTCCGGTTTGAAAACGCCGCTTCGAGGTCTCCGACCTTTTTATTAATTTATATCCTAAAGCGGGTTTCATCCGTCAACCTCTTAATCCGTCCGACTCCGATTATCAGGTTACTTCTCATTCTTCCTCTGGTGAATCATCGGCCACTCAGCTGCCGCCACTGAAAACGGTCCTTGGGTAAGCTAGGCTGAACATATGCTTCTGGTATACTGTGTTATAACTTATGCTGTTTCTTGACTCTTTGTTTCTCTTTCAGGGCTAAACCTAAACCGAGCAAGAAAGCCCTTTGGACAAAGCGGTGAGAAAATGTCGCCCCTGAACAGGATAAAGCACCAGATCTTGAAGCGTTCATTCATGAGGATATTCCCAATGATCCTCCTTTGCAAGATGATGCTATTCACGAGAAAGGCCTATCAATACTTGAGTCCTTGCGACCGCTTTGCCAGCTCCGTCCGGATTGAAAGATCCCGCAGTCCTTCTAAACCTGCTGATAAACCGACCGCGCCAACGCAAACCGGTGAGTCCAAGGATGATGACTTTGTAATTACCAGCGTAGGTCGCTTTGAACCAGGGAATCCTGTCGCTTTAGCCAAGCATACAGTGAAAGAAGATTTTTCTGCCATGAACAAAGGCAAATGGGATGTTGAACTGGAAACATATGCTGCTCTGAGTGCCCAAGATCTTCATTATGGTTACTTGAACCGGCTATATGCTAGTCGTGACTGTGAAGCTGGCCTGGTAAAGATGATGAGAGACAAATTTGAGGTAACTTCCTTGTGCTTCTTCTTTCTTTACTTACTGCCACTGTATTAATCCTCCTAGCCCCCAAGGGCCGGTTTGTAACCTTCTTCAAACCGGGACTTGAATATAATCCTCAATACTTTGAAATCCGTCAATATAGTCCCCAAGGGCCGGTTTAACTTAGCATAGTTAAACCGGGACTCCAATAAAGATTCTAACATCAGAACATAACTGAGCAAATAGCCATTAGCCCCCAAGTGCCAAGTTGAATAGCTGTATTGAGCTTGGGACTTTGTGATTTAGTAATAGATGAAAACTGAAGGTGCATTAGCCCCCAAGTATCAAGCGTATAACTTGTTATGTGGTTGGTACTTAAAATTTTTGTACCGTTTGTTTAAAGCCAAGCACTGTCTTTATGCAGGCTGAAGTGAGGATCAAAAAGGACCGGATTACTGATTTGCAGCAAACTTTGAAAACCCAACAAGCTGCAACCGACAAGGAAAGGGAGGAATTAACCAGCGCTTTGAGCATCACAGAACAGCTGAAGGAGGGCTTCACGAAGGATCGGGCTGATTGGGCCACTGAGAAGGCCGCTTTGATAAAAAGAGCTGAAAACGCTGAAGCTGCCCTTAAACCGGTGGTAGATGAGCTGACCGCCATAAAGCGGCAAGTACATTCCATGACCGCTGCTATCTTTGGTAAGCTCTTTGTGGTTTCTTTGACAACTCTGGCCTGCTTAGAATAGATCTGGTTTGTGACCTCTCATGTCTTGTTGCAGGTACATGCATTGGCCACTTAGGATTAGATGTTCGGAAAAAGTTGAAAGCTGCCTACATTTAATTGAATAGTTGTATACCGGAGCGCAGCGGATCATCACCACTGCATCTCATAACAATCCGGCACCCACCTTAATCCAAGATACTCTGAAGAGGTTGTCAATGCTTCCTGCCCGGATTGAAGAATTGAAGAAATCTGCTGCTCGAACCGGAGCAATTAATGCCTTGATCCGGGCAAAAGCATGGGTGCCGGATTTCGATCCTGTTGAAGCAGCTCAAGGCTATCCCTGTTTGAAGGAAGATGGCTCAGAGATCAATGAGGATGACCTGAGGGCGATAAACCGTGCAGTGCGCCCTCTGGCTTGTCAATTGGCTGAAGAGGCAGACTTGTCACATTATCAAGCTCCGTATAATGATCAGAACAAACGTATGGCTGCACCAACTCTTGAAGCGGAGAATCTGATTCCTCCAAACTGTAAGCATACTTACGCTCCTGATATTGAACCGTCTTCTCTGATCCATGAAGAGGCTGTCTTTCAAGCTTTAATGGGAATCATTGGACCCTTTGTTGATTTCCAGCCAATGGATAGAGATGAGGAAGCTGAAGCGGCGCGGGACGATGAGCAGGCTTGAACCGGAAGCCGGTTTAAATAGCTACTTTATTATGATCCGCCAGAAGAACAATGATTTTATTTGGGCACTGCGTTGCCTTGTAATAGAATAGCCAATACTTCCGCTTTAAATATGCCTTCGTGCATAAGTACTGATGCTTTTGCTTGAAATCCTTAATTTTATATTTCCTGCAATCAGAAAATCTTAAACTGCGGTGGCGGTTATACCGCCAGCCGGTTTATGACCTTGATATATATATCATCAATGTATATAACCAAATATGCGATACAAAATACCTGCCATCGCTGGGCATGAAGTTGGCTTAGCCAGGCTTGAAACGGAGGTTTTATAAACCATTACCGTCAAAGGGGAGAAAACAACTCCCGTGTAAACCGTGCTGGGTCATTATGAGCCCCCCTGTTACTCCATGATGTTAACAGGAAAAGTAAACCGGGCATATTTCTCCGGATTAAAAAATGAACTCAATCCGTCAGCTGAACCGGTAAAAAAGTGTTGTTGGTGTAAAGGAAACACAACAAAAATTAAGAAATAGCCATAAAAGAAATATAGAAGCAAAGGCAATGATAAAAACCGTTTGCAAAAAAACATGCTTTACTGAGCTGATCAGATGGTGTTACCATGGTCGGACAGGACCAAGCCCCCAATAGGAGTGACAATGGTTCAAGTCAGCCAGGTCCCCAAATGAAACCGTGGCATATATGCCAATCAAAAGGTGTGGCAATGGTTCGGGTTCGACCAAGCCCCCAAGTGATTTTGTGGCCTTAGGCGATCAAAAGGCGTGGTGGTTCGAGACTTGACCATGTCCCCAAGTGATCTGGTGGCTTTCGCCTATCAAAAGGTGTCGCGTTGGTTCGGACACGACCAAGGCCCCAAGTGATATGAAAAGCAAATTTCAAGGGGTAAACCGGAGGCCGCTTTAAAACAGAACCACTCCATGTAACCACACATTATATGAGAGGACAGAGACCCCGCTTTAGCTGAGGCTCCGGTTTTATTATATCAAAGATAATATATACACTGTCATAATATGTACATAGATAGAGCCAATGGCTCAGGTGTAGTAAGGCCGAGATGAGCTATGTGAAGGAAATATGCCCTAGAGGCAATAATAAAATTATTATTTATTTCCTTATATCACGATAAATGTTTATTATTCATGCTAGAATTGTATTAACCAGAAACATAATACATGTGTGAATACATAGACAAACATAGTGTCACTAGTATGCCTCTACTTGACTAGCTCGTTAATCAAAGATGGTTAAGTTTCCTAACCATAGACATGAGTTGTCATTTGATTAAACGGGATCACATCATTAGAAGAATGATGTGATTGACTTGACCCATTCCGTTAGCCTAGCACTTGATCGTTTAGTATACTGCTATTGCTTTCTTCATGACTTATACAAAGTTCCTACAACTATGAGTTTGTGCAACTCCCGTTTACCGGAAGAACACTTTGTGTGCTACCAAAGCGTCTAGCGTAAGCTGGGTGATTATAAAGGTGCTCTCTGGTGTTTCCAAAGGTACATGTTGGGTTAGCATAATTTGAGATTAGGATTTGTCACTCTCGATTGTGGAGAGGTATCTCGGGCCCTCTCGGTAATACTCATCACCTAAGCCTTGCAAGTATGTAACTAATGAGTTAGTTATGAGATGACATATTACGAGCGAGTAAAGAGACTTGCGATACGAGATTGAACTAGGTATTGGATACCGACGATCAAATCTCGGGCAAGTAACATACCGATGACAAAGGGAACAAAGTATGTTGTTATGCGGTTTGACCGATAAAAGATCTTCATAGAATATGTAGGAACCAATATGGGCATCCAGGTCCCGCTATTGGTTATTGACCAAGAATGGTTTTAGGTCATGTCTACATAGTTCTCGAACCCGTAGGGTCCGCACGCTTAACGTTTTGATGACAGTTTTATTATGAGTTTATAAGTTTTGATGTACGAAGGTTGTTGAGTCCGGATGTGATCACGGACATGACGAGGAGTCTCGAAATGGTCGAGACATAAAGATTGATATATTGGACGACTATATTCGGACAGGAAAAGTTCGGGTGATTTGGAGAAAACCGGAGTGGGGGGTTACGGAACCCCTGGGAGAGTTAATGGGTCCTGAGGGCCTGGGTGGGAAGAGAGAGGCGGCCGGGGTGGGCCCGCCCTCTCCTCTGGTCGGGTGGACTAGGAGGCGGCGCCCCTTTCCTTCCCCGCTCCCCTTCCTTCCCCTCCTAGTAGGAGTAGGAAAGGAGAATCCTACTCCTACTAGGAGGAGGATTCCTCCTCCTTGGCGCGCCCAAGGGGCCACTACTAGGAAAAGGCGTGCTAGTGGCGCACCAGTTTTGCCTTCTAATGGCGCATGGCTGGTGCGCCACTAGACTCACGCCATTAAATTTTTCTAATGGCGCACCACATGTCGCCATTAGAATCAGTATTCTAATGGCGCACAGGCGATCGCCATTAGTACTTGCCCATAGTGTGCCACTATTATCTGCTATACTTATAGCACTGACACATGGTAGTCGCCATTAGTAACAACTTTTTAATTCTTTTCTTCTTAATCTCAGGTCACTATTTCACATATGAGATATTCAACACATATATATATACAACAAGCATCCATATAGCAATCATATCCAACACACAAGTTTCATCATATATACATACATAACCAACACATAGTTAAAATCGTTACAAAAGTTTCACATTGTTCATCCAACACGTTATCCATCAATTCACAAAAGTTTCACATTGATACAAAATAAAAACACAAATGGAAAAGAAGCACTCCGTCCACGCAAGCTTCCGTCAATTAAATCAAATCTGCAAAATGATAAACAAGAAGTTAGAAGAAGAAAAAGAAGAAGACTAGAAGAATACTAGAAGAGGAAGAACACTAGAAGAAGAATAAGAAGAGTTTTGGAAAAGAAGAAGAATAAGAAGAAGACTATAAGCTTATTATGTAAACTTGATCATTTTGTGCTAACATAAGTTATTTTGGAGCTAACCTATAGGAAACTAAGCATATAAGGTCTAAGTTAGTATATTAGAGCCAACTTAGGTAAAATGAAGCTAACCTATGTCATTTTGGAAAAGAAGAAGATTAAGAAAAAGACTATAAGCTTATTATGTAAACTTGATCATTTTGTGCTAACATAAGTTATTTTGGAGCTAACCTATAGGAAACTAAGCATATAAGCTCTAAGTTAGTATATTAGAGCCAACTTAGGTAAAATGAAGCTAACCTATAGGAAACTAAGCATATTAGAGATAACATAGGTAACTAAGTATATATATATATATATCATTTTGGATAGCTAACCTATAGGAGATCGACATACACGACAAAGTAGGCAGTTCTTCTCCTTCTCCTTCATCTCACTGATCGCCTAGCGGCGAGGCGGTGGAGGCGGTGGAGGTAGTGGGATGTAGTCTTCTACCACAATTGGCGTGGTCATGTCGCCCGGTGTGGGATCGCTGGCGCCACCACCGGTGCGTGGTCATTGTCGAGCACCACCACCATCGCGAGGCCACCTTGAGCACGACCATCACTAGGTCATCCTCAGCCACCTCCATCTCTTGCCCATGGTCAGCCACCACCATCTCTTGCCCTTGGTCAGCCACCACCAGCGCTAGGTCATCCTCACTGATGCCCATCGTCATGCAGCTCCTCATCCTCCTCTGCTCCTCTTCTCCCGCACTCCGGTCCGGATCATCCTTCTTGTTGTCTATCTTTGGTGCGAGAATCATTGCTTGCTTCGCTACAGCCATAGTCGCTGCTTTGCTTTGGCTGTAGCAGTGTCATTCTTTGCTGCTCCTACCTGTCCAAAATGCAACAATGACCGTTAACAATCGATGTGAGACAAAGCCAAATGTATAGGAATAAGAAGAGGCGAAGCGTGCGGCATCATCATCGGCAGTGTAGCGCATGCGACACATAGTCTTGTTGTACACCTTCACGATGAGCATGTTGGCATCGTCGTCGTACCTGAAGACAAGGAAGTACCCCAGCTGCAGGTCGTAGGCACGGTAGAACTTCTCCCACCCACGAGACAAGTACATGTGGCCCTTCTTGATGCATGTTGCACATCCCCTGCTGCGAAACCCTCTGCCGGCCTGTCGCAGCTTCACATTATTTGGCGGATCTTCACCCATCAGCATGTTCATAAACTATCAGGCAGCCTCTGCAGTTTGGGAAAATGAGTCATGTAGCAAACAACAGATATCATAATGAGATGGGTGAAGGGGAGATCTCTCGTTTTATATACCAGCGTCATGGATGATACTGAAGCCTCAAGTATGATAGTGAAGAACTCGGAAGCATCCAACTCGTATTGTGGTGTCGCAGATCGGCGGTGGCTGCTTCCCGCCATCTCTGATAATCAGCAGAAGAGACCAATTAGTACCCTTACAACAGATCATAAAACATGCATTAGTCGCAAGTACCCCATATGTCCTATTTTTAGCAAAGTCATGCTAAAATTCACGGAAAATTTCAGCATGACCTTTTGCTGAAAATAGGACATATGGAGTGCCCGAATTGCGGAGCGGAAGTTAATCAACATTCCGGCAAACTCAAGGGCCTCTCGGGTACTGCAAATTCATCATGACACAATGGTGGGAGACAAAACCCAACAAACGGCAAGTCTTTCTCAATGTGATCACAAGTAATTCAGAGGCATCACAATAAAGCAACACCCTGCACTAGCCTAAAAGCAAGTGAAGTTTCACCCATATAAGAACAACTTTATAAAATCAAAGAAGTTGCTAAATTTTTTGTATCCTTCATACACACTGGAGTACAATGCTTTATAATGTTCCATCATCATTACAGAAATCCAAGACCATGTGTTCCATCATCATCATCATTACAGAAATCCAAGAAACATCATGCTTTGACAGTAGCTCCTAACAGTAGCTCCTAACTGAATTTTCTGCTTAAAGGGAAGGCTGACTTAAGTGGCAAGATGATACAATTTGCGTGACATAACAATATATGCATCTTAATATAACACCATCTCCTAACAGAAATAGTATCCCAGGTTTCCATCTTAATACCACAAAGAATTACATAAAAAATCCGGGATCATTTTTCTAGAGAAAAGCATCATTATAAGGGAGTTTCTTACTCTACCGGATCTACTAGGGGCAAAGTAGAACTGATATTCTTTTCTGACTTCTAGTACAGGTATAGAAGAGGAGGTAAATCAGAGACATGTAATTGCGATTGTATTAACAGTATAATTTCAATAGATTTATAGTGCAAATTTATAGTAGAATTACAACTACGATGTGAGCGAACCATACTCAAAATGTAGTAGAAGATACCTTCATCCATTTGTCAATCTAAAGGGCTGCAACTTGGGCTTTGAAATGAAGATAAGTGGCGATTAACACCTTTGTCAAAAAATTCAGTTAACACACTGTCAAAAATTTCAGTTAACACACTTGTCCAAAAATTCAGTGAATGGATGGCAATACATCATACACTCACATTGCTACATTATTCATCAACTTGTATCATTAAGAAATACTACTCAATTATAGTTTTGGTGTAAGTAGGTTTTGCCTCCTTTGTTGTATTCTTCTTTTTGTTAGCTATCTCAAAAATTGGAATGAACCGTTAGCTATCTCGAGAAGACAAAAACAAAAATTCAGTGTGTTAACCATATGGCCAAAATATTGTCCCTAGACATCTCCTGGTCCTACCCAAGATAAACCCTAGTTACAAAAATGCGGTCGAAAATTCAGCAAGCAACATGCCTAAATCCAGTGCTTGTTTGGCTTTACTGAATTACCAACACAAGGCACACAACACATTTATATTTTTCAGGTCACACAACACATGCCTGAGGAGGAAGATTGAATTTTCTCTGAAGCATCATCAGGTACACTTCAACATGTGCTAGCAGCAACAAATGGTCAATATTCATTCTTATTTATGGTCAATATTTATAACCTATCAACAAATGGCAAGAATATTGAGTAATCCACTGCAGTTTGATCTACTGCAGATAATCTATTGCAATTTGAATCGTGAACCCTAACTTTTGGAGCATGTGATTTCTGTCTTGAAATTCCTTTTGGAGCATCGGTTGGAAGGAATGGGGAATGGTGGAGAGAGGGAGGAAGGAGGAAGGAGGAGAGGTACAGTCACGGAGGGGTCGGGGTTGGGGTCGGCGAAGGGGTCGGGTCGGGGTCCGAGCTCGTCCGGGTCCTCGCTCGCCGTGGTCGAAGGAGAGCAGGGCGATGGCGGAGGACGGCAGGGGCGGCGGGGTGGGCGCGTCGGGGGCCTTCGCCGCTGGCTGCTGCGAGGGGCGGAGGAGGCCCTCACTCGTCGGAGGAGGAGAGAGAGGAGCGGGCGGCGGCCTCGGCCGTTCCGTTCGAGGGGCGAGGCGGCGGGGTGGAGTCCCTGGGGTCGAGGCAGCAGCGTCGGGCAGAGCAAGACCACATGGCGTCGCCACGGCGCGGGCGTCTGGCTTGGCGTATGGAGGGGACGGAGCAAGGGGTCGGCGGCGTACGGTTGGGTCGAGTGGATCTGGCGAGGGAGGGAGGGAGGCAACAGTGAAAGGGGAACAGGTGAACTGGGGGGAGGGATCTAATGGCGCACCGCACACCTAGTGCGCCATAAGTACAACCATTCTAATGGCGCACCCCGCCCCGCTGCGCCATTAGAATTTACTAGCCCAACTGTGGTCAGGTTATATTCCACATAACCCCCACTCCATCAGAACAAGCCCACTAGCTCGACTGGTCACCACGCAGCACACACACCAGGAGGTCCTGGGTTCGATTCCCAGGCTCCCCATTTTTGTATTTATGCATTTAAAATGTTGTTTGATATTTATGAATATGAAAAAATATCATCAAATTTATTATTTGAAAATATCATCAAATTTGTTATTTGAAAATATAATCAAATTTGCTTTTTTTCTTTGCAATTTTAGTTGCATTCATTTGTGATGATGGAGGCGGGCGGGGATGGTGCGGGGAGAGGTGCGGGTGGTGGATTCGCGGCGGTGGAGTGGGGGCAGTGCGGGCGGGGTCGGGCGGCGGTCGGTGGGGCGGGGGAGGGTGCGGTGGGACGTCGGCGGCGGTGGAGTGGGGAAGGGTGCGGGGGGTCGGCGGCGGCGGTGGAGTGGGGAGGGTGCAGGCAGGGGTCGGCGGTGGAGTGGGAATGGTGTTTTTTATATTTATTTGTGTTTAAATATGTTCAAACTTGTTTAAATCATAACAGTAATATTTTTTATGCATTTTAAATGCTGTTTTTTATATTTATTTGTGTTTAAATATGTTCAAACTTGTTTAAATTATAACAGTAATATTTTTTATAAAAATAGTAAAAAAATTTAAAAAATATGTTCAAAAAGTCTTGGTCTTGGGGGCGGGTGCTCGGCGGTGGAGCGGGGAGGTTGCGATGGGTGGAGCTAGCGGGGGTCTTGAGTGCGATCGAGATGGAGGGGAATCGAGATCAAGTGTCCTCATGAATTCAAAAAGTGCCCATGAAATTTAATAATATTCATGATATCAAAAGTGCCCATGAAATACAATCGAGAAATGAAGACTACGATTTAAAGTGCCCATTAGTAGTTTTGCAAAAAAGTAAAACTAATAAGTATATATACTAATGGCGCATCTCCTCTGGGTGCGCCATTACTAGTTTAAACTAGTAATGGCGCCTTTGTCTTGACGATCGCCATTAGTTGTTTTGCAAAACAAAGAATAAAACAAAATTTCTGATAATGGCGCCTTTGCTTGCAGTGCGCCATTAGTAGTTATAGATAGTAATGGCGCATTATGGACCAGATGCGCCATTAGTGTGTATGGGAAAATGGAAAAAAATAATAATTCATACTAGTGGCGCACCGTGTTTATGGTGCGCCATTAGTGTCTTCCACACTAATGGCGTATCACAAACTGGTGCGCCATTAGTATATAGTAGAGGCGCACTGCTTCCACGGTGCGCCATTAGAATCAATCCTATCTATAGCCCTTTTCCTAGTAGTGGGCCGGCCGGCCTCCCCCCTCCCTCCTTTATATACGGGGGCAGGGGGCACCCCATAGACACACAAGTTGATCTACGGATCGTTCCTTAGCCGTGTGCGGTGCCCCCTTCTACCATATTCCACCTCGGTCATATCGTCGCGGAGTTTAGGCGAAGCCCTGCGCCGGTAGAACATCATCATCGTCCTGCGCCGTCGTCTTGTGGAACTCATCTCCGAGCTCGGCTGGATCGGAGGCGGAGATCGTCATCGAGCTGAGCGTGTGCTGAACTTGGAGGCTCCGTGCGTTCGGTGCTTGGATCGGTCGGATCGCCAAGGCGTGCGACTACATCAACAGCGTTGTGATAACGCTTCCGCTTACGGTCTACGAGGGTACGTGGACGAACACTCTCCCCTCTCGTTGCTATGCAATCACCATGATCTTGCGTGTGCGTAGGAAATTTTTTGAAATTACTACGTTCCCCAACACTATGTTCCACGGCCTGTTGGTCTCCTCCTCTGATGTGCGTGAGTCTTTATGCTCTCGAATATCGATCAGATAGTATGACCCGTTGTGCAGATTCTTGCTGACCACGAAAGGTCCCTCCCAAGGTGGGGATAACTTGTGCATATCCGTCTGGTCTTGGATGAGCCGAAGCACCAAATCTCCTTCTTGAGAAACTCTAGTCCTGACCCGGCGACTGTGATAGCGCCGAAGATCTTGTTGATAAATCGCCAAGCGGGCAGCCTCTATGTCGCGCTCCTCATCCAATAGGTCCAAAGCGTCTTGCCGTGTTATCTCATTGTCCGCTTCAACATAAGCCGCCACACAAGGCGAATCGTGCCGGATATCACTAGGGAGAACCGCCTCCGCTCCATAGACCATAAAAAACGACGTGTATCTTGTAGATCGGTTGGGCGTAGTATTGATACTCCATAACACAGATGGTAGCTCTTCAACCCAACATCCCGGTGTTCTTTGCAATGGAACCATAAGCCGGGGTTTGATGCCTCGTAAGATCTCTTGATTAGCTCGTTCTGCCTGCCCATTGGACTCGGGGTGAGCCACTGATGATACGTCAAGTCGGATGTGCTCACGTTCACAGAATTCCTTCATAGCACCCTTGGATAAATTGGTACCGTTATGCGTAATGATCTTGTGTGGAAAGCCAAACGGAAAATCACCTTTTAATGAACTGCACCGCTGTAGCCGCATCACACTTGCCGGCGAGGCTCGCTTCAACCCACTTGGTAAACTTGTCAACTGCCACCAAAAGGTGGGTTTTCTTATCCTTGGATCTTTTAAAAGGTCCGGCCATATCCAGCCCCCATGTTGCAAACGGCCAAGTGATTGGAATCATCCTCAATTCTTGAGCCGGCACATGAGCACGCCTTGAAAATTTCTGACAGCCATCACACCGTTTAACTAAGTCCTCTGCATCAGCATGAGCTGTCAACCAGTAGAACCCATGACGAAACGCTTTTGCCACCAGAGATTTTGAACCGGCGTGGTGACCACAATCCCCTTCATGGATTTCACGTAAGATTTCACAGCCTTCCTCAGGAGAGACGCGGCGTTGAAACGCCCCTGATACACTGCAATGATGCAATTCGCCGTTGATAATTGTCATAGACTTGGATCACCGGACTATCTGCCTGGCTAGAATCTCATCCTCTGGCAACTCTTCCCGGTTCATGTACGCAAGATAAGGAACCGTCCAATCCGGTATAATATGCAGGGCTGCCACCAATTGAGCCTCCGGATCAGGAATAGCCAAATCCGCTTCACCTGAGAGCTTGACTGACGGGTTGTGCAACACATCAAGAAAGACATTAGGCGGGACCGGTTTACGCTGAGAGCCCAACCGGCTTAAAGCGTCCGCCGCTTCATTTTTTCGACGATCCACGTGATCCACTTGATAACCTTTGAAGTGACCCGCAATCATATCCACCTCACCACGATATGCAGCCATAAGTGGGTCTTTAGAATCCCAAGTGCCAGACACCTGTTGAGCCACGAGATCGAGTCACCGAAACACTTAACCCGGCTTAAGTTCATCTCCTTAGCCATCCGGAAACCATGGAGCAAGGCTCCGTACTCAGCTGCATTATTAGTACAGGGGAACATTAAGCGGAGAACATAACAAAACTTATCACCTCGTGGGGAAGTTAATACGACTCCAGCCCCCGAGCCTTCCAATTGCCTGGATCCATCAAAATGGATAGTCCAATATGTGTGATCTGGCTTCTCCTCTGGTGCTTGCAACTCCGTCCAATCATTGATGAAATCAACAAGTTCTTGAGACGTCACCGCCGTCCAAGGCATGTACTTCAATCCGTGCGGCCCAAGTTCTATGGCCCACTTGGCAATCCGGCCAGTCGCCTCCCGGTTCTGTATGATATCGCCCAAGGGAGCTGAACTGACCACTGTGATGGGGTGCCCTTGGAAATATTGCTTCAACTTCCGGCTTGCCATGAAAACTCCATCTACCAGCTTCTGCCAATGCGGATACCTTTGCTTGGATTCAATAAGCACCTCGCTGATATAATAAACGGCGGCTGAACCGGATATTCCTTGCTCGCCCTCATGCGTTCCACCACAATAGCCCTTGAACGCACGAGCATTGGCGCTACATATAACAATAACGGCTCCTTGTCGGCCGGAGCCGCAAGAACGGGCGGATTGGCTAATTGCGCTTCAAGTCCTCAACGCTTCATCGGCAGCGGACTCGGATGAATTGATCTGTCTTTCTCAAAGCATCTCGGTATAAAGGGATAGCCTTCTCTCGAGGCGGCTGATAAACCGGCTCGATCTGGCGATCCGACCCGTAAGCGTTGAACATCGTTGATACACCGGTTTAGCCAGGAGGTGATAGCCGTAATCTTCTCGGATTAGCCTCAATTCCTCTGTTGGACACAAGAAAACCTAGTAACTTACTGCGGAACACCAAAGACACACTTGGCGGGTTAAGCATCATCTTGTAAACTCGCAAGTTGTCAAAGGTTTCCTTCAAATCATCCACCAGCTTCTCCTTCTGCCTTGACTTGACTACAATATCATCCACATAAGCGTGCACATTACGGCTGATCTGTTTATGCAAGCAGTTCTGCACACATCGCTGATAAGTGGCTTGGGCGCTCTTGAGCCCAAAAGCCATAGATACATAGCAGAAGGCTCCAAAGGGAGTAATAAATGCCGTCTTCTCCTGGTCCTTAACCGCCATTTTGATCTGATGATACCCAGAGTACGCATCCAAAAAACTCAAACGCTCACAACCCGCCGTGGCTTCAATAATCTGGTCAATGCGGGGTAGGGCAAAAGGATCCGCTGGACAAGCCTTGTTAAGATCTGTGTAATCCACACACATACGCCAAGTGTCATTTTTCTTAAGAACCAGCACCGCATTAGCAAGCCACTCTGGATGGAACACTTCAATGATAAAACCAGCTGCTAAGAGCCTGGCCACTTCCTCTCCAATGGCTTTGCGCCTTTCTTCGTTAAACCGGCGGAGAAATTGCTTTACCGGTTTATACCTGGCATGTCAGAAGGCTTCCATGCAAAAATGTCCCGATTCTCACGGATGAACTCGATGAGCGCGCTTTCCTATTTAGGGTCCAAGTTGGCACTGACAGTGAACTGCTTGGACGAATCGCCGGGCACGAAGTCAACAAGCTTGGTCTCAGCCGCCGATTTGAACTTCAGATCTGAATCATGCTCCGTGGTCGGTTTCTTCAAAGGGGTCATGTCCGCCGGATCAACATTGTCCCTGTAATATTTCAGCTCCTCCGTAGCACAAGCCGACTCTCCATAGGCCGCATCACCTTCCTCACATTCTAAAGCAATCTTACGGCTCCCATGAACCATTATTGTCCCTTTATAACCCGGCATCTTGAGCTGCAAATAGATATAACAAGGCCGTGCCATGAATTTGGCATAACCCGGCCGCCCAAACAAGGCATGATACGGGCTTCGGATTTTCACCACCTCACCAAAAGCCACCTCCAGGGCCATCTTACCAACAGGGTATGCTGATTTGCCAGGCACCACGCCATGGAACATCGTATTGGACGGTCTGAGATCCTTTTCCGTTAGCCCTATGCGACGGAATGTCTCATAGTACAGGATGTTAATACTGCTCCCTCCATCCATGAGTACCATGGTGAATTTATAACCTCCCACCTGAGGGTCTACCACTAATGCTAACTGGCCCGGATTGTCAATCCGGGGGGTGATCCTCCCTGCTCCACACGATAGGCTGCTCTGACCAGCGTAAGTAACGTGGTATGGCCGGTTCAACAGAGTTCACCGCTCGCTTGTGAAGTTTCCGGTCGCGCTTATCCAAGCTAGTTGTGAAAACGTGATATTGCCCATTGTTCAACTGTTTTGGCTGGCTCTGATAACCCGACTGCTGCTGCTGCTGTTGGTTATAACCCCCTTGACCGCTCTGATTATTTTGGTTACCATTACCGCCCTGATTGAAACTTGAACCGGAAGCTCCATCGTGACCCGGCCCATGGAAACCGGATCCTGAGCCACCACCTGGCCCACGGTCATACCGGAAGGCATTAGAGTTTTTAAATTCCTGCATAATGTAACAATCCTTCCAAAGGTGGTTAGCCGGCGTCTCCTTCATCCCGTGCTTTGGGCAAGGCTGATTCAACAAATAGTTTAAGCGATCCGGGTTAGGATTTGGAGCCCCATTACGATTCGCCGCTTTACCTCTGCGCCACTGACCCTTGTCCTACGCATTAGTGTTAGCCACAAAGTCCATGCTGCCATCTGCTTTACGCTTGCCTCCGTTTCCATGGCCTGCCAGTTTGTATTGATGCCCCTTGGAGTTGCTATTCTTCTTTCCCTTCCCTGCTTCGTCATCGTCAGTCTCGGGATCCTTGGTACTATCAGAATCAGCATACTTCACTAAAGTGGCCATGAGAGTTCCCATGTCATTACAGAACCGCTTCATACGCCCCAACTTCAACTTTAAAGGCTTAAACCGGCAGTTGCCTTCCAGGGTTAAGATCGCCAAGTCAGCATTGATCCTGTCAGACGAGTGCAAGACTTCCAAAACGCGGCGTACCCAATGGGTTGTTGATTCTCCATCCTCCTGAACACAAGCCGCCAAGTCTACTATGGACTTAGGCTGTTTACACGTATCTTTGAAATTCTGGATAAACCGAGCCCACAACTGGGCCCATGAACTGATAGAATTAGGCGGCAGGCATTTCAACCAAGTACGGGCCGTGCCTTCAAGCATCATGGTGAAGTACTTCGCACACGCGGTCTCATCCACATCTAGCATCTCCATGGCCATCTCATAACTCTCTACCCACGCTTCTGGAGATAAATCAGCTGTGTAATTCGGCACCTTGCGCGGACCCTTGAAGTCTTTGGGCAGGCGTACATTGCATAAAGCGGGGACTAAACAAGGCACTCCCAAGCGGATCGACCCTGGGCGGGTGAGGTGGTAGGACGAACTGGTGTAAGCTGATCCGCCTCGTTCTGTGCTGCTAACTCGGCCTCCCTTCGTGCCCGGGCCCGGTCCATGACATCCTGAGCATCGTGAACACCCCCTGCCGGGTTATTGCCACGGGCCGCTTCACGGCCCCGCGCATTGCTTGATATGGCCGGTTCATCCAGGCACCTACTATAGCTCCGGCTTGGACGAGGTGTGGAATGAATCCGACCGCGGCTGTATGAATATACCTCCTCTTGAATCAAAGCGGTCCAGAGAAGTTCCTTAACCCGGCGCGTCTCTATTACTTGTGGAGAGTCTCCTTCGACCGGGATTGCTTCTAATCGCGCAGCAGCTGCGACAAGATTGTCCATAGGATTAGAACAATGACCCGGAGGTGTCTGGACCGGCGGAGGAATCACAATGTTCTGCCGAGGAAGCTCCATCGGGCGGGGTTGGACCGTCGCTCCTGGCCCTGGTGCCTCGACCCGGTTTACCTCCTGGTGCCCCGGCGGATTGCTGGTTCCGGCTCCCGGAGTGTGAAAGAGACTTCAAGGGTCGAACCCTAACGGCAGGCGTGACCTGTGCTTCCGCTTCAAGACCTCCTGTGACGCGTTCTGGTCGAGCATGAGCTTATAGGCCTGGGCGTCCAAAGCGGCCCGCTCTGAGGCCATCCTGTCCTTCTCTGCTGCCAGGTCGGCTTTGGCCTACACGATCTGCTCTCTTACTTTTGCAATCTCCGCATCATGGGCCTCCTGATCCGCCGGATTGGCCTCTGCCATAAGTACCGCTAGTGCATCAAACAGGTCAGACAGAACTTGAACTGGTGGGCGCACAAGGCCTCCTGCCCCTGCTGCCACTGCCACTGCTGACCCAGAGAGCATTGCTGCTGCAGTCGAAGAGTGATTCACCGCCTGCGTACCGGCCATGAATATCCCAACCCGGTTGATCTGATCTGGGGGGTCCAGAATACTGTCGCCATCGGAACAGCCCCTAATCTGGTCGTCTTGCAACTGGTACAATGATTGATCTCTCCGGTTGAGGACTCGTTGCGGAATAGGCAGCGGTCTCGCTTCTGAGATTCGACTCATCCTCGGGCTCTCCTTCATGGATGACTCCGGCGAAGGCACGCTTCACGGCGGTTTAACCTGGGTAGGTCTCGCCTGATGAGCCGTCTCGGCGAGTCGGTGCGGATGTCGGCTCGGGCCGAGCTCACCAATCTTGCCGATGAAAGCGTGTATGCCACCAAAGGGACCCGGTATCCGTACTCGATCGGTGGCCGGGACCCCATCTGAATCGTCGATGTAGAGCTTGCCACGACGACTCTTGGTCATCCGCCCACGGCATAGCCTTGAGTCCTTTGAGCTTGCCCTCCAAGATCATCAAACCATCATCGATAGCCCCACGGTGGCGCCAAGCGTAAATGGATTTGTCATGGCGGTGTCCTAATGAAAGGACTTAGTCGTGGAGCCATCGCTATGGGTTAACTTGAAGGGGTTAAAGCGGACACAAAGACACGAGGGTTTATACTAGTTCGGCCCCTTCGATGAAGGTAAAAGCCTACGTTTAGTTATGATGGAATTGATGTGGTCTCGATGGCAAGGGAGCAAACAAGCTTCGCCTAGGCTCGAGTCGTTGTTGTCTGTCCCTTGAACCGCTGCCGGGTCGTCCCCTTATATACACGGGTGACACCCGTCGGTCCACAGAGTCCCACACCGGTTCATACTCGTATCCTGGTTGGTCTCTTTCTATTCCTAACTTACAATGCAAGTTTACATATCAAGCCGGTTTACGGCTACAGTTTCTAAACCTACTACAGGCCTTGGGCCTTCATCTGCTTGATCACCTTTATACTACTAATGAAGCTAACCCGACCCTAGGTAGGCCGGTTCACGCCCAGTGGTAATATCCCCAACACCAAGTGACCCGGACCCGGACCAAATCGATGCCATCTAAACCGTTCCCCAAAAGAGCCTTAATCTTTTTGATGGAAGGGTTGAGAGGTATACGTTCAGTGGCACTTAGTTTATCCGCCAGTTGATGGTTGGACTCAAGGCGCAGGGCACGAAAGCCGGGCAGAGGCTTTTCATCAGCCGGCGAAGTGTCTTGACAGTAGAACCATGTCTGGTTCCAGTCTTTTGGGTGACTCGGCAGCTCGGCATAGGGAAAAAGACAATCCCTCCGTCATTGGATTGAGATGCCGCCAAGTTCAAGACTAGGCCCGTTGGCACGTTCATTCTGCCGGTTCAAATAAAAAAGTTCTCTGAACAAAAGCAGACTCGACTCCTCTCCTAGGTACACCTCACAGAAGACTTGAAAATTGCAAACATTTGACACAGAATTGGGTCCAATGTCTTGAGGTCTAAGGTCAAAGAAATTCAGAACTTCTCTGAAGAATTTTGAGCCGGGAGGGGCAAATCCCCGGTTCATATGGTCTGTGAAAACTATCACCTCCCCTTCCTTTGGTTGAGGCTTTTCTTCAGACGGATCAGGGGCGCAATAAGACATGACCTCCTTTTTGGGTAGGTGGCCGGACTTCACGAATTTAGCAAGTTTTCTTTTAGTGACTGTGGATGGGACCCAATTGCAGGTCACAGGGGTCTTGGCTGCCTTAGGTGCCATGACAATAGTTGGCCTACGATAAGATAAGAAAATTCCGGTTCAACTTTAACCCGGGGAGATGTTTGAATTACTTAAAGTGGCGACTTAAAGAAGGGGCCTAATGATATAAGGGTGATTGTGCTGTAATATTTAAGCCGCTACAAACATCAATAGCGATTCAAAATTCTTAAAGTTATGAGAAGAAGGCAAGGCTTACAGCTCAGTATCATTTGCTTAAACCGGAAGAAGCTTTCCGGGTGATAGAAGCTTCCCGGGTGATAGAAACAAGTTTTTACAGATGTCAGTTATTATTGTGGATCAAACTACTGTTCGGAAAAGGAATTTTTCTAGACCTAAAAACAGAGCAGAGAAGTTCGTGCGTTCAAAGGAGAATTCCAAATAAGAAAAACAAGATATATTTCTATGTCAGATCAATGAAAGCAGCTACTGCAGCAGTTGTGTACCATTTTTATGATCTAAGCAGGCTGTGGAAGTGCGAACTGGTGAAGGTTTGTGTCAGACAGTGATGAACGCCGATGAACTCAGGCAAGCTCTGATGCAGATCTGAATAAGGGAAAAGGGAGGAACTCACGGACAAGCCTGAGATGCGGAGGTCCGCTGCTGTTTTCTGGTCCGAGTCAGGCTGATGCAGCGGCCGGAGTTGATGAAGATGAGGGCTTCGGCGGCGGCGGTGGAGCTCGAGTGGCAGAGAGGAGAGGAAGAAGGCGACGGGAAGGAGAAAATGAAAGACCTAAGTCACGGCTATTAATAAGGTGAGAATAACTGAGACGGCGCAGGAAACGAGGAGATAAGAGTTATTATCCAGCGGCCGCGATGCCTCGATTTTCGGAACAGTTAATGAAAGCAGAGATCCGTTGAAGGATACGATGGAATAGAAAATGAATTAAGGAAAGGATGACGTCACGCCGGGTTAAAACGGATCCAGAAGATGACGTCATGGCAGGTTAAAGAAAGCTCTCCATACAGACAAAAGACTTGAGGTTTATTTCTTAAAGGTATTTTAAGATTGACATGAACAGGTTCAAATCAATCTGGGGCCTAATGTTGGGGATATAACTATTTGTGTAAGCCGCCCAGGAGGGGCCGGGTTACACAAAGAGGACTCATCAGAGGAAGCCCAAGACCAAGACATGAAGATGGCGACTCAATAAAGGGCTAAGGCCCACAGGCGACTTAAGGCCCGTTATAGTAAACCGCCATAATGACATGACTTGTATCATAAGGTATACTTAACTAGTCACCGAGCCGGACACTGTTTATGAGCCGGCCGGGACTCTATAAGCCACAGGGCGTCAACCTGTGTATATAAGGGGACGACCTGCTGGCGGCTTAGGGCAAGAAACAACCCATCGAGAGCCGAGCATAGCGTATCTCGCTCCCTGGTCATCGAAACATCAAGCAACACCAACCCAACTAGACGTAGGCCTTCCTTCACCGTAAGGGGCTGAACTAGTATAATCCCTCTCGTGTCCTTTGTCCAGATTAACCCCTTTAAGCTTCCTAGTTGCGATGGCTCCACGACTAAGTCCTTGCATGAGGACATCTGCCGTGACAAAACCATGACAGTTTCCCCTCTGGTCCTTGGCTCCCATGGCTTGGGAGGGGCGAGAGCCCCTTCGAGATTGGATCTATCTCTCTGTTTCTGCGTTCTCTAATTCTACCCCTTCACCGTTTCTTAAATATCCGGAGATCCGTAACTCCGATTGGGGTGAATCTTTCGCCCAGATCTTTCTCATAAAATTATCTTTCTTGTGCCAGAAGAAGAGCATCAACCGCCTTACGGGTGGACCACGAGGGCCAGGGGCACGCCTGGGGGGTAGGGCACGCCCCCTACCTCGTGACCACCTCGGACACCGTTTCGCGTTGATTTTACTTCCCAAAAATCATAAATATTCCAAAAAAATCTCCGTCCGTTTTTATCCCGTTTGGACTCCGTTTGATATTGGGTTTCTGCGAAACAAAAACATACAACATGCGAGGCGGCACTGAGCCTTTGGATCAATATGTTAGTCCCAAAAATAATATAAAAAGTTGCCAAAAAAGTATATGAAAGTGAATAATATTGGCATGAAACAATCAAAAATTATAGATACGACGGAGACGTATCAAGACCTGACCCTGCTTTTGCTACTTCACCTGTCTGTGTTCCCGATAAGGATTATTTTGAATTTTCTATTGATCCAGATATAATTACTTTGGTTGAATCTGATCCTTTCTATGGCTATGAATCTGAAACTGTTGTGGCACATCTTACTAAGTTAAATGATATAGCCGCCCTGTTTACTAATAATGAGAGATCACGCTTCCTTTATTTACTCAAAATATTTCCGTTCTCATTAAAGCGTGATGCTAAGATATGGTTTAATTCTCTTGATCCTGGTTGTGTGCGTAGTCCCGAGGATATGATTTATTACTTCTCTGCTAAATATTTCCCTGCTCATAAGAAACAAGTTGCTTTGAGGGAAATATACAACTTCGTGCAAATTGAAGAAGAGAGTCTCCCACAAGCTTGGGGGAGGCTTATCAAGTTACTTAATGCTTTGCCTGATCATCCTCTTAAGAAACCTGAAATACTTGATGTCTTTTATAATGGACTAACTGATGCCTCCAGAGATTACCGGGATAGTTGTGATGGTTCTCTTTTCAGGGAAAGAACACCGGATGAAGCTGAAATCCTATTGAATAATATGTTGACAAATGAAAATAATTGGGCACCTCCCAAGCCACCTCCTGAGCCAGCTCCAGAGCCAATTACTAAGCCTATTCCTAAACCAACTCCGAAGAAGAGAGGTGTTCTATTTCTCAGTCCTGAAGATATGCAAGAGGCAAACAAAACTATGAAAGAAAAAGGTATTAAAGCTGAAGATGTTAAGAATTTACCTCCTATTGAAGAAATACACGGTCTTAATTTACCGCCTGTTGAAGAAGTATATGATGTAAATTCCTTATTCACTGAAGAACCTCCTGATCCCGATATCCCGACACAGGTAGTACAGGTAAATTCTCTCGATAGATATGATAAAGCTGAAGTCCCTCCTACTAAAATTGCTAGTCAGTGCTTGGATGAGTTTGATGACTTTATGTTTAAGCAAGATGACTTTAATGCTTATTTTGGTAGACAACTAAAACATAATACCTTTATGATTAAACGCTTGGGTGATTATATGGCTAATATTAGAGGTGAACTTAAACTTGTTAGCAAACATGCTTCCATGGTTACCACTAAAGTAGAACAAGTACATAAAGCTCAAAAAGAAGTGCTTGATGAAATGAATAGTAAGAAAAATGATTATGCTGTTAGAGTGGCTACTAGAACTGGTACAATGACTCAGGAACCTTTGTATCCTGAAGGCCACCCTAAGAGAATCCAGCAAAATTTTTAGAGAAATAATATTGATGTACCTAGTTCTTCTAAAAAGAAGAAAAAGAAAAATGATAGGACTTTGCAAACTTATAGTGAACCTATGTTGAACCACCTGAGAATCCAAATGATATCTCCATGTCTGATGCTGAAACACAATCTGGTAATGAACATGAACCTAGTGAAAATATTAATGATAATGTTCATGATGATGCTCCACCTAGTAATGATAATGATGTAGAAGTTGAACCTGCTGTTTATCTTGATAACCCACAATCAAGGAATCAACGTTATGATAAAAGAGACTTAATTCGTTGCTAGGAAACATGGTAAAGAAAGGGAACCATGGGTTCAGAAACCCATGCCTTTTCCTCCGAAACCATCCAAGAAAAAGGATGATGAGGATTTTGGCGCTTTCTTTGAAATGATTAGACCCATCTTTTTGCGTATCACGATTAAGCGATGTGCTCAAAACAAAACCTTATGCTAAGTATATGAAGGATATCATTACTAATAAAAGAAAGATCGGAAGCTGAAATTTCCACCATGCTTGCTAATTATACTTTTAAGGGTGGAATACCAAAGAAACTTGGAGATCGAGGAGTACCTACTATACCATGCTCCATTAAGAGAATTTATGTTAAAACTGCTTTATGTGATCTTGGAGCGGTGTTAGTGTTATGCCTCTCTCTTTATATCGTAGACTTGACTTGAATAAGTTGACACCTACTGAAATATCTTTGCAAATGGCTGATAAATCAACTGCTATACACTGTCGGTATTTGTGAGGATGTGCTGTTGTAGTTCTGACGTTACTATTTTAACGGACTTTGTTATTCTTGATATTCCCGAGGATGATAGTATGTCTATTATTCTTGGAAGACCTTTCCTTAATACTGCAGGGGCTGTTATTGATTGCAACAAAGGCAATGTCACTTTTCATGTTAATGGTAATGAGCATACGGTACACTTTCCGAGGAAACAACCTCAAGTTTATAGTATCAACTCTATTGGAAAAATTCCATCAATTATACTTGGAGGTTTTGAATTTCCTCTCCCTACTGTCAAGAAAAAGTATGATATTCTTATTGTTGGGGATTTTCATATCCCCGTTGAGGTAACTTAGTGTTATTCGAAATTTCTCCGGTTCCATGTTATTCGGAATGAGTTTGTTAACAAGACTTGATCAACCTTGTTAGTGGATTCTTTTTTATGAGCATGAGATGGATGAAACCAGAAGCACAACCTTCTATACCCTCTTTTTATCTTCTGTTATTTAGTAGAAATAAAGTAAAATAGTATTTTTTACATCATCTCACCTTATCCGTGCAATATAAAAATATCCTGAAAATAAAACTCCTCGAGAATGCCATGCCAATTTAATATGATTTTTTAGGGAATATTTGAGGATTCTTGTGCAAAAATTACATGAGGGAGCTGCCACTGCCACGAGGGTGGAGGGCGCGCCCCCTGCCTCGTGGGCCCATGGTGGCTCTCCTCCACTTATCCCTGCACCCATCTTCTTCCCCTGCCTCACACAAACACGAAAAACCATCTCAAGCACGAGTTCCAGCCCCTGTTGCTGTGATTTTCGATCTCCTTGCTCAAATCACCTCTCGCAAAACTGCTTGGGGAGATTATTCCTTGGTATGTGACTCCTCCATTGGTCCAATAAGTTTTTGTTCTAGTGCTTTATTCATTGCAAATTTGTGCTGCATAGGTGACCATGTTCTTGAGTTTGCATGTCAAATTTATATGGTTCCAAGTAGTTCTAATGCTTGATATAGGCTCTAGGCACTTGTGGGAGTTGTTGCTATCAATTTTATTGAAGTTGGTTCACTTTTATTTGAAGTTACTAAAAATTTCAGAAATTTTTCAGAGGAAACAATATGTTTAGGAAGATGTTCCAAGGTGGTTCTTCAAGGAAGCAAGGTCCCAGGCTTGCAATGCGTGATGCTGACGAGGAACCACCAAGGGACGCTCCTGTGAGGCCCTGTGAATGGCCTTTGGAAAATTTTATGAATCAAGCAAGAATCAAAGAAGAATTTAGCGCATATTTGCATGCTTGCCGGTCTTGAGGACTTTGAAGTTGACAAATGCCCCAGTATCATGATCTCACAAGTTCATTTGTGAGGAGGTTTGAGTTTTCATCTTCGCGTAATTCTCCTTCAGTCATGTTCGACCTTTATGACAAATCTTATACCATGGACTTAGAGGATTTCACTTTTGCTTGCAAACTTCCATCTTGGGGTAGTGTCAGGGATCCCGCTAAATCTGAATATAGAGACTTTCTTGCTAGAATAACTGTGGGGGAATCTAGAGATATAACACAAGCCACTATAGGGAGCATTCACTTTCCTGCTATGCATTATTTTGCTCTCTTCATAGGTAGATGCATAAATGCTAAGGATGAAGCATGTCACATGTGTGCCCCTGATCTCAGCATTCTCAGAAGTGCTGTGTTAGGAGACCAATCTTATCATATGGGAGCCATTGTAGCTCGTAGGTTGTATCGTAATAGACATAACGGAGATTTCTTTGGAGGAATTTATGCAACCCGCTTAGCTAATTTTCTTGAGGTAGACATTCGTGAGGGTGATATGGAGTTACCCCCTACTTATTTAGATTTTGATTCTATGGTCTCCCACCAGTTTGTTGAGAGGACTGAACTACCTCTCCAGTATCGATTAATCTTTAACAAACGGCATGTTGTCCGTATTACTCTTCCTGCTCCTACCTTCTTTGATTCTCAAACAAAAGGAAGATACATTATTACCATAGAGGAGGCAGATGAGTACGAGAGGAGAGCGGAGGCTGCTCGACGCCATGCTACAGCTCAGGCGGCGATAGCCGCTGCATCACAGTACGACCCCAGCTTCACCTACGGGTATCCGCGAGCTATCCTCGGCAATAGACCAACAGGCCAAAAGCCTAAGCTTGGGGAATCGTATTTCCCACCGACATTACATTCATGTTCACACACACTCATTGCTAGATGTCGGTGCTCATACTCTTTCACTGTAATATCCATACTAGTTTATTTTCTTTTTCCTACTTTCTTCTTGTGTGTTTAATAAACCTTAATAAAAAACCAAAAAATTGTTGTTACTAGTAGTTTATTTCTTTGCTGTAGTAATTAAAAAGAAAACCCAAAAATATTTCCCGTTCTTCTTTTGCTTGTTGGGAGCTTTCCCGTGTAAATAGTTTTCATTTCTTTTCTTTTCTTTGGGCGTCAGTAGGAGAAGACCATGATTAAATTGTTGAAGTGGCTCTTATATGCATGATTGTTTATTTAACTTAGAGCCCATATTACTTGTCTTCTCCTGCTTATTGAATGCTTGCGGATTCCAGCTTAGTCCAATGCACGTGCACTCTTACACATCGTTCGGTCGTGCAAGTGAAAGGCAATAATGATGATATATGATGGACTTATTGGGATGAGAAAAGCTGGTATGAACTCGACCTCTCTTGTTTTTGTAAATATGATGACTCATCGTTCCTGAGTCAGCTGTTATGAAGTAAACATATTTGCAATGACATTCAGAGATTATAGTTGCTTGTGCCATACTTGATTAGCTATGAGTTATAATGGTTTACCTTGCGTGCTAACATGCTATTGGAATGATTATGATGTGGTATGATGGGATGGTATCCTCCTTTAAATGAATTGAGTGACTAGACTTGGCACATGTTCACGCATGTAGTTGAATCAAATCAACATAGCCTTCATGATATTTATGTTCATGGTAGATTATATCCTACTCATGCTTGTATTCGGTGTAAATTAATTTTAATGCATGTTTACGATTGTTGTCGCTCTCTCGATTGGTCACTTCGGTCTTTTGCTAGCCTTCACTGTACTAAGCGGGAATCTGCTTGTGCATCAATCCCTTAAACCCCAAAGTTATTACATATGAGTCCACTATACCTTCCTATATGAGGTATTTACCTGCCGTTCCAAGTAAATTTGTATGTGCCAAACTCTAAACCTTCAAATAAACATTCTATTTTGCATGCTCAAATAGCTCATATATCAACTAGGGCTGCCCTTATCTTTCGTGTTAGGCGGGTTATTCTCAAGAGGAGTGGACTCCGCTCCTCATTCACGAGAAAATGGCTGGTCTCCGGGATGCCCAGTCCCATGTGAGGGAGTCCTAGACTAGGGGGTGTCCGGACAGCCGGACTATCATCGTCCGCCGGACTCCAAGACTACGAAGATACAAGATTGAAGACTCCGTCCCGTGTCCGGATGGGACTTTCCTTGGCGTGGAAGGCAAGCTTGGCGTCTGGATATGTAGATCTCCTACCATTGTAACCGACTCTTTGTAACCCTAGCCCTCTCCGGTGTCTATATAAACCGGAGGGCTTTAGTCCATAGGACATAACCTCCATTACAACAATCATACCATAGGCTAGCTTCTAGGGTTTAGCCTCCTTGATCTCGTGGTAGATCCACTCTTGTACTACCCATATCATCAATATTAATCAAGCGGGGCGAGGGTTTTACCTCCATCAAGAGGGCCGAACACAGGTAAAACATCGTGTCCCTTGTCTCCTGTTACCATCCGCCTAGACACATAGTTCGGGACCCCCTACCCGAGATCCGCTGGTTTTGACACCGACATTGGTGGTTTCATTGAGAGTTCCTCTGTGTTGTCACCGATAGGCTTGATGGCTCCTTCAATCAACAACAACGCCGTCCAGGGTGAGACTTTTCTCCCCGGACAGATCTTCGTATTCGGCGGCTTCGCACTGCGGGCTAATTCACTTGGCCATCTGGAGCAGATCGAAGCTTCGCCCTGGCCGTCGAGTCAGGTTGAAGCCTAAACTTCACGGCCGACATCGCGGGGACTTGATCTTGACGGACTCGAGCCCGCGGCCAGCGTGCCGCGCTGTCACGATGGGCATGATTTAGCTCTGCCGCCGGACAGTGCCTTGGTGGCCGCACATGAATCCGCTCCAGCCCTTAGTCCGGAGTCGATAGCGCAGATCGAGGACCGGTGGCTGGACACCGCCTCGGGGGTTGCACCTTCCACGGCGATGGAGCCGATCACTAACCTTGTCCCTTGTAAAGCTCGTGACTACGAGGTGCCGGACTCCCTGCCGGACTCCGAACCTCCTACGCCCCTACCAATCGAATCTGATTGGGCGCCGATCATGGAGTTCACTGCCGCGGACATCTTCCAACACTCACCCTTTGGCGACATCCTAAATTCGCTAAAACATCTCTCGCTATCCGGAGAGCCCTGGCTGGATTATGGCCAGGATGGTTGGGATGCGGACGACGAAGAAATTCAAAGCCCTCCCACCACCCACTTTGTAGCCACTGTCGACGATCTAACCGACATGCTAGACTATGACTCCGATGACATCGACGTTATGGACGGCGATGCGGAGGCGAACAAGAACCAGCGCCTCTGAGGGCACTGGAAGACCACCTCGTCATACGATATATACATGGTGGACACCCCAAAAGATGGGGACGGCGAAGAAGCGGGAGGCAGATTCCTTAAAGAAACAGCCCAAGCGCCGATGTCAGCGGCGCCGCTCTAAATCCCGCCACAGCAAGAATGGAGATTCCGGCACAGGAGATAATAACACCCAGACGGTGCGAAGATAATCCCCTCGGCAAGATTCAGCGAGGAGGATCTTGAAGCAAGCCCTCGCGAGAGCGGCGAGCGAAGAGGTCGAGGATGATAATTACATGCCTCCCTCCGGAGACAAGGCAAGCCTTTACAGCACGAATTAAATGCGTGCCCGAGATCCCGTCGAACAAGAGCGTTTCAAGCGCAGGCTAATAGCCACGGCAAATAGCCTAAAGAAAAAGCAACAACGACTTCAAGCTGATCAAGACCTCTTGGCGATCGATGGTGAGGTCCTCGCGGCAAGAGTATGAACTCGAGCGCCCTCAAGAGTTACCCAAAGCGCAAGTTGCTCCCCAATTAGAGGAAGAAGCATACATACCTTCATCACCAGCGCTGTCTGGCCGACCGACCACCCGTGGTCGCGACAGAAGAGCATCGGGCCCTCCACCAAGACCGTACCCGGCATCACTCCAAAAGTACGAAGCCAAGAGGGAACGCGCCGGACTCGCGAGATATATTGGAGGACAAAGCAAGGCAATCTAGATCCATCTACGGATCACGTGGGCGCCCAACGACCCACGACGAATACCGTCGCGCCGGATACAACAACTCTGGCCGGGCCGAACACAGCAGACAACGCTCCCTCGAGCTATATCGTGATATTGCTCAATACAGAGGCGCCGCACACCCGGTGTGCTTCACTGACGAAGTAATGGATCATCAAATCCCTGAAGGGTTTAAACCCGTAAACATTGAATCCTACGATGGCACAACAGACCCCGCGGTTTGGATCGAAGATTATCTCCTTCACATCCATATGGCCCGCGGCGACGATCTCCACGCCATCAAATACCTCCAGCTCAAGCTTAAAGGACCAGCTCGGCATTGGCTTAACAGCCTGCCCGCAGAGTCAATTGGGTGTTGGGAGCACCTAGAAGCCGCATTCCTCAACAACTTCCAGGGCACATATGTGCGGCCACCAGACGCCGATGACCTAAGCCACATAATTCAGCAGCCAGACGAATCGGCCAGACAGTTCTGGACACGGTTCTTAACAAAGAAAAATCAAATCGTCATTGTCCGGATCAGAGGCCCTCGCAGCCTTCAAACATAACATCATGACGAGTGGTTAGCCCGGCACCTAGGACAGGAAAAGCGAAATCCATGACAGCCCTCACATCATTAATGACCCGCTTCTGTGCGGGAGAGGATAGCTGGCTAGCTCGCAGCAACAACCTCAGCAAAAATGCTGGTAGTCCGGACACTAAGGACCACAATGGCAGGTCACGTCGAAGGAAAAATAAGCGCGCGTTAATGGCGGCGACAAGGAGGATCTGGCGGTCAGCGCCAGATTCGAGGCTCTAAACCCGTCGTGGAAGAAGCCATTTAAAGAACAACTCGGGTCCGTCAATTTGTGCGAATACTCGACCGCTCATGTCAGATACATGGCACCCCCGAAAAGCCAGCTAACCACACCAACAGAGATTGTTGGGTATTCAAGCAGGCAGGCAAGTTAATTGCCAAAAACAATGACAAGGGGCTGCATAGGGACGACGAGGAAGAGACCCGGCCGCCCGAACGAGAGAGGACGAAGGTTTCCCCCACAAGTGCGGACGGTGAACATGATATCATAACCCATATACCCAAGAGGGGCGAGCGTGCACTAAGGGGCGTATATGCGATGGAGCCAGTCGCCCCGAAGTTCAATCCATGGTCCTCTTGCCCGATCTCTTTCGATCGAAGAGACCATCCGACCAGTATCCGCCACGGAGGATTCGCTGCATTGGTTTTAGACCCAATCGTTGATGGATTTCACCTCACGAGAGTCCGATGGGCGGCGGCGTGCTGAACCTGCTTTATCGGGATACGGTCGCAAGATGGGCATAGACCCTCAAGATTAAACCTACAAAACGACCTTCAAAGCGTCATACCAGTGTTGAGGCCAATTATGCAGGCTCGATCCTGCTGAAGTGGTCTTGAATCCCGAGATAATTTCCGGGCGAGAGTTAATCTTGACATAGTCCCGTTCGCGGCGGCTATCACGCTCTGCTCGGACGAACGCGTTTGCAAAATTCAGCGGTGCCGCATTATGCATACCTCAAGCTCAAGATGCCAGGCCCTCGTGGAGTCATCACGGTCAGCGGAAATCGGAGCGCTCCCTCGAATGGAGGAACATACAATGCTCTCGCGCGAAATCTGAGCATCCTTCTAAGGCAATTTTGAGTCCGGCCGTTAAGCGGCGGACACGCCAAACGTGCCGGAGCAACATCAACCAAGACCACAGCGCGTTCCGAGCACGCAGCGTAGCAATGCGGCTAACCCCAGCCATCGCATGATTGCAAGACCAACCCTCGCGTACATCATTACGCTCTGGAGATACCATGGGCCTAGGGGAGGGCACGACCTAACAGACCAGTGTGGCTCGACCACACCGAGGGCTCTAAGTGTGTCTCTCTTTTTTTATTTTCCTTCTTTGTATACACAGGACTCCATTCACAGAGGCCCTATCCGGTGGTGAACCCGCCGAACTCACGATGCAACAGCCAGGGAGGGAAAAAGGCTGCGACGAACACTCAGCTGGTCTCCATTACGATCATTACATTCGATTATATACACCAGCCCGCAGCACACCCCTGGAGGGGGACATGTTTATTTAGTCCAATCCCTTGCTTACCGCACTATTTGTATCCTTCCGCACTCATAGCAGAATTCCTTCAATAAATAATTCAGCATTTTTTGCCTATTATTGCATTACTTTACACATATGTTCATTAATGACATCTTGCACCCGTATATTTTGAGTACGGCCGAATACACGAGGGCTTATGTTCCCCGCATTATGGTGTGATAAGTCCGAACACTTTCATAAGTCGGCACCCGAACTTATAGCATTATATGAATCGGCTCGAATCATGTCTTGGGTCAATAGTTGGGTTTGCCCAGCTCCCACGTTTTGGTGCCTTACGTTCCGTTCAGTCGGCTAAGGTGGCTTTGGGAGAACCACTGCGATTGTGCCCGGTTGAGCTGGGCGGCGCCTCGGTGGATGGAAAGCTAAAACTGGCGGCATGATAAGGCGAGAGCTGGTCGCTGTTCGAGAGGTCTTTTGGTCCCTAAAGACTTATGCTGCTTGAGTGAAGTGCGGATAATGTCCAGCGAAGGCGTGGATAGCGCCCAATTGGTCTTCGAACACTAGGGCTTCGCCGAAATTTAAAATTATAGAATTCTATGGCTAAGTGAGAGTGTTCAAGCATTATAAGTCCGGTTGCCTTGTTCGTTGTGTTGGCGCCTCCTAGATGGACCCAAAAATGGGAACAAGAGTGCTCAAGTTTATCCCGAACACCCCAGCACTTCGTGGCTTGAAATTTGAAGCCGACGACTTGCCATCTCTCGATTTTCTAAGCGGCCGCCTGAAGGTAATATTTTAAATCAAACAAGCGTTGCTTAGCGCATATGAACAAAGTTTTCAGCGCGCGAGGATAATACATAGCGAGTCTATTCAATAATTACATCTCGGGGCACTCATCCGCAATCTTGCGGGCACCCTTGAGACAGTCTTATAGTACATCTCGGCGTATGATACTCCTTGCCCGGCTGGCGCGCGTCGGTGATAAGCTTCTCGCATCCAGCCTGCCCGGTGCACCTTTTGCGGGCAAGGGCCCGACGAGCACCCTCAATACTGGTGGGCAGCTTGATGACCTCCACCGAGGGCACGCATCCACCAGCCACCGACGAGGCGAAGTAGCTCCGGGCATGGCCTGTCGAGCCTGCAACCGGACTATAAGGCCCTTCATGGCCTCCTCAGCTACCTTGTGGAGCTCGACCAGCTGCTTCAGCTGGTCGCTAGGGGGCACTGGATGGCCGGCCTCAGCGTACTGAGACCAAAAGACCTTCTCCGTTGAGCTCCCCTCCTCACCACGGTAGAATGCGGCGGCATCTGCGAAGCAGATCTGCAAACGCCCCTGGAGAGCTCCGAATCCGGGTAAGTGTCAGGTAGTTTACACTAACATGCTTGCTTTGCATGAAAAATGCCTTACCTGCTGCTATTTTCTTCATATCCTCAACCTCCTAAAGGGCCTTACGGGCCTCGGCCTTGGCGGACTTGGCACTTTCAAGAGCCGAGGCGAGCTCGGACTCTCGAGTCTTTGAGTCGCGCTCCAAACTCTCATGCTTCTCCATGAGAGCCTGGAGCTCTTGCCGCACCTCCGCCACCCGCGCCTCCTGCTTCTCTCGCTCTGCCCGTTCCGCGGCTGCATTGCGTTCGGCCACGGACACAGCCTCCTTCAGGGTTGCCACCTCGTTCGTGGCCCCTGCAGTACCCACGTTATCCTTGTTAGTTTTATTGCAACCGAAATCCTTTTCTGTAAGGTAAATATTCAAAGTGGTGCTACTCACCTTCTTTGTCCTCGAGCTGCTTTTTGGCACGGCCGAGCTCTTACTCGGACCGCTCGAGATCCTGCTTCAATGCACCGACCTCTGCAGTCAGTGCGGCAGAGGTCAGCAGCGCACCCTCCAAACCCGTATTGACATACTTTTTAGCAACCCTGCGTATATCTTTTTAGATCCTCAGTCCGGCTTTTCTTTCCGAACACCGAACCAAGCATCAGGAGCTACTATCTATGTGTTATTACATTACATAATTTTAACTTCTTACCTCAAAGCCTGTTAGAAGGCTGCTGCAGGCTTCGGTCAACCAGCTCTTGGCGAGTTGAACCTTCTGAATCACCGCGCTCATGATAGTGCGGTGTTCTTCCTCGATGGAAGCGCCTTTGAGCGCCTCCAACAAGTTGTCCGGCGCCTCTGGTTGGACGGGGGCTGCCGGCATCACGGTCTTGCCCTTCTTGCGAAGGGGCCGCTTGCCGAACTCCGGAACCACTGCAGGTTCCGGTGTGGAGTCCGGCGCAAAGTCCGGGAGGCTGCCTTGCGGCGCCTCCGGAGCCTCCTCCTGATGGGTCCCTTTCTGGAATCCCACCTCGGCGTCCTCATCGGCGCGAGGGGTGGAGGCAGTCGGGATGGAATCCACATCTGACGGAGCCAACGACCCGCTCGATGAAGCGGGGAGATCATCATTGGTCAGATTGCAGGTAGCATGCGGCATTAGAAGGACACTATGTGACACAAAAGAGAAATTACAAATCATTCAGGAATCCGGATACTTACGATCTCGCCGGAGGCCTGGCCCTTGAAGGCCACTCTTCGCCGCCAACGTTGGTGTTGGCAGAGCTGTCCGGGGGAATAGTTCTTCCCCTCTTCGGACCCCTTGGGGACACTAGCAGTCCCTCCCTCCCAACACTTCAACCCTCCCTCTCCCGCCCCGCCCCGCCGCCGGCGCCGCCGCTATTCTCCGGCCGCCTCCACACCGCGCAGCCCCCGGCCGTCCATACCAAACCACGTGTAGACATGGCCGCCACCACGCCCGCGCTTTCGCCGTAGTTTTGGCCGTCGATGGAAGGAGGTTTGGTCGTCGCCGTCTTTGTCGGTGGCAGAGGAGACACGACCGCCGGTGACGTACCACGACGGCCACGGCAGCTTCCGATGGCTCCAGAGCGGCCAGTAGCCGGCCGGCAACCACCCCTGCTGCGTCGAGGTGATCATCGCGGCCTCTTCGCCACCACGACCGCAAGGTGTTCGACATATTGCCCACAAAGGTATGGACAGTGGAGACGAGTTCTTCTTCCACCACTTCCTTTGTTCATCGGACGATTCGTCGTCCGGATGATGAAGATCTTGTGGTGGCTGCCTTTGGTCGTTCACGACCACATTCAGCGGCAGCTTCCTCGATGCGGGTGGGTCCACGGCGTGCTCCCAACTGAACCGCAGCAGGGAGAGAGGCCACGCCCTGCTCTATGCGATTACTTTTCCAACAAACCGCTCTTCAAGCCGGATAAATTCCGTCGCCGTTTTCGAATGACAAGGCATGTCTTCAATCGTATTCGAGAGGGAGTAGTTGCTCATGACCCATACTTCGAGTGCAAGATGGATGCCCTTGGCAAGCTTGGGTTCTCCTCTTACCAGAAATGCACCGTGGCCGTCCGCATGCTTGCCTATGGAATTCCAGGCGATCTGGTGGATGAGTACGTGCGTATGAGCGTGACAACATGTCTGATGTCAATGTACAAGTTCTGCCAAGCTGTGATCGAGGTGTTTGGCCCAGAGTACTTGAGGCAGCCAAATGTCGCCGTCTGAGAGATTGTTGGCGACCAACGCAGCTAGAGGCTTTCGGGCATGCTTGGCAGCATATTTTGTATGCTTTGGGAGTGGAAGAACTGTCCATTTGCTTGGCGGGGCGATACAAGGGCATGTCGTGAGTGCCTTGTCATATTAGAAGCGGTGGCATCGCGGGATCTCTGGATATGGCATTCTTTCTTCGGCATGGCAGGTTCTCACAATGATATCAACGTGCTGCAACGTTCTCCAGTCTTCGCGAGGCTTGCAGAAGGCCGCTCCCCACTTGTCAACTTTGAGGTCAACGGCCACCAGTACAACAAAGGATACTATCTAGCTGATCGTATATATCCTCAGTGGTCAACTTTTGTGAAGACAATCTCGAAGCCCCAAGGTGAGAAGAGAAAGAGATTTGCCCAAAATGCAAGAGATTGCTAGAAAGGATGTGGAACGTGCTTTTGGTGTGCTTCAATCCCGATGGGGCATCGTTCGATACCCTGCACTGTCATGGGATGAATGGAAGCTTCGGGAGGTGATGACTGCTTGTCTGATCATGCACAACATGATCGTCGAGGACGAGCGTGATGACAGTATCTTCGACCAAGGATTTGACTATCAAGGTGACAATGTTGAGCCCCTGCATCAAGAACCGGCCACGTTTGATCAGTTCTGCCAGTTCCATCGTGAGCTGCGTGATTGACACACTCATAAGGCTCTTCAAAATGACTTGGTTGAGCACGTCTGGGAGCATATTGGCAACCGATATATGTATTGGTTCGTTTTATGTTCATTCAAAACAATTTTTATTTGGTTGTAAAACTATCTTTATTAGAGACAATTTCGATTGGGTTGTAAAACTATTTTAATTTTCAAACAATTAATATTTGGACGTGCAAACTTGTTTTCATATGAAAATATGGGCATTTTAGGCCTGGCCGGACGAGATGGGGCAAAAGGATGCGGCGGCTTGCTTGCAATGACGGCCACCGCATCCCAGGACAGGCCCGGACACGACCCCATTGCTCTACCCAAACGGACAGAATCCGGACAAAACGAACGTCCGTTTGGGGTCGCGCGGTGGAGTTGGCCTTATCCATGGCTGACAAAATTGAGAGCTACCCTCTCTATCCCAAAATAAGTGTCTTTACTTTCTCTTATTTTTATCCTTTTTGCTGCGTTTCCTTTGTTGGTCTTAACGATTTTAATTCATCCTCCTTTCGTTATTTTCCTGTTATTTTTCTTTTCCATTTTTTATTTTCCCATTTTAATTCAGCAACAATACAGAAAACTAATGAACTTTTAAAATTCAAGAACAATATCTAATATTTTGAAAAACTAAATATAACTTGAGAGCATTTTAAAAATTCATGAACACCTATTCATATTTGTGAACAATTTTAAAATTCAGATTATTCTTCAAATTGCGAATACTTCTATTTTTAAAAAACTAAAAATGAATAAATATGCTTTGCTTATTGGTGAATTTTTTGAATAAATTGTTGTTAATTTTTCGCTTTTTTATTTTATCCTTTTTCCTACCTTTCTTTGTTGATTTTAAGGATTTTCCTCTATTTTAATTTTTTAATTTTCCTGTTTATCTTTTCTTCTTCATTTTTCATTTACCAACTTTAATTCAGGAATTATACAGAAAATTAATGAACTTTTAAAATTAAATAACATTTCCTAATAGTTTTGAAAAACAAAATCAAATTCTAAAGCATTTTCATAATTCATGAACACTTTTTATTATTTGCGAACAATTTTAAAATTCACAATTTTTCCCAAATTGATGAATAGTTTTAAATTCTTATAATTAAATAATAATTAAATATGTTTTAAATATTGGTGACACATTGAAGAAATCTTGAACACTTCTATAAAATTCGTGGATTTTTATTTTACAAACGTTGTTTTAAATCTATCGAAAAACCGGAGTTTAGCCCAAGTAAAGAGCAAACATCAGCTGACAGTTTCCTGGTGTGAAGGACTGCGCCGTTTTATCGGGTATATAGTTTTTTACGTTTTCCCTTTTGTTGCGTTCTACTCGCTCCGTTCCTCAATGTAAAGTGTATTATTTTTCTAAAAAGTCAAACTTTTCTAAGTTTGACCAAATTTATAGACAAAAATATCAATGTCTAGAATACCAAATCATTATCACTAGATTCATCATCAACTATATTTTTACATTTTATATATTTAGTATTATAAATCTTTATATATTTTGCTGTAAAGTTTGTCAAACATAGACAACAGTTGACTTTTTCAAAAACTAATACTACTTAGATCTATCTTCGCTTTTCTGCCTAGCTAGGGGCGTTAAACGATAGTGCTAGTTCGGGGACAACCCAATTTTATTTGTGTTTTTTGTTTTTGTTTCTATTTAGTAATAAATTTTGCATCTACCTTCTGTTTATATGTGTTTTTATGTTTTAATTAGTGTTTGTGTCAAGTAGAACCTATAGGATAACCTATGGTGATAGTTAATTTGATTCTGCTGAAAAACAGAAACTTTGCGCGCACAAAATTAGTTTTGTTAAATCACAGAAACGTGCTTTTGCATTGATTCTTTTTGCTGCTGATCAATAGACAAATTTTCCAGGACTTCCTATTTTGGTAGAATTTTTAGAGTTCCAGAAAGCGTTAGTTACAGATTTCTACAGACTATTCTGTTTTTGACAGATTCTGTTTTTCGTGTATTGTTTGCTTATTTTGACAGATTCTGTTAGTTACAGAGTATTTGGTTGTAACGGGTTTTCCTTAATTTTCATTTTATTTTGTCCTTTTCCTTTTTGTTTATTCTTATATTTTTACCTTTTGCATTTCAATTCATGAAGATTTTTGAAAATTTGTGAAGTATTAAAATCAAAGAAGATTTTTTCATGCTTGCGAAATAAAATCATTAAAAATTGCAAACAATTTCGAATTCATGAACACATTTTCATGTGTGTAAAAAACATTTCAGTTCCCAATTTGATTTGAAACTTTCTCCAAAGTTGTTGGACATATTTGAAAAAAATATTAGTTTGTGCCACATTAAAAAAATCCTTAAATTATTTTTTATCGAAAAAGGCTTTTGCCCCGCTTTATATATAAAGCCACGATCAACAACTTCGGGTACAAACGCACGCCACCACAACACACGCGCACACCCAAGGCATGATACATGGGCGCTGAGTGCAGCAACACCATCTCTAACTACGAAGAGATGAAGCCGCATACGACGAACCATGGGCTCCAAGACGGCGCCTGCAGGAAGGATACGACACCGGAGCGCCGCCACCGCCCGACCCGAGAGTCAGAGTTTCCCTTGGAGCAACACAACGGGCAATCAGAGCCGCGATGACGCCTTCAAGAAAGGAACGAGCTTCGCCGCCGCCGGTCCATCCAAGGATAGAACAGGTTTTCACCCCGACCAACACTCACCGCCACCGAATGCCACACCCCCGCTACCACGCCGCCCACACGGCCATGGCCACCGGGCAGCACCAAGCCACAGCCTCTGCCCAGAAGCACCGTGCTACCACCACCAGGGCCGCCGCCCCGGCATCCAAGACCAAGGCACCACATCACTCGAGACCCGTCGCTACCCCAACCAAAGAGACGAGCGGAAAGGCCCGGCCTTTCGCACCCCTGGGCGGCCCACAGCGCCGAGACCCAATGGGCCGGCCAAAACTGGCCACCATCACCTCGTCCTGCAGCACCGGGCGCGAGGCGAGCTCGGTCCTGCCGCCGGGCGCGAGACGAGCTCGGTCATGCTGCCGGGCGCGAGACGAGCTCGGTCCCGCGGCACCGGGCGCGAGACGAGCGATGGACCGCAGCTGGGAGCGGGCTAGCCCTTCGATTCAACATAGTGTCCGGACGACGAGGAGATGAAGTGAAGGTCGATACGGCTCGGCCGCAGACGAGCCGACGCCGGAGAAGCCGGCCGTCGCCGCGGGCAGAGTCGCCGATCCACCGTGTAGCCGCCGCATGACCAGGAGGCCACCACCCATGCCGGACCTCCCCGCGGCGCTGCCCATGGCCCGAGCAACAGCCACGCCCGGCCGCTGCCCCAACCCGGAGCATGTGCCACGCCGGACAGCTGCCCCCATCCCGCGTCGCCCGCCGAGATCAAGGCGATAGATCCAGCGGGCACGCACTTCCAGACCACCACCACCAACGCCCACAGCCGAGAAGGCCGCCGCCGCTGGTCCACGCCGCCCGCAGCCCGCACCCCACGCCAGACAGATCTGGAGCGGCACCAAGTCAACCTGGAGGACGCCAGCCCCACCAGGCCTCGCTGCCGCCATCACCTCTGGACGCATGCTCCGCCGCCCACAGCCCGCCGCGACCGCCCGCGCCGCCGCCGCCGTGCGTGCTCGCGCCAAAGCACAGCGTCCTCCCAGCGGTCGTGCCCGCGTCGCGCCCGCAGCAGCAGGAGGAAGAAGAGTCCCCGCCGCCGCCAACGCCGGCCGGGCTTTGCCCGGCGGCGCCTCCGGGCGGCGGCGAGGGGAGGGAGACCGAGGGGAGGGGGCTCGAGAGGTGGCGGTTAGGGTTCGCCCGGCCTCTCGCAGGAGAGGCACGGGGCGATAAGAGTCCGTTTCCGAATTCTTTTTTATTATACCAACACAACATTTGTCTAAATCTGCCAAAAATCAGATTGTTTTCCGGAAGCGAGGAACTACTTTTTAGTCATTTTGGCGAACATGAGGTGAAGGTTTCTTGGAGTGAAGGACCACGCGATTTTTTGGGAATCGAATGTGTCTTGCATGGAGGTAAATGGGCCGGCCCATACGATTGCACTTCAGGTGTTTTGCGTTTTATTCTACGCTAAGGAGCTGCTGCAACCAACATCCTACATGTGATTCCTTTCATGTTCTCTGCCCCGATTTATTTCTCGATTGCACTTTCATCATATTGTAGTTCCATATTTTAAGAATGCGGAACTATCTTATCATGAGAAGAGCAATTGGGTATACATATTTCTCCATGCTTATTTGTCCAATTGGGTATATGGAGGTCGTAATAGATGATGCTTCGGATTAGAACCACCATTGGAAAGTGCGGGATATATGGTGGAATACATCCCTGGTCTTCAACCCGAGGGACCACCCCAAGGCCTCAAAAACATGCAAGGAAAAATCACGCATGACTACACATTTAGGAAGTAAACATGCAAAAGAGGAACACATCATTCATGAAATTTGAAAATCAATGAATACAACATGTGAGCCACCAGATCAGCTATTTATTTATTTACTTTACTTTCTTTGAACGCATTTGCTAGTTTGCGGGCTGACTAGGGCTAGTTTGTGAGCCCTATCCCGAGTCAAGCGCCATGCATAGACAACAGTGAAAAGGATGAAATCAAATCCAAGTTTGACAAGATCCACAATATGCATAACTGTTGCGGGGTTATATGTACAACACACATCCCATTTGGACCAAACTGCAACCATGGGAAGAATGATAGCATTCAGATGCAGCTCGTCATTGATATAGACATGAGGATCAAGAACATTTGGTTGGGACCGGCAAGTAGAATGAACCAGTTGAGCCTTTTCCATGACTCTGATCTCTTCAAGAAGTGTGAGAAGGGTAATTGGCTGAATGGCGGCAAGCTGAAGGTGGCATTAGATGGATCAGAAGTCGGGGAATACATAGTTGGTGATACAGGATATCCTCTTCTCCCATGGCTACTCACACCTTACCAGGAAGAAGACCTCTTAGATTCCAAGGCAGAGTTCAATAGGAGACATTCTGCAGCCACAACCTGTGCTCTGAAGGCGCTGGCAAGGCTCAAAGATACATGGAAGTGCCTGCAAGGAGAGGCGTGGTGGCCTGCCGATCTGAAAATTTTAAGTAGAATGATATATGCCTGCTGCACGTTGCATAACATAGTCATAGAAATGGAGGATGGTGCAGCCATGTTGAGCCCCAAGTGGAGGAATTACTCTGAGGAAGTGCGCCAGTTAGCAAATGAGGACGCTGTCAGGGCAAGGGATATGTTGTCGCAACACTTCTTGGCCAGCAGGTCATCCAATTCTAGAGGTAAATTAACATAACTTCTCCTACATCTTAATTTGCTGGTCTGGTTGCTCTGTTCAGTAATTTTTGTCATATTAATTTCCTCCTGGTCGATGCAGATCAGGATGATGAAGCAGGTTCATCAGACCCAGGGGATGAACAAGAAGTGCAGACAAGAACGGAGGATGAAGAGATCATTAACTAGGTACTAGTGCTAGCACAATGTGCTTCAAGTCATGTTATTCCCTCCATCCAGAAATATCAGAGTTCTCTTTTTTGGTTTGTTCTTTGATATGGCACTAATGCTAGTGAGAATCTTGAACTGATTAACTCCCTTGATTACTATATATTGATCACATAACTCCGAAAGAATGGTAATTGATACTCTGTACTGGCAATTGCTTTAGCCCATGGTTCATTTAATAGCATCTGTACTTTAGCCAATGGAGATGAAAATTGTTGATATATTAAACCCTATTTCTTCCTGGTGGACGCAGAGGATAATGAAGGAACTTCATCAGGCCCAGTGGGTGAAAACAAGAAACAAGAAGCGCATACAAGAACAACAGATGAAGAGATCATTAACTAGGTACTACTGTTAGGTGCTAGCCCCCTGTGCTTCATGGCCTGTTATTCCCTCCATCCAGAAAAATCAGAGTTCTCTTTTCTTGGTTTGTTCTTTTTATATGGCCGTAATGCTAGTGATAATCTTGAAATGATTAACTCCCTTGGTTACCATATATTAATTGCAGTGCGTTGAATGATACTCTGTACCGGCAATTACTTTAGCCAATGGTTCATATAATAGCATGCGTGATCTGTCTGGTTAATAAAGTTAGCAGCTATACTATGCGTGGAAACATGAAACTTCTTGATATGTTAAACCTGGGTGCATGGTCATACATATCTGATATAATTAAAACATTGATTTGATCAGGCGAAAGGGAAGCCGACATCGATTGTGCTAGTTTGATCAGGTGAAAGGGAAGCTACATCGTGCTGGATGTGATTGGAGCTTTTAAATGCATGAATGCAGAGCAGCCCTGGTGAAAGGGAAACCTACTTTGACACTGCAGCATGAACTGAAATTCGGCATTCTTTTTAAATTTTGGTCATCTATCTATTTGGCAAAGACGAAGTGTTGCTATGTAGTATGTACTTCGTGGATTGACAGTAAGCTTTGCTGTGTTGAGAAACGATTATGTAGTGTAGCTGCTGGGAGACTATCTTTATTTATGACATACGTATGTATGTGCAAGTAATTATTCAAGTTGGGAACTTTTGATCAATTCCATAACGCAACAATAATTAATAGATCAGCTGGACTCCAATCTCAGAGACACTAAGGGCCATATTTACAGTACTGTATTTACTACTCCCTCCGTTCCGAAATATTTGTCTTTCTAGGCATTTCAAATGAACACAACATACGGATGTATGTAGACTTATTTTAAGTGTAGATTCACTCATTTTGCTCCGTATGTAGTCATTTGTTGAAATATCTAGAAAGACAAGTATTTAGGAACGGAGGGAGTAGTATGGATTAAATGGGAAGTGAAAAGGTGAAGATAAACACCTTGATCTTAGGTTCTAAGCGCAACTCCAGTAGTAGCAAAACAGAGTCTTCTTTCTTTCTTTCTTTCTTTCTTTCTTTGTTTGTTTCTTTATTAGCTGCTGGCTTGTTGGTTGGAGGTGTGATGCCCAAATAACTGATGCTCTGAGGAAAGGAAAAGAACAAAGACTGCTAGTATTTTTAAGTCAATTATTATTATTATTATTCCCGAGATTATTATCCATGAAACTCCAGGAGTAGTAAAACAGAGTCTTCTTGAGTTTGCTTGCTTTGACTTCAGAAATCAAAAGCTAGGAGTTGGACAGGGTAGTGGAATGGACAGGCATATAACTTCAGAAGCCAAGCTGTTTTTCCATATGCAGTTTGGATGACGGTCCGATAAAAGGCTATGTTTGTATGTATATTTTTCTATTTGTGCCGTTGTGGCTTGTAATTCTTATTCAGTACTACGTTGATGTTGGAGATTGATACTCTTAATTTTCGATAAATATAGTTGTGCGAGAGGCCGGGGATGATCTCTTCTCTAAATTTTTTTCCTAAATCACTGGTCAAAACTGTAACCAGCTAGTACAATGTGATCAGCTTCAGCTTCAGCCTTCAGCATAGATATGTGGTGTCAAATAGTGATTGCTTCCACTCAGGCTCATTTACCATCCCTGGTGAGATTGGAGTTGCCAGCTCACTTGTATTGTACGTACTAGCCTCCAATGGTGATGGAAGAACTCACAGACAATAGTTTTGTGCTGTCGTAGGTTTGACAGCTTTTCTGCTTCGATTTATTTTCTTTATTGTAAAAACATAAAGTCCCACAAACGAGCACACCCCCGCTGTGCCCTACGACTTCGCTACGGATCGCACATAATGCGTCTCGCGGCTTGACTCTAACTAAAACCCCGAAAAACAGCTACCAGACTAAGGGCGCTGTCATGGTAGAGAAAACGGCTGCCATGGCAGCCAAAACTGGATCATTTGAAAATGTTTCAAGTAAATGTTAAATATTTTCAAATACGTATGGAACCTTTTTTAAATATACGAATCATTCTTTAAACTACATGAACATTCTTTTACATTGTATAATGTTTTTTCAACACATTGTTTGAACATTTTTTTTGAATGGTACCAAACATTTTTTGAACTATGCAAACATTTTTACAGTGTATAAATATTTTTCAAAAGAAATGCGAGGAACATATTTTTGAAAAGCGTGGACATTTTGTGAATGGGACAAAACATTTTTTTATACCATGCAAACATTTTTTACATTACGTATACGTTTTTTGAATGGAACGGACATTTTTTTCAAAATTTGTCAATATGTTTTAAATGTCATGAAACATTTTCTAAAAGGTGCGTCAAGATATTTTTTACACTGCATGAACATTTGTTAAATTAATGATGACTATTTTTGAAAAAATAACTACTTTAATTTTTGAAATATATATATTTAGAGTATTTCAAAATATAAATAACTATAATAACAAAAAGAACAAACAAACAAATTAGCAGTAGCTCGTCGGTTGAGGCGAGGGGACGCTCGCGCTCGCTGCGAGCGAGCGAGACAAACCCCTCCCCTCGACCAGCTGGGCCGGGGTTGGGCTGGGCTGCCGCCCGTTCGTTTCTCGGAGCACCGTCGGTGGGCCTGGATTGGGTTTCGGCAGCTTGCCTTCGCCAGTTCGCCTGACGAGGGCTTTTTCACTGTTTTGACCTTCTCAGCAAATCTTGGTACAAAATAAACTCCATCGAAAACTATTTCACGATCTAACCCTTTTGGTAACGCCACTAGCCGTGGCGTTTCTGCTCTATTTAAAAACGCCGAACTAGCCAGCGTTGCTGGCCTGGTCAAATAGCTAGGTTACAATGTAGAAACGCCAGCCCTTGTGGCGTTGCTGGGAACGCCAGCATGTATGGCGTTTGTTCCCAAGTATGAAACGCCAAAGTATGTGGCGTTTGGAGCAAGTTCTTTTTATTGTCACTTATTTGTTAAGGGAGCAACGCCATGGTCCCTTGGCGTTCCAATTTTGGGCAGCAACGCCAGCGCCTTTGGTGTTTCTTACCTGGCCGCAACGCTAGCTACCTCGGCGTTTCTTCTTGGTCAGAAACGCTAGCCACCTCGGCGTTTCTATGTTGAGCAGAAACGCCGCGGGCTGTGGCGTTGCTAAAAGGGTCAGATCGTGAAATACTTTCACGTCGAGTTCATTTTGTGGCAAAGTTTGTTGAAAGGGTTAGAATAGTGAAAAAGTCTGCCTGACGACGAGTGACGACCTCATGGGCGGCGCCGTCGGAGCGACTCTGGTCGGTTGGATGCTTGTGCGCGGGCGCCACCATGCCGCAGATTGAGACGGGGGACGGGGGAACAGCAAGGAGGCAGCGCCATCTTCTCTGGCGCCGCTGCAGTGTGCCGCCTACGTCGCCGAGCGGCAAACACCGCTTCGACGGGTCCAGGAAGGCGGCCTGCAAGCTGCCAGCAACGTCGGCGGAGCAGTACTGGACGGTGCCGAAACCGAAGAAGGCAATCCACTGCTGCTTCTGGTACGGCAAGCCTTGTAACCCTCAGCCACCCTTTGATCCTTAATTTTGCCTATTCGTTTGCTGTGCTTGGTCAAAACTCAAAGTGTCACTCTAAACTCTAAACTTTGTTTTTGCACTTTTCTTTCCACTCTCCTGTTTACCGGCTGCTAAATAATCTGGGAGTACCTGGGTTTGTGTTAGTACATCCTTAATTCCAGCAACAAAACAATGGATTTATAAGTACCCAAACAATACACTGTTAGTACAACGCAGTTTCAACACTGGGATCTCTGAATTACTTAAGCAACAGCAACCATTAGATCCAGTCCCACCATCACTAGTACTCCCTCCGTTCCAAAATAGATGACCCAACTTTATACTAAAGTGGGTCATCTATTTTGGAACGGAGGGAGTATTACTTACACAACACTCGAGTACTATTTGAAAGTTAAGCCACCATAGTTATGCAGAACTCAAATTGATTCCCAATGATAACAGTGCCTGATCATCTTACCAAAATCGACTCAGAGATCTTTAGTCTTCAGTTTCTGTACTCTGATAATATTGCCACATTTACTACAGTTCATATCAGGTGCCAGTAGTATATCGCAGAAGGCAGAGCACTTTGAACCTAGGTTATGCCGATGTTGAAGAAGTTTCGACCATGGCTGATCAAATCATTCAAGGCTGTTAGGAGTCAAAATATCAGAACCTCAGGCAAGTTACTGTACTCAATGAGACTATGACATGTATATAGCAGGAAATTACCTGTTTCCAATTTTCTGTTCTGTCCCCAAGGTAGTATTGCCACAAACAACATGAGCATTTCGCTCTAGCTGATGCTAATTAACCAAGCTTGATAGCAATGTATCCAAGGCTATTAGGCTAGCATGTCAAAATCATTGGGGTCGTCTAGGCTCCGGGAATGCCTTCGTTTCCTTTGCTTCACCCGTGCCGGGGGTACTGCCTTCTATGAGCAAGCAGTTGGTGTTCACAAGAAATGCCTTTATTATAATAAGGTGCTGTGCAGCATGTCGGGCTAGTGTGAAACCGTCAAACTGAATCACAGCGACCCTTCTGGTTAGTGGTTATGGCTAGCTTCTGAACAAACAGAGTCTTCCGTTTCTATATTTGAACATTGTCTTCCCAATTTCTTTTGTGAAACAAGTTTTCTTTTGCATGCCATTAGTTTCTGAATATCACTAGTATGAAACCATCAAAAGGAATGGCAAAAATTATTTTTGTCATGGTGAGATCATTTCAAATTAAACTATGCCACTTGCTCTCCTCATTATTTGGTCACGGTGATTAAATTATGTGTGCTCTGCTATTGATACAAGTCTTCCGCATCTATATTTGAGAAAATACTTTTTAGGGTTTTATTAACATTTTTGTACGGGTTCTTACTTTACCGAAAAAGGCTTTCACCCTGCTTTATATATAAAGCAAACCACCGAAGCACAACGTCCAACAACAGTCACAACACAAACTCGCCCACACACGCGACACACAAAGTAGCACAACACAAGGTACACAGGGTCTGCTGAGGGCACAACTCAACAAACCCAAAGAAACAAAAAAAGATAGGCGACGGCGCACAAGTGGCGAGGCAACTAATCCGGCTCTGGTGGTGGGGGAGGTAGCAGCGGCGCCAAGTGAAGAGCCATCACACGAAGATGGGCAATGATGGTGTTGATGGCGTCTTGGTCCCGTGGGCGGCTAAGTAGCCGCCAAAGCTGCAAATAACCTCATCCTTTGAACACAACATCAGTAGCATGTCGCAGAGGTAAACATTGAATCACAAGCTTATTCCGAACCATCGACGGTGTCCACGCTAGTACCCCGACAATCAGCCACCTAATGTGGCAGACAGCTGGCGGCAAAGCTCGGAGTTCGGCGAAGAGGTCGAGGAAGTTGTTGTGGCACCAACTACGGCCACCGCTTCGCGGAAGCAACTCCAAAGGAATTGCATGGACATGCAGGAGAAGAAGATGTGGTTCGAGTCTTCCTCCATCCCATGGAGCGGACACAACCCATCCCATGGGTCATTCCGTTTGAGCACCTCAACACCGGAAGGGATGCGGCCGCGGATCCATTGCCACAAAAAGATCTAAATCTTCAAAGAAAGCCGAATCGTCCAAACATCGCCAGCGGCTTAGGTCCCAGTGTCGTCACGATGGCTTGGTAGAGAGATTTAGTGGAGAAGCTACCCGATCACTCTAGTCGCTACGGGAGTCGGTCGATCGACTGCTCCAAATCCGGCTCATGCAGGGTGATGCAGTTCAGAAGGTCCTGCCAAGCGAGCGCTTTCAGAGGTCCAAATGGCCACCGGAAGGCGAGGTGCCCTAAGTCAATAAGGGCCACCTCAACCGAGATCCTAGGCTCGACGGCAATGGCGAACAAGTCCGGAAACGAGCGGCAAAGGCGTAATCGCCAGCCCAGCGGTCAAACCAGAACAAGGTGGACGAGCTAGAACCAACCGAGATAGAGGTCCCAATGCGGTGGACCGACAGTAGCTGAATGATAGACTGCCAAAACTGGGAGCCTCTGGACTGCTGACAGAAGGCTAGGGGCTGGCCATGCAGGTACTTATTCTAAATGATGCGTAGCCAGAGGCCACCTTCCCCGTTCACAATCCGCCACAACTAATGGGTTAGGAGTGCAATATTCATGCGTTTGGAGGACATGATCCCGTGGCTTGTAGATCTTGGTCCAACGGACCATATGGTATTTCTGCTTGTCGCCCTCGCCTGCCCAGAAGAACCGCGCCTGGACCTTGGCACTCATGATGGAGCGTCTCGGGCAGGCTATAGAAGCTCATTAGGAAGAGGATCAGGCTGGATGAGGACAGTCCGAGCTGCCTTAGATAGCCATCTACCCTGCCATGGCTCGATACGGTGTTGGAGCTTGTTGACCGTAGGCCGCAACTCAGCCACCGTTACGCGTGAGTCACTAATGGGTATCCCGTCGTGGGGAAAGAACCTAGCTGGCAATTGAGGCCGTCCGCGATGGTCTGGGCCTCGGCGAGGGAGTAGCCCAAAACCATCACCGCACTCTTGTCAAAGTTGATCTTGAGACCCGACATTTGTTGGAAGCAAAGGAGGAGGAACTTCAGGTTCGAGATGTCATTTTTGGAGTCTTCTACCATGGTGATGGTATCGTCCGCATATTGTAGGAGGGATACACCATTCCCTCCCACAAGGTGCAGAACGATACCGCGAATGTGCCCCGCCTCTCTGGCCTTATCAAGGATGGAGGCAAGCGCATCAACCACCATGTTAAATAGAAATGGGGGGAACAGATCACCCTGACGGACCCCACAAAAGGTGGGGAAGTAGGGTCCGATTTCCCCATTGATGTTGACCGCGGTCCGGCCCGAAGAGACCATCTGCATGACCCGGGTCACCCAACGGTCACCGAAACCTTTCCGGAGTAATACTTCCCGAAGGAAGGCCAACTGACCATGTCATACGCCTTGTGAAAGTCCAACTTCAGGAAGGCAGCCCTGAGATGTTTGGAGCGGACCTCATGGAGGGTTTCATGGAAGACTAGGATGCCATCCAGGATGTAGCGTCCCTGAATAAAGGCCGACTGGTCCGGATGGGTGATCTGTTCCACAAGAGGGCCACCCTATTAGCACACCCCTTTGCCAGGATGCGGAAGATGACGTTGACCACTGTGATCCGGCAGAATTGGCGAATGTATGAGGCACCGGGGACTTTGGGAATAAGGGTGATAATCCCACACTTGAGGCGAGTGAGGTCAATGTAGCCTACAAAAAAACTCCTCGAAGAGGGCCATGACCTCTGGCTTGATGATGTTCGGGAAGGTCTGGAAGAACTTCACCGAGAGGCAATCGGGTCTCGGGGCGGAGGTCGGGTTCGTGCCCTTGATGGCCACCCAAACCTCCTCCTCCGAGAACGGAGCCGTGAGGGCCACATTATCCTCCGTGGAGATGCAACGGTGTGCCGACCAAACATCATGGGCCAAGGTCACCCCTTCCCGAGGTGAGGCAGAAAAAAGGGCTTTGTAAAAGCCATCTACATGGGTACGGATGTCTGTCGGGTGCTGCAATAGGGTCTCGCCATCCTAGAGCAAGGGGATGGTGAAAGCACAAGTGCTCCCTGGGTGATTTTGGTGATTAATGTCAACATATCTCTTCTTGGACTAATACCTTTACCTAGTATGTTTCAGATAAGTTCAACAATGGAGTGGCATGGACTAGAGGATGTGGAACCCCTTCAAGATGCTAAGGTCAAAGGATTGGCTCAAGATCAAAGCACAAGACTCTACATTTTTCTTTTAGTGATCCAAGATCACATTGAGTCCATAGGAAAGGCAATACTATTAAGAAGGGATGAGGTGTTGCTTAATGGCTTGCTAGCTCAAAGTGCTTAGTGATATGCTCCAAAGCCCTCAACCACTTTCTCACATCCACATGTGTCCTAAACAAAAAGTCAAACTCAGCCCTACCGAAACTTTCTATCCGGGGCCACCGAGTTCTATTGACATAGCCACTGCCACAAACCCTAGTCTTTTCGGTCTCACCGAGATGGGATTGTAATCTCTCTGTATACGTCCATTACCAAAATCGGTCACCCGAGTTTGTGTAATCGGTCCTACCGAGATTACAATGCAAACTCTCTGTTTCCCTTTCGTACCGTTTCGGTCCAACCGAGATGAGCGAATCGGTCCCACCGAGTTTGCCTGACCAACCCTCTGTGTGTCTATTACCAAAATCGGTCTCACCGAGTTTGTATAATCGGTCTCACCGAGATTACGTTATGCCCTAACCCTAACCATATCGGTCCCACCGAGTTGACATGTCGGTCCCACCAAAAATCCTAACGGTCACATTATTTACTAAATCGGTCCGACCGAGTTTCACAATTCGGTCCCACCGACTTTGGTAAGTTGTGTGTAACGGTTAGATTTTGTGTGGAGGCTATATATACCCCTCCACCCACTCTTCATTCGTAGAGAGAGCCATTAGAAGGTGCCTACACTTCCAGCGTTCATTTTCTGAGAGAGAACCACCTACTCATGTGTTGAGACCAGGATATTCCACTCCTACCACATAAATCTTGATCTCTAGCCTTCCCCAAGTTGCTTTCCACTCAAATCTTCTTTCCACCAAATCCAAATCCTGTGAGAGAGAGTTGAGTATTGGGGAGAGTATCATTTGAAGCACAAGAGCAAGGAGTTCATCATCAACACAACATTTGTTACTTCTTGGAGAGTGGTGTCTCCTAGATTGGCTAGGTGTTACTTGGGAGCCTCCATCAAGATTGTGGAGTTGAACCAAGGAGTTTGTAAGGGCAAGGAGATCGCCTACTTCGTGAAGATCTACCCTAGTGAGGCAAGTCCTTCGTGGGCGACGGCCATGGTGGGATAGACAAGGTTGCTTTCTTCGTGGACCCTTTGTGGGTGGAGCCCTCTGTGGATTCGCGCAACCGTTACCCTTCGTGGGTTGAAGTCTCCATCAATGTGGATGTACGTGTCACACCCTAGCTAGTTCATGCATTAGAGTGTTGCATCATGTCTATTTCATTTAACAGAAACCTGAAATGGGAATGCCAGAACTCCCAGCCCCCTCTGAAACAACCTAGGGTTTACTAAAAATGTTTTCGATGAACCTGAAATGCCCTTCTAAAATGTCCACCATTTTTGTCTTGGTTCAGAACCTCTGCCAAAAGTGATGCACAATTTCCTAGGTCATCCTAAGGTCTTTGAATTAAATCATAAGTATTTGAATTTGGGCATTTAAAATTATATAAAATATTTCAAATGTACAAATATTCCCAATCTAAAATGTTTCATGTTGGAAATATTCCAACAATGGACCAGGAGTAGTTTGGTGAATTTTAGAACCTTTTAGGTATTTTTAATAATTCAACAAAGTTGCAGAGGTATAAAATAAAGAAAACAGAAAGGAAAAACTTACCTGGCGCCACCACCGGCCCACCAGCCAGCCCACCTGGCCGGCCCAACCTGCCCACGCAGGCGCCGAGCTGCTAGGCTTGCCAGGCAGGCAGCCAAGGTGCTCGGCGGCAGCACCGCAGCTCGCCACGCAGCTGCACGCCGCTCTGCTTCACCCTCTCGCCGCCCTGCTGCCTTGGACGAGCTCCACGTCGCGCCCCGGACCTCCTGGACATCTCCATTCGCCCCCAGCTCCTCTCCCTCGCGCTCCCACGCCATGGCCGACGCCACCGTTGCCGCACCGCCGCCGTAGCCGTGCTCTCCGTCGTCTCCACGCCGCGCCACCATGTCCAGAAGCCCCGCCGTCCTCTACTCCTTCGAGCTAGCCGAGCCCCGAGCGCTCGCGTGCTTCGAAGCCGCCGCACCAACCTTGCCCGAACCGCCGTCGCCAGAGATCCCCTTCAACGCCGTCGCCGCCTCAGCTCGTCCCCGACCCCGCCGGTGGCCTCTACGAGCGCTCCGTGAGCCTAGCTACCCCTCCTACCTTTTCTCTCTCGCTCCCGAGCCGTGTAGCCACCGCACGAAGATCACCCGCACGCACCGCCGCGGATCTCGTCGCCGACGTGCTCCCGGCCATCCTCCGGCCAACTCACGGTGTCCAACGCATTCACCACACTGCGTTGGGTCCAACCGTGCACTCCCCGCACCTCACCACCCACTCTACCTCGAGTTCGCCTCCACCCGAACTCCGGTGGCCGCCAAGGTCGTCGCCGGCGCCAACTCCGGCCACCCCGACCCCAACGGACTCCACCAGGAGCCGCGGCTCGTCCTCGGCTCCACTCGATGGCCTCCATGACCCATTTGGTGGCGGGCAGCCAAAACCACTTCCGCCACGCGTCGAGCTCGCCGGCGGCTAAACGCCGGCGGGTTTGACTCTAACTTTGACCACGGGTGGGCCCAGGTTGACCCCCTGGGTCTATGACATGTGGGCCCCCTCTGCTAACTAAACCAATTTAGTTAAAACTTAATTTAGTTAGTTTAATTACCCACTGACATGCGGGACCCACTGGTCAGTTTGACCTGGACCAGCCCGTTGACCACTGACGTCATCATGACATAGTGCTGACGCAGTAATTTAATTACTGGAATTATTTTTACACAGGAAATTCCAGAAAATGTTTCAAATTTCAAAAATTCATAGAAATTAATCTGTAGCTCCAAATGAAACAAATTATATATGAAAAATGATCAGAAAAATCCAATCTTTCCATCTGTACTGGTTTCATGCATGTTTACAGAAGCTAACCTGCTATTTTACACAGAACAAGATATAACACCTAAAATGGCAACTTATGAGTTTGAACTTTGAACCATTGGTTCAAATTAGCTCAAACCCATCTGTTCTTAGTTGCATTAGCCCAATGCACTCATTTTGCCATGTCTCATTGCATGCATCATATTGTTGCATCCTGTTTGGTAATGCTGTGTATCGGTGCTCTCTGCGGCAGGGTCTGCCCCCGAGGAGTACCGTGATAACCCCGACGAAGAGCAATACCGATTACCGACCCGTCGAGCAAGCAACCAACCATTTGATCATACCGATAAAATCCCATGTTCTTGCTCCTGCTCTCTTTTCTTGCATTAAGACAACGCGATTCAAGCTGCTGTGTGTCTGCGGTAGTTGAACCCATTTCCTCTGCATGACTGTCATTGCCACGGTAACTAGATGAAACCCACTAGCATGTGTAGGAGTTGATTGAGCCATATGATTGTGTTGTTCCTACCTTGCTATGCCTGCTATGCTTAGGGTCGTGTCAGTCTGGTTCATCGGGTGATGGCTAGAGTGAAATGATCGAGTCGGTATGAGAGTAAGGTGTTGAACACGATTTGGTAAAGGTATCGATGAGAGGCCATGTAGGAGTACATGGTGGGTTGTTTCATTGAGGCCGTCCTTAAGCCTTGAGATCTGTATGTGTGATTTAAGAATCAGCTACTACCATACATTGGGCCTGAAATATGACCCGCTCGACTTCTTATGCACCCTAGTCCTCTGTCCGGGATTTGCAAGTAGTTTACGGTGTTTGTAGCCTCTTTGGAGGCCGTGGACAGCGCTGACCGTAGGGGTGGGCTGTGATGCGGTAGGTGCGTGGCGGGTGTACGGATGCCCGTTTGGTATCTCGGGAACCCTGTTCACATCGTTTGGGGCTGTGAGCGAAACTTGGCGGAACTCCTCATAGATGGAACCCAAATAGGCGATAAACCGGACTAGAGACTTGAGTGTCTAGGTAGGTCGTGGTCTACACCCACGTCGGCTTTCGCTGAAGTCTGCCGAGCACATGTCGTGTCGCAGGCGCTAAGTGGTGGAAACATGTATGAAGAAGTACACCCTGCAGGTTAACATCATCTATTGAATAGCAGCGTCCATGTAAAGGACTACTTGGTTGCCTATACGGTTCATAGACAATGTAAATGGATACTACTAAAAGCCTCAAGATAAGCGTGAGTGCGAGGATGGCTCTTCCGTAGGAAGGCGGAGGTGGATCCTCGGTGGAGTATTGAAGTGATGAGTAGTGGACTCGAAGCATAAAACTATTTCAAGTTGGTGTCTCGTAGAATAGCTTAGCCACGAGTCAAAGCTGGCTTGCTGCAATAACCCCACCAACCCTTCTTGATAATATGCATGTATGTAGGGTCGATGTAAGTCTTCTTTGAGTACCTTTGTACTCATGTTGCTTTAGTTTACATTTTTAGAAGATGCCACAAACCCTTCCGACGGGTTCTTCGTGAGCGTTGACATCGATGAGTAGACTAAGGCCGGTGGTGATCTGAGCAAGTGAAGGACCATGTAGTATAGCTAGGCTTACCCAAGCCTCTTTTATTTTACTAGTTATGCGTACTCGGACAAAACACTTCATTGTTGGCTTGTATGCTTGTATGACTTGTATGTGGGTCGTGTGACCCGTACTTGTGTGTATGCTATGTATGGCTCTCGAGCCTTTAAATAAAATACTTGTGTCATAGAGTCATGTTGTGATGCCTTGTTGTATTTGCACATATCGAGCATATTGTGTGTATGGTTGAAATGCTTGGTATGTGTGGGATCGACTATCTAGTTGTTTATCTTTAGTAGCCTCTCTTACGGAAATGTCTCCTAGTGTCTCCACCGAGCCATGGTAGCTTGCTCTTGCTCCGGAACACTTAGGCTGGCGGCATGTGTCCTTCTTCGTTCGTGTATACGTCCCTTCGGGAAATGTCACGCATTAGTACGGAGTCTGTTAGCCGCTTCTGCCCGGTTTACGAGTCTGCTAGCCAGTGCTACAGCCGGAACTTACTTGCTGATGACCGACATGTTCGATCTTTGGGTCATGGATGCTGTCCCTATAAGTCATGCCACTTTGGGTTTACGACTAGCCATGTCGGCCGGGCTCCTTTTCATATGGATGCTAGCGACACTATCATATCGTGTGCCAAAAGGCATAAACGGTCCGGGACAAGGTAAGGCGACACCGTGGGGATACCGTGCGTGAGGCCGCAAAGTGATATGATGTGTTCTGAGCTAGATCGATGTGATATTGAGTCGGGTCCGACAGCGTTGGCATCGAGCGGACTGCTGTAGGTTCTCCAAGCCAAACTGGTCGATGTTGAGTCTAGAAATGCTTTAGTTATATGTAGGGGAATTGATTGTGGGATGGTACGTAAGGCTCTTTTACTTCTTTATCTCATGGTATTACGATGCGAGTCAGTCCATTCTTCCACCGGGGGTTAAGGATTAGGATCTCTCCTCTCTATTAGGTTCACGTGTTACTAATCAGTAGTACCTTGTAGGTTTGATGGTTACAAGCCTGGTTCAGTTTTACTATTCTGTTATGCTACTAATTGGACCCAGAACCTTGATATGATATTGTTGAGTGGCTATGCAATTCTTAGTAAAATGTCTCAAATCCTTTGAGCATTTACAGTCGTTATGCTGTCCAAGTTCTGCTGGAAATTCTAATGTCTTTGCATTGTGGTTATGCTTCAGATGGCCACTCGTGACCAAAATCAAGTGGTTAAATCGACCAGATGCATTGGTGTGACCGCCATACAGCTATGCTAGTTAGGGTTATGATCGAGCGGGATATCGTTGGTATCCCGAATACGATTGAAGAGCGATGTCGAGACTTTAAACAAAGCCAGATCTACGCACTTTGTCGGGATATTTCCCTCTTATCCTGGTTCCACCGAGGCCCTTCACAGCTCCTATGGGCTTGGTGTTACTATTGATATGGCGGTGCAAGATGCTGCTTATTCTATGATGACCATCATGCGAGTCAGGACTGGCCTGCTTCGCAACACCGACTTCCGGTATATGCCGGGTTCACTTCCTGGAGCGTTTGGTTATCTCCGGGCTATCTATGCTGATTCCAGTCAGGAGGACTCACTAACCCGCACCACTGCTGAGTTGCTCGAGGACAAGGACCGAGAGAGTCGGGCCTTGAGGATGGAGCTCTTCAACGCCGTCTTGATCACCGGGCCACTTTGACTCGCTTTTGCACCGGCTGTGCAAGCTGGTTATATGGATATGAGAGACCTGTATCCTGTTAGATCTGCTCTGCCGGACATGATGGATTGGCGTGAGGTGGGGGGCATCACCCCACCTCGTGGTCCCCACAGGCCACCGTTTGTTGGTCCAAGACCTCACCCATGCCCTTATGGTCCACAGGCTCCTCAGGACCGTCTGTTTCCGGACGATCACGTTGAACTCCCAGGCTACGGAGGAGACTTCTATGAGAACTACTACGGAGACGTCTGAGTTAGTAGTAGTCTCACTAGTATTGTAATAGTTGTATTTCCACCGTCCTGCGTGACTCGTGGAATATGACTTAGTGTGTACTAATTCCGGAGGTGTAAGAAAAATAATGTATAGGAGCTTGGTATGCCTCCGACGAGATGTAATCTTCCTTTCACCGTAGTAGTACTTTGTTTGGTCTTGTACTAAACCTTGTATGGTGTGTATGACAATGGAATAAAGAAGTTTTCAGTATCTACCATGTCATACGGATGATCATCTTGCATTCCAAGTTATCCATTACATTCTACATTTCTATGTCAGAATCTTGCCATCCTGGACTAAATCCTTGTCTTGTTTTCCTAGGATGGTTAACACCCGCAACAACCCTGCTCCGCCAGAGCAGGGCAAGGCAGCGGAGTCGGAGAAGCTTAACCTGCCTCACCCTCCTTCTCGGCGAAGTTATCTTTGGAGGCCGAGAGAAACAAATGGGAGACCAATCGTTTGTTGGAGCGCATCGAACAGAACACAGCACATCATCAGAGAAATAATTTGGTGTCGCTCAGTGACTTCATCAAGTTACACCCACCTACCTTCCACCACTCCGTCGAGCCTCTCGACGCCGATGGATCGGCCGCAGCATTACTCACAAGCTGCGTTACTGCTTTGGTAGCTGAGGCGACAAGGTCACCTTTGCTGCATATCATCTTGAAGGCCCCCTTGATCTCGGTGGGAGAACTATATGGCTATCGCCCGATTGGCCATGTCACTACTTGGGCAGAATTCAGCGAGGCTTTCCGTGAACATCACATTCGGAGGGTCTCATGGATCGTAGCGTGAGGAGTTCTGCAGTTTCACCCAAGGCCGTCTCTCCGTGGGCGCCTCAGCAGAGAGTTCGGTAATCTCGCACGCTATGCCACGAAGAGGTCTCCGCGACGCCAAGAAAGCAGGCAAGGTTCCGCAAGGGACTTAGCCCGAACCGCCGAGATCTCCGCCTGCATGAGTGCACCTCTTTCCAGAAGCTTGTTAACAAAGCCATCAGCGCTGAAACTGGTCAGACCGATTTCGAAGCAACACGCAAGCATGGTCGTGATATGGGTTCCTCATCCGGTGCTGGACCACAGAAGCGCCGGGTGTGGGTGCCTAATACTGCCCTGCCACCCAGATTCACACCGAGGCCATCCTATCAGGCGCCTCGCCCAGTTCAGCAGTATGCACCAGCTAAGCCCTATGGTGGGCCAACCAACAATACTCCTCTACGCGCCAACCCCGTGACGTGCTTCAAATGTGGGGAATCAGGCCACTACATGCGTGATTGTCCTCAGACCAACCCCAACCAGCCTGCAAAAGCTGTTGGCCGTGGCAAGCCAGCGGGAAAGGTGTTCTATGCCAAGCCGGCCACCACTGCACGTGGCCATGTTAATTGTGTCTCAGCTGAAGAGGCCCAAGAGGATCCCAACGTCGTGCTCGGTACGCTTCTTGTTAATTGCCACCTGGCATCTGTTCTTTTCGATACTGGAGCATCTCATTCATTCATATCCGAAAACTATGCTCGTTTGCATAACACTGCATTCTGTGACATGCCTTCCACCATGGAAATTTCTACTCCGGGTTCTAGATGGCAAACCTCTAGAGTTAGCCATGGAAATGAAATTCAGGTCGACAGACTTGTTTTCCTTGCATCATTGATAGCTGTCAAATCTTCGGATATAAATATCATTTTGGGTATGGACTGGATGTCAGCCCATCATGCCAAAATTGATTGTTTCTCTAGGACCGTCCAACTTACGCACCCCTCGGGAAAGATAGTCAATGTCTTGACCCGAATATCCAAGCGCCAACTATATTCTCTTAATGCCAGTCCATTGCCAGACCTCGAAGACGTCCCGGTAGTCCGTGATTTTCCGGATGTCTTTCCAGAAGAATTGCCAGGTGTTCCACCTGACAGAGATGTTGAGTTCGTGATAGACCTCATTCCAGGAACTGTCCCAATTTCTAGAAGACCCTATAAGATGGCACCCCTAGAACTAGCGAACTTAAGAAACAACTCGATGAGTCCTTGAAAAGGGTTTCATCCGTCCTAGTTCATCTCCTTGGGCTTGCCCGTCCTCTTCGTCAAGAAGAAGGATGGTACGGACGGATGGTTGTAGATTATCGACCCGTCAACTTGGTCACAATTAAGAACAAGTATCCGCTCCCGGGATCAACGATCGTATGATCAGCTCGCAGGATCCTCGGTCTTCTCTAAGATGGATTTGAGGTTAGGCTACCATCAAATCAAAATCCAAACGGGACATTCTCAAAGCGGCCTTTGTTACTCGTTACGCCAATACGAGTACACCGTCATGTCCTTCGGTTTAACCAATGCTCCAGCCACCTTCTCCGGTTAATGAACTCAATCTTCATGGAGTATTTGGATAAATTAGTCGTGGTTTACCTCGATGATATACTCATCTACTCTAAGAACGAGGAAGAACATGCGAACATCTAAGGCTAGTGTTGATGAAACTTGAGAGCATCGCCTTTATGCCAAGTTTTCTAAGTGCGAATTTTGGCTGCCGAAGTGACCTATCTAGGACATGTAATTTCGGTAAAGGTATTCTTTGTCAACCCGAGCGAGTTCAAGCCGTCCTTAATTGGACTCCACCTGAGTCGGTCAAGCAAGTTCGAAGTTTCCTTGGCTTAGCGAGCTATTGTCGCCGCTTTGTCGAGAACTTCTTCAAAGTTGCTAAACCTCTAACTTAACTCCTCAAGAAGGATAAAAAGTTCGAGTGGACTCCACAATGTGAGCACAGTTTCCAGGAACTGAAAAGACGTTTAACTTCTACTCCCGTGCTGGTACCACCAGATTTCTCTAAGGACTTTGTTATCTATTGCGACGCCTCGCGACAAGGACTAGGCTGTATTCTCATGCAAGATCGACACGTAATTGCTTATGCTTCACGGCAATTGCACCCACATGAGGAAAACTATCCTACTCATGATCTAGAGCTTGCAGCTGTAGTCCATGCACTCAAAACCTGGCGACATTACCTTCTTGGTAATCGTTGCGAAATCTACACCGATCACCAAAGTCTGAAGTACATATTCACCCAACCAGATTTGAATCTCAGGCAAAGACGTTGGGTTGAGTTGATCACAGATTTCGACTTAGGAATAACTTATACCCCAGGAAAAGCCAACGTCATGGCCGATGCGCTAAGTCGTAAATCTTATTGCAACAACCTAATGTTGCAACAAAATCAACCACTTCTCCACGAGGAATTTCGGAAGATTAACCTTCACATTGTTCCTCAAGGATTCCTTTCCACCTTGGTGGCGAAACCTACTCTTATGGACCAAGTCATCGCTGCCCAAAAACGGGATAAAGGAATATCCCGGATTAGGGAGAACATTGCTAGCGGAGATGCTAAATGTTTCTCTACAAATGATCATGGTGTTGTATATTTTGAGAACCGTTTAGTGGTTCCCAAGAATCAGCACATACGGCAGCTGATCCTTAAGGAGGCTCATAACTCTCCTCTCACCATTCATCCCGGTAGCACTAAAATGTATCAGGACCTACGTCAGAGGTTCTAGTGGACTAGGATGAAGAGAGACATTGCTCAATTTGTTGCTAACTGCGACGTCTGTCGTCGTGTAAAAGCAGAGCATCAACGGCCTGCTGGCACCCTTCAACCCTTAGCTATTCCTGAATGGAAATGGGATAAAATCAGTATGGATTTCATCACTGGTTTTCCCAAGACCAAGAGAGGGAATAATGCTATCTTTGTCGTTATCGACCGCCTCTCCAAGGTAGCCCATTTCTTACCTGTTCGCGAGAGTATAACCGCTAGTCAGCTAGCAGACTTGTACATCTCCCGAATAGTGTCTCTTCATGGTGTTCCATTGGAAATTAACTCGGATCGAGGAAGTCTCTTTACCTCTCGATTTTGGGAAAGTTTCCAAAACGCTATGGGAACCCATCTTTCCTTTAGCACCGCCTTCCACCCTCAATCAAGTGGTCAAGTAGAACGTGTCAACCAAATCCTAGAAGACATGCTTGAGCTTACATTATCTCATTCGGAATGGATTGGGAGAAATGCCTTCCATTTGCCGAATTTGCTTATAACAACAGCTATCAATCTAGCTTGGGCAAAGCACCTTTTGAAGTTCTCTATGGACGAAGGTGTCGAACACCTCTTAACTAGTCAGAAACCGGGGAAAGACAATTCTTTGGCCCGGATATGATCCAGGAAGCAGAAGAGCAAGTTCGCATCGTTCGTGAAAAGTTGAAAACAGCCCAATCTCGTCAAAAGAGTCAATATGACCGAAAACATAAGGCTATGACTTACGAGGTTGACGAGAAGGCTTACCTCGGGTTACTCCTCTGAAGGGAACCCATCGTTTCGGTATCAAAGGCAAATTGGCTCCTCGCTACATTGGACCCTTTCGCATTCTTGCCAAACGAGGAGAAGTTGCCTACCAATTGGAACTACCTCCGCATCTCTCCAAAGTCCACGATGTCTTCCACGTTTCTCAACTCAGGCGTTGCTTCTCGGATCCTATCAGTGGAGTGGACCACGAAACGCTTGATCTTCAAGATAATCTCACATATCGAGAATATCCCGTTCGTATCCTCGATCAAGCCGAGCGTACCACTCGACGACATAATATCAAGTTTCTCAAGGTTCAATGGTTGCACCATTCTGAGAAGGAAGCTACTTGGGAAGGGAGGATCGTCTTCGACTTGAGTACCCCGCCTTCTTTCCGGAGGAACCTAAATCTCGGGACGAGATTCTTTTGAGTGGGGGTGAGTTGTCACACCCTAGCTAGTTCATGCATTAGAGTGTTGCATCATGTCTATTTCATTTAATGAAACCTGAAATGGGAATGCCGAACTCCCGGCCCCTCTGAAACAACCTAGGGTTTACTAAAAATATTTTTGATGAACCTGAAATGCCCTTCTAAAATGTCCACCATTTTTGTCTTGGTTCAGAACCTCTGCCAAAAGTGATGCACAATTTCCTAGGTCATCCTAAGGTCTTTGAATTAAATCATAAGTATTTGAATTTGGGCATTTAAAATTATATAAAATATTTCAAATGTCCAAATATTCCCAATCTAAAATGTTTCATGTTGGAAATATTCCAACAATGGACTAGGAGTAGTTTGGTGAATTTTAGAACCTTTTAGGTATTTTTAATAATTCAACAAAGTTGCAGAGGAATAAAATAAAGAAAACAGAAAGGAAAAACTTACCTGGCGCCACCACCGGCCCACCAGCCAGCCCACTGGCGGCCCAGCCGGCCAGCGCGCCAATGAGCTGCTTGGCTTGCCAGGCAGGCAGCCAAGGTGCTCGGCGGCAGCACCGCAGCTCGCCACGCAGCTACACGCCGCTCTGCTTCACCCTCTCGCCGCCCTGCTGACTTGGACGAGCTCCACGTCGCGCCCCGGACCTCCTGGACATCTCCATTCGCCCCCAGCTCCTCTCCCTCGCGCTCCCACGCCATGGCCGACGCCACCGTCGCCGCACCGCCGCCGTAGCCGTGCTCTCCGTCGTCTCCACGCCGCGCCACCGTGTCCAGAAGCCCCGCCGTCCTCTACTCCTTCGAGCTAGCCGAGCCCCGAGCGCTCGCGTGCTTCGAAGCCGCCGCACCAACCTCGCCCGAACCGCCGTCGCCGGAGATCCCCTTCAAGGCCGTCGCCGCCTCAGCTCGTCCCCGACCCCGCCGGTGGCCTCTACGAGCGCTCCGTGAGCCTAGCTACCCCTCCTACCTTTTCTCTCTCGCTCCCGAGCCGTGTAGCCACCGCACGAAGATCACCCGCACGCACCGCCGCGGATCTCGTCGCCGACGTGCTCCCGGCCATCCTCCGGCCAACTTACGGTGTCCAACGCATTCACCACACTGCGTTGGGTCCAACCGTGCACTCCCCGCACCTCACCACCCACTCTACCTCGAGTTCGCCTCCACCCGAACTCCGGTGGCCGCCAAGGTTGTCGCCGGCGCCAACTCCGGCCACCCCGACCCCAACGGACTCCACCAGAGCAGCGGCTCGTCCTCGGCTCCACTCGATGGCCTCATGACCCATTTGGTGGCCGGAACGGCCAAAACCACTTCCGCCACCGCGTCGGGCTCGCCGGCGGCTAAACGCCGGCGGGTTTGACTCTAACTTTGACCACGGGTGGGCCCAGGTTGACCCCCTGGGTCTATGACATGTGGGCCCCCTCTGCTAACTAAACCAATTTAGTTAAAACTTAATTTAGTTAGTTTAATTACCCACTGACATGCGGGACCCACAGGTCAGTTTGACCTGGACCAGCCCGTTGACCACTGACGTCATCATGACATAGTGCTGACGCAGTAATTTAATTACTAGAATTATTTTTACACAGGAAATTCCAGAAAATGTTTCAAATTTCAAAAATTCATAGAAATTAATCTGTAGCTCCAAATGAAACAAATTATATATGAAAAATGATCAGAAAAATCCAATCTTTCCATCTGTACTGGTTTCATGCATGTTTACAGAAGCTAACCTGCTATTTTACACAGAACAAGATATAACACCTAAAATGGCAACTTATGAGTTTGAACTTTGAACCATTGGTTCAAATTAGCTCAAACCCATCTGTTCTTAGTTGCATTAGCCCAATGCACTCATTTTGCCATGTCTCATTACATGCATCATATTGTTGCATCCTGTTTAGTAATGCTGTGTATCGGTGCTCTCTGCGGCAGGGTCTGCCCCCGAGGAGTACCGTGATAACCCTGACGAAGAGCAATACCAGTGCACCGACCCGTCAGGCAAGCAACCAACCATTTGATCATACCGATAAAATCCCATGTTCTTGCTCCTGCTCTCTTTTCTGCATTAAGACAACGCGATTCAAACTGCTTTGTGTCTGCGGTAGTTGAACCCATTTCCTCTGCATGACTGTCATTGCCACAATAACTAGATGAAACCCACTAGCATGTGTAGGAGTTGATTGAGCCATATGATTGTGTTGTTCCTACCTTGCTATGCCTGCTATGCTTAGAGTCGTGTCGTCCGGTTCATCGGGTGATGGCTAGAGTTAAATGATCGAGTCGGTATGAGAGTAAGGTGTTGAACACGATTTGGTAAAGGTATCGATGAGAGGCCATGTAGGAGTACATGGTGGGATGTTTCATTGAGGCCGTCCTTAAGCACTGAGATTTGTATGTGTGATTTAAGAATCAGCTACTACCACACATTGGGCCCTGAAATATGACCCCGCTCGACTTCTTATGCACCCTAGTCCTCTGTCCAGGAGTTGCAAGTAGTTTCTGGTGTTTGTAGCCTACTGGAGGCCGTGGACAGCGCTGACCGTAGGGGTGGGCTGTGATGCGGTAGGTACGTGGCCGGGTGTACCGGATGCCCGTTTGGTATCTCGGGAACCCTGTTCACATCGTTTGGGGCTGTGAGCGAAACTTCGGTCGGAACTCCTCATAGATGGAACCCAAATAGGCGATAAACCTGGACTAGAGACTTGAGTGTCTAGGTAGGTCGTGGTCTACACCCACGTCGGCTTTCGCTTGAAGTCTGCCGAGCACATGTCGTGTGCAGACGCTAAGTGGTGGAAACATGTATGAAGAAGTACACCCTGCAGGTTAACATCATCTATTGAATAGCGGCGTCATGATAAAGGACTACTTGGTTGCCTATACGGTTCATAGACAATGTAAATGGATACTACTAAAAGCCTCAAGATAAGCGTGAGTGCCGAGGATGGCTCTTCCGTAGGAAGGCGGAGGTGGATCCTCGGTGGAGTATTGAAGTGATGAGTAGTGGACTCGAGTCATAAAACTATTTCAAGTTGGTGTCTCGAGGATAGCTTAGCCACGAGTCAAAGCTGGCTTGCTGCAATAACCCCACCAACCCTTCTTGATAATATGCATGTATGTAGGGTCGATGTAAGTCTTCTTTGAGTACCTTTGTACTCATGTTGCTTTAATTTACATTTTTAGGAAGATGCCACAAACCCTTCCGACGGGTTCTTCGTGAGCGTTGACATCGATGAGTAGACTAAGGCCTGTGGTGATCTGAGCAAGTGAAGGACCATGTAGTATAGCTAGGCTTACCCAAGCCTCTTTTATTTTACTAGTTATGCGTACTCGGACAAAACACTTCCATTGTTGGCTTGTATGCTTGTATGACTTGTATGTGGGTCGTGTGACCCGTGCTTGTGTGTATGCTATGTATGGCTCTCTCGAGCCTTTAAATAAAGTACTTGTGTCGTAGAGTCATGTTGTGATGCCTTGTTGTATTTGCACATATCGAGCATATTGTGTGTATGGTTGAAATGCTTGGTATGTGTGGGATCGACTATCTAGTTGTTTATCTTTAGTAGCCTCTCTTACGGAAATGTCTCCTAGTGTCTCCACCGAGCCATGGTAGCTTGCTACTGCTCCGGAACACTTAGGCTGGCGGCATGTGTCCTTCTTCGTTCTGTATACGTCCCGGGAAATGTCACGCATTGAGTACCGGAGTCTGTTAGCCCGCCACTGCCCGGTTTATCGAGTCTGCTAGCCCAGTGCTACAGCCGGAACTTACTTGTGATGACCGACACGTTCGATCTTTGGGTCATGGATGCCTGTCCTGTAAGTCTGTGCCACTTTGGGTTTACGACTAGCCATGTCAGCCCGGGCTCCTTTTCATATGGATGCTAGCGACACTATCATATACGTGTGCCAAAAGGCGCAAACGGTCCCGGGCCAAGGTATGGCGACACCCGTGGGGATACCGTGCGTGAGGTCGCAAAGTGATATGATGTGTTACAGGCTAGATCGATGTGACATTGAGTCGGGGTCCTGACGGTACGATAGCACCACCCATCGGAACCACGGCTCAAAAATCTCCGTGTCTCCAAATTGTGTTTGCACACTCCAATCCCATCCCTTTATATTCTTGCCATTTGCATGCTTTACTTTCCGCTGCTCACATACTCTTTGCATGCTTGCTTGATATGTATTGCGAATGTTAAACTTGTGCCAAAACTCCACTTCAACTTAAAGAAATTAAAAACTGCAACTTTTCTTGCTTAGAGTCTATTCACTCACCTCTAGACACCTCTTCTCGATCCTTTCAGATGGAGTTCCGGCGACGCCGACCATTGGCGATAGCCTGGAAATAGGCCGTATTGGTGTCCCCCTTGCGGACCCAATCCCTCTCAACCGCCAATAAGCCTCCTCATCTGTATAAATGACAGTGAGTTGGTCCTCTAGATCGTAGCAAAGAAGCCATTCCTCGGCAGAGAGCCCTGCAACATCTGCCCAGAGATCGAGAGTCTGGATGGAGGCGAGGAGTGATTGCTTCCATTCCCGCAGGTCCCGACCGAGGTTTGCGCCCCAGCCCTTCATGAATAGGTGCGACCGCTTCGCGCAGAGTTGCCAGGAGTCGACCGCAGAAAGGGCGCGGTGAGGGGCCAGGCGGGCCGCAAGCCATTTGTCATGGACGGCCTCGACAAACCCGTTCTGGTTGAGCCAGAAGAGCTCAAAGCGGAACTGAGGGAGTCCTGGACTAGGGGGTGTCCGGACAGCCGGACTATCATCGTCCGCCGGACTCCAAGACTATGAAGATACAAGATTGAAGACTCCGTCCCATGTCCGGATGGGACTTTCCTTGGCGTGGAAGGCAAGCTTGGGGATACGGATATGTAGATCTCTTACCATTGTAACCGACTCTGTGTAACCCTAGCCCTCTCCGGTGTCTATATAAACCGGAGGGCTTTAGTCCGTAGGACACAACATACATTACAACAATCATACCATATGCTAGCTTCTAGGGTTTAGCCTCCTTGATCTTGTGGTAGATCCACTCTTGTACTACCCATATCATCAATATTAATCAAGCAGGACGTAGGGTTTTATCTCCATCAAGAGGGCCCGAACCTGGGTAAAACAGCCCTTAGAGAGTAGTACACTAGGACATCAAAGACATGGTAGTAATGATAACATTGACATGACTACCTTCTTCTCTAAAGAAAATATTTGAATGGCTTTTTATTGCTTTGTGATGGCTATATGTTTACAATGCTTCTTTCTGATTTGACTGCATTCCCTCATGCCCTAAATCCCCTCATGACCTAAATATCTTTTATACTCAGTTTTCCCACTAGGCTACGTCCAAATTTTAAATGAAGAATAGTATCTTTACAAATTATAACAACCCATGTATTATTTATGGATCGCACTGTTGTAACATGGTCACATTTGGGCTCTTGCCTTGTAAATCATGGATTTTTAACCACTTTTATTCTTTCTTCTCATGCAGGAACATTGACTTCTTTTGAGGACGCACACAGATTTGAGTCTCTCTTCAAAATGACAAGAAAAACCTTTAGCTACGTCTGCAGCTTGGTGATGGGGCCATCAATGGAAGATATGAACAGCTACACCTTTGTTGATAGGAGGGTGCTGCCTTTAGAAGATCGGGTAGCCGTTGCTCTTAGAAGGTTGCAGTCTAGTGAGCCAATAGAGAGCATAGCATCCTCTGTTGGTGTGAACGAGTCAATAATCTTGTTGGTAACAGAGAGATTCGTTGATACTGTGTGGGAGTGGGCGCAACACCACTCGGTCTGGCCATACTCCAGTGAAAAGGATCAAATCAAATCCAAGTTTGACAAGATCCACAATATGCATAACTGTTGCGGTGTTATATGTACAACTCACATTCCATTTGGACCAAACTGTGACCATGAGAAGAATGTCGGTATTCTAATGCAAGTCGTCTTTGATCCAGAGATGAGGTTCAGAAACATTTGGGTCAGATCAGGTATGAACAAGTCGAGCGTTTTGCAGGACTCTCAAATCTTCAAGGAGTGCGAGAAGGGAGGTTGGCTGAATGGCAGCAAGCTAAAGGTAGCAGTAGATGGATCAGAAGTCGGGGAATACATAATTGGTGATGCAGGATATCCTCTTCTCCCCTGGCTACTCACACCGTATGAGGAAGAAGACCTCTCAGATTCCAAGGCAGAGTTCAATAGGAGACACTCCGCAGCCACAACCTGTGCTCTGAAGGCGCTGGCAAGGCTCAAAGACACATGGAAGTGCCTTCAGGGAGAGACGTGGTGGCCAACCAATCTGAAAACTAGAATTGACATAATATATGCCTGCTGCAGGTTGCATAACATAGTCATAGAAATAGAGGATGATGCAGCCATGCTGAGCACCAAGCGGGGGAATTACTCCAATGAAGTGCGCCAGATAGCAAAGGAGGACGCTGTCAGGGCGAGGGATATGCTGTCACAATACTTCTTGGCTAGCAGGTCATCTGAATCTGGAGGTGAATTACCATAACTTCTCCTACATCTTAATTTGATCGTTTGGTTGCTCTCTTCACTAATTTTTCATATTTATTTCCTCCTGCTGGATGCAGAGGAGGGTAATGAAGCAGCTTCATCAGGTTCAGGAGGTGAAAGCAAGAGACAAGAAGCACATACAAGAACAGAAGATGAAGAGATCATTAACTAGGTACTACTGCTACCCCACTGTGCTTGGAGTCCTGATCCTGTTATTGAAACTGCTATTGAGAATCCTAGTCCTGTTCCCACCAGTTAAAACTTCGGAAATACTGCCAAATTAGCCATCCGGAAATACCAGAGTTCCCTAGCTTCTTGGTTTGTTCTCTTGATATGGGACTAATGCTATTGAGAATCTTTAACTGCTTAACTCCCTTGCTTGCTATATACTCTCTCCGTTGCAAAATAGATGACTCAACTTTGTACTAACTTCAGTACAAAGTTGAGTCATCTATTTTGGAACGGAGGGAGTATTAAATAATGGTAATCGATACAACTATTAGCAATGTGTTAGCTGAGACTCTGTATTGGCAACTTCTTTAACTGATGGTTCATTTAATAGCATGTGTGATCTTGTTAATAAAGTAAGCATCCCTGGTGTTTGGTCGTATATATCTGATATAATCAAAACCTTGGTTTGTTCAGGTGAAAGGGGAGCTACATCCCTGCTGGATGTGATTGGAGCTTTTGAATGCATGAATGCAGAGCAGACGTGGTGAAAGGGAAGCCTACTTTGACGCTGCAGCTTGAACTGTAGCTGAACATTATTTTTTGAAATTTTGGTCATCTATCTATTTGGCAAAGACAAGTGTTGCTAAGTAGTCCGTACTTTTCGGATGGGCAGTAAGCTTTTGTGTGTCAGAAAAAAGGCGATGTAGTGTTACAGTAGCCTCTTGGAGACTACCTGTATTTATACCATACGTCTGTTTGTTCCAGTAATTATCCAATGTGGGAACTTTAGATGAATTCTGGTAATTTGACAGTATTTACTACGTACTACGAATTACAGTAAATGGTAAGATTCCACGCAAAAAAAATGATAAGAGAAACACCTTGATCTTAGAAGAACTCCAGTAGTATAGTAGTAAAACAGAGTGCCCTTTTCTTCCTTTCTTAGCTGGCTGGCTTGTTGATTCGAGGTGTAATACTAGTAATCTACTCCCTCCATTCTTAAATATTTGTCTTTCTAGATATTTCAATAAGTGACTACATATGGAGCAAAATGAGTCAATCTACACTCTAAAATGTTTCTACATACATCCGTATGTTGTAGTCCATTTGAAATGACTAGAAAGACAAATATTTCGGAAACAGAGTTTCCCATGCTGTTAAAAAAAGTGAACTGATGCCTCTTGGAAACTCCAGTACTAGTCTTGAAACAGAGTTTCCCATGCTTTCCGCTTTTGCATTTCCAATACGGGTGCACAGAAATTGTATGCTTGCTTCCTCTTGACACACCACATCAGAATCACAACAATGTAGTGTGCACAACATGAAGAGTGTCTCTGTTTCGCTCTTCCTCAACTGACAAGCAACAAGAAGAATGTGAACGCGCAACATTTCGTTATCGACCCTGTGTAAAATATAGCAAGGGTGATTGATGTTCATGCTACAAAGCATGGAAAGCCCTGTTATTCCATTCATTTCAGCAAACTGAAACCACTCGCTTCTTCTCAGCTCAATGTATCAAGCAACTTTTAACTGGTTTAACTCCCAAAGACAGATAACTGATGCAACTGCTAGCAGTGTGCCAAGCAAAACATTAGTGTCTATTAGCTGAGACTATCGTGTATCTACCTCTGTATTGCATACGCATGCATCAAGTAGCCGCGGGCTTGCGGCTACGCAATAGCAGCAGCCACGTTTTCAGACGTAACGAGGGCCATTTAACAGTTTTACGACAGAATCAATTTGGTACGAAAAGTGGTAAAGTAATTACCATGATCTTAAGAGAACGAAGACTGGCATCTTAAGTCAATTCTTCCTAGGATCAGCCATGAAACTCGAGTAGCAGTAACACAGACTCGTCTATCTTTGTTTCTTCAGTAGCCAAGAAACTAAGGCTGGCTTGTTGGGTTTCCATAGTCAGAACCAGAATAAGGAAGCAGGCCAATTGCCTATCGTGGATCCAACAAGAAGACACAGAAATTGTGCAAGTGCTCCAGCGCATAGAAACAAACTATCGTTTTTTTTTCATTTTTTTTCATTTTCAAATACATGTCGACTTTTTAAAAGAATACATGTTGAACATTTTCTGTGTACATGTTGAAATTTTTTCTGATACACGTTAGACATATTTCAAATACACTTTGAACATTCGTAAAATGCACATCGAGCATTTTTTAATTCATATTGGCCATTTTTAAATACAAATTTTTTTAACATTCATGAACATATAAAACATGCAAAAAATTCTAAGTTTTTATGAACATCTTTAAACGACACTAAAATTGTATTAAAAATCATGAATTTTTTTCGTACAACATGTGAACATTTCTTAAGTTTTTATGGACATTTTTAATTGGGGCACAGTTTTGTTATATGGTGTGATGTTTTTTGTAAAAAATGTGCTAACAAAATTTACAGTTTATGAACATATTCTTAAAAGCATGATATTTTTCTAGTGATACGAACATTTTTTAAGATTTACACAAAGAATATTTTACGTTTTCATGATTTTGCTTAAAAAAATCATGAACATTTTTTTACGATTTGCACAACAGCCTATCCCATCAAAACTCATCTGCACGGACCCCTCTCGACCAGCGGGTTGTCGGGCTGGGGGATGGGCTGCCGCCCGTTTCTTGGATTGCGGCCGTGGCTAGAATATGCCCTTTGCTGGCCCGACGACGCGGGAAGTTACGGGCGGGGGCGGCGGCGTCAGAGCGACTCTTCTTGGATGGACTAGTAAGATGCCCGTGGGTTACACGCAACACCGAAATGAATTGATCCGGGTCATCTCATGTTTAACAAATATCGATAGGTTTCTTCGGATATTCATTCTTCTCTAGAGCTCAAGCATACGGGTGAATAGTAAATGTAAGAAAATAGATAAAAAAAAATCTTTTGCAAAACAAAAGCGTTCAAGTGTTCAACCTGCATCCAAAACTTCATGAAGATGCTTTGCAAAAAATGATCTTCAAAAAATATTTTTTGAGTATCGATTTTGTTTATTTTTTCTAGACAGCTATGAATGTAACTCAGGATGACATGGAAGGGGGCAGAGGAGATGGCGAGGAGGAGGGGGTCGTGGTGGTGGTCGGCAATGCGGCCCAAGTGAAGGCATGAGAGGCGTTGGGGGCAGACGACACCAAGAGCAGCGACCTCTCCAGATTCTTCTTATTTTGTCATGAGATGGCTAGATGAGGTGAGAGGCAGGGGGTTATGTACAAACGAGTAGTGGAGCGCGGGGGCCTTTTTGTAAAACTGACATAGTTTGTCTCAGATGCGTTGGATGTAAATCGAACGGTTGTAAATGAAGGATGGCAGGCACACCATCATCACCAACTCAGCTTTTTATAAGGGTAGAGATGCTTGTGCGCGGCCGCCGCCACGCCGCAGCAAAGGAGCGCATCAGTGGCTCAGTCCAGCCTTTTCCTCCGTCGTCGCTTGGACGGGTCCAGGGCAGAGGCAGGCCGCGGCCGCCGCCAACATGCTCACCGCAGCTTCGGCATTGGGGAGCAATACCGGAGGCTGCCGAGGGCCGAGGCAGGCTGCACTCTCCCTTTGCGCCTTAGCATTATTTTGTTCTATTCACCCTTTGACCCTTAATTTTGCTACTGTACTGTAATTCGTTTGTTGTGCTTCATCATTAGTTTGAAACTGTACGTCTAATTTGTGTTTACATCATCAATTCCAAATTTATTGAGAACACTCTGCATTGCATGTACATCATCAATTTCAAATTCATAACTAAACATATCTAGAGCAGACAGTATAGCAGGTTGCACATATGAAATAGAGTCTAACATACGTAGGGCAGAAACTAGAGCCAAGAACTGTAGTAGGACTTCTAACAGAAAGGAAAAGAACACGTACGGCACAGTAGCAGCAGGAGCGCTGGACTTGGGGTCGGTGTCCTCGCCTGCCATGTCGTCGAGGAGGTCGTGGACGTCGGGGAAGAAGTCGTCGTCGGGGAAGTAGTCGTCGGCGACCGGATTGTCCGTGATGAAGCAGCCAGTAGTCGCGCTGAGCGCTCCCCAAAAACCTTATCACCCTTCTCCCGTACAGGACTCAAAAGGTGCGGTTCCGGAGGCCTACTGTCCCGATCATGTGTGCACCACAAGCCGGGATGAGGAAGACAGCAGCAGCGCAGAGAATGGAACTTGTGTGGCGAGAGGAAGAGGACCTTCTAATGTGTCTCTCTATAGAGGAGCGACCTCTCTTATATAGGCACAAGAGATGGATGCGAACAGGCTGCGATGGGAGGTGAAGCAACGGAGGGAGGCGAAGTGAACAGGCAGCACGTTCATATTAATTATCCACTACCGCAAAACTTTTCAGCTCCCAAGTGACCTTTCGTATACCCGTAGTGCGTGGCAAAAATTAGACATCGGCTCGGCTCATTCCCGCAACCCGCGACGCGGCGCGTCGTGACGAGGCGTGGCGTGGCGAGGCGGGCGGCGGAGGTGGAACGCGCGTGGATGTCTCTCTTGTTCTCATGCTCATACAAGTAGGGAAAGAATCTCCCTTATAAGGAGGTCCAACTCCCACTAGACTAGCAATGTGGGACTAAACTTTAGTAGTATCCCTTGCCTTGCACAAATGGGCTAAGTGGGCCTCTAGGATTTATTAGGAATTTCTGAAATAATTATTGGGCTGCCCCAATATAGACTAAATTCCAGCAATCCCCCACCAGATCCCAGAGGCACACAGAAATTTGCCTTTGGTTCCAAAACACTGTTTTATATACCGGTACTGCAGTGGAGACTGTTAAGTTGAACTTCCACCTAGAACTCTATGCTACACTAGTAAGCAACTTGAACCAGTGGATGGGCCTTGAACTGCAAGTTTTCTGCGAATCTAGCTTCACATAAAGCCTTGACCGATACGTGGCTACCGTGGGTCTTCCCCGCGGGTGGAGCTTATGCGTCATACTCTGTGACCTTTCATGAGTTTACTAGAGAGAACCCTACTCTCATAGATTGCGACATTTGACAATCAGACTCATATAGGTGTGTTCTTCAGAAGAAGTTCTGTAGGATAACATCTCTGCTTAAATAAGCCACTTAGAACACATTAAGATATACATCAACCTGCCATGCAGATTAGGAAATTATTGCATCTTCATGGAGTGGTATTGTGAATAGTAGGGATACTCTCCTCTCAGTTGACCAACAGCTTGTCTTCCACATCTAATTCACGGGATCTCCGATCACAAAGAATAGGTTACCACTGTGAACAACTCATATTGTAGGTCTCATACCCATCTCCCTCGATGCATTATCTATCACATTACGCGATAGACCCTTAGTAAAAGGATCTGCCAGATTTTTAGACGTTTGGATATAATCCAACGCAATAACTCTGGAGTTTTTCATTTTCCTGACAGACTTTAACCTTCTCTAAACGTGTCTTGATGACTTCATGTTATCCTTTGAGCTACTCACTTTGGTGATCACAGTTTGATTGTCGCAGTTCATAAGGACACCCGGTATAGGTTTCTCAACAACCGGCAAGTCATTCAAGAGCCGGCGAAGCCAATCTGCTTCAACCGTAGCTGTATCTAGTGCTATGAGTTCTGCTTCCATTGTTGACCTCGTTAAGATGGTCTGCTTGCAAGACTTCCAAGAAACAGCGCCACCTCCATGAGTGAATACATATCCGCTCGTGGCCTTTATCTCATCAGCATCTAAGATCCAGTTTGAGTCACTAGACCCTTCAAGCACCTTTGGGTGCCCGGTGTAGTGAATTCCATAATTTGCAGTGCCTTTCAAATAATGCAAAATTCTTTCTAGAGCTTTCCAATGCACATCTCCTGGTTTTGAGACAAACCGACTCAGTTTGCTAACAGCAAAAGAGATGTCAGGTCTTGTAGCACTGGCCAAGTACATAAGCAAGCCAATAATCTGAGAATACTTCAATTGATCTCTAGCAATTCTTCGATTCTTTCGAAGCAGCACGCTAGCATCATATGGTGTTGGAGAGGGCTTGCAGTCACTATAGCCAAAGCGACTCAAGATCTTTTCCACATAGTGAGATTGAAGCAATGTAATCCCACCATCATCGTCTCTCAACAACTTGATGTTCAGAATGACATCAGCCACTCCTAAATCCTTCATCTCATAACAGCGAGATAGGAAATCCTTGACCTCCTTAATAACATTAAGATTTGTTCCGAAAATCAGTATGTCATCAACATACAAGCAAAGCATAACTCCCTCGCCCCCACCATGGCGATAGTACACACATTTGTCAACCGTTCACAACAAAGCTGCAGCTGTTAAAGTTCTTTCGAACTTCTCATGCCCTTTGTTTGGGTGCTTGCTTGAGTCCATACAAAGACTTCAGCAACTTGCACACTTTCCCTTCCTGACCATCTATTACAAACCCATCTGGTTGTTCCATATAAATTTCCTCATCCAACTCTCCATTTAGGAAAGCAGTCTTAACATCCATTTGATGAACGAGAAGACCATGTGAGGCAGCTAGTGAAAGTAGAACTCGAATAGTGGTCAGTCGAGCCACAGGTGAGTAAGTATCAAAGAAGTCTTCACCTTCCTTTTGGGTATAACCCTTAGCCACGAGCCGAGCCTTGTACTTTTCAATAGTACCATCAGGCCTAAGCTTCTTCTTGAATACCCATAAGGACGATCAGTTATCTCCCAAGTTTCATTCGCCAAGATGGAATCCATCTCGCTACGAACTGCTTCCTTCCAGTAGTCAGCATCTTCAGATGCATAGGCCTCTGAAATAGAACTGGGAGTGTCATCTATAAGATACACAAGAAAATCATCACCAAAGGACTTTGCAGTCCTCTGTCTCTTGCTCCTAATAAGAACTTCATTGTTCTCCTCCACGGGACTTTCAAAGTGTTCCATCGAAATGGCAGGTTCGGTAATTGTAATTGGTTCCTGATTCGATGAACTAGGCATCTCCTGATTAGATGAGGTAGCCATATCCTTCATGGGAAAGATATCTTCAAAGAAAGTCGCATCATTCGACTCCATGATCGTACCGACATGCATGTCAGGTACCTCAGATTTTACAACCAAGAATCTATAGCCAATGCTATGAAAAGCATATCCCAAGAAAACACAATCCATAGTCTTTGGTCCTAGTTTTCGCTTCTTTGGAATTGGAACATTGACTTTCGCCAAACAACCCCATGTTCGGAGATAAGAGAGTTTTAACCTTTTCTTCTACCATTCCTCGAATGGAGTTATCTCTTTGTTCTTTGTGGGAACTCGATTTAGGACATGACATGCTTTCAATATCACCTCCCCCCACCATGCCTTTGAGAGACCCGATGTGTCTAACATGGCGTTAACCAAATCAGTTAGAGTATGGTTCTTTATTTCGGCCACCCCATTTGACTGAGGTGAGTAGGGAGGCGTCCTCTCATGGATTATAACATGTTCCGCACAAAAAGCATCAAATTCATTGGAAAAATACTCTCCACCATGGTCGGACCTAAGCCTCTTGATTTTCCGATCAAGTTGGTTTTCCACTTCAGCTTTATAGATCTTGAAAAAGTTCAAAGCCTCATCCTTAGATTTCAGAAGATACACACAACAGTATCTAGTGGAGTCGTCAATTAACGTCATGAAATATTTCTTTCCACCTTTTGTCAAAACACCATTCATTTCACATAGATCTGAATGTATAAGTTCTAGTGGTGCAAGATTTCTTGTCTCCATGATCACGTGAGATTCTGAGGTTGCTTAGCTTGCACACACACTTGACACTTAGATCCCTTAACGGTGGTGAAACTAGGGATTAAGTTCAACTTCGCTAGTCGCGACATGCAACCAAAATTAACATGACAAAGTCGTGAATGCCACACATTTGATTCACTATTGTTGCAAATATGATTAACAACTTTATTGCAAACGTCTGATAAGGATAAACGAAACAGGCCTCCTGACTCATAGCCTTTACCAACAAAGGTTCCATACTTGGATATTACAAATTTATTCGACTCAAAGACAAGCTTATAGCCATCTCTACACAGAAGAGATCCGCTAACAAGATTTTTATTGATGAAGGGGACATAATGCACGTTCTTTAGCCGCATGATCTTCCCCGAAGTAAACTTCAGATCGACCGTGCCAACACCACGAATAGAAGCACTTGAACCGTTGCCCATCAGCACGGTTGAAGTCCCTGCGGTCTGATAAGACGAAAATATGGAAATATCACTTCATACATGCACATTAGCACCCGTGTCAATTAACCAATCAGGACAATGACATACTGAAAGAATAGTGGGAAATATACCATACCTAGCATCCATCATGTCAGTGTCTCCAATGACAACATTAGCGGTCTTGCCGCCTTTCCCAGGATGACGCTTGTCATAGCGATTAGGGCAACTAGGATCCCAATGATCAGGATCTCCACACACATGACAAGCACCTTTCTTCTTGCCATTCTTCTTCTTGAAGTTCGTGTGTTGCACAACCTTGTTCTTTCCATCAAACTTTGCTTTACCATCAAACTTGCCCTTGTTCTTGAAATTGTGGGACTGGAAGTTTCTCTTCTGTACCAGATTTGTCGGGGGTTGGATGCGACATATGCCAACGGGTGGCTTATCATGGTGGGGGCGAGTAGAACGTCGCCGGTGCCTGGAAACGGGATGAGGCGCAGACATGCACGCCGGCGAATCTTACCCAGCTTCGGGGCTCTCCGGGGAGATAACACCCCTACTGCTGCGCTGCGGGGTCTCTGCATGATCACTATGGTATGATAGTACAGAGGTGCTCCTTGAGCTGTTTCGGGAAGCAGGAGGGAGCAAGGCTAGCTCTTTTCCCTCTTCTATGTGTCTAAAACCTATCTAGGGCCGAACCCTTTGCATGGGTGCACCGGGGGGGTTTATATAGGCCTACCCCCCGGGGGTACAACGGTAATCTGACTGGGCGTGACCCCCAGCCGTCAGTCTCTCTTGCAGCCGTCCTCCTTGTAAACCACAGGGCCCGCCGATTGGCGGGCCCGTGGACAAAGCGTAACATCTTGGCAGCACTCATGATGACGCAGGCTCGGTCATGGGGTCATGGGAACAGTGCCGCCGTCTGTCAGGCGATCACTGTCGCCACTCCCCGTCCAATCTGGTTTATGGCTTGTGGGGCCCCGACTAGGAGACGGCCGACTCTGGGGAGGCTGACTCCTGCAGGGCCGTCTTCGGGCTCTCCGGCCATCTTCTTCTCTCTCACTGATGGGGGGCCCGGCGATCTCTGGGCCGTACAGGCTGCCGTCGTGGGCACAGTGCTTTGTGCGCTGTGGCTGAAGTCAGGGGAGGCATGGCAACAGTGCCGCGCCTTACCGGAGATATCCCGGTGATACTGCTCACTGTAGCTATACCTGCCTCCCGTGGGTTTGAGGGGATGGCCACGTCGGGGCCGTACCCTGCGTCGGTCTTCGTGAAAGGTCGCGGGCCGACTCTCGTAGTCGGCCCCCTGAAAGGTCGCAAGCCTGGAGCGGCTTGCTTTGGAGTTGCCATTTGGGGATTCGGCTCCTCCGAAGGTCGCCATCTAAGGACTCGGCTTCCCCAAAGGTCGCCAGCGGGGACTCGGCTTTCTCGAAGGTCGCCAACTGGGATTCGGCTGAGGGGCGCGGCTTGCCCCGATGTCTTGAAAGATCTTGGGTCCTGGGTCAGCCTACCCGTGGCCCATTACTCCGACAGTAGTCCCCGAAGCTGGCGAAGCCCAGCGGGTGCCGCCTTGTGGGGCTTCGGCAGTTTCAATCTTCCCAGCACCGACTCTGAGATTCGGCCGCTTTTTCTTCGGACCGCCTCGCCGAAGTCGGACCGGCTCCGCGAGGAGCCGCCGCTTCGCAAGTCATGGCGGGAAACTGGCGGCGTAGCGGTTACGCTTCCCTGCCATTATTGAGATGGTCTTATTGCACGGCGCCACGTGGAGGCGATAGTCTGCCTGCCCACGCGCGCGACGGGATGGGCCGTCAGGTGGGGCCCGCCACTACTGCGCCTCGGCTCCCGAGCGGATCCGCTGTGGCCGAGGGCGGTTGGCATCCCCACGCCGTTACTGCGCGTAGTAACTTCGTGGGGGTGGTTGATCGTGGGCGGCGTGGGGCCGCGGGCGCAGTTAATCCCCACGTAGCCCCCTCGGCTTCTCAGCCCGTTGGGCTATAAGTATGCGGGGGGGAGCGGGCGGCACTGTGCGCGCACTCTCTCCCCCATTCTCCCGCCTTTCTCCTTCCTTCGCCGTGAACCGCTGCATCCTTCTCCGCCGCGAGCCAAGGCGTTCTTCCTCGCCAGCGATGAGCTCTTCTTCCGCCGCGCCCCCCGCCTCGCGCTCCGGCGAGTGGGATGGCTCGGACGTGGAGGCGGAGGACATCGAGTTCCTTCACCGGACTCGCCGCCTCCCCAGCGCGGACCTGGTGCACGTCCGTCCCGCGCCGGTGGGAGAGATCCGGCCCGCACCGGCGGATGGCGAGCGGGTTATCTTTCGCTCGCATCTCATGCGCTGGCTGGGGCTTCCGGCGAGCAGATTCTTCCGCTCGTTTCTCGAGTTCCACAAGCTGCAGCCGCACCACCTCACCCCCAACGCGGTGGTGCTTCTGTCCGCCTTCGCCACCCTGTGTGAAGGCTACATCGCTGTTCTCCCCACCCTCGAGCTGTGGGGGAGTTCTTCTCTGCCAAGCTCGGTACTCAGGCCGCCGGCACGCCGGCTCAGTGCGGCACCTACATCGCGGTGCGGCGCTCGACGGCCGACAATCCCTTTCCGCCTATCCCACTGGTGAAGTCGGTGAAGATGTGGCAGAAATCCTACTTCTATGTGAAGAACATCTCCACCGACGGCGACTGGGTCAACCTGCCGCCTTTCGACCCCGAGCCGCTGACTGGCCGACTGGCCAGTTGGTCCCATCGATCGAAGTCACTTTCGACCTCCGGGCGGCGCCGTGGGCGACTCGAGTCATGCTGCGATCGAGAGGGCTCGTCGCCTCCGATCTCTGGCCGCCGCCGTGGCGCGCGGGTTCTTCCGCTCGGGGCGGCCTCACCTCATCTCGCCGGATGAGCGGCCGGCACGATCCAAGCCGGCTGTGCACCAAGGACATGCCACGTGGAGAGGTGGCGAACTTGGTGAACCACATCACCCACTGCGGGTTCACGGAGGAGTGGCAGTTCGGCAAGGAGCCCTATTCGCGCGACAACCCCCCTCTAATGGTAAGTCGCATCCGTCTGCAGCTCGATCTTGTTTGTGTCCGACTTCGAGCTCTGATCTTTGTTGGCGTCTTCTGAGCAGAACCCTCTCACGGCGCCCGCAGCCGGCGCCACAAGAGAGCCGCGGGACTACGTTCCCGACCGCGAGGCCAGCGACGTCGACGACCCCAACTTGGGGGCCGCGGCGCTGGAGGCCGACGCCGAAGGCGGCGGGGAGGGGGCAGACGGCGGCCTCAAGCCGTCGGCGACCTTCGCCGACTGGCCCGAGGACAACGTTGACACGGAAGTCGTCCCGCGCCGCCAGCCGAAAGCCGGCTCCTCCAGCCAAGCCGGCGCGAAGAGGCGTCACGCCGGGCCGAGTATGCCCGGCGGCAAGTCGAAGAAGTTCAAGGGGGCCGCCGCCGCGACCAAGCGGGAGGAGGCGGCCGCGAAGGCCAACCGCTTCCGGAAGGAAGTGAGAAGGCCGCCGCTAGTTTCCTCGTGAGTCTTCTTGCTCTGTCATCTCTTTTCTGGATCTCGCTTGAGACTTTCTGATTTCCCTCCAATCTTCTCCAGGGCTCCCCTTTCCCTTGAGAGAGCCGCCGTCCCCTCTGTCATGGGGTCGGTGGAGACGTATGCCAATACGCGGCGGATTGATCCCGCCGCCGACCTTCGGGAGGCGATGACACAGAACGCGCGAGAGAAGCGCGAGGAGGAGGAGGCCGACCGCCTGGAGAAGGCGGAGGCCGAGAAGGCGGCCGCCAACGCCCAGCGGCACTTGGAGGAGGCCGTGGCTGCGGCCGCGGCGAAGCGGCATGCCGAGGAGGTCGCGCGTCGCCGAGCGGCGATGCTCGTCCCCCCGCTATCGTCGGCGCCGCCGGCTCACGAGTTCGCGGGGCAGACCGGGGAGGTCGGCACCGCAAACCCTCTCGCGGAGGAGGGCGGCCATATCTCAGGCTCGGATACTCACGCGCCGCCCCCGCTGCCCCTGCCGCCTCCGTCTTCGAGGCCGCATGGCAAGCAGCCAGTGGACCCGCAGGATCCTCCGACTGCGGACGACGTTGACGCGCAGCTGCTTCTTCAGGTCGCCGTGCCAGCGCGCCGCCGGATTGAGAGGACGAGCTCGGCGCCGCGAGCTCGGGAGACTGGCGCCGCCAGCTTGGCGAACCTGGACGCCGAGGCCTCAAGTGCCGCGCCCACCGGCTGGCTGCGTGAAGGCGGCACCGGCCCGCTGAACCAGGCCCTTCTGGATGTTCAGCCGAAACTGCGCAAAGAGGGCGACGCCCTCCAACTCTACACCAAGGCGCATCTGGCCCTGCGGACCTCCGTCCGGGTATGTTTCGTTTCTCCTTTTTTAGTTTCTGTCTTTTTCCGTGGGGGCGCGCCAGCACACCCACTGGGTGTAGTCCCCGAGTTCGGGGTCGGCTGCTGAGCAGGCGACTCGGAACTCCTTCTGGCGAGCTCCGAAGGCTAACTTTGCTTTGCCGGCTTTGCAGGAATACCACAATCTCCGCGCTACTGCCTTCAACCGCAATGTTGAAGAGCTGAGGAAGCGGACCGCCGATCTGACGGAAAGCCGAGGTGAGCTAATTCTTTCTTCTTTGCGGGGGCGCGCTGGCGCACCCGCGGGCTGTAGTCCCCGAGATACGGGCCTACTGCTGAGCAGTCGGGCCTAATCTCCCCGGCGATCTTCCTTCTTTCTTCTCCGCAAGGGCGCTACTGGGCTACTGGCTGTAGTCCCCGAGATTGGGCCGATCGCTGAGCGGTCCAGCCGGATCTCCCAGCGACTCTTCCTTCTTTCTTCTCATGGGCGCATGGCGCCTGGCAGGCTGTAGTCCCCGAGATTCGGGCCAACTATTGAGTAGCCGGGCCGGATCTCCCTGGCGACATTCCTTCTTTCTTCTCCACGGGGGCACGCTGGCGCGCCCGCAGGCTGTAGTCCCCGAGTTTCGGGCCAACTACTGAGTAGTCGGGCCGGATCTCCCCGGCGACCTTCCTTACTGATGACGTTCCTGTCTTTTTCTTCGAACTTCAGGCGCCAACGCCGCCCTCCAGGAGCAGCTGGGCGAGGCCAACACCGCCCGTCGCGCCAAGGAGGAGGAGGCGACAAGCTCGCCCAAGCGCGACCTCTTGACGCAGATTGGCGAAAGCGAAGGAACTGCTCCGGAAGGCGCAGGAGGATGCCAAGTCGCGGGAGGATGCCCTCACAGCCGAATTCGAGGTCGAGCGCTCCGCCTGGACTGACCGGGAGGCGATGCTGACCTCCGGCTACCACGAGCTCGAGGACATCGTCGATGGTAATTCTTTTTTCTCTTCTCTGGCCTTCCGACTCTGTGTCCGGCTGATTTTGGGTTTTTCTGACTGTCTTTCCTTCTGTCTCGGCAGACTTCTTTCCCGACCATTCGCAGGCCGTTCCTCTGGCCATCGAGGCGGCTCGGGAGGAGCGAAGGGCGAAGCGATAAGTGATTGCCGCCAATGCCCCCCGAACCATCGACGAGCAGCTTCTGAGCATCGGGGTTCGCCTTCGTCCTGCTCATCGTCTGCTGCGTCGTCTTCAACGCGCCGGCGCCAAGTCGTTGCCGCTCTGTGGCCGGAGGTGCCGGCTCTTCGCACCGCCAGCCGGACGACCGACTGGCTGGAGGTCGCCGCCGGTCGCTTCGAGGCTTGGAGGGGCTCCTCGGCCCGTGCCGGAGCACGCCGGGCCTTGGAGTTCGTCAAAGGGTGGTACCGTGGGCTGGACCTGGACCGCCTGGCCGCGTTCCGGTCAGAGGCCCAGGCCGAGCTGGAGGCCGTGGAAGGCGCCCTTGCCGAGCGCGCGGCGGCCATTGCCGAGTACACGGACACCAGTGTCTTCGTGCCCGAGCGGACCGAAGGCGGCGAGGAGGTGCCGCCGGAGTGGTTCGGGATGCACACAGAGTACAAAGAGGACTCGGCGGAGGTGATCGGCTCCAGCGCCGAGGAGGAGGACGAGTCGGAGGACGAAAGCGAGGAGGAGGCGCCAGAGGACGAAGCAGGCGGCCAGCCTCAGCCTGATCGCGCCTCCAGCAACGAGCCTCAGAAGGACAAGGCGACTGTCGCTGGAGGCGACCAAGCCGAGACCGCCCAGCCGACTGCCCCAACCTCCGATACCGCCGTCACCTTCAACCCTCCGGCTCCGAAGGCTGCCCCCTAGAATGCTTCAGTTTTACCTGTCTCTTTTGTTCTTTAAAAAACTTGTCAGTTTCGAACAATTCCACCCGCGGGATGTATTCGGCCAAGGGCCTTATGTAAATATTTATCAAATTTCCGCCTTTCCTTGCTTTGGTTCTTTAGACTTTTTCCTTTGCCGCCTTCCTTCAGTTGCCGCCTTGCCGACTGGGCAGCCGCTCTGCGGACTGCCGCCGGGTCAAGTGATCAGCTACTTTAGGGAGGCAAGTACTTAGTCGTTTAGAATATCTTAGCAAGTTGGCTAGAAACCGACAGGCCGACTATCGAGAGTCGGCTATCCTTGATGAAAGTTGAGACTGCGAGCCGACTGCTCGCGAGTCGGCTCGTGAAGGGGAGGCTGGAAGCCGGCTTGGGCTATGCGTAGCTCTTATGTCCTTAGCCGTTTTTCGTGTGTGCGCTTCGTTTTTTCCGCCCCTGCATCGGCGACGATCGATCATGAGCTGCGACTTTCAGCGAGGAGGCCGCTGAGCATGCACATTACTTGTCTGACTTCAGGGAGCATTTCATAGCGCAAAACGGCGAGTCCCCGGGCCGGCTAGTCGGACCCGGTGCCAGACAGTATGATAAAAGGAAAAAGCATTTCGGAAGCGTAATCCATATCATACAGATAATCAAAAGGGCAGTCCCCGAGCTCGTCCCGGGGGGCCTAAGGTCTTAGTACTTAATACAAAAGAGGGTAGCGTGATACATACTGCATCAACTGTAAAATCTTCAAAGAAGATTCGCGTCCCGGGCGCCTGCTTTTGCCGGAGTCGTCCCTCTTGCGTGCTCGAGGCTTCTGAGCGTCGATCAGATAGTAGGCGTCACTCCCTACACCTTGCTGATGATGAAGGGACCTTCCCAAGGTGCCGACAACTTGTGCTGGCCGGCTGTCCTCTGAATCAGCCGGAGCACAAGGTCGCCCTCTTGGAATGATCTTGGCTTGACCTTGCGATTGTAGTATCGGCGCAGACTCTGCTGGTAGATGCCGGACCGACTGAGTGCCAACAGTCGGCCCTCTTCCAGCAGATCGACGCCGTCTTGGCGTGCTTCTTCAGCCTCCTCTTTGGTGTACATGGAGACTCGCGGAGAGTCGAACTGTATATCCGTCGGAATGACGGCTTCGGCACCGTAGACGAGGAAGAAAGGCGTGAAGCTGGTTGACCTGTTTGGGGTTGTGCGCAGACTCCAGAGGACGGCAGGCAGTTCTTTGACCCAGCAGCCGGCCGAGCGCTCGAGTGGTTCGACCAATCAAGGCTTGATGCCGGACAGGATGAGGCCGTTGGTTCATTCCACCTGGCCGTTTGACTGCGGATGGGCAACGGACGCTAAGTCCAGTCGGATGCCTGCGTCGCGCAAACGAGCCAAAGCGCCCTTGGCGGTTGGTGCCGTTATGCGTGATGATCTTTGTGCGGTATGCCATACCAGATCGTGATGTCGGCAATGAAGGTCACTGCTGTAGGCCCGTTTAATTTCTTGATGGGCTTTGCTTCTACCCACTTGGTGAACTTGTCCACTGCGACAAGCAAATGAGTTAGGCCGCCTCGGGCCGTCTTGAATGGTCCCACCATGTCCAGGCCCCAAACTGCGAAGGGCCAGGCGATGGGGATTGTCTTCAGCGCGGAAGCCGGCTGAAGGGGCTTGGAGCGGAACACCTGGCACCCCTTGCATTTATTGACTAGTTCTTTAGCTTCTTCCAGGGCAGTCGGCCAAAAGAAACCGTGCCGAAAGGCTTTGGCCACGAGCGCCCTCGAAGCCGCATGGTGGCCGCACTTGCCCTGATGGATGTCTCTGAGGATCGCTTGGCCTTGTTCTGACTCTACGCAGCGCTGGTGGACACCAAAGAACGCAGCTGCCGACTAACTCTCTGCTGACTATGGTGTAGGCTGCTGCTGGGCGTTGTACTTGCCGAGCCAGGGTCTCGTCTGCTGGTAACTCCTTGTTTACTAGGAACTTGAGGATGGGCTGCGCCCATGAAGGTGCTGCTATCTCTTCAACTGCTACCACAGCGACTTGGACAAGGGTGGCTGGGTTGGGAGGCGGCGGGTTGGACTCTGCTGCCGCTTGCTGGGTGAGGAATCTCTGGCCGATCGGGCAGCTCCCGGCCAATCGGGCGCTTGATCCCGGTCGGGCTTGGAAGTCCCCGGGCCGACTGGCGCAGTCCCCGGGCCGACTGTGGCTTTCTTGAGGTCGCTTGCTGGGGCCTTGGAGTCGGATCCGACTATCTCTGGCGGAGCCGGCACGAAGATGGGGTCGGATTCTGGTGACGGCATGATAGACGGCTTGAGGAGGCGCTGAAGGGCGACGCCAGAAGGTATCGCCTGGCGAGTGGAGCCGACTCATGCCAAGGCGTCTGCTTGATCGTTATCGTTTCTCGGTACGTGAAGGAATTCACACCCCTCAAAATATCCGCTGAGTTGCTGCACCAGGAAGCGGTAGCTTGCCATGTTTGCGTCTTTGGCGTCCCAGTCGCCGGATGATTGCTGAACCACCAAGTCGGAGTCGCCATAGCACAGGATCCGGGGAATGCCGAGTTCCTTGGCAAGCCGGAGCCCGTGGATGAGCGCTTCGTATTCGGCGACGTTGTTGGAGGCGGCGAAGTGGATTTGCAGCACGTACTTGAGCTTGTCGCCCTTGGGGGAGGTGAGGACGACACCGGCTCCGAGGCCGGTGCGCATCTTGGAGCCGTCGAAGTGCAGCAGCCAATGAGTAAAGTCGGGCGCTGGTGGCAGGTACTGAGTCTCGGCCCAGTCGACGAGGAAGTCGGCCAGCGCCTGCGACTTGATGGCGGTGCGAGGTTGATAGTAGATGGTGTAAGGAGCTAGATCGATAGCCCACTTGGCCACTCGGCCGGAGGCATCTCGGCTTCCAATGATCTCGGTGAGTGGAGCGGTGCAAACCACCGTGATTGGATGCTCTTGAAAGTAGGGCTTCAGCTTCTTGGCGGCAAAATGCACGCCGTAGCACATCTTCTGATAGTGAGGGTAGTTCTGCTTGGAGGTCGACAGTACCTCGCTTAGGTAATACACCGGTCTCTGGACCGGAAGCGCCTTGCCTTCCTCCTTGCGCTCGACTACAGTAACTGTGCTGACCACCCGGCTGGTAGCGGCGATGTACTAGAGCATGGGCTCTTTGGGAGTCGGAGCCGCCAACACAGGGGAAGTCGCCAGCATCTTCTTTAGTTGGAGAAATGCCTCATCTGCCTTGTGGTTCCACTCAAAAAAGGTGGTCTTCTTCATCAATTGATACAAAGGCAGAGCTTTCTCGCCCAGCCGACTGATGAATCGGCTGATTGAAGCCAAGCAGCCGGTGAACTTCTGCACATCCAGCAGTCGGCTGGGTACCTCCATTCTCTCAATGGCCTTGATCTTCACGGGGTTGCACTCTATGCCGCGTTCAGAGACTAAAAAGCCGAGGAGCTGGCCGGCTGGGACTCCGAACACGCACTTCTTGGGATTGAGTTTGATCTGGAATCGGCGCAGATTTTCAAAGGTCTCTTTGAGGTCTTCTAGCAGCGTCCCACGCTTCTCAGTCTCACCACCACATCATCTACATAAACGTGGGCGTTTCTGCCGAGTTGCTTGAGGAGGCACTTCTGCATGCAACGCTAAAAGGTGGTGCCAGCATTCCTCAAGCCGAACGTCATTGTCAGGTAGCAGAAGGCTCCAAACGGCGTGATGAATGCGGTCTTCAGTCTGTCTGCTGGATTCAGCTTGATCTGGTGATATCCTGAGTATGCGTCTAGGAAACTCAATAGCTCGCATCCGGCTGTGGAGTCTATCACTTGATCGATCCTTGGCAGAGCGAACGGGTCCTTCGGGCAGGCTTTATTGAGGCTGGTGTAGTCGATGCACATCCGCCACTGCTTATTCTTCTTCAATACCAGTACTGGGTTTGCTAACCACTCCGGAAAAAACACTTCCATGATGAATCCGGCTGCCAGGAGCCGGGCTATCTCTTCTCCGACGACTCTTCTCTTCTCTTCTGACAGGCGGCGCAAGGGCTGCCTGACGGGCTTCACATCCGGCCTGACGTGTAGCTTGTGCTCGGCGAATTCCGTCGGCACACCTGGCATGTCCTTGGGGGACCATGCGAAGATGTCCCGATTCTCACGGAGGAAATCGACGAGCTCGCCTTCCTATTTCTTTGTCGAGGCTGTGCCTCACGACAACACCTCTCTGGGTGCTCCAGTCCAAGGGTATCTTCTTGGTTTCTTTAGCGGCTTGAATGATCATACGCTTCCGACTCCTTGGGGTCAGCGACATCTCCGGCTTCTTCCCAGCCATCGCCACGACACGGTCAAGGAGCTTCTCGGCCGCGATCACCAAAGACTCGGCCAGCCGACTGCTCTCGGCCGCGTAGGCGGACGACTTCTTGTAGTCGCCGGCAACGGTCAGGATCCCCTTGGAACTCGGCATCTTCATCTTGAGGTAGGCGTAGTGGGGAACCGCCATGAACTTGGCCAAAGCTGGCCGACCTAGCAGCGCGTGGTACGGGCTTTCCAAGTCCACCACCTCGAACCAGACTGGCTCTCGGTGGAAGTGATCTTTGTCTCCGAAGAGGACGTCTATCAGAATCTTGCCAATTGGTGAACAGGAGAGGCCGGGTACGATTCCATGGAACACGGTGCGGCTGCTCTGCAGCTGCCTCCGCCTGATTCCGAGCTTCTCCATGGTGTCCCTATACAGGATGTTTATGCTATTGCCTCCGTCTATCAGGACCCGCGAGAAACGGGCGGCCCGCCTATCAGTGGCCAAGGTCGCACCTAGAACCAAGGCGTAGGAGCCCGGACTCGGCATCACCTCTGGGTGATCTGCCCGACTCGGTGATAGGCTTTCGGACCAATGCATGAACTCAGAGCCTCTGTTGCCCTTTGCATTGACTTCTTCTTCGCTGTTGGCGCTGCTGCGCCGATCATCCGCCAGGTGGTGAACACTACGTATGCTCCGTGCTCTTACGGGAACTTCGTCTTGGGACGGCGCCGACCGCCGAGCTGCCGGTTCTTGGGGGCGGCGGAGGCGGCGGCCTCAAGCGGCGGCGGAGGGCAAGGCCGTCTCCTTGCCGATTCTCGGCGAGCGCTGGCACTTACGGTGGTGTGGTTGGGCGGCCGGCGCCGCTGTGGAACTTGCAAGGGCCATCCAGAGTCTGCTCATAGGAGAAAGCCGGCAACCAGTTGGACTTTCCGCCTTTCTGCCGCTTGGCCGAAGGCTGCCCCTCCGGTTGCTGATCTTCCTTTGCGCGACCGCCGATTGTTGGAAGTCGGCTGTGGGGCTTTACGCTTGTTGTCGTTTTGTTGCTGTCGCCGGCTGGCGTCTCCAGCCGGGGTTCTGGGAGCCTGGGGAGTCACTTTGCCTGCCGCGTTGACTTGGATCTCCGTCTTCATAGAGGAGTCGGCCGTGGCGTACTTGTCTGCTATGACTAGTAGTTCGTCGAGGGTTTCGGGCTTGTCGCAGAGGAGCTTGTTCTTGAGGAGGGTGCCCTCTCGGCACCCGGCCGTGAAGTACTCGATGGCCTGCACCTCGTGCACGGCCTCACAGGAGTTTTGGAGTTCGCCCCAGCGCGTGAGGTAGTCGCGTGTTGATTCTTCGGGGCCTTGCACGCACAAGGAGAGCTGGCGCGGCTTGGGAGGTCGCTTGTATGTGCTGGTGAAGTTGCGAATGAAGGCTTCAGTGAAGTCGACCCAGCTATTGATGCTGTGGGGCTTCAGGCTGTTCAGCCATGTCCGGGCCGTGCCCTGGAGCATGAGAGGAACATACTTCACGGCGACTCGCTTGTTGCCGTTGGCGATGTTGACGGCTGTGGAGTAGTCTATCAGCCAATCCTCCGGTTTCACGGAGCTGGTGTACTTGGGTGTATCTTGGGGGAGCGTGAACCCTTTGGGGAAGGGCTCGTCTCTGATGTGGGGCCCGAAGCAAGGCGGACCCAACTCATCTTCTTCTTCCAACGCCAGGGATCTGTGGAGTCGGTCGATCCGGTGGCGGGCATCATTCTCTCCGACTCCCTCTCGGCGGCCAAGGCGATCTCCGAGAGTCGGATGCTCAACAGGCGGGGGAGAAACTCACCGCTCTCTTCGGGGCGGGGGAGGCAGATAATCATCCCGTCGCTCCACGGCTCTGGGGCGGCCGTCTTGGTCACGCTCGATGGTGATGCGAGTCCGGCTGTGGCTAGCAGCCGGCTCCTTCTCTTTCCTCCTGCGGACTCCGCCAGTCGGCGTCCGGGAGGTCGCGCCTTGGTCTCGGCGAGGGGGTAAGTCGTCGTTCGGCTGCTGCAGCGCGTCTGCGCGGCCGCCTGCCATGTTTTGTGCTGCAACCGCATCGAGGAGCTGCTGGACTCGCTCCGTTATGACACGGCGCTCTTCGCCTTCGAGGTTCTTCAGTTCTTCGGTCGCCGCTTGGGCGGCGCGGATGTTCTCCGCAGGGGTGGCGTACACGGGGCGTTTCGCCCCGAGCAAGTCGGCGATGGCCGCGCCGCGCTCTCGGACCGCACCTAGACGGCTCGGCCCAGTCGGAGCCGGCGAGCCGCCTACAGCACGATCCATCTCGCGCTGGTATGCTTCTGACAAGCGTCTCATGCTTGCCAACTTCTTGGTGCCTTCGATGATCTGAAGGCGGCGTTCTTCCAGCATCTCTGCGTCCGCGTCCTCTGGGATGGGCGCGGCCAGGTCTTGCAGGGCTGCTGGCAGCGGGTCCTGGGCATTTTTGCCGGAGTGCTCGCCGTGGCCGATGACGAGCACCTCCGTGACGGCTCTTCTGCCACTCTCCTCGTACGGAAGCGGCTCGTCGTAGACCACCATGTCGGTGGGGAAGATATCAAGCGATACGGCGTCGGAGTCGACGAGCATCGGGTCGGAGGAGCCTACGGACTCCAAATCTACAGCGGGCTCGCCGGCGACGTGGAGTTGGTCGAGGAGGCCCGCGAGAAGGTTCTCGGAGCCACCCGTGCCCGTACTCGGTGCAGGCTCGTCGGAGAGGCGCACCTCACCGATGAGTTCGGCGAGGCCGCTCGCGGCGCAGGCGGCTTCGGCGCCACGCAGCGTGTCGATGCAGACTCCATCTGGCGAGCCGGGCTGGCTGCGCTAGCCAGGGAGGAAGAGGGTTCCCGTCCAGAACAGATCTCCGGACGACGGTGCACCTCGCCCCACGGTGGGCGCCAAATGTCGGGGGTTGGATGCGACATATGCCAACGGGTGGCTTATCATGGTGGGGGCGAGTAGAACGTTGCCGGTGCCTGGAAACGGGACGAGGCGCAGACATGCACGCCGGCGAATCTTACCCAGCTTCGGGGCTCTCCGGGGAGATAACACCCCTACTGCTGCACTGCGGGGTCTCCGCATGATCACTATGGTATGATAGTACAGAGGTGCTCCTTGAGCTGTTTCGGGAAGCAGGAGGGAGCAAGGCTAGCTCTTTTCCCGCTTCTATGTGTCTAAAACCTATCCAGGGCCGAACCCTTTGCATGGGTGCCCCGGGGGGTTTATATAGGCCTACCCCCCAGGGGTACAACGGTAATCTGACTGGGCATGGCCCCCAGCCGTCAGTCTCTCTTGCAGCCGTCCTCCCTGCCGGCTTCTGGGGCCCGCCGACTGGCGGGCCCCGCGGACAGGCAGAACACTGTGCAGCACTCCTGATGACGCAGGCTCGGTCATGGGGTCGTGGGAACAGTGCCGCCGTCTGTCAGGCGATCACTGTCGCCACTCCCCGTCCAATCTGATTTATGGCTTGTGGGGCCCCGACTAGGAGACGGCCGACTCTGGGGAGGCCGACTCCCGGAGGGCCGTCTTCGGGCTCTCCGGCCATCTTCTTCTCTCTCACTGACGGGGGGCCCGGCGATCTCTGGGCCGTACAGGCTGCCGTCGTGGGCACAGTGCTTTGTGCACTGTGGCTGAAGTCAGGGGAGGCATGGCAACAGTGCCGCGCCTTACCGGAGATCTCCCGGTGATACGGCTCACTGTAGCCATACCTGCCTCCCGTGGGTTTGAGGGGACGGCCACGTCGGGGCCGTACCCTGCGTCGGTCTTCGTGAAAGGTCGCGGCCCGACTCTCATAGTCGGCCCCCTGAAAGGTCGCAAGCCTGGAGTCGGCTTGCTTTGGAGTCGCCATTTGGGGATTCGGCTCCTCCGAAGGTTGCCATCTAAGGACTCGGCTTCCCCAACGGTCGCCATCGGGGATTCGGCTTTCTCGAAGGTCGCCAACTGGGATTCGGCTGAGGGGCGCGGCTTGCCCCGATGTCTTGAAAGATCTTGGGTCCCGGGTCAGCCTACCCGTGTCCCATTACTCCGACAAGATTGGCACTAGATCCTCCCTCAATACCTCGAGCACGTGTGTCCTTTGCTCTCGCCTTTTCTTCCACGCCAAGAGTGCCAATGAGATCCGGAACGTAAAACTCCTGTCTCTTATGCTTCAGTAAGGTAGCAAAGTTCCTCCACGAAGGAGGAAGCTTAGTGATGATACCCCCGGCAACAAACTTGTCCGGTAGGATACAATTGAAGTGCTCAAGTTCCCTAGCGAATGATCAGATCTCGTGAGCCTGCTCAACCACGGGGCGCTCTTGGTCATCCTGTAATCATAGAATTGCTCCATGATGTACAGCTCGGTGCCGCATCCGAGACCCCAAACTTGGCCTCGAAAAGGCCCCACATATCTTTTCCATTGTCAATTGACGATAAGCATCAACTATGTTCTCACCAAGAACACTCAAGAGAGCAGCCTTAAACAAGGTATCCATTTTCTGAAAAGCTTGTGCCTGTTGGGCATCTTGCTCTCCTTCAGGTTTGCCAAGAGTGGCGTCATAGCAACTCATGGTTTGAAATCATAAGACTGCTCTCACGCGCCACCTCTTATAGTGGATACCCTCAAACATAGGAGGTCTCGTGGAAGCAGCAAAACCATTCGAGGTAAATTGCCTATAATAAGGTTTTTGGATTGTTGGAAATATGAGCAATTTACCGAATGACTTTATTAACAGAAATAGTAGATAAAACATGGCTAGTATAGCAGTGATAAAATAAGCCATGTGATTTGTCAAAGAGAAGGTAAACAGCATGTTCATATATGAACCATAACTAAATGTATCTAGAGCAGACAGTATAGCAGGTTGCACATATGAAATAGAGTATAACATACGTAGGGCAGAAACTAGAGCCAAGAACTGTAGTAGGACTTCTAACAGAAAGGAGAAGAACACGTACGACACAGTAGCAGCAGGAGCGCTAGACTTGGGGTCGGTGTCCTCGCCTGCCATGTCGTCGAGGAGGTCGTGGACGTCGGGGAAGAAGTCGCTGCCGGGAAGTAGTCGTCGGCGACCGGATCGTCCGTGATGAAGCAGCCAGTAGTCGCGCTGAGCGCTCCCCAAAAACCTTATCACCCTTCTCCCGTACAGGACTCAAAAGGTGCGGTTCCGGAGGCCTACTGTCTCGACTCGCGGTGCACGCCACAAGCCGGGATGAGGAAGACAGCAGCAGCGCAGAGAATGGAACTTGTGTGGCGAGAGGAAGAGGACCTTCTAATGTGTCTCTCTGTAGAGGAGCGACCTCTCTTATATAGGCACAAGAGATGGATGCGAACAGGCTGCGATGGGAGGTGAAGCAACGGAGGGAGGCGAAGTGAACAGGCAACATGTTCATATTAATTATCCACTACCGCAAAACTTTTCAGCTCCCAAGTGACCTTTCGTATACCCGTAGTGCGTGGCAAAAATTAGACATCGGCTCGGCTCATTCCCGCGGCGCGGCGCGGCGGGCGGCGGAGGAGGAGCACACGTGGATGTCCCTCTTGTTCTCATGCTCACACAAGTAGGGAAAGAACCTCCCTTATAAGGAGGTCCAACTCCCACTAGTCTAGCAATGTGGGACTAAACTTTAGTAGTATCCCTTGCCTTGCACAAATGGGCTAAGTGGGCCTCTAGGATTTATTGGGAATTTCTGAAATAGTTATTGGGCTGCCCCAATATAGACTAAATTCCAGCAAAAACCTCTCTTGAGGGCATCATTCTTGTAGCAAGTGTTGGTTGGAGGGGTCCAGTGGTGCAGCGGCTTTGTTTCCATGGCTGCATCAACGACAACGGGTCTTGGCGACATGGTGCAATAGTCACGGAGGATGATGGGTCTTGATGGACGAGCATAGGGCGGTGGTGTTGTTTGGTGTCGTGGTGGGGTCGATTGCAGAATGGCTTGGCAACGTGATTGCGTTGATCATTTCTGAAGATGGGACGACGGAACATGGTGGCATCTCATTCTAGAGCATGCGCATGAGATGCGGACACAGGGTTGTCTAGACAGGTTGCTGCTCTCGGCTTGATGTCGGGTGGCTTGGTGAGGCCACCAAATAAGATGGTGTGTGTTGAAGCGAGGTTTGGCACATCATCAAGCTTGTTGGTGTAGCGACAATGGTTGTCATACAGGTGGCTTTGGGTTGATCCATGTATTTGTTTTATTGAATAATGTTGAATAATATAATAAGAATGGTTGTTTACATTGCATGATCTAGAGACAAGTTTAAATTCTTAACCGTTTGTCCTATACTCCAATGCTCTCTCCTTACATTGTATTCTACATATATAAGACCAATGAACAAATATATTTAGCCTTTCTATGATTCCACACAACTATCCAACCTATCGGTGACAACTAGAGAAACATGTGGTGTGTGATAGAACGCACAAAGAATAAAAGCCAGATCGTGAAAATAGTGATGGATTATTCTTCAGCAGGAACAACAGCACAAACATATATCATCTTGATGGCCTAACACTCATTTTCCTTGCTTAAAGATGAAAAGAGTTACTCAACATTCGTTCCCTTTTTTAGTGTTGGTTCATACTATAGAAAAATAGTGTATATGTGGCTAGGTGTTAGCAATGAATGGAGGCGACTGTTAATTTCAATTACCATGTAGCCCAATAATAGGTACGAACCAACAAGCACAAAGGGAATAGGAAGCAGCGGACGCGGAGGTTGCTTGCACGTGCCATACTAGCATCAATACGGAAAGGGAATATGCGAACGGGATGACACTAGCTAAAACGGAAATAATACCTGGTCCAAAACCGAGCGTGAGGGCTGGGTCATGCATGCGTGCGCTTTAGCCACACCCCAACAAAATTGTCTTTTTTATTGAAAAAGCTAAATAAATGGTCTAGAGAAGTTATTTCACCCAGCTTGGGAAAATAGCAACATACCTAGTGAAAACACCCATTCACAGTGCAATTTTCCAGCCACTAGATCCATGATCAACAGCCTGGATGTGAGTTGGGAGGACCTCCAGGCCTCCAGTCACTTTGCAAAACCCCCTAGCTTAATTATCCTTCAAATTCAGCAACAAAGTCCAATATTTCCTCTCCTACGCATATTATATTCATCCATTAAATTATGTGAGCTGCTCCTTACATAATGCTCGGATCTCCCGGTGCGAGCCTAGGCCGGTACGACACACCAACTAGATACACTCACAAATCCTAGGTCTGACAGAGTATGGCCGTTGTTTGGGACTGCACTGTCACCTGTTGGCCGCCTTGTATTGAAACGAACAAGGCTGGGTCGATTGGCGGTGATGTGCCATGTCTATAGGAAAGGCCACACGTGGCTGGGGAAGATGGTTCCAGTGCTGCGACGAACCGTAGTGCAGTCTGCCAGGGGTAACCCCTGGGTTTAGCTGTGATTCAGGCTTTGAACAGTGTTCGCAATGGCTCCTATTCCTAGAATCCTAGTATATACGTACTGAATCCCAACTGCTTATATCAGCATATACATGCCACACAATATCATCCTCGATCATGCATGTGCAGCCAGATATCGGGCTAGCTAACTCAGTTAGGTATGTTGCTCACCTGATGGTGGCAGCTAGGACTAGAGATGGGCAAGTTTGAGTTTTGCAGCTACTACAGTTTTAGAAGTTGCCCCACTATATATGGGTTCACATGGATGCTGAATCCAAACTAGTGACTTATGATGATGCTGAACTGAAGTACTACCTCTAGGTGTATTTCTGCGCTATAGTTGTCCTGTGTTAAAGAGAGCAGATAATAAAATGCAATGAATGTGTTGATGTTGTTAAATTATGATCTAAATTCTAGTACCGTATTGGACTAGTCGTAGTATATACGGTATGGGCTTTTTGCGTTGGTACCGACGCGTACGAGTACAACTCGTTTACTTGTCCTCTAAGGACTCTCATGTATTGCCCTCTTATATACCCCATGTAGTCGCACCTCAGACGGCCTGTCGTCTCGTGCTTGTAATACTCCTCCTCATAGTGATTGCGCCTTCGTGCGTCCGTGGTTTTCTCCCGCAAGGGTTTTCACGTAAAAATCCGTGTCTCTCTTTGTCTCGTTTATTCTCGTTATTATCTAACAAGTGGTATACAGAGCAAAGTTTACAGATACGAGATTTGAGACGAGAGAGTTAGGATTTCGTCGGGTGCGCAGCCGCACGCGAGGCGGCGATCCGTCTAATCTGACAGCAAATCGATTTCATTGCCTACGAAGCCGCCGAGTCTCCCGCCGAGTCGGAGACGAGGTCTTCTGCACGAGGTTCAAGTACCGGGCAGCAGGTACGATTTGATTGCTGCTGGTCCAGGGCGATCTGTGTTGTTGCTGCTCGTAGGTCCCGAGACTGCGACGCTGCTATCGTTGCTTCGCATCACGTGAAATCCACCGAGCCGTCCTTGCTTCTCCACGTACTGGATCCAAGTCCCGAGGCAGCCATCTGCTGCTACTGACGTGAAGACAGCTGCAAGTTTACGGGAATTTCAACCGAAGCTGCTGCTGCTACTTACTCACGTGAGATTACGTGGCCACAGCACCTGTTGATTGCTAGTGCTACTGTTGCTACGTGAAACTAGTACTGGTCATTAGTACTTTCTACGTGTACATCGGAGGCTATCAGGTGCTATTTACTCAGTATTTTTTATTCACTCCGCAAATTAATTCTATCAAGAATTTTCTTTCGGCTTGTACTACTTTGTGTACACAGTCATATCGACTCATGGCATCCATGAAGTACGATCTTCCGCTGCTGGACCGTGACACAAGGTTTACCCTATGGCAAGTCAAGATGCGGGCGTTGTTGGCACAGTCCGACTATGATGTAGCACTGGATAGTTTTGGGAAGAACCAAATTCAGGACTGGACTGATGAGGAGAAAAGAATTGATCGTAAGGCTTTGTCACAAATTCAACTCCATTTGCATAATAATATTTTGCAGGAAGTTTTGAGCGAGAAAACTGCCGCCGCTCTATGGTTAAAGCTGGAAGGGATTTGCATGACTAAAGATCTCACCAGCAAGATGCATCTGAAGCAAAAATTATTCCTGCACAGGTTACCCGAGGGAGGTAATGTTTTGAATCATATTTCAGAATTTAAAGAGATCATATCTGATCTAGCTGCAATGGAGGTTAAGTATGAAGAGGAAGATACTGCTTTAATGTTACTTTGTTCACTGCCAAGTTCTTATACCAATTTTAGAGACACCATATTATACAGTCGTGATACTCTCACACTTAATGAAGTTCATGAAGCTTTGAACTCTAAGGAGAAGATGAAATTAATGGTTCCTCATGATGGTTCGAGTTCATCCCAAGCCGAGGGATTATCTGTTCGTGGCAGGACAAAGGAGAAGAGCTCCAATAATGGAAACAGAGGCAAAAGTAAAAACGGCTACAGGGGCCGGTCGCAATCCAGAGACAAGAAGTATTGCAGGTATTGCAAGAGAGACGGGCATGACATCTCAGAGTGTTTCAAGTTGTAGAATAAAGAAAAGAGGAAAGGTAACAAACAAGGTGAAAATTCTGCTAACATTGCTCGTGATGATAGTTCCGATGATGCTCTTGTCATTATTGCTGGATGTGCTGAGACCAATGATGAGTGGGTACTTGATACTGCATGCACTTTTCATATGTGTCCACATAGAGATTGGTTTACTACTTTTGATTCCACTACTTCTGCTGGTTCCGTTTTGGGTTTTGATAATTCACCATGCAAGATTGAAGGCATAGGTTCCGTTCGAATCAAGATGTTTGATGGCATGATCAGAACTTTGACAGATGTTCGGTATATTCCGAAGATGAAGAGAAATCTTATCTCTGTTAGTGCCCTTGATGCAAAGGGTTACAAGTATTCAGGTGGAGATAGTGTTTTGAAGGTCACCAAAGGCTCCCTTGTTGTGATGAAAGGTGACTTAAGTTCGACCAATGGTCTTTATTACCTTCGAGGTTCTACCGTTTGTAACGCTTCTCCAGTTGTTTCAAAGAATTTGATTGTGATCTTGCTAACCTTTGGCATATCGTCTTGGACATATGAGTGAACTTGGTTTAGCGAGTTAAATAAGAGAGGTCTTCTTGATGGATATGAACCTGGTAAATTGAAATTTTGTGAGCATTGTATCTTCGGCAAGCACAAGAGGGTGAAGTTCAACACTTCGACTCATACAACTGAAGGTATTCTTGATTATGTGCATTCTGATTTATGGGGACCATCTCGCAAGAAGTCATTAGGTGGTGCAAGTTACATGCTGACTATTATTGATGATTATTCAAGAAAAGTTTGGCCTTATTTCTTGAAGCATAAATATGAAGCATTCTCAGCTTTTAAGGAGTGGAAGATTATGATTGAGAGACAAACTGAAAGGAAGGTAAAAATACTTCGCACTGATAATGGTATGGAATTCTGTTCTAAGCAATTTAAGAATTATTGCAAGTCTGAAGGCATTGTCAGACATTACGCCGTTCCTTATACCCCTCAACAAAACGGTATTGCTGAGCGTATGAACAGGACCATTATTTCCAGAGCCCGTTGCATGTTGTCCAATGCATGTTTGCATAGGCGTTTTTGGGCTGAGGCCGCTTCCACTGCTTGTTATCTCATTAACCGTTCACCATCTATTGCTCTTAATAAGAAAACTCCAATTGAGGTATGGTCTGGTTCACTGCTGATTATTCACAGTTGAGAGTTTTTGGTTGCCTCGCTTATGCTCATGTTGATAATGGAAAATTGGAGCCTAGGGCTGTTAAGTGCATCTTTCTTGGTTATAAGTCTGGTGTTAAAGGTTTTAAATTGTGGAATCCTGAAACCCAGAAGGTTGTTATTAGCAGAAATGTTATCTTTAATGAAACTGCTATGTTACATGATGTTTCATCTACTAATGTTCCTATTGAGAGTGAACAGCAGCCTACTATTCAGCAGCCTACTGTTCAGGTGGAGCATGTTATTGATTCAGGTGATACATCTGGTAATGAAAATGTTGATGCACATGATGAACCCGTCGTTGATGATGAACATGTCACTCCCACTCCAAATCAGCATATTGTTCCGCCCAGTTGGAATCTTGCACGTGACAGAGTTAGATGGGGTATTAATAAACCTGACAGGTTAATTGAAGAGTGCAATATTGTTTCTTTTGCTTTATCTATTGCAGAAGAAATTGAAGGTAATGCTGAGCCTTCTTCATATTCCGAGACTATTATTTCTGGTGATAGTAATAAGTGGATGACCTCTATGCATGATGAGATGGAATCACTTGAAAAGAATGGCACTTGGGATTTAGTAAAATTGCCTAGAGAGAAGAAACCTATTCGTTGCAAGTGGGTTTTCAAGAGGAAAGAAGGTGTTTCTCCTAATGATGAGACAAGATATAAAGCAAGGTTAGTTGCTAAAGGTTATAGCGATTCGGTATTGACTATAACAAAGTCTTTTCTCTGTTGTGAAGCATAGCTCTATTCGCACTTTACTCGATATTGTTGCCATGCATGATCTTGAGCTGGAACAATTGGATGTTAAAACTGCATTCTTACATGGAGAATTAGAAGAGGATATTTATATGGAACAACCTGAAGGTTTTGTTATTCCTGGAAAAGAAAAGCTTGTCTGTAAGTTAAAGAAATCTCTTTATGGATTGAAGCAATCCCCTAGACAGTGGTACAAGAGATTTGACACCTTTATGCTCTCTCAAGGTTTCAAAAGGTCTAATTATGATAGTTGTGTTTATTTGAAAACTGTCAATGGTTCAACTATTTATTTGCTCCTTTATGTTGATGATATGCTTATTGCAAAGAGTATGTCAGAGATTAATGAACTAAAGAGGCAATTGAGTAATCAATTTGAGATGAAGGATTTGGGTGCAGCAAAGAAAATTCTTGGCATGGAAATATCCAGAGATAGACCGTCTGGAAAAGTATATCTAAGTCAGAAGGGATATATTGATAAAGTTCTTCGTCGTTTTAATATGCATAATGCCAAGCCGGTGAGTACACCGTTAGCTGCACACTTCAAATTATCATCAGCTTTATGTCCTAAATCAGATGCAGATATTGAGTACATGTCTAGAGTTCCCTATTCGAGTGCAGTTGGTTCACTTATGTATGCCATGGTTTGTTCTCGTCCTGACTTATCATATGCATTGAGTGTTGTCAATAGATACATGGCTAATCCGGGAAAAGAGCATTGGAAAGCAGTTCAGTGGATTTTCAGATATCTGCGTGGTACTTCTAATGCTTATTTACAGTTTTCGAAAACTGGAGTTGGACTTGTTGGTTTTGTTGATTCTGATTTTGCTGGTGATTTGGATAAGAGAAGATCACTCACAGGTTATGTTTTCACCATTGGTGGTTGTGCAGTGAGTTGGAGAGCAACTTTGCAGTCTATTGTGGCTTGTTCCACTCTCGATGCCGAGTATATGGCTATTTCGAGGCATGCAAAGAAGCTATCTGGTTGAGAGGTTTGTACACCGAGCTTTGTGGAGATTCATCTTGCCCTACCATATTTTACGATAGTCAAAGTGCCATATATCTTACAAAGAATCCAATGTATCATGAGAGGACAAAGCACATTGATGTTAGATTTCATTATATTCGAGATGTTGTTGCTGAAGGCAATTTGAAGGTATGCAAGATAAGTACTCATGATAATCCTGCTGATATGATGACAAAGCCAGTTTCTACCAATAAGTTTGAGCTTTGCTCAAGCTTAGTTGGTATCTCTCACTAGTCCTATGGACTTTGACGCACAAGGTGTTTATGCTGATTTGGATGGAGTTATTCACTTTCTTCGACTACTGGAGGGAATTTGGATCAAGGTGGAGATTGTTAAATTATGATCTAAATTCTAGTACCGTATTGGACTAGTCGTAGTATATACGGTATGGGCTTTTTGCGTTGGTACCGACGCGTACGAGTACAACTCGTTTACTTGTCCTCTAAGGACTCTCATGTATTGCCCTCTTATATACCCCATGTAGTCGCACCTCAGACGGCCTGTCGTCTCGTGCTTGTAATACTCCTCCTCATAGTGATTGCGCCTTCGTGCGTCCGTGGTTTTCTCCCGCAAGGGTTTTCACGTAAAAATCCGTGTCTCTCTTTGTCTCGTTTATTCTCGTTATTATCTAACAGATGTACTTCTGTTAAATATCACCTGAGATAACATGAACAGCACACACCAATTTTTCTTTGGCACCAATTTTTCTTTGGGATTTCCTACGGGGGTTGCTCAGATTAATCTGGAAGACAAACAAGGACCTCAAAAGTTCCAAGACAACACAAAAACTGCTGCAAGAGTGCAAAACACTAGCATGGGTTAGAAATCTTGTAGAGACCGTCATCAAATATGGCTTGTGCACACTAGAGTGAGGGAATCTGGCAAAGGGGTACGCCAATAGGGTGACCCTGCTCGCGAACCAGATCACCCTCCCCAACCAATCGGCTTTCATTCAAGACCGTTATATTCTGGATGGGGTGCTGGTCCTTCACGAAGTCCTCCATGAGGTCCGATCCAAACACCTTAAGGCGGTCTTCCTGAAGATTGACTTTCATAAAGCCTATGACACGGTTAGCTGGCCCTTCCTTCGGGAAGTTCTTCTGCGAAAAGGCTTTGATGACCGCTGGGTGACGCGGGTTATGCAGATGGTCTCGTGTGGGCGCACCGCCATCAACATCAATGGGGAGATCGGTCCCTACTTCCCCACTTTCTGTGGGGTGAGGCAGGGCGACCCATTCTCCCCCTTCCTGTTTAACATGGTGGTTGATGCTCTTGCGGCCATTCTGGATAAGGCCAAGGCCGCGGGCCATATTAGAGGTATCACCCCATCACTCACTACTAGGAAAAGGCCTATTAATGGCGCACCGGTTTTGCCTACTAATGGCGCACTACCGGTGCGCCATTAGTAGCACGCCATTAGAATTCTTTACTAATGGCGCACCACTACTAATGGCGCACCAGGCAGTGCGCCATTAGTATGTAACTCCATGCGCCATTAGTATGCCTCCGGGGCCATATGTAACCATGTGCTTTGTCACACTAATGGCGACTCTGCCTTGATCGCCATTAGTATCCTTTGGCATACTAATGGCGCTCTGCCTTGATCGCCATTAGTATGAATATTTGGTTTTTTTTGCTTTTCTGATTTTTGCACAGGTTACAAAATATATTATTGGACAGAATATAGACAGCAGCACACGGCAACATCAGATTCATCGAATAAAATAGAAGATTAGTCTCCAAATACAATTCATCATATTAGTCTCCGAATTCAAAAGACCGAACAAAGATAAAACATTACAAGTCTCAAGACCGCGAGTATCGAGTTTGTCTTCACATTACAAGTCGATATCGATCATCTAAACTACCATCACATAAAAGAGAGTTGTGGTCATCACGATGAGCATCATCGCGATCAAACTGGTCCTCATCTGGTTCCTCCAACGCTCCCTCCTCTCTCCCGCTAGATAGCGGGCATATCTAGATTCGGCCTCCGCCCTAGTGGTGTACCCTTTATGGCTATTACCGCTGAAACGGTGAATCTGTCTCCGACACTCCTCCCAGTCGTCGTAGACTCCGGGAACCTTACCCTTGTACTTGAGTGAATTCCTCCTTGACGGTGCGGAGCGCATTCGGACGCCGGTCCTTCCTTTGCTTCTTCGATTGGCTGCCATCCGTGTGTGCGCCACCATCATCAGTGGTGGCATCCTCGGCGGCACCATCAGTGGTGTCATCCGCGACGCCACTAGGGGTTGTGTAATCAGGATCGGTGTCTTCCGCGGCGTCCTCATAGCGGTGAGGTTGTTCCTCCATCTCCTGGGACAGGTCCTAGAATTGCTTGCCGCCCGAACCACCGGTCTCATCGTTGTGGGCCATGTTTCGCTCTAAATAGGAAAAAAGTTTGGTCAAAAAGTTGGTTATTGTCAAGGAACAAGATCATGGTCTCATCATTTAGGGTTTGTCGACACCGAGGCACCCTAAAAGCTTAAGCTTTCATCATTTAGGGTTTGTCGACGCCGAGGCACCCTAAAAGCCTAAGCGTACATCATTTAGGTTCTCATCGACACCGAGGCATCCGGGGCAGCCAAGTTAAGTTTTCATCATTTAGGGTTTATCGATGCCGAGGCACCCTAGGTTGGGCCTAATCACTTGGCACTAATCACTTGGCTCTATTGCCACCTATGTTGGGTTTATCATCTAGGGTTTATCGATGCTAAGGAGAATTCTAAGTTGGGCCTAATCACTTAGCTCTATTGCCACCTATGGTTTAATGCAGCAAGAATGGCGGGGCAGTTGATCCTACTTAACTAAGTACTAAGATACCCCGGCCCATGCATTAGTTGCAAGTACCCTATATGTCCTATTTTTAGCAAAGTCATGCTAAAATTCACGGAAAATTTCAGCATGACCTTTGGTGAAAATAGGACATATGGAGTACCCGAATTTGCCGGAACGGAAGTTAATCAACATTCCGACAAACTCAAGGGCCTCTCGGGGTACCTGCAAATTCATCACGACACGATGGTCGGAGACATGACCTTTGCAAAATGGTCGAAGACACGATGGTCTTTCTCAATGTGATCAATTGATGGATCAACACATAAAACATGTCCAATAAGTATGATTTATAGAGTCAACATCAGTATGAATATATATAAAGTTTTTCTTCAGGAAATAAAAATACAATGCATACATACATACTTAAGCAGGTAGATAGATAGATAGATAGATAGATAGATAGATGAGCATGTTCAGTTTACAACAATGAATATAAACAAGCAAAGAATGCATGCAAGTTTAAAGTCAAACGTTTCAGTTAATGCAAGTACTCCTCTTGCTCTCTACTTTCTCTCTTCTCTTCCTCAGTTAATTAACTGAATTTTACTGATGTTGTTGTTAACTGAATTTTAATCAGCTGCTGAAGAACACCTTCAGTTTCGTCAGATATAGGTGTAGTTTTCAGTCTCTGTCAGTTTCATCAGAGAAGATTGCTTTCAGTTTCAAATAATCCGAGCTGCGCCTCGGTCGTAGTTTGTTAGGTTTCTCCGTGGCCCTGACCCGACCATGGGATGGCACGAACTAGACGGTCATGGCTGCATCGCGGGTGACGCGCGGGGAGCGCTGGGATGGTAGTGCTCACGACCCGGAAGTGGCCTAGTTTCTCGTTTTTTGTTAGCTGTGTAATCACTGAATAAGAAGAGAAATAGAGAGCAGAAAAGCTGCGAAGTTGAACGTGGGACAAACACATTATAACTGAATTTTACCACGTCTCCCCTCCTGGACGTTTCAGAAACAGGAGGTCCCACGTCTCCCCTCCAGAGTTTTCGAGGTCCCACGTCTCCCCTCCAAAGGGCAGGACGTTTGAGTTTTCGAGGCAACTCCCCACATCTCCCCTCCACTGGCAACTCCCCACGACGCAGAGGGGGTTTTCTGTTGGGGAACGTTGCAAAAAATTAAAATTTTTCCTACGGCTTCACCAAGATCCATCTATGAGTTCATCTAAGCAACGAGTCATAGGAGAGAGTTTGCATCTACATACCACTTGTAGATCACGTGCGGAAGCTTGCAAGGGAATGGTGATGATGGAGTCGTACTCGACGTGATTGAATCACCGATGTCCAAGTGCTGAGCGGACAGCACCTCGCGTTCAACACACGACGGGACGGAAGGCGTCTCCTCCTTCTTGATCCAGCAAGGGGAAGGAGAGGTTGAGGAAGCTCGCCCAACGGCAGCACGACGGCGTGGTGGTGTTGGTGCAGCGAGAAGATCTCGGCGAGGCTTCGCCAAGCACTTAACGGAGGAGGAGAGGTGTTGGGGAGGGGAGGGGCTGCGCCTTTTGATGTATACAGCAGCCCTCCCCCCACCCCTCTATTTATAGGGGAAGGGGCAAGGGGAGCCGACCCCTCTAGATGGGATCTAGAGGGGGGCGGCGGCCAGGGAGGGGAGGTTTGCCCCCCAAGCAAGGGGCCCTCCTCGTGGTTCCCCCAACCCTAGGCGCATGGGCCCAAGGTGGGGCGCGCCCAGCCCTCCAGGGGCTGGCTCCCTCCCCTTTGCGGCCCATGTGGCCCTCCGGGAGGGGTGGCCCCTCCCGGTGGACCCTCGGAACCCCTCCGGTGGCCCCGGTACAATACCGATAACCCCCGGAAACTTTCCGGTGTCCGTATGACAACTTCCCATATATAAAACTTCACCTCCGGACCATTCCGGAACTCCTCGTGACGTCTAGGATCTCATCCGGGACTCCGAACGACATTCGGTAGTCACATACTAGTCTTCCTAATAACCCTAGCGTCACCAAACCTTAAGTGTGTAGACCCTACGGGTTCGGGAGACATGCAGACATGACCGAGACGACTCTCGGGCAATAACCAACAGCGGGATCTGGATACCCATGTTGGCTCCCACATGCTCCTCGATGATTTCATCGGTTGAACCACGATGTCGAGGATTCGATCAAAACCCTGTATGCAATTCTCTTTGTCAATCGGTACGTTACTTGCCCGAGACTCGATCGTCGGTATCCCAATACCTTGTTCGGTCTCGTTATCGCAAGCCACTTTACTCGCATCAGTAATGCATGATCCGTGGCCAACACCTTGGTCACCTTGAGCTCATTATGATGATGCATTACCGAGTGGGCCCGAGATACCTCTCGTCATACGGAGTGACAAATCCCGATCTCGATCCGTGTCAACCCGCAGATACTTTCGGAGATACTTGTAATGCATCTTTATAGTCACCCAGTTACGTTGTGACGTTTGATACACCCAAGGCACTCCTACGGTATCCGGGAGTTACACGATCTCATGGTCGAAGGAAGAGATACTTGACATTGGCAAAGCTCTAGCAAACGAACTACACGATCTTTGTGCTATGCTTAGGATTGGGTCTTGTCCATCACATCATTCTCCTAATGATGTGATCCCGTTATCAACGACATCCAATGTCCATAGTCAGGAAACCATGACTATCTGTTGATCACAACGAGCTAGTCAACTAGAGGCTCACTAGGCACATATTGTGGTCTATGTGTTCACACATGTGTATTACGATTTCCGGATAATACAATTATATATAGCATGAACAAAAGACAATTATCATGAACAATGAAATATAATAATACTTTTATTATTGCCTCTAGGGCATATTTCCAACAGTCTCCCACTTGCACTAGAGTCACCAATCTAGTTACATTGTGATGAATCGAACACCCATAGAGTTCTGGTGTTGATCATGTTTTGCTCGCGAGAGAGGTTTAGTCAACGGATCTGCAACATTTAGATCCGTGTGTACTTTGTAAATCTCTATGTCTCCATCTTGAACATTTTCGCGGATGGAGTTGAAACGACGCTTGATGTGCCTGGTCTTCTTGTGAAACCTGGGCTCCTTGGCAAGTGCAATAACTCCAGTGTTGTCACAGAAGAGTTTGGTCGGCCCCGACGTATTGGGTATGACTCCAAGGTCGGTGATGAACTCCTTCACCCAAATCGCTTCATGCGCTGCCTCCGAGGCTGCCATGTACTCCGCTTCACACGTAATCCCGCCACGACGCTTCTCGCTTGCAGCTGCACCAGCCATTGCTCCACCATTCAACATATACACGTATCCGGTTTGTGACTTAGAGTCATACAGATCTGAGTCGAAGCTAAGCGTCAACGTAACCCTTACGACGAGCTCTTCGTCTCCTCCATAAAGCGAAACATGTCCTTCGTCCTTTTCGTGTACTTCAGGATATTCTTGACCGCTGTCGGTGTTCCTTGCGGGATTACTTTGGTATCTTGCTACCAAACTTACGGCAAGGTTTACATCGGTCAGTACACAGCATGGCATACATAATAGATCCTATGGCTGAAGCATAGGGGATGACACTCATCTCTTCTTTATCTTTTGCCGTGGTCGGTGACTGAGCTGAGCTCAATCTCACACCTTGTAACATGGGAAAGAACCCCTTCTTGGACTGATCCATTTTGAACCTTTTCAAAATCTTATCAAGGTATGTGCTTTGTGAAAGACCTATGAGGCGTCTCGATCTATCTCTATAGATCTTGATGCCTAATATATAAGCATCTTCTCCAAGGTCCTTCATTGAAAAACACTTATTCATGTAGGCCTTAATGCTGTCCAGAAGTTCTATATTATTTCCCATCAAGAGTATGTCATCTACATATAATATGAGAAATGCTACAGAGCTCCCACTCACTTTCTTGTAAATGCAGGCTTCTCCATAAGTCTGCATAAACCCAAACGCTTTGATCATCTCATAAAAGCGAATGTTCCAACTCCGAGATGCTTGCACCAGTCCATAAATGGATCGCTGGAGCTTGCATACTTTGTTAGCGTTCTTAGGATCGACAAAATCTTCCGGCTGCATCATATACATCTCTTCCTTAAGATGTCCGTTGGAAAGCTGTTTTGACGTCCATCTGCCATATCTCATAATCATAGTTTGCGGCAATTGCTAACATGATTCGGACGGACTTCAGCTTCGCTACGGGAGAGAATGTCTCGTCGTAGTCAATCCCTTGAACTTGTCGATAACCCTTAGCGACAAGTCGAGCTTTATAGATGGTAACATTACCATCCGCGTCCGTCTTCTTCTTAAAAATCCATTTGTTTTCTATCGCTCGCCGATCATCGGGCAAGTCTGTCAAAGTCCATACTTTGTTTTCATACATGGATTCTATCTCGGACTTCATGGCTTCAAGCCATTTGTTGGACTCTGGGCCCGCCATCGCTTCTTCATAGTTCAAAGGTTCATCGTTGTCTAACAACATGATTTCCAGGACAGGGTTGCCGTACCACTCTGGCGCGGAGCGTGTCCTTGTAGACCTACGAAGTTCAGTAGTAACTTGATCCGAAGTACCTTGATCATCATCATTGTTTTCCTCTTCAGTTGGTGTGGGCATCACAGGAACGGTCTCCTGCGCTGCACCACTTTCCCGTTCGAGAGGTAGTACTTCATCGAGTTCTACTTTCCTCCCACTTACTTCTTTCAAGAGAAACTCTTTCTCCAGAAAGCATCCGTTCTTGGCAACAAAGATCTTGCCTTCGGATCTTAAGTAGAAGGTATACCCGACAGTTTCCTTAGGGTATCCTATGAATACGCATTTTTCCGACTTGGGTTCAAGCTTTTTAGGTTGAAGTTTCTTGACATAAGCATCGCATCCCCAAACTTTTATAAACGACAGCTTAGGTTTCTTCCCAAACCATAATTCATACGGTGTCGTCTCAACGGATTTAGACGGTGCCCTATTTAAAGTGAATGTAGCTGTCTCTAGAGCGTATCCCCAAAATGATAGTGGTAAATCGGTAAGAGACATCATAGACCGCACCATATCCAATAGAGTGCGATTATGACGTTCGGACACACCGTTTCGCTGAGGTGTTCCAGGCGGCGTGAGTTGTGAAACGATTCCACATTTCCTTAAGTGTGTACCAAATTCGTGACTTAAGTATTCTCCTCCACGATCTGATCGTAGGAACTTTATCTTTCGGTCACGTTGATTCTCCACCTCATTCTGAAATTCCTTGAACTTTTCAAAGGTCTCAGACTTGTGTTTCATTAAGTAGACATACCCATATCTACTTAAGTCATCAGTGAGAGTGAGAACATAACGATATCCTCCGCGAGCCTCAACGCTCATTGGACCGCACACATCGGTATGTATGATTTCCAACAAGTTGGTTGCTCGCTCCATTGTTCGGAGAAAGGAGTCTTGGTCATTTTGCCCATGAGGCATGGTTCGCATGTGTCAAAGCGATTCATAATCAAGAGACTCTAAAGTCCATCAGCATGGAGCTTCTTCATGTGCTTGACACCAATGTGACCAAGGCGGCGATGCCACAAGTATGTGGGACTATCGTTATCAACTTTACATCTTTTGGCATCCACACTATGAACATGTGTAATATTACGCTCGAGATTCATCAAGAATAAACCATTGACCATCGGAGCATGACCATAAAACATATCTCTCATATAAATCGAACAACCATTATTCTCAGACTTAAATGAGTAGCCATCTTGTATTAAACGAGATCCAGATACAATGTTCATGCTCAAACTTGGCACTAAATAACAATTATTAAGGTTCAAAACTAATCCCGTGGGTAAATGTAGGGCAGCGTGCGACGGTGATCACATCGACTCTGGAACCATTCCCGACGCAGCATCATCACCTCGCCCTTCGCCATCTCCGTTTATTCCGCAGCTCTGCTGTGAGTTACAAATATGAGCAACGGCACCGTATCAAATACCGGGAGTTACTACAGTCTTGGTAAGGTACACATCAATTACATGTATATCAAATATACCTTTGGTGTTGCGGCCTTCTTATCCGCTAAGTATTTGGGGCAGTTCCGCTTCAAATGACCCTTCCCTTGCAATAAAAGCACTTCGATCTCGGGCTTGGGTCCATTCTTTGACTTCTTCCCAAGCAAGCGGCTTACGGGCGCGGCAACATCTTTGTCGTCCTTCTTGAAGTTCTCCTTACCCTTGCCCTTCTTGAACTTAGTGGTCTTATTGACCATCAACACTTGATGTTCTTTCTTGATTTCAGCCTCTGCTGACTTCACATCGAGAACACTTCAGAATGGTCTTCACCATCCCCGCATGTTGTAGTTCATCACAAAGCTCTTGTAGCTTGGTGGGAGCGATCGAGGATTCTGTCAATGACCGCCTCATTTGGGAGGTTAATGTTCATTTGGGTCATACGGTTGTGTAACCGGACATCTTCAGGATGTGCTCACTGACAGAACTGTTTTCTCCATCTTACAACTGTAGAACTTGTCGGAGACATCATATCTCTCGACCCGGGCATGAGCTTGGAAAACTAGTTTCAGCTCTTCCAACATCTCATATGCTTCGTGATGCTCAAAACGCTTTTGGAGCCCCAATTCTAAGTGTAAAGCATGCCGCCTTGAGCGAGGGAGTAATCATCAAGACGAGTTTGCCAAGCATTCATAATGTCTTGGTTCTGGGACGGGGCGTCACCTAGCGGTCCTTCTAGGACATATTGCTTCTGGCAGATATGAGGATAATCCTCGTGTTAGGACCCGATCCGTATAGTTGCTGCCATCATCTTTCAGCTTGGTTTTCTCTAGGAGCGTTGAAGTTGATGTTGACATTAGCGTTGGCCATTTGATCTACAAGACATATTTGCAAGGTTTTAGACTAAGTTCATGATAATAAAGTTCTAATCAAATTATGAACTCCCACTTAGATTAGACATCCCTCTAGTCATCTAAGTGTTACACGATCCGAGTCGACTAGCCCGTGTCCGATCATCACGTGAGACGGACTAGTCATCGTCGGTGAACATCTTCATGTTGATCGTATCTTCCATACGACTCGTGTTCGACCTTTCGGTCTCCGTGTTCCGAAGCCATGTCTGCACATGCTAGGCTCGTCAAGTTGACCCTAAGTGTTTTCGCTGTGTAAAACTGTCTTACACCCGTTGTATGTGAACATAAGAATCCATCACACCCGATCATCACGTGGTGCTTAGAAGCGACGAACTGTAGCAACGGTGACAGTTAGGGGAGAACATTTCTTGAAATTTTTGTAAGGGATCATCTTATTTACTACCGTCGTCCTAAGTAAATAAGATGCATAAACATAATAAACATCACATGCAATTATATAGTTGTGACATGATATGGCCAATATCATATAGCTCCATTGATCTCCATCTTCGGGGCTCCATGATCATCTTGTCACCGGCTTGACACCATGATCTCCATCATCATGATCTCCATCATCGTGTCTTCATGAAGTTGTCACGCCAACGACTACTTCTACTTCTATGGCTAACGCGTTTAGCAATAAAGTAAAGTAGTTTACATGGCGTTCTTCAATGACACGCAGGTCATACAAAAAATAAAGACAACTCCTATGGCTCCTGCCGGTTCTCATACTCATCGACATGCAAGTCATGAATCCTATTACAAGAACATGATCTCATACATCACAATTCATCATTCATCACAACTTCTGGCCATATCACATCACATGATCAATCGCTGCAAAAACAAGTTAGACGTCCTCTAATTGTTGTTGCATCTTTTACGTGGCTGCAATTGGGTTCTAGCAAGAACGTTTTCTTACCTACGAATAACCACAATGTGATTTTGTCAACTTCTATTTACCCTTCATAAGGGCCCTTTTCATCGAATCCGCTCCAACTAAAGTGGGAGAGACAGACACCCGCCAGCCACCTTATGCAACTAGTGCATGTCAATCGGTGGAACCGGTCTCACGTAAGTGTACGTGTAAGGTTGGTACGGGCCGCTTCATCCCACAATACCGTTGAAGCAAGAAAAGACTAGTAGAGGCAAGTAATTTGACAAGATCCACGCCCACAACAAAATTGTGTTCTACTCATGCATTAGAGAACTACGCATAGACCTAGCTCATGATGCCACTGTTGGGGAACGTTGCAAAAAATTAAAAAATTTCCTACGGTTTCACCAAGATCCATCTATGAGTTCATCTAAGCAACGAGTCATAGGAGAGAGTTTGCATCTACATACCACTTGTAGATCACGTGCGGAAGCTTGCAAGGGAATGGTGATGATGGAGTCGTACTCGACGTGATTCGAATCACCGATGTCCAAGTGCTGAACGGACAACACCTCCGCGTTCAACACACGCATGGGACGGGAGACGTCTCCTCCTTCTTGATCCAGCAAGGGGGAAGGAGAGGTTGAGGAAGCTCGCTCCAACGGCAGCACGATGGCGTGGTGGTGTTGGTGCAGCAGTACTCCGACAGGGCTTCGCCAAGCACTTAACGGAGGAGGAGAGGTGTTGGGGAGGGGAGGGGCTGCGCCTTTTGATGTATACACCAGCCCTCCCCCCACCCCTCTATTTATAGGGGAAGGGGCAAGGGGAGCCGACCCCTCTAGATGGGATCTAGAGGGGGCGGCGGCCGAGGAGGAGGTTGCCCCCAAGCAGGCGGCCCCTCGGGGTTTCCCCAACCCTAGGCACATGGGCCCAAGGTGGGGCGGCCAGCCTCCAGGCTGGCTCCCTCCCTTGCGGCCCATGTGGCCCTCCGGGAGGTGGCCCTCCAGTGGACCCGGAACCCCTTGGTGGCCCGGTACAATACCGATAACCCCCGGAAACTTTCCGGTGTCCGTATGACAACTTCTCATATATAAAACTTCACCTCCGGACCATTCCGGAACTCCTCGTGACGTCCGGGATCTCATCCGGGAATCCGAACGACATTCGGTAGTCACATACTAGTCTTCCTAATAACCCTAGCGTCACCGAACCTTAAGTGTGTAGACCCTACGGGTTCGGGAGACATGCAGACATGACCGAGACGACTCTCGGGCAATAACCAACAGCGGGATCTGGATACCCATGTCGGCTCCCACATGCTCCTCGATGATTTCATCGGTTGAACCACGATGTCGAGGATTCGATCAAAACCCTGTATGCAATTCCCTTTGTCAATCGGTACGTTACTTGCCCGAGACTCGATCGTCGGTATCCCAATACCTTGTTCAGTCTCGTTACGGCAAGTCACTTTACTGCATCAGTAATGCATGATCCGTGGCCAACACCTTGGTCACCGTGAGCTCATTATGATGATGCATTACTGAGTGGGCCCAGAGATACCTCTCCGTCATACGGAGTGACAAATCCGATCTCGATCCGTGTCAACCCAACAGATACTTTCGGAGATACCGTAATGCACCTTTATAGTCACCCGATTACGTTGTGACGTTTGATACACCCAAGGCACTCTTCGGTATCCGGAGTTACGATCTCATGGTCGAAGGAAGAGATACTTGACATTGGCAAAGCTCTAGCAAGCGAACTACGATCTTTGTGCTATGCTTAGGATTGTGTCTTGTCCATCACATCATTCTCCTAATGATGTGATCCCGTTATCAACGACATCCAATGTCCATAGTCAGAAACCATGACTATCTGTTGATCAACGAGCTAGTCAACTAGAGGCTCACTAGGGACATATTGTGGTCTATGTGTTCACACGTGTATTACGATTTCCAGATAATACAGTTATAGCATGAACAAAAGACAATTATCATGAACAATGAAATATAATAATACTTTTATTATTGCCTCTAGGGCATATTTCCAACATTTTCTTCCCACGTCCAGGTAACTCCCCTCCTATTCCATTGCCGCTCCATCTTCCTCCCTCTGCCTCCCTCCTCATTCCATTGCCGCTCCATCTTCCTCACTCTGCCTCCTTCTGCCTCCAGCATCAAGCAACTCCCCTCTGCCTCCACCATCGCTGTCCAGGAGGGCAATGGCGGAGGAATCGTGGAGCAACTCCCCTCCGTCTGCCAAGAGAATGGCGGAGGCATCGTGGAGCAACTCCCCTCCGTCTGCCAAGCATCACCGTGGTGAGGCGTCTGGCAAGGAGGCGCTGGTGGTCGACGACGACTTTCCGGTCCCCGGGCAGAAGCGGGACTACACCGTGCCGCTCAAGGTTGATATCCACCTGAAGGAGCCGCTGGATGTCGTATGCACCAGCAATCCAGACGAAGCCGACAAGATGATCCTCAAGATGAGGAGGAGGCTCGGCGGCATGCTTCCTCGGAATATCGGCGTTGATGTCGAGTATACCAGGGAAGACAAACCTCCGCAAATTGCTGCAGTTCTGCAGTTATGCATGGAGGATCTCGTCCTGGTATACCACATCACCGCGGCAACCAAATGGTAAAAACATCCAGTTTCTGTCTAATTAGTAGTTTTTTGGTGATCATACAGAATGTTGTCTACAAGTTTTTGTGATCATTTAGTAGTTGTTATGAATGTTGTCTTGTAATGCAAAAGATTGCAAAAAAATACATCATTGAGATGTTATGCTTGCTGTTTTGATCATACAGAATGTTGTCTTCTAGTTGTTGTGATCATTTAGTAGTTGTTGTGATCATACTGTTTTAACTGAATTTTGGTCAGAACTGAAGATGCTATTTTTAACTGAATTTTGCTTCAACTGAACCCATTTTAATTCTGTAGTTTCTGAAGTTTTTGAAGTAGATGAATTTGATGCACCAGATTAATTTGATGTAGGCCCAAGGAACTCCGCCCGCTCCTGCAGGAGAAGAAGTTGTACACCTTTGTTGGCTTTAGCATTGGAGGCGACAAGGCGAAGCTTAAGTTGTCTGGTTTGGAGATCAACCCCGACAAGTACGTCGACTTGCAGCGCAAATGGAGAGTTCCAAACAATGGAAAGAAGTGGCAGTCTTTGGCTGAGTTTGCAGCCAGCCTCATCCACCCATCCTACAAGGAAATGAAGTAGAAGATCGACAGGGATTCGGACCACCTACTATGGGGGGACAGCCCACTGCCAAAAAAGCTCATCGAGTACGCCGCGAAAGATACGTACGTCACCTACGAGGCATGGAAGAAAATCGAAATCACCAAAAGAGGTTTGGAGCTCTGGCAAGAGGCGGAGGATCATTGGGATGACCCCTACTACTGGGGATATTGAGTTGTTTGTGGTATTGGGATGACCCCTACTACTGTCTCTCAGTTTGTAGTTATGTGGTTGAACAAGTTTGCTTTTGTTATGTTGAACAAGTTTGCTTTCCTTATGTTGAACAAGTTTGCTTTTGTAATGATGAACAAGTTTGCTTTGGTTGCCAGTTGACATCACTCATCGCCGAGCATGGTTTAGTTTTACCTTTATCTATTTATTATTTAGGCAGAGCTATTCAGGCATGGAAGATATAATCATCCTTATGGTGAGGATCGCAATGTTTTTAGCTTCCAAGTTTCTAATGACACATGATCTTTCCAACCACATAACTTAACTGCAAACATTTCCCCTGTAAATTGTAGTTACACATTCCAACCAATACCTGCAGGTTGTAATTTCATACTGAATGACCATCAATGACTAAGTGAAGCAAATAATTGCTATGCATTTCTTGGCACGTGAGAAGGAAGAGGGGAGAGGAGGCGGAGCTCACGTGGGAGGCGCAAGGAGGCCTACTTGATCGCTTAGTAGCAACAGAGGTGGCCGAAGTTGAGGAAGACAGCGGTGACCCGAGGAAGAAGAGGTGGAGGGGTGGAGGGTCGGCGCCGCGCCCTGGTTCCGCGGCTCGCCGGCCCGGTGTTGAAGCAGATTCTGCCCGCCGCCTTGCCTGTCGCCTCGCACGGTGGAGCTCGAGGGCTGGGAAGGCGAGGGAGGGGGTGGGTGGGTGCGGTGAAGGCGAGGGAGGGGGTGGGCAGGGGCTGACTGGGGGCGGCGACGGAGACGGAGGCGTGGGGGCGGCGGCGGCGTGGGTCGGGGCAGCGCACGGGTGCATCTGGTGGCGAGGGAGAGAGTGTCGAAGGGGATCTGGCGAGAGGGAGAGAGGATAGCTAGGGGGAGGGTTCTAATGGCGCATCGTCCGGTCGTGCGCCATAAGTATGACTATTCTAATGGCGCACCACCCCTCGGTGGGCCATTAGAATTTTGTTTTAATCTAGCCCACTAACCATATCTACAACCTAACCCTATCTACAACACAACCCACCCACTAGCCTGACTGGTCAGCACGCAGCACACACACCAGGAGGTCCTGGGTTCGATTCCTAGGCTCCCCAATATTTTTTTTATGCATTTTAAATGTTGTTTTTATATTTATTTGTGTTTAAATATGTTCAAACTTGTTTAAATCATAACAGTAATATTTTGTTATAAAAACAATAATAATTTTTTAAAAAATATGTTCAAATTTCTTACTTGAAAATATCATCAGCGGCGGCGGTGGAGCGAGGGAGGGTGCGGGGATCGAGATCGAGATGGAGGGGGAATCGAGATCGAGATGGAGGGGGATCGAGATCAAGTGTCCCATGAATTCAAAAAGTGCCCATGAAATTTAAAAATATTCATGATATCAAAAAGTGCCCATGAAATACAATCGAGAAATGAAGACTACGATTTAAATACAATCGATCTTAGCTAGCTATCTGTTCACAATCTTCTTGCCCTTCTTTTTCGCAAATGGAGTTCTTCTGTGGAACGGACGTCCTTTAGGTAGGGTGGTCCTGCTTCTTCTTGTGGTGTGTGCTGCTACTTCATCGTCGTCGTCATGTTCGATCTTCGGGTCACCGTACTTATCGAAGTCTTGCTCATTGACTACTCCATCCATTCCGATGATCTTCCTTTTGCCTCTCCTCACGACAACATGACTGGGCTTTGGCGGGTCGGTAATGAAGAAGCATTGGTCCACTTGGGAAGCCAGTACCCATGGCTCATTTTTCACGGTGACGTTTGCGCCCGCGGTCTTGGATTTGGCTTCGGGTATAAACACGGCTGGGCTTTGGCATAGTGCGTCATTAGTACGTTTACAAAAAAGTAAAAAAAAATTATATACTAATGGCGCACAGTCTTGGCCGTGCGCCATTACTAGTTCTAACTAGTAATGGCGCACTTTGCCATCCCTGCGCCATTAGTTTGTATGAAAAAATGGGAAAAAAAATCAATAGTAGTGGCGCACCGTGAGCAAGGTGCACCATTAGGGTCTTCCACACTAATGGCGCACGAGCAACCGGTGCGCCATTAGTATATAGTAGTGGCGCACTACTTACCTGGTGCGCCTTAGAATCAGTCCTATCTATAGCCCTTTTCCTAGTAGTGACTTGACTGGGGGTGTTGGCATCTCCCTGCTCTGGTACGCCGACGACACCATTATCATGGTCGAAGGCTCGGATTCGGACATTGCTAGCCTTAAATTCCTCCTCCTCTGCTTTCAACAAATGTCTGGCCTTAAGATCAACTTCGACAAGAGTGATGTGATGGTCATGGGCTATTCTCCGGCTGAGTCCCTCGACATCGCCAACCGCCTCAATTGCCGCCTGGGCTCCTTCCCAACGACCTACCTGGGAACGCACATTAGTGACTCTAGGCTTACTGTAGAGGACCTTCGTCCTGCAGTGACCAAGTTACAAACGCGCATTGAGCCTTGGCAAGGTCGGTGGCTCTCGAAGGCGGCCCGGACGATTCTCATCAACTCCTCGCTCTCTAGTCTCCTCCTATTCCTTATGAGCTTCTACAGCCTCCACGAGACTCTCCATCACGAGATCGCAAAAATCCAGTGGCGCTTCTACTGGGCTGGGGACAATAACAGACAAAAGTATCATATGGTTAGTTGGCCCGAAATCTGCAAGCCCCGGGAGCAAGGAGGCCTTGGCATCATGTGCTCGAAGTGCATGAACATTGCCCTCCTATCCCGCTGGCTCTGGCGTATATCCCAGCGGCACGGAGGTCTATGGTTGGACATCATCCGGCATAAATACTTGCGCGGCCAGCCTCTGGCCTTTTGCCAGCGTTCGGGTGGATCCCAGTTCTGGCATTCGGTCATCCAACTGCTCCCCGTGCTCCGCATTGGGACTTCCATCTCGGTCGACTCGGGCTCAGCGACCTTGTTCTGGTTTGACCGATGGGCGGGTGACGCTACTTTCGCTGCCCGCTTCCCGAACCTCTTCTCCATCGTCGTCGTCCCTACAATCTCAGTTCAACAGGCCCTTATTAACTTAGGGCGCCTCGCGTTCCGGAGGCCATTTGGGCCTCCGGAAGTGGCAGCATGGCATGAACTTCTTGATTGTATTGCTCTTCATGAACCGTCGGTGGACACGGACCCAGATGAGGTTCGATGGCGCCTCGAGCCCTCGGGACAATTCTCCACCAAGTCCCTCTACGCGGCTATTGCCCCTTCCTCTGCACCGCCGCCCCTCCAGGCGGTTTGTTCCATTCGCCTGCCCCTCAAAATCCGCATCTTCATGTGGCAATGGATCCGTGGCCGGCTTTTACCATCGGGAGTTGAGGTTCGCAAGCGCAATGGTCCGGGCTCCGGCATATGCCCCCTCTGTGATACCCCCGAAGACTCGAACCACATCTTCTTCTCCTGCGTGTCTGCTCAGTTTGTTTGGAGCTGCTTTCGAGAGGCGGTTAGTGGGGATTGGTGCCACTCCAACTTCCCCGACCTCTTCGCCGAGCTTCAGGACTCGCCGGCGCCATCTCGCCACATTAGGTGGCTGGAGATTGGGGCCATCGCATGGACCCTTTGGACTATTCGTAATAAGCTTGTGATTCAGCGCTCCCCTCTTCGACGATCTACTGACGCTCTCTTCAAACTGTCTGGTTACTTGCAGCTCTGGCGGCCGCTTAGCCGCCCTCGGGACCAGGATGCCATCTCCGCCTTCATCGCTGATCTCCGCTCGATGGCCGTCCGCCTGTCGCCGCCTCCACCGCCGCCCCCACCTGAGCCTGATTAGTCGTTTGATGGGCCTTTCTTGTATGTCGTGTGTGTTTTGGGCTTGTTGAGCTGTGCCCTCAGCAGTACCTCTGAACTTATCTGTTGTGTGTCTTGGGTGTGTGTTTCCAAACTAGTCCTTGTATCTGCTCTCGGCGGTTTGCTTTATTTTTAAAGCGGGGCGAAAGCCTTTTTCGGTAATCCTCACACGTATCATGCATATTAGAAGTTGAGTATTTTCAGATAATGGTAAATAACATCTCCCATGTAAGAATTTGAACTAGGGTTTTCCAAGCTGAGAGTGTAAAATTTTGCACAAGAATGTCATCAACTAAATGTATCTGCAGTATAAATTCTTGTGATTTGGAAGCTTTTTGTCAACGAACCCATCATCTTCTTCCTTCTAGTCCATTTGTTGAAGTCCCAAGAGGTTCTCTAAACTCTTCGTTCTTCAAGAAGCAAGACATTTTACTTTAGTTGTCAACTTAGGTGGTTTATGCAAAGGACATTACGCTGGGTATCATTGAACTTTTTCCTTGTAAAAATGCTACATTAAACTTTCAGTTCACGTAGACCATGTGTTTCATGTATGTGACATGCAAACCAGGAACTTGGAAATGAAGATCAGATCTCCCCGCGACATTGATTTAGCGTGTTGGCAACAAAAAATTGTACAGGGTTTTTAATCCATTAGAATTTTACAGAGGCAGAGACAATGCATCGCTGGGATGGGCGCGGTTGCCGACGCCCACCCCCCAAGCAGGCAGTGCTCGGGTAGGCGCGGCGTGGTGTCCATGGCTGCCTCATTCCTACCCTCATTCCTACCCTGTCATCACCCCCTCCACTTTCAGGCTTGGTCCATTTGGCAATCGACCTCGTGAGCACGTGCCACACCTCTCTACTGGACGATGGCCAATCCTATGGTTGGCACATGCGGGACGTGCTCGATTGAATCCCTGCACCGGTATTAAGATGTCAGGTGATAATTTCTTTTATTGCAATTGCTTTGTTTTCATGCCAAATATACACTAAATGATTCAAGGCGTACTTTATTCACTGGATGCAGAGACGTGTTCATGATTTATTTTGGTCATGCTACCCAAAATGTCTGCTCCACGTTTGGGTTGTGCTGGACTGAGCAGGACAAGATCACCATGTGTACATTGTCCACTTATGCTAGCCTATATATGTATGTTGCTATTGTTCAGGGGCAATCGAGATCAATACATAACAGCTCTAGGAGAACGTGACATATTTTGTTCAGACTATATGCTGATTTTTTTTTTTAGAAAAGGAGGATGACCCCCGGCCTCTGCATGTGGGAGATGCATGCGGCCACTTTATTGATTATTCTCGTTGACCTTACAAAGTATTACAACAATATGCCTGAATCCGCCATCTTGGCAACATATGCCACTACTCCTATCCATATGATGAAGGGATGCTAGCTGGGCCAAATACCCAGACCACTCACCTAAACCTATCATCAAAAGCCGGAAGCCCCCAGCCGAGCCACATACCGGGTCTGGGGCACAAACCGATCTGACGCACTCACATGTGTCGTCGCCGTCATCTTTCACAGGTCCGTCTTCAGAGCAGATATTGAGGCTTCTACCTTGTTAGGTCACTCTGCCATCGACGCCACCATGACGCCCGACAGCCACCTCCTCCTGCGCGAGTCCATCTACACGCATCGGGCGCCGAGTCTCCGCTGCGCCACGCCGCCGAGATCCGCCGTCTTCGATGCGGAGGAGGAAACACCGCTCCACCTCTGGGCGCATCGCCGGCCACCTGCCGCGATGTCGTGCAAGTCCAGCTCTGGGAAAGCACGCAGGGAATCACGATCTTCAAGACGACGCCCTCAGGAGGGGAAGCGATGTCATGCCATCGTCCGGTCCTGCACCGCAGGTCCTGGGCTTTCACCCGAAGAAAGTGACCCGAGAGCGGAGGAGGTCGGAGAACTCCACAACGGCCCCCAGGAGGAGAGCGACATCCGCAGACACCGCGCCGTCGGCTTTCGCCCGGAGCAACCCTACCTCCGCACCCTCACGCTGCCGGACGAGGATGGGGGAACCCCAGCGCCGCCAGCATGCGATCCCACTGGCCCAAGCACCTCTTGCGCGGCGGCGGCGCCATCACCACGCACGACCACCAACCTCACCGCCGGCCGAAGCCAACGGGCCAGATCGGCCGAGCCCGCCACGGCCAGATCTGAAACCTCGGGACTCCGTCGCCTCGAGGAAGCCACAAGCAGCCGGCCGCCCATCACCCGCGAGAGGACGAGGACGCTGTGCCGAGCAGCCGCCACGCCGGCCGGAGACGCCGAGGGCAAGACCCCCACAACCACGGGCTCACGCCGGCGACCTAGGCCGCCGAGCGTGCGGAGATCCCCGCCGCCACCGTCCTCCGGCGCGGGCTTCGCCCGGCGGATTCATCCGGCAGCGGCGGGAGGGGAGGCGTGATGTAGAGGGGGGGGGCGTCGGCATTCCTAGGGTTCCCCCGAGCCGCCCTGGGGACGACGCGGGGGTCGGGGTCAGACTATATGCCGATGTCTCTCGTGTTTGAGCCAACCTTACCTTGTTGTAAATTTACTATTTTTGGGCGAATGTTGAGATATTTTTTTTGAGAATTTGCTTCTTTGTAGTGCTAACTTTCTGCGAAGATTGCAAATCTTGGATGACCAGAACATCCTAGAGTATGGTTTACTTCATCTAGGCTTCTGCAGTGTACGATTAGCGCCAAAGAACCACTTCCATTTCTTTGCTGCTTTCTCTAATTATAGAAAGATTCATAGGAGTGTCAGAGGAGGATGACAGTCATGGACACCGTGCAATGCATCATCTTGGTTGGGATCAAATTTGTGGAAGCAACATGGCTAAGTAACGACTTGTCCCGCCTCCGCACTAGCATGCAAAAGTATCCTCATCTCTCGTGCTGAGTTGCTTATCACTCTGATCAAATAAATAATGAACTTCAACAAATGCCAATAAAGTGCAGAGGCTAGTAGCTAATTTTACGATTTTCTAGCTATCTACCAAAGAATTTGAGTAGGGCTACCTACCAAAGAATTTGTGTTTATCTGGGGGTAGTTAGCGATCAACATAACTGGGCCATCTGAGGCGTATATAGCCCGACCCAAATTCTCACAATGGGTTGTGGACTACCTTGCAGGTCCTCCACTGCCTTTCCTCTACTGTGGTCGATCCTACTTAAATTCCAATTCTAAATGCATCCCAGTCCTAGAACACTAGAAAAGAATTTCAGCATGGCTAAACTACAATTTTCTCATACAATTTTGCGAGTTAGCCAGCTATGAAGGCACACGCACATAGATGAAAGCCAAACTAGTCATGGGGTCAACAGATGTACGGGTATTCCTATTTTGTGGTTAATTGGTGTGTGCGTGTGGGCATGCAAGAAGGGGCTTGGAAGTGAGTCTTCTCAACCGCATGTGGTGGCAGTACTCCTATTTATAGCTTGCATATGCTTAGGACAGGATATCGATATAGCATGAAATAAATATGTCCAGTTTAACTTATTGAAAATACAGAGCATTTGTGGGGAAAAGGTTGGCCACCCACCCATAGGTGTGATATAGCGGGCACATGAATCTTTGCAAACCGACAAATTGTAGGATCTTCTATTAAGTAGATAGAAAATTTTGCACCAAGCAAAGGCAGGAATGACTAATAAAAAAAGAACATAATAAATATAATAAAAGTTTATTTTAGAGGAAGAGATATCTAAGGACCACTATTTCATATGCAAAGACCGGGAGGAATATTCTTTTCCATTAACCGACCAAATTCACCACCTGAGCAAGGTTTTTTTTAACACAATACAAACGCCCACGTACATGCGCATACAATCACCTCTATGAACGGGCACACACATCCTACCATATGAGCACGTAAGAGATACTATGCCGGCCCATTCTTAGTGAGATAAATTAAGCAAGCCTTTTCATGCGTTGCATTGATGTGCACCGCAAAACTGAACATTGCATGCATGTGATTGTGTGTGTTTTGTAGGGCGAAATGTTTGATCATTCATAACAAATCATTTGAGTACAAAGAACATGAGAAGTACCAAAAATTACATCCATGCTCGTAGACCATCTAGCACTGACTCCAAGCATTGGAGTGAGCAAAAGGTGTGTCGTTCTCATCAACCCCCCTCCCCCACCCCCACCCCCGTTCCTCAAAGCTGGGCAAACCATGTTGTATTAGACATTAGGGAAGTTATCGTTCTACGGCCGGAAAGGACCAACGCACCAAAATAGTAACCGCCGCCGATGAAGAGAAGCGTAGATCGGAAAGATCCAACATGAGGATAGAAAAATGAAAGCGGATCCACGCAAACCCACCAAAGACAAATGCCGACTGATGGTTGGCTCTTCGGCAGGCATCATAGTGGCGGTGGTGGCTACCCTCTTGGATGCTGAATCCAAACTAGTGACTTATGATGATGCTGAACTGAAGTAGTACCTCTAGGTGTATTTCTGCGCTATAGTTGTCCTGTGTTAAAGAGAGCAGATAATAAAATGCAATGAATGTGTTGATGTACTTCTGTTAAATATCACCTGAGATAACATGAACAGCACACACCAATTTTTCTTTGGCACCAATTTTTCTTTGGGATTTCCTACGGGGGTTGCTCAGATTAATCTGGAAGACAAACAAGGACCTCAAAAGTTCCAAGACAACACAAAAACTGCTGCAAGAGTGCAAAACACTAGCATCGGTTAGAAATCTTGTAGAGACCGTCATCAAATATGGCTTGTGCACACTAGAGTGAGGGAATCTGGCAAAGGGGTACGCCAATAGGGTGACCCTGCTCGCGAACCAGATCACCCACCCCAACCAATCGGCTTTCATTCAAGACCGTTATATTCTGGATGGGGTGCTGGTCCTTCACGAAGTCCTCCATGAGGTCTGATCCAAACACCTTAAGGCGGTCTTCCTGAAGATTGACTTCCATAAAGCCTATGACACGGTTAGCTGGCCCTTCCTTCGGGAAGTTCTTCTGCGAAAAGGCTTTGATGACCGCTGGGTGACGCGGGTTATGCGGGTTATGCAGATGGTCTCGTGTGGGCGCACCGCCGTCAACATCAATGGGGAGATCGGTCCCTACTTCCCCACTTTCTGTGGGGTGAGGCAGGGCGACCCATTCTCCCCCTTCCTGTTTAACATGGTGGTTGATGCTCTTGCGGCCATTCTGGATAAGGCCAAGGCCGCGGGCCATATTAGAGGTATCACCCCATCACTCACTACTAGGAAAAGGCCTACTAATGGCGCACTGGTTTTGCCTACTAATGGCGCACTACCGGTGCGCCATTAGTAGCACGCCATTAGAATTTTTTACTAATGGCGCACCACTACTAATGGCGCACCAGGCAGTGCGCCATTAGTATGTAACTCCATGCGCCATTAGTATGCCTCCCGGGGGGCCATATGTAACCATGTGCTTTGTCACACTAATGGCGCACTCTGCCTTGATGCGCCATTAGTATCCTTTGGCATACTAATGGCGCACTCTGCCTTGATGCGCCATTAGTATGAATATTTGTTTTTTTTTTGCTTTTCTAATTTTTGCACAGGTTACAAAATATATTATTGGACAGAATATAGACAGCAGCACACATCAACTTCAGATTCATCGAATACAATAGAAGATTAGTCTCCGAATACAATTCATCATATTAGTCTCCGAATTCAAAAGACCGAACAAAGATAAAACATTACAAGTCTCAAGACCGCGAGTATCGAGTTTGTCTTCACATTACAAGTCGATATCGATCATCTAAACTACCATCACATAAAAGAGAGTTGTGGTCATCACGATGAGCATCATCACGATCAAACTGGTCCTCATCCGGTTCCTCCAACGCTCCCTCCTCTCTCCCGCTAGATAGCGGGCATATCTAGATTCGGCCTCCGCCCTAGTGGTGTACCCTTTGTAACTGTTACCGCTGAAACGGTGAACCTGTCTCCGACACTCCTCCCAGTCGTCGTAGACTCCGGGAACCTTACCCTTGTACTTGAGTGAATTCCTCCTTGACGGTGCGGAGCGCATTCGGACGCCGGTCCTTCCTTTGCTTCTTCGATTGGCTGCCATCCGTGTGTGCGCCGCCATCATCAGTGGTGGCATCCTCGGTGGCACCATCAGTGGTGTCATCCGCGACGCCACTAGGGGTTGTGTAATCAGGATCGGTGTCTTCCGCGGCGTCCTCATAGCGGTGAGGTTGTTCCTCCATCTCCTGGGACAGGTCCTAGAATTGCTTGCCGCCCGAACCACCGGCCTCATCGTTGTGGGCCATGTTTTGCTCTAAATAGGAAAAAAGTTTGGCCAAAAAGTTGCTTATTGTCAAGGAACAAGATCATGGTCTCATCATTTAGGGTTTGTCGACACCGAGGCACCCTAAAAGCTTAAGCTTTCATCATTTAGGGTTTGTCGACGCCGAGGCACCCTAAAAGCCTAAGCGTACATCATTTAGGTTGTCATCGACACCGAGGCATCCGGGGCAGCCAAGTTAAGTTTTCATCATTTAGGGTTTATCGATGCCGAGGCACCCTAGGTTGGGCCTAATCACTTGGCACTAATCACTTGGATCTATTGCCACCTATGTTGGGTTTATCATCTAGGGTTTATCGATGCTAAGGAGAATTCTAAGTTGGGCCTAATCACTTGGCTCTATTGCCACCTATGGTTTAATGCAGCAAGAATGGCGGGGCAGTTGATCCTACTTCACTAAGTACTAAGATACCCCGGCCCATGCATTAGTCGCAAGTACCCCATATGTCCTATTTTTAGCAAAGTCATGCTAAAATTCGCGGAAAATTTCAGCATGACCTTTGGTGAAAATAGGACATATGGAGTACCCGAATTTGCCGGAACGGAAGTTAATCAACATTCCGACAAACTCAAGGGCCTCTCGGGGTACCTGCAAATTCATCACGACACGATGGTCGGAGACATGACCTTTGCAAAATGGTCGGAGACACGATGGTCTTTCTCAATGTGATCAATTGATGGATCAACACATGAAACATGTCCAATAAGTATGATTTATAGAGTCAACATCAGTATGAATATATATAAAGTTTTTCTTCAGGAAATAAAAATACAATGCATACATACATACTTAAGCAGGTAGATAGATAGATAGATAGATGAGCATGTTCAGTTTACAACAATGAATATAAACAAGCAAAGAATGCATGCAAGTTTAAAGTAAAACGTTTCAGTTAATGCAAGTGCTCCTCTTGCTCTCTACTTTCTCTCTTCTCTTCTTCAGTTAATTAACTGAATTTTACTGATGTTGTTGTTAACTGAATTTTAATGAGCTGCTGAAGAACACCTTCAGTTTCGTCAGATATAGGTGTAGTTTTCAGTCTCTGTCAGTTTCATCAGAGAAGTTTGCTTTCAGTTTCAAATAATCCGAGCTGCGCCTCGGTCGTAGTTTGTTAGGTTTCTCCGCGGCCCTGGCCCGACCATGGGAAGGCACGAACTAGACGGTCATGGCTGCATCGCGGGTGACGCGCGGGGAGCGCTGGGATGGCAGTGCTCACGACCCGGAAGTGGCCTAGTTTCTCATTTTCTGTTAGCTGTGTAATCGCTGAATAAGAAGAGAAATAGAGAGCAGAAAGCTGTGAAGTTGAACGCGGGACAAACACATTATAACTGAATTTTACCACGTCTCCCCTCCTGGACGTTTCAGAAACAGGAGGGCCCACGTCTCCCCTCCAGAGTTTTTGAGGGCCCACGTCTCCCCTCCAAAGGGCAGGACGTTTGAGTTTTTGAGGCAACTCCCCGCGTCTCCCCTCCACTGGCAACTCCCCACGACGCAGAAGGGGTTTTCTGTTGGGGAACGTTGCAAAAAATTAAAAATTTTCCTACGGTTTCACCAAGATCCATCTATGAGTTCATCTAAGCAACGAGTCATAGGAGAGAGTTTGGATCTACATACCACTTGAAGATCACGTGCGGAAGCTTGCAAGGGAATGGTGATGATGGAGTCGTACTCGACGTGATTCGAATCACCGATGTCCAAGTGCTGAACGGACAGCACCTCCGCGTTCAATACACGTATGGGACGGGAGACGTCTCCTCCTTCTTGATCCAGCAAGGGGGAAGGAGAGTTTGAGGAAGCTCGCTCCAACGGCAGCACGACGAGTGGTGGAGATAATACGTTGTTTCATCTTTGTTATAGCAAAAGGAAGTGAAAATGACGATGGTCCTGGATGCCTTTGCATCCTACTTGCAAAACATGCTCACGGAGATGGTGTGTGAAGAGGTGCACATGCTGCTAGGAGTCACAGACGAGATCGACAAGATGGACGTTAAGCCTAAGGACCTCAAGAACTTCCTTGCCGATGCTGATAGGAGAAGCATCACTGACGAGAGCGTGCAAGAGTGGGTGGCCCAGCTCAAGCGTGCCATGTATGAAGCTGCTGACATCCTCGACCTCTGCCAACTCAAGGCCATGGAGCGCGGCCTATCCACTAAAGATGTGGGGTGCTTCAACCCCTTGCTCTTCTGCATGCGGAATCCCTCCTATGCCCACGACATCGGCACCCGCATCAAGGCGCTCAACAAGAGGCTCGACGTCATCAAGGAGCGAAGCGCTGCTTTTAGCTTCATCCCTCTTGGTTCCTATGAGGATCGTAGCAACAAGGTGCAAGCCTCTCGTTCTGGCAATAAGAGACGTGAGACATCAGGGGTGTTTCACCGCTTGGCTGTAGTCGGAGAGAAGATTGAACAAGACACAAAAAAGTTGGTTGAGATCATGCTGACTGAAAAGGAGGGCAACACCAACATCATGGTGGTTGCCGTTGTCGGTGTCGGTGGAATCGGAAAGACCACTCTTGCCCACAAAGTCTTCAATGACGAAGCCTTGAACAACGAGTTTGAGAAGACGATATGGTTGAGCATCAACAAGGACTTCGACGAGGTTGAGTTGCTCAGGACAATCATCACGCAAGCGGGGGGAGTACATGGTCGTAATAAGGCGTTGGCTGTGCTTCAGCCAATCCTTGTCACTACCTTGAAAGGGAAGAAGCTATTCCTGGTGCTGGATGATGTGTGGAACCATGAAGCATGGGATGATGTGCTTAAAACACCCTTGGCTAATGCTGTGGCTCCCGGTAGCCGAGTCCTCGTCACTACTAGAGATGAAAGAGTAGCTCGAGGGATGAAAGCTGTACTTCCCTACCACCATGTGGACAAATTAGTGGCGGAGGATGCCTGGTCATTGCTCAAGAAACAGGTGCATAACTAAACTCCATTCATCTTTAATATTACTAGCTGCATCCCTAATTGGGGGCAGAGATCTAATAATTGGGCACTCTCTTTTATGTATTATTCTTTGAGATTACAGCATGGACCCATACAACACGGACACTAATATACTTAAGCCACCGCACATGCACCCACCACACGTCTATTGTGTGTACAGAAGGCACAATAGTTCGACCTAGCTATCAAATTTAGAAGTTCCACAACCACACTCCCACAACAACACTATAGACCTCATGTATCGTTTTCTGAATATATAGTTGTACCTAGGAATAATTAATAGCGTCTCTCCATTTTTTTTTCCTTTTTTGTCACTGTTTCCCCCTAATGCTAAAATTTTGAAATATACGTGTAGTCATCACCTAAATGTAAGTCCAAACAAAATCGATAATTCGGATCATATAACTTTGATTTGTAAAAGGTGAGAAGCAGTGGTATTGTTCTTCCATTTCCATCATGTTCACAAATACACAGTTAATCCTTGGCTAAAATTCAGTCATGGTTGGATGGAGGTGTCAAGAAATCCACATTAAGTGGTAGTGTACTATACCACAGTATGAAAAATCTGTAATCTGTAGAATGATACTAAAGTGTGCCCAGGCCCACCAATAGGTGTAGGCAACCCGTCCCATGATCTGCCAACACGAATAAAAATAAAAGCTTGTACTTCAAATTCTTCTACTTATTTGGATGTCCAGGTTATAAAATTGCGTAGTACAAGTATTTAGATATATTAAAACCGAGCACCCTCCCAGCCCTCTCAGACCATGAGCATTTTTAATCGTTGGATCGTCACTTTTAGTCGTTTTTGGCCGTCGGATTTGCTCTTAATTGCATCCAAATCGCGCGTGCAGGCTTCATGAGGAGCGCTAGCCTTCTCGGGCCGCTGCTCCCGTGGTTTTTTTGGCCATCGTAGATTCAATTGGGCCTACCGGGCCTGTACTCTGATCCCGTCCAGAGCAAAAGTGGAGAACCCAAAACACTGGACGCTCGGGTATCTTTAGCTCGCAGCCGACCCCGGGTAACCTAGGTCCGCCGCCGTCCAGAGAGAGCGCGCAACCATCTCCTCCTCGATCCTTCCCACCGCCGCCTCCATGTTGCTCTGTGTTGGTCGAATCGAAGGGGAGAGTAGATGAGAGATGTGAAACAGACGATGAAGGGATGACGAGTCGAGCTCAAACATGGCGCACAGGACGCCGTCGGCCGCCCCTCGACTTCGGCGATGTTCGACGGCCACGTATGATCTCGATCTCGATCTCTTTCCCTCTCCCTCTCTCGCTTCCCCCGTTTCCCTTTCCATCTTCGATTAGGACGAGGTTACGCACCTTGAATGATCGAGCGGCAATTGCATGGGTTCATGAGTGTGCGTGCGCGTGTGTGTGATTCCCACGACAGTGGTGGTTATTTGCGATGTCGCTGCAGGTTTGGAATGGTGGGAGGCTGCGCAGTTGGTGCAGAACTATGGGGGATTTTCGGGTGTCAGCTGTCACGCGTAAAGATGGACTTTCAGTCTAACTTGAAGCGTCGGATTTTATTTGAAGGGTAAGAAATCTGATATTTTTCAGGGGCTCAAGCTTTGCTGTAGAGTTCTCAACCTATGAAAACATATTGTTACTCTTGGAGGTGATCATCAATATTTCACTGCTTGGACCCTTGATGCCAATCTCGAAGAGTTGATCATAGATGTCATTGCATTGCAGCTGGAATGTAAGGTTGGATTCTTAGTGGAGGCAGATGAGCTACAACTAAGCCACCTTTTCTTAGACCTTCTGAGTTTGATTTTTTTTAAGATGGTTGCACATATAAATGGTTGCTTTAATCTGAGAAGTGATTGTATTTAAAAAATGATCTTAATTCTTTGTGTTCCGAGTCATGGTGTGAAACAATCCTGAACAATACTATGGACCTCAATATCGAGAATATTTATAAGTTTTATGTGATGAGTTTATTTACTGTAGGTGTTTGGTGATGAGAGATGCGGTGAACATTCTGAACACATTACTTGCGAAAAAAATTGGTTCTTATGAGGGATGAACAATTCTTTGGCATATCTGAAATTTCGATGGCAAAGTGGCACGGGAGTATCTTATTTCTGCACCTTGAGGAGGAATATCCTGACACAGAAATGAATCTAGCTGGACATATTTGCATGCTCGAACAGCTTCCGCGGAAGGAAAAGGAAAAGCTGGCAAGCGAGCTAATGGAAATTGCAAGAGAAAAAACAGAAAATAAAAGGCAGCAAGAGGAACATTAGCAAACGCCAAAAGCCAGAGTGAAAGCAATCAAGTCACCAGATATGATAGTGGTCCTTTTAAAGAAACGCTGTTCTGCCTTCCCCTGGGTCTCTGAGCAGAAGCAAGCAGGAGGACAACGAGCAGCGCTCTTCTATCATGTACGTCTTCTTCACTGTAATGGTAGCAATAGCACGTTCATAGGTTGATGGTATATTTTCCTTGTATCAGTTCTTAATTTCTTTCTACGCATAAGACTGAATTCGAAAAGAATCAAGTGTTGGTCCCTTACTAAATTTGTGTTTTACATGTTAAAGCTTCATTATCTGAAGCCATGCTCGCATGGTAATTCTTTTTTGAGATTTTTACAAGTTCTCTATACGAAGTACTGTATCCTAAAAAAAAACAATAAAAACGTATGTTTAAGCAGTGTCACCGTCCTTGCATCTCCTATGTACAGGAGGCCTTCACCTCATCCGAGGATGTTGGCGCTCGGTGTCTATGTGTGTGTTACTTTATTTTAATATTGCAGCTGCACGATGCTTAATATCGAGATTATCATTTGTCGTCGAGGCAACAAAATGATTATACGGATTGTTTGTTGGACCGCTGATGATGTTTGCCGCAGTTAATTTGTACGGATTATATTGCAGCTGCGCGCTATAGTGTTTGTAATCATTTTTGGCTTGCTGATGATGTTTGCCGCAGTTAATTTGTTGCAGGTACAATCGCCGGATCTTGGTTTTCCTGGTTCCAGAATTCCTTGGTGAAGAATTCCCAATGATTGCTAGCCAGGATAGCTCAGTGGAATGTCATATCCTATCCAATATCCAAATATATGTTAATATGGTCGCTTGGGTTCCACGCTTATGTTTTCTTAATGATTCATGACATGCTACTGCCGGCTATTATCGTTGTTGTATATATCCTTCAGCTTCTTTAGGTGGTAAATCCATATGTGGAAATGTAAGCAGACTGTTGCCGTAGTTATTCCCACAGTCTTAATGCATTTCCTATCTGATCAAATGGAATGTATATAGTGTGTATAAAGCCTGCAAAGGAGAAATGATTATTGACCATGTCTAGAGTATGCTTGATTGTGGGTCTTTTACAAATTTGGATAACTTGTTGCTGATAATTCAGTATGATGTTAAGAACTTCCTTGCATGAGTTAGAAACTGAATTTGCCATTCCATCACATGTGGACAAATATTAATGCCATATATTAGATTATATCAACATTACTTCAACCTACAAAGAACCAATACATGAATTCGAAGTTAGGCAATTAGGCTTACGAGCTACCTTTTAGATTAAGCTTCTGTGTATAAATGTACTTAACACTTGAATGCAAAAAGAGCACCATAGTAGGGACGATAATGCAGTTTTCCTTAGGCACAGTACACGTACTTTATGTTGTTGTTTATATATATGATACTGGGGTATTACTACTTAGTGCTTCCATGTACTATACATCCAAAATTTGATGTATAATATGTCAGATATCACTTCGTTAATTCGTAATGTTTTTTCTCCGGTTCTATGTATTACTTAGTATGGCTGAGTAATGCAATAAGTACTTCATAACTTTTTGTACGATTGAAATTTTAATCACAAAATTAATACCTGTCTTTGCGCACTTTATTTATGCATAATATTTAAGAATACTATTATTATTTTATCGCAAAAACAGACGGGCGCGGCAACGCGCGCCATCAACGATCTAGTAGTAATCTAAACATGTACGAAGCCTCCTCCCTTGTGTAGTTTTAGATCAAATATGGCTCTGTTTTTTCTGGCAAGAAAACATGACTCTGTTTTCCTGAGGCTGGTATGTACTATAGGATCTATCCTCATAGCTAAGCACGTAATTTGTTTAGTTTCTGATATTATATACTTCCTCCGTCCCAAAATAAGTGTCTCAACTTTAGTATAACTTTGTACTAAAGTTGAGACACTTATTTTGGGTCGGAGGAAGTATTAAACTAAGCATCTTGTGGTTAAAAGATGAGACACTTAACATCTTGTTTGGGTGAGCTTGTTATGATTATAGTCGCTCACATGCTATAGGCATCCCAGTTGAAAGCAACATCCTCGCTTACCAGTTCATTCACTTGATAGTTTAGTTTAGGTAGTACATTAACCGATCTTTCATGAGCCTCTTTTCTCCACTAGCCTATTATTGACAAATATTGAATTGACACTAGCAGTTCAACTGTTTATTGATTCTACAAGTTTAACTGCTTGCAGATAATATCAAGCGAGACAGATGAACATGAAATTGAAATGCTCAAGGATATTGGAGTGCAAATTGTAGCAAAATGTGGTGGTTTGCCTCTTGATGTCAAAGTAATGGGAGGGCTCTTGGGTCAGAAGGACAAAAAATACCGTGAGTGGAAGATAGTTTTGGATGATTGTATATGGTCCATATCTGGAATGCCTGAAGAGCTAAACAATGCAGTATATTTAAGCTATGAGGATTTATCTTCTTCTGCCAAACAATGTTTTCTGCACTACTCCCTTCTCCCTAAAACTGCAGTGTTTTTTGATAGTGAAATCATTGGCATGTGGATTAGTGAAGGATTTCTTCACGGGACCTCGGACAACTTAGAAGAACTAGGAAGCAAGTACTATAAGGAGCTGATACTGAGGAATCTTATAGAGCCAAATACAGAGTATGTCGATCAATGTGCCTGCAACATGCATGATGTTGTACGCTCATTTCTTCAATTTGTGGCTAGAGATGAGGCACTAGCAGCTCACAGTGGGGAAACTAATATTGTTGGTAAACTTGGTGCACATGAGTTTCTTCGGTTATCTCTAGAGAGCAAAGTATCAGAATCAGATGGGTTAGACTGGACTTCTTTGCAAGCACAAAAGACACTAAGGGCACTAATATTAGTTGGCAATATAAATATCAATCCTGGCGATTCGTTGGTTCATTTTCCATGTCTGAGAACTTTGCATATAGATTCCGCACGTGTTGTAGAATTGCTTGAATCTTTGCATGAACTCAAGCACCTGAGGTACTTGTCCTTAAAAAACACTGATATATCTAGTCTGCCAGATAGCATTGGAAAGATGAAATTCTTGCAGTACATTAGCCTTAAAAACTGCAATAAATTTGTGAAACTTCCGAATAGCATTTTGAAGTTAGGGCAGCTAAGGTGTCTTGACTTTAGTGATACGAGTTTAAATGGCATACCTAGAGGATTTCATGTTCTCACAAATTTGAGGAAATTAAGTGGGTTTCCAGCCCATGTGGATGGTGATTGGTGCAGTTTGGATGAGTTGGGTCCTCTTTCTTGTCTCAAGGATCTTAGACTGGGCGGATTGGAGAATATAACTTCCCAATCATCCACAGTGAACGCAAATCTTGGTGACAAGGTGCATCTTACTCTCCTAAGCTTATCGTGCAGTAGTAGATTGGGTGATGATGGGTTGATTAAAGAGGAAGATTGTGTCTCTGAGGAAGAGCAACAACAGATCGAGCAGGTGTTTGATGAGCTCTGCCCTCCGTCCAGCGTATAAAATCTTAAAATCGAAGGATATTTTGGCCGATGGCTCCCAAGGTGGATGATGTCGTCATCAATTATGCCCCTCAAGAGCTTGATGATTCTATTCATTCGTGACCTGGCTTGCTGCACACAACTTCCTGATGGCTTGTGTCAGCTCCCTTATTTGGAGTTCATTCAGATCAATTGTGCTCCAGCCATCAAGCGTGTTGGACCTGAATTCATGCAGTCCTACCATCACAGTCGTCGTCCTTCACAGATGGTGGTTGCGTTTCCGAGATTGCATAAGATGGAATTAACAAGAATGGTGGAATGGGAGGAGTGGGTGTGGGAGGAGCAAGTGCAAGCCTTTCCTGTCTTGCAGAAACTTAGTCTAAAGCACTGCAAATTGAAGTGTCTTCCTCCTGGCCTTGCCTCCCAGGCAAGGGCTTTGAATAAGTTAATCATATACTATGTCCAGGATCTCATCTCTGTAGAGAACTTTCCATCTCTGGTTGAGCTGAATCTAGATGAAAACCTTGACCTGGAGAGGATCACTAATCTTCCGAGACTGCAGAAGCTTACCATCCAAGACTGCCCAAAGCTGAAGGTGTTGGAGGGTGTTCCTTTACTCCAGAGGATCATACTCACAGATGAAGACATGGAGGCACTCCCAGAATACATGGGAGGTATAAACCCAAGGCGTTTGGATCTATACTGCAGCCTACCACTGCTTGCTTCCATAGCTGCAGGACAATCTGGCACTGAGTGGGACAAGTTCAGCCATGTTGAGCATGTCAAGGCATATGCACGTGAAGGAGATAATTCAAGGAAACAGTATGTCTTGTACACAGCTAATCCCTACAAGTTCGAGACAAACGTCAGCCACTCTTTCATGTCCAGAGGTAATTTAAAATTGCTCTTTCATCTTAATTTGTGTATTTATTCTGGTTATTGAACTATTCTCATTGTTTTCTACTTTCATCAATATGTTGGACTTTGAATATGTTCCCAACTATTCCTTTTGAATACACCCTCATAGAGTACGACAAGAATTACATGGTAGTACTGTTTCACCATTACAATTTTTTTTGAATATATTACTAGCTTTTTCTCCAAAGAAAATAGATGGCTTTTTATCATTTTGCATTAGCTATTTGTTGACCAATGTTACATTCTTATTTGGCTGGAGTGCGTCATCTGCCAAGTTTCTGTTGTTCTCACTTGTTCCCTACGCCCTACTCATATGATGTTTCTGGTTCTCACTATTGTAACTCTGTCAACATCTGAGCTCTTACCTATGAACCTTGACCTTGACCTCTTAACTATTGTAACCACTCTAACGGCTTCTTCTTATGCAGGAACCTTGACCTCTTTTGAGGATGCACAGAGATTTGAGTCTCGCGTCAAAATGACACAAAAAACCTTTAGCTACATCTGCACCTTGGTGATGGGGCCGTCAATGGAAGATATGAACAACTACACCTTTGTTGATGGAAGGGTGCTCTCTTTAGAAGATCGCGTAGTCGTTGCTCTGAGAAGGTTGCACTCTAGTGAGCCAACAGAGAGCATAGCATCCTCTGTTGGTGTGAACGAGTCAATAATCTTGTTGGTAACTGAGAGGTTCGTTGAAGCTATGTGGGAGCAGGCGCGGCACCACACGAACTGGCCAGACTCCAGTGAAATGGATCAAATCAAATCCAAGTTTGACAAGATCCACAATATGCATAACTGTTGCGGTGTTATATGTACAATTCACATCCCACTTGGACCAAACTGGGACCATGAGAAGAATGGCAGCGCACTGACGCAAGTTGTCGTTGATTCAGAGATGAGATTTAGAAACATTTGGTTCGTACCAATGGGTAGCATGAACCAGTCAAGCCATTTGCAGGACTCTGGACTCTTCAAGGAGTGCGAGAAGGGTGGTTTGCTGAATGGCAGCAAGCTGAAGTTGGCATTAGATGGATCAGAAGTTGGGGAATACATAATTGGTGATGCAGGTTATCCTCTTCGCCCATGGTTACTCACACCTTACCAGGAAGAAGACCTCTCAGATTCCAAGGCAGAGTTCAATAGGAGACACTATGCAGCCACAACTTGTGCTCTGAAGGCACTCGCAAGGCTCAAAGATACATGGAAGTGCCTGCAGGGAGAGGTGTGGTGGCCTGCCAATGTGAAAACTCGAAGTAGAATGATATATGCCTGCTGCAGGTTGCATAACATAGTCATAGAAATGGAGGATGATGCACTCATGCTGAGCACCAAGCGGGGGAATTACTCCAATGAAGTGCGCCAGATAGCAAAGGAGGACGCTGTCAGGGCGAGGGATATGCTGTCACAATACTTCTTGGCTAGCAGGTCATCTGAATCTGGAGGTGAATTACCATAACTTCTCCTACATCTTAATTTGATCGTTTGGTTGCTCTCTTCACTAATTTTTCATATTTATTTCCTCCTGGTGGATGAAGAGGAGGGTGATGAAGCAGCTTCATCAGTCTCAGGGGGTGAAACCAAGAGACAAGAAGCGCATACAAGAACAAAAGATGAAGAGATCACTAACTAGGTACTACTGCTACCTCACTGTGCTTCGAGTCCTGATCCTGTTATTGAAACTGCTAGTGAGAATCCTAGTCCTGTTCCCACAAGTTAAAGTCCTACTACCCCGCCATCCGGAAATACCAGAGTTCTCTTCTTGGTTTGTTCTCTTGATATGGCACTAATGCTAGTGAGAATCTTTAACTGATCAACGACGCGGCTTTGGCTTTGGGATACGAGGGGTGTAAGCGCCAGCGTGTATCTTGCTTATTGTGAGATGTAGCCTGGACTCGCGTCTGGCGATGGGGGTGCTCACTATTAAACATGTTTCAGGAGGGTTCTACACACCGGTATAGACCGCTTTTAGAATCCTTCAAGCAATTTTTTTCTTTTTTTTTCTTCAGTTTTTTTTTTCAGGAGGGTTCTACAGACTGGTACAGACCGCTTTTTTTGTGTTCAGTTATTTTTTTCTTTTTTCCAACACATATCTACTTTTTCAATATATGATGTACATTTTTCATGTACACGTGGAATATTCTTCTGATATACGTTTAACATTTTATAAATACATGATGAAAATTTTCAAATACATGTGTTGAACATTTTTTATATACTCGTTAAACATTTTTTAAATACACGTTGAACATTTTTTGAATGCTACTAAATAGTTTTGTTAACTACATGAATATCTTTTTTACATTGTATAAAAATGTTTCAAACGTATTTCTGAAATGCGTGAACATTTTTTAGAATTCCACGAACATTTTCTGGAATGATAAGAAAAATATCTTTAAAATTGGTACGAACCAATTTTAAAATTACGTGAACAATGTTTCAAATTGTTATTTTTAAATGTTACAGAAATATGAAACATGTGAAACATTTTTTGAATGTCACAAACATATTTTTGAATTGGACGAATTTTTTCTAAAGTTGCATGAATTTTTTTACTGCCTTAAAAAAATTTAAATGCACAACGACTATTTTTTTAAAGTTAGTAAATTAGTTTTCGAATTAGGGTAGTGTGAAACCATGAAACCAAATCACAACGTTTCTGGATGCTCCTCCCAACGCGGGCTGTCGGGCTGGATCTTGGAGCACCCGCGGCAGGCCTGGACAGGGTTGTGGCCGTGGCTGGGATTTGCGGTCCCGGCGCCGTCAGACCGACTTCGGTCAGATGGATGCTTGTGCGCGTACGCCGCCATGCCGCAGCCAAAGGAGGGCCGCGCATTGAATTGGGATGGGGGGCGGAGGGCATCGGCCACGCAGTCCAGCGAACAGTACCGGGGAAGCAACGGCATGGCAGTCTTCTCTGTCGTCGTTCGGCGCTGCCCCAGTTAGTGCTTATGTCACCGACAGACACCGCTTCCACGGGCGTGGCACCGAGGCTGCCGATGCTCGAGGCGACAGCCTGCAGGCGGGCGGCGTGCTTGCCGCCATCTGCAGACATCATGCACCGTCGTGTCCATCTTCGCCGGGTAACACCGCATCCGAACTCAAGCTCCATCCACCATTTGATCCTTAATTTTATCCCTCGTTGTACTAAATCAGCGAAGATTAATATGGATCGGAGGGAGTAATTCGTTTGTCCCTGCCTAATCATCACCGAAAGCATATTCAATTCATGTGTGCATTGCATTCTTTTTTCTCATTTTCCTCCCGAGACGAGCGGCGTTCGCCCGTTCGAGATCCAGAATATCAATCCCACCGCCTGCCTCGTATTCCGCAGCCCCAGATCATGGCCAAGAGAAAAAAGAGCAAAATAATGTGCCGAAGAAGAAATAGGTCGTAGATACTGTGGAGGAGATCGTCCATGTCGAGGATGACTTGTGAGACGGCGGCCATGGGCGCCCGGCTCTACTCGACTGTCGCCGTTGTCCACCGATACCACCATTGGCGGTGAAAGAGAGATCTAGGGATTTCATTGCAGGACGCCACCACCTCCGATCCCTATGGACATGAAGTCGTCACCAGTCACCACCACCACGACGTAGGACGTACCAACGCCAGGTGTCGAACTGAGGGAGTTAACGGGAGGGGGGAAGGAAGAGCAGAGGTGTGGCAGAAGGAAATATAACCTGACAACATGTTTGGTTGGGGGTAATTAGAGCTAGGGAATGAGAATTGAAGAGCTACGAGACTTTAAATCTGTTGTTTTGGTTGGAGGGATTGGGAATTCATAAGGGAATAGTCATGGTACTTGAGACTCCAACTCCCACCGTTTTATTAACAGGGAAGGAGGTGAGAGTTGGAAGGGAATTGTTTTAGTGAGTCAATCTTAATCGTTCATCATAACTTATGTTAACTTCCTTTGTCTAGTCCCTCGCAAATTCCCACGAGCCAAATAAGGGAATACAATTTGTCCTCAGTTCTCACACATAATTCCTATTGGAGAGTACGAGAGGTCCAATTTGGGAATAAAATGACTCTTCCCATGTCTAATCTCAATACAACTCCCTACTCTAAACTCCCATTCCCCTTCCCAAATATTGCCAAGCACGCTGTGAGTGAGTTACGGGAGGGAGTAGGGGAGAAGGGACCACATCTCAAGGAAGGAAACGTGAAATTAAGGGGACGGAATTAAGGAAGGAAATTGTGCGGCGTAATTGTTACGAGGATCGTTGAGGATCTTACTGGGCTGTTCAGAGCCACGTATGTGCGCGCGGGAGCGAGCGAAAGAGGGGGACAAACGAATGACGTACAACGTACCATCTCCGCGCGCGGACTCCCCTTTTAGGAGTAGAGATTAGAGACAAAAGGCAAAGATCAATTCATTAGGAAAGTTAGGATTTAGAATTGATTGTCATGAAACTGAATTTTATTGATTGGTAATGTGCTATCGTTTCTTGCCCGTTTGTAATATGTCTAGTTAGGAAATTTTGAAAAGGTTAGGAGAGTTTTCATTGTGAAGATAAAAAAAACCAATGTGAGGAGATATGGTGGTGGGATGTGAGACGAAAATAAACCAGACGAAAATAGACCAGACGAAATATAACCAGACGAAAAAAAAGCAATGGACGCAATCCTACCAACTCACAGACATTAGGAGTAGAGATATGAACTGGATTTAGATGGTGCCGGGTAGTTGAAACAAATGGACCGAGTACGAGAGGTCCTATTGAAGAGTTTGTTTGTCTGAGCTGTCCGCTTGGACATACGGTGTGGTTTGGGGGTTCTGGTTGGAGATATTCAGTTCATTGATCTTGGGTAGATAACTAGATTTGACTCCAGGGATATCAAAAGAATAATGCTATGATAAATGTGTAATGAATAATGCTATGATAAATGTGTAATACATCCAATCCCCCCTCCCCACCTAAAAATTTGAGATTGTCTTGAGGTGCAAGCCCTTGTGGATCATCTTCTGGCTCGTCGGATGTTCATTGCAGCATAATGTATGGTTGTTGTTATTAAAACTCCGTCCATACTGGAGACACTCTTAACCGAGAGACATGGAGGGAAAACTGTAACCAATGTGTTTATTTCTCTTTTTTTTCAAGAAAACTTACAATCTATTTATTAATTATCAAGGTAGTACAAAGAACACCAGAAGTAAAAAATACATCCAGTTCCGTAGACCACCTAGCGACGACTACAAGCACTAGAGTGAGCCGAAGACGCATCGCAGTCAACACCCCTCCCTCGTCGGAGCTGGGCAAACATTATTGTAGTAGACAATCGGCAAGTCGTCATGCTAAGGCCACATAGGACTAGCGCACCAGAACAGCAACCGCCGCCGATGAAGAGAAGTCTAGATCGGAAGGATCCAACCTGCAGACATATAGACGTAGACAAATGAAGACCGGATCCAAGCGGATCCACCAAAGACAAACGCCGATCAGATCCCATGAGATCCACCGAAGACACACCTCCACACGCCCTCCGACGATGCTAGAAACTTCATCGGGACGGGCGCTAGACGGGGAGGATCTTATTCATCTTAAAGAAGCAGCCTCCGCCTCGTCTTCCTGAGCATGGCACAAACCCTAACAAAACTCTAAAAAAACACCTAAAAACAGAGCCCTCCCGCCGGCAAGGCCGGGATCCACCGTGATTCCATGATCCAAGGACCATAGGAGGCAGGCGGACCGCAGCGGCGCCGGTGAGAGGAAGGAAACCTTAACTAAGAGGTCACCAGAGGCAGGAGCGAAAGGCCTTTTTTTTGCTCTTTCAATGTAGGCTGCCATGTTTGGCTTAAAGTGCCTCGCGATCATGTATTAAATCTTATGAACATTTCTGTTAATCACTAAAACTGCGCATAGTTGTTAAAAAGAAACTTGATGAAATTTGCTCTCTCATTTGATGTAGGCTGTCATGTTTGGCTTGGAGTGTTCACTATCCTGTAGTAATTCCTATTAAAATTCAGCATATAGTTCCTTAAAAAAAGTTCAACACGATTGTAAACAACATCCTTTTAGCACATTACACACGCAAGCGCTCATATATAATCTACGAGGTCGCCGTAGATGCCTTGTAGTCGACAGGAACGTCAACGCGCATCGCAAATAATTTTAAAAAAATGCAACTATCATGACTTCAGTCCTGATGGACTGGGAATATCACTGTCCTTTCAATCATCCTGCCACAGGTTGGTTCGCATGAGTATCAGATGCTTGCTCGCCACTTTGGTGGGGATTTAATTTGGTCGTTGAACAAAAAAGAAAAGAAAGAAATGAGTTGAGGAGGCGTGCTCCGGAGTGGAGCGCAAAGCATCTCTTGCCTTGCCTTGCCTTGTGTTGAGAGCAAGGAACCGCGACGGCGTGTGCCATTGCTCAAAGGATTGATGCCTCTGCGCCACCATGCCTTTCAACCTCGCCCTCTGCTCCGCAGCCGGCTCCCTCCCACTCCCACTTTCTCCTCCTCCTCCGCCACGCAACACACAGATCCGATCCAATCAGAGCAACACCCAATCTGAATCGAGTTGCCTCGCTGCAAATCGCGAGGACCCAAGCTCAGATTTTGGAGAAAGGAGGGGCGGAAGCGCTCCGGCCGGAGGTCTTTTCTTTTTCAGGCGCCCGGCGCCGGCGGCATCGTTAGAGTGCCACGCGCTGGTGTCCGACGCCGGCGAGCTGCAGGTGGAATCGGGCGACGGCGGGGCGCGGTCGGTTGCCGTCAGTTTGCCGGCCGGAGGACATCGACTCGACTACCCCAAGTACCGCTCGCCGTTCACAAGGACGGGCCGCTCCCCCCACCTTCGAGTCGGGGTTCCGGTTCAACCGGTGCAGATCGTCGGCGCGGTGGCGAACCGATTCTGGGTGGCGCCGGCGTGAGATTGGGGAAACTTTTACTGGACAAACACAAAATCTGAGCTTGACTGCAGGTGAGACCCCGAAGTAAAGCTTCTTACACTGCAGAAGTTTCAGTTTCAGATTGCTCATCCTCTGCTTAATCTGTACTAGTTGCTTTTGCTGATATGTTGATAATCCTCTTCGGTAGCAAAACACAGCAAAGATGGCCATGGTCCTGGATGCTTTTGCATCCTACGTGCAAAATATGCTGACCGAGATGGTGAGCGAGGAGGTGCACATGCTGCTTGGAGTCGGAGACGAGATTGACAAGATGGACCTCAAACTTAGGGACCTCAAGAACTTTCTCGCTGACGCTGACAGGAGAAACATCACTGACCAGAGCGTCCAAGAGTGGGTGGCGGAGCTCAAGCACGCCATGTACGAAGCTGCTGACATCCTCGACCTCTGCAAGCTCAAGGCCATGGAGCGGGGTTCATCCAAAGTAGACTGCGGGTGCTTCAACCCCTTGCTCTTTTGCATGCGGAATCCCTCCCATGCCCGCGACATCGGCACCCGCATCAAGGCGCTCAACAAGAGGCTCGACGCCATCAAGGAGCGAAGCGCTGCTTTCAGCTTCATCAATCTTGGTTCCTATGAGGATCGTAGCGGCAATGTGCATGCCGCTCGTTCTAGTGATGCCAGGCGGGAGACATCAGGGGAGTTTGACCGGCAGGGTGTAGTCGGGGAGAAGATCGAAGAAGACACAAGAAACCTGGTTGAGATGATGCTGACTGAAAAAGAGAGCAACAACAACAACATAATTGTGTTCGCTATAGTTGGTGTCGGTGGGATCGGCAAGACCACTCTTGCCCAGAAGGTCTTTAACGATGAAGCCTTGAATGCTGAGTTCGAGAAGACGATATGGTTGAGCATCAATAAGGACTTTGACAAGGTTGAGTTGCTCAGGACAATCATCACGCAAGCCGGGGGAGTACATGGTGGAGAAAAGGCGTTGGCTGTGCTTCAGCCAATCCTTGCCGCTACCTTGAAAGGGGAGAAGCTATTCCTGGTGCTAGATGATGTTTGGAACCATGGAGCATGGGATGATGTGCTTAAAGCACCCTTGGCTAATGTTGTGGCTCGAGGTAGCCGAGTCCTCGTCACTACCAGAGATGAAAGAGTAGCTCGAGGGATGAAAGTTGTGCCTCCATACCACCATGTTGACAAGTTGGAGGAGGAGGATGCCTGGTTATTGCTCAAGAAACAGGTGTGTTTAACTAAACTCCATGTATCTGCATTAATTACTAGCTCCATGCTTAATTTTGAGTAGAGATAGTAAGGCTACTCATAGTGGGTTGCCTCTTATTGCGTGATGGGTGTCTACATAAAACTTTCCCAAGGCATAGTTTTCGGAGATTTGTATCTTAGCCAGTTCCATTTAATAAGTTGTACCATCATTCTAGCTTTTCTATGGTGTCATCTTAGATTTTTTTTCCAAGGCCTTGTGATAACTAGGTTGCCGCATTGGTGTTTTTCCTACATTACAATGTTAAGAACATGTGCACCTTTCCTTGGAGCACAAGGGTGGCCTAATAATTGGGCACCCTCTTTATTTTTGAGGTTACAAAATAGTACATACAAGAGATGGACGCTATAATTATGCCACCACACACATGCAAAACCACATGGCTGTGCTCTCAGTAAAAAAGGCACAATACTTTAAGCCTAGCCTTGGAATTCATTATGGGTTGATAAAACTTGTCGACAACCTCACTACCACAACATTAGAACCTCATGCTCATATACTCCCACATGTATCATTTTTCGTGGTACATTGAAAACAGTAGTATGACCTCTGTTCTGAAATAGATGTACCTATAGAGTTGAGCACAAGAATTAAGTGTGGGAGTAAAATTCTCATATTGTTCTTTACCTTTTTTACTCACAAGGGCTGTCACCTCGGGAACACACTAGCCGTCAGTGGGATAGCCTGCAGCTTTTCAGCAGTTGGGGTCGGAACAGGGGGGCCCTGGTGCATCCATCCTTGAATTGTACAGTATCTAATATATGGCTTTATAAAGGATTGATAGGTCGTATCACACTAGGATTAGAGTTATCCCTGCTTTGAGTTTGGAGTCCCCACTATAGCCAGAGCTATAGCTTGTATGTTAATCTCAAGCTACTAACAAAGATTAGTCTCGTCCCTAAACTCTCTCTCATCCTCTGATCCACACTGGCTCTAACAAGAGCATTAAGTTACCTTGTCTACTCTCAAAATCTTGGTTACTGTCTCTCTTTAAGAAATTGTTTTTCCTTTTGAAAAGTTAATTTTGAAATGTATATAGTCGCCACCTGAAATGCAATTCCAAGTAAAATTGTTAATTACGGATATAAAGTAGAAATGCGAGAAACTAGCAAGGTGGTATTGTTTCCATTCTCGGCCTTTGGCCAATATTCACTTGTGTTCGGCTAGAGGAGTCAATAAACAAACAATAATCGATATGTAGTAATACCGGAGCCCAACCCTATTGCCAGTCGCCTGTGTGATCTTTTTTTTTTGAAACCGCCATCAAGGCATCTTATTACTGATTAAGCGGTACAAATTCTGATTGCACTTGGGCAATCAAGAACGCAGGGATTACATCAAATGAGGAGCTGCAGCACTCCATATTCAGTGCTTCCTTTGCACATAGATGAGCCGCAAAGTTCGCACTATGATTAGAGAACACTAAGGAAAATCCCTGAAAGTTTGAGAGATACGTCTTCATCTCTCTGAAGATATGTCCGGCCTCGGATCGGTCTTGCCCCGCTTCCCATGCCGTAGCAATCATCTGTCGCCTGTGTGATCTCGACATCCAAATCGCACACGCGGAGGAAGGAGGCCGCCCACCAAGCCATCTCCTGCCTCGGTACTATTCCCATCTTTCACAGTCCCCACCTTGTCATCCACCGCAAATGTACTAGTGGCTTCGACGTGCTGTCTCATCATTGTGGTCTCACCCTCCCCTGTCTCGTCCTCCGCAGATCCTAACCATAGGGGCTACTCGCTGCCGTTGTCCAGTACAATCCTACTAGTTGTCTGACCCCCCCCCCCTCCACCCACCCATGGCCGGCGACGATACTGCCCCGCCCTAACTCTAACACCTCCACCACTGCACCGAACCATCCGTCTAAATCCCCTCTCAACGATGGTATCCCAACAAAAGACCTGGTAATTATTGTAAACAAATTTACTGAAAATAGTTAATCAGCTAAAACAGAAGATCCGCTAATCTTGAAAAAAATATTGAAATAATATATTGCTCAAAACATAACATAATTCATTGTTAGTTAGAAAAAATGAGGCGAACAAAAATCAATATGAACAACAATTTGTTGGGAGAATGTGTGTACAATCCAACACCCAGGTGCCTTCATGGATACAAATTTTGATTCATATTGAATGAATGATATTGTAAATTACATTACGGTGGGAGAAAGGAGAAGATGGCTGGCTTGGGCGACTCGGGCGACCGGGCGATTTGCTCGGCGCGCCTGCCTCGCCGCCGGCCGCCCTCCTCGCCGTGGCCTCCGACGCCCGCCGCCCCCCCCTCCTCGCCTGCCTCCCCCGGTCCTCTGGACCCCGCCGGGTGATCTGGGCGGACTTGGCGGAGGAGGATGACCGCGCTGCGGGCGGCCGGTGGAGTGTCGTGACGCGTCCCTCGCCCGCCCGGCTCGCCGACCGCTGCCCCGCTCCGCCAGCGGCCATATCTCGGGGGTGGGAGTTCGGTTGCCCGGGCGCGGGCTTGGCCTCTCCGCCGGTTGCCACGTTCCTCGCCGGTGACCGTGGGGAAAGGCGCTGCCTTCGGGGCGGGGGCTGGCCGCCGCTGCCGGCGCTCCACCGGCTGGGTGTGGCGGCCGGCGGATCTCGGTCCTGCCCAGGCGTCCTGGAGGCCCTCCGGTTGGCCCGCCCCGGCTCGTCCGGCTGCCCCGTCGCCGCCGTCGATCGCCGGCGTCCCGTTGGTCTCCCAGTGCGCCCCCTTTCGCCCATTCATAGCATTTTTCGGCTCGTCCCGGATCTGTTGTGCCCCTTCTCCCCGCCGTCTCGCCGCGCTCGCCTCGCCGGTGGCGGCCGGAGGAACCCTAGCCGGTTGCGGGGCTCCTGCTCCTGGGCTGGGCATGGCCGTTTCGGGCCCTGGGAGGCTCTTGGGCCTGCTCCCCACCCCCAGGTGGACGGCCCATCTGGGCGCCCTGGGCTGTGTGGGCCGGCCCGGTCCCCTGGCTGCAGCACCTCGGCCTCGGCCCAGCCCCCCCCCCCCCCCGCTCGGGGTGGGATTGGCTTCCGCGAGGGTTTCCCCTGCAGCCGCAATTCCCACCCGCCTCCATCCCGGTCGCCCGCTCCTGCGCTCCCCTCCTCCCTTCCCTGTCGTCGCTGCCCCCCTCTCCCCCTGCGATGCCACCGCCCCTCCCCATGGCCAGAATCGGGCGGCAGTGCAGGCGCCCAAACAGCCTGGAGGATCCCGGCCGGTGACCGCGCCTCGCCGGAGGGCCAGCGCCATGAGGCCGACCTCCGCCGCCGGTGGCCACCGCGACGACCGCGCGCCGCGCCGCTCCGACGCGAGGCCCGCCGCTCCCCTCGCGTGATTCCCCGATGCCGCGGTGCTCGCCGCCCCGTTTTGATCGCCGCTCGCCGGCCCAAGCGGATGGCCGCTCCCCGGTGCAGGCTGATGGCCGGCGCTCCTCCGCTTGGGAGAGCCGCCGCGAACGCCCCCGCTCCCCTCCCCCGCGCGTCGGCGTGGGCAGTCGTCGTCGCCCCCTTGGCCCATGCCCTCCGACGCCGCTGCCACTCGCCGGTACCAGCCCCCCCAAGAACCAACCGAGCCTTCTTCCGGGCAATGGTGGCCCCGGGGCTCGCGGGCGCCAAGGCGCCAAGAAGAAGAAGAAGAGGGGTCCCGTCTGAACCCCCTCTGCCACGGCTCAGGCTCCCGCGTCCTCGGCTACGCCCAACTCCGATGCTCCCTGCGATCCACCTCCGTGCTTCAACTGTGGACTTGTCAGCCACTATCATGTTGAGTGCCCCAACTCGCCGAAGTGCTACCTCTGCAAGGAGTCGGGCCACCCTGCGGCTCTCTGCCCGGACCTCCCGATGACGGAGGAGCTCATGATGTACGGCCACGGCATTGAGGGTCTTGGCTTCTTCCACATTGAGGTGGAGGACGTCCCCCCTCCCCCCGGTCTTCGTCGCTCCTTGCGGTCGTGACCATCATGGGGGCCGGGGTCGCTTCGCCGGAGATGATCGAGGCGGAGCTTAACCACCTCTGCTGTCGCGTCTGGGATTGGCAGGTGACCCCGACCTCGGATAGCTCCTTCACCGTGGTCTTCCCCGACGCTCTCAGCCTGGGCCTCTGCACCCGTAGCGACGACATCACCCTCGCCCTCAACAAGCTCGTCGTCAACATCTTTGAGCCCCTGATGGACCCTAAGGCTGTTGCCATGCTGGACATTGCTTGGATCCTCATAGCTGGCCTCCCCGACATCGCCCGCTCTAAGAAAGTGATCCGTAGTATGTCCAAGCTCATAGGCAAGGTGGTGGTGGTGGACGAGCTCTCCCTCCGCAAGGAGGAGGTCCGTGTCAAGGTCAAGTGCCTGGACTCCTCCACTCTTCGTGCGACCGTACGAGTTTTCTTCAATGACCAGGGATTCGACCTCAAGATCTACCCTGAGCCTCCCAACCACATCGGCCGCCCTCGACACCTCGCTGATGGCCACTTTGGTGGGGGCGGCGCGGACAACCGCGATGACTCCCACTACCGCCGTCCACGCCCCTCCCGCCACGTGGACCCGGAGGACGACGACGAGCGTTCTGGCCGCAGCCGCTCCCCCTCGCGAGACCCCTCCGACCCACCTCCGGGGCATGGAGGTGCGGGTGCGGGCCGGTCGCGTGGGTTGGCCTCCTCCGCCAAGGCCGCCCCCGCCGCGCTGCCTGTCTCCTCTCCCTCCTCTTCGGCCGAGCTCAGCGACATCTCCAGCGTCAGCCTCCTCGTCCTTCCGGCATCTTCGCCGCGTTTGCCCTGCTCCTGCCCCGTGGCTGCCCCGGCACCTTCGTCCCCGCCGGTGCCGTCACCACTGCTACCGGCCTCGCCGACGTCCACGCCTCCCCCCTCGGGTCTCCCCAGATGGACCCCCCTAGGGTGGACGCGCCGCCGTCCCCCGCCTCCCCCCCCGGCGCCTTCCCTAGTCCTGGACGACGACGCGTCGGCCCCGGACCCGCCCTCCCCTCCTCAGGCGGAATCTGGTGCCCGGCTGGAGCCTCCGGCGCCTGCGTCCCCGACTCGTCTGCTGCAGGTGGCCACCGACGATGTGGTCACCCCCATCGCCTCCCACCTGCCTCGGTCGGTGTCCTACGTCCGTCGGGCTCGGGCCTCGTCGACCCCAGTGACGGCCTCCCGCCGCAGCGCCCGGCTCAACGCGGACCGCCCGGCCGGCTTCCCGGCGCTGTCCATCTCCGAGCGGGCTGAGATCCGGGCTGCGGCCCGGAACGTCGAGACAGGTGTGACCGACATCCCCTCCAGTTCTTCCAGTTGCTCTTTTTCTGTGCTCGAAGCCATCCCACTCGGCCGCCTTGCCAAGGTGGCCCTAGACTCGTCTGTAGTTTTCAGGGGGGAAGTTGGTCCCCCCTTGGAGCAGATTGCGGCTATCCAGGCCTGCGAGATCCTTGACGGGAAACTCGCCGAGACCCGGGCCCGTCTCCTCCGCACTTCGGTGCCCCAGCCCTCTGGGACGCCAGTCGAGGAAATCCGTGGCCGCACTCGCTCCCGCACTGCCGCTCTTAGAGCCCCACAGCGCTTTCACCGTCCTGGGGTCAAGCAGCCCCTCAATGGCGGTTTAGATGTGCGCCCTCTTCTGGAACATCCGCGGCTTCGGCCATGACGGCCGCCGCCGCCAGCTAGTTGAGTACATCCGTGATGAACACATCGACATCATTGCCATTCAAGAAACCATGCACACGGAGTTCTGCCTCCCCGTACTCGACAGCCTTAGCGCCCACCTGTTGGCTCCCTTCTAGTGGGAACAATGGCCACTCGGGTGGCATCCTGTTAGGTGTGAAGGATGCCACCTTCGAGGTGGGCGGTATGGACCGGGGCGAGTTCTTCGTTAGTATGGAGATCTTCGAGCGAGCGCTCAACTTTAAGTGGGAGGTCATCATTGTTTACGGACCGGCGGACCACCGCCGCTCCCCGACCTTCTCGCCGAGCTGCAGTAGAAGATCTCCGCTTCCTCCCTCCCAGTAGTCGTGGGAGGTGATTTTAACCTCATCCGCTCCCCGAATGAGAAGAACAATGACCGGGTTAACCGCCCCCGGATGCAGATGTTTAACGACTGCATCGCGGAGCTTGGCCTCCGTGAGCTCGAGCGAACGGGGGCCCGGTTCACCTGGACTAACCGCCAGGCGAACCCGACGCAGTCCGTTCTTGACCGCGTCTTAGTCTCTCCGGATTGGGAACTCAGATGTCCCCAGGCCTCGGTGCAGGCTATCACCCGGATCGGTTCCGACCATGTCCCCCTCCTCTCCTCTGCAGATGAACGCCCCCCCTTCCTCCTCGGCTCAGGTTTGGGCTCTTCTGGCTCAACCAGTCCGGATTCCGCGAGGCCGTTGCGGCTAAGTGGATCACCGCGCGCGAATCTCCCCACCGCGCAATGTCCGCTGTAGACTCCTGGCCGTTTTGCGCCAAGCTGGCCCGCCAATTTATGAAGGGGTGGGGCGCGAACCTTGGCCGTGATATCCGTGACTGCAAGAAGGCCCTCCTAAGCGCCATCCAAGTCCTGGACGCCCGAGCTGACTCGTCGGGGATCTGTCCGGACGAGTGGATGCTGAGATATGATCTCGAGGACCAGCTCTCGGTCATCTACGCTGACGAGGAGGCCTACTGGCGGCTGCGCGGCACCCAACGGTGGGTGCTCCGGGGTGATGCTAACACGGCCTACTTCCAGGCGACCGCCAATGGCCGGCGTCGTCGCAACTCCATCCACTCCTTGTGGGAAGGCGATACTCAGCTTGTTCGCCCCTCGGACATCCGAGCCCACTTAGACGGCTTCTATAAAGCCCTTTTCACCCCCCACCCCTCGGGGTGGGGAGGGTGGCGCTGCGCTGGCCCCCGATACCTGGTCGGGTGCCCAGCTTGTCACCGACGAGGCCAACGCCGCCTTGGTGGCGCCCTTCTCGGAGGAGGAGGTCCTTGCGGCGATCAAAGGAATGAACCCCTCCTCGGCTCCGGGCCCGGATGGATTGCCAGTCTCGTTTTTCAAAACATTCTGGCAAACCATCAAACCGGAAGTCATGGCCCTCTTCGACGAGTTCTTCTCTGGGACCATGGACCTTGGGCGCCTGAACTATGGGATCATTACCCTCATCCCCAAGGTCCCGGGGGCCTCGGACATTCGCCAGTTCCGCCCGATCACGGTGATCAACGTGATCTTCAGGATCTTGGCTAAAGGATACACCAATAGGGTGACCCTTCTAGCGGACTCTGTCACCCGCCCCAACCAATCCGCCTTCATCCAAGGCCGGTTTATTTTGGATGGGGTGTTGGTCTTTCATGAAGTCCGATCCAAACACCACCGCGTGGTTTTCCTAAAGCTCGACTTTCACAAAGCCTACGACACTGTCCACCGGCCCTTCCTTCGGGAAGTTTTATGTCGAAAGGGCTTTGACGACCGCTGGGTGACCCGCGTTATGCAACTCGTCACTTGCGGTCGGACGGCGGTCAACATCAACGGTGAGATCGGGCCCTACTTCCCCACCTTATGTGGGGTTCGCCAGGGTGACCTGTTCTCCCCGTTTCTTTTCAACATGGTTGTCGATGCCCTCGCGGTCATCCTCGATAAGGCCAAAGCTTGGCCATATCCGGGGCGTTGTCCGCCACCTAGTGGGCGGGGGAGGGGTCTCCCTCCTCCAATATGCGGACGACACCATAGTTATGGTAGAGGGCTCCGCGTCCGATATCGCCAACCTGAAGTTCCTCCTCCTGTGCTTCCAACAGATGTCGGGGCTCACCATCAACTTCGATAAGAGCGAAGTGATGGTCCTCGGCTATCCCCCGGATGAGGCTTTGTCCATTGCGGACCGGCTGAACTGCCGCCTGGGTTCCTTCCCCACGACTTACTTAGGGGTGCCCATTAGTGATTCCAGACTCACTGTTGCGGATCTCCGCCCGATGGTGACTAGGATGCAGCACCGGGTTGAACCCTGGAGGGGGCGCTGGTTGTCGAAAGCTGCAAGGGTGATCCTAATCAACTCTTCGCTTGCCAGCCTTCTCTGATTTCTCATGAGCTTCTACGGCCTCCATGAGACCCTCCATCAGGACGTTGCCAAATACCAGTCGAGGTTCTTTTGGGCTGGCGATGGCGACAAGCAGAAGTACCATATGGTGAGCTGGCCCAACATCTGCAAACCCAAAGACAAGGGCGGCCTTGGGATTTTGTCATCCCGTCGCATGAACATTGCTCTCCTGACCCGCTGGCTGTGGCGTATTGCCAATGGGGAGGGAGGCCTCTGGCTCACCATCATCCGTAATAAGTACCTTCGTGGCCAACCTCTTGCCTTTTGCCAGCGTACAGGTGGATCCTAGTTCTGGCAGGCCGTGATTCAGCTTCTACCCGTACTCCGCATCGGCACATCCATCTCGGTTGGCTCCGGGGCCTCGACCCTGTTCTGGTTCGACCGGTGGCTAGGGGACTCCCCCTGGCTGCGCGATTCCCAGAACTCTTTGCCATTGTGGCCGACCCTCGGGTCTCTGTCGAGACGGCCCTTATTGACTTAGGGCGTCTCGCCTTCCGGCGCCCATTTGGCCCCCTCGAGGTGGCTGCTTGGGACTCCCTCCTCCAAGACATCGCCCTTATGCCGATGAACGTCGAGGAGGACCGGGATGCCCTTTCCTGGCGCCTTGAGCCGTCTGGCCGTTTCTCCACGAAGTCCCTGTACGCCGCCATTGCGCCCTCGGCGGCCCCGGAACCCTTTAGCCTGATCTGGGACATCCACCTACCTCTAAAGATCAGGATTTTCCTGTGGCAATGGATCCGTGGTCGCCTCCCTTCTGGGGTTGAAGTCCTCAAGCGTAACGGCCCGGGCGATGGGATGTGCCCCATCTGTGGCACGGTCGAGGATGGTAACCACATCTTCTTCTCGTGCCACACTGCCCAGTTCCTCTGGGCTTGCTTCCGCGAAACGGTTGGTGGACAGTGGTGCAATACCAACTTCCCCGACTCACTTGCCGAGCTCAACGCTTCCCCTACACGCTACCGCCATATTAGATGGCTGTGTCTTGGGGTTCTCGCCTGGACGCTTTGGAACATTCGCAATAAGCTTGTTATTCAGAAGGTGCCCCTCCGACATGCGATTGATGCAACCTTCGAAATGTGTGGTTACTTGCAGCTTTGGCGGCCGCTTAGCCGCCCCCAGGACAGGGACGTCATCACCACCCTCCTCTCCGACCTCCGCTTGATGGCGCTCCGCGTGGCTCCCCCGCTGCCCCCCCCCTCCCGCGGAGCCTGATTAGATCGCCCGGTGGCGTGTGTGTTTTGTGTGTAGGGCTTGTTGTGCTGTGCCCTCAGCAATGACCCTTCTAACTACTTTGTGTTCCTGTGGACTTCCGTGTGCGTGTGAGTGTACTTTGTTGAACCTTGTTGGATGCTTGGTCTGGGTGGTTTGCTTTATAATATAAAGCGGGGCGAAAGCCTTTTTCGGTGAAATTACATTACGGGTTTCCTTAGAAAAATCATGCTTATCTGGAAACCTAGATTGTAAAATACATATATAAAATTAAATTCAAACATAGATGAGACCCTTCACTGCCATGTAATATTCTTCCACACAATTAAGGCTGTCATTTAGTTAGTACTATAGACGATAAACATATAAAGAATTCCTGTTAAAAAGAAAGTAAAAACTCATCATCATGTTATGGTGCATGTTTAATGTTAGAATGCTCACGTGCTAGGTATTTCGATTGACGTCAACGTCTCGATTATCAGTTCCTTCACTTGACAATTCAGTTTAGGTAGTACACTAACTGGTCCTTTTCTTTCACCAGCTTATTGTTGACTAAATAGAACACTAGCTGGTAACAAACTATTATTCTTGTAAGGCAAACTGCTTCTTATGGACTTCATTGGCTTAAACTTATTTACAGGTAGTCTCAAGTGAGGCAGATGCATATGAAATTGATATTCTCAAGGACATTGGGATGCAAATTATAGCAAAATGTGATGGTTTGCCTCTTGCTGTGAAAGTAATGGGAGGACTCTTGTGTCAGAAAGACAAAAAATATCATGTGTGGGAGATGGTTCTGCATGATTCCATATGGTCGGTATCTGAAATGCCCGAAGAGTTAAACCATGCAGTATATTTAAGCTATGAAGATTTGCCGCCTTGTATCAAACAATGCTTTTTGTACTACTCCCTTCTCCCTAAAACTGGATTGTTCTTTCGGAGCAACATCATTGGCATGTGGATCAGTGAAGGATTTGTTCACAGCTCAGAAGACTTGGAGGAATTAGGAAAGGAGTACTATAAGGAGTTGATATCGAGGAACCTGATAGAGCCAAATACACAGTACACGGATCAGTTTGTGTGCAACATACATGATGTTGTTCGCTCGTTTGGTCAATTTGTGGCTAGAGATGAGGCACTAGCAGCCCACAGTGGAGAAACTAGTTTTGTTAGCAAGCTTAAAGCACAAAAGTTCCTTCGGTTATCTCTAGAAAACCAAGCATCGGAATCAGATGGGTTAGACTGGAGTTCCTTACAAGCACAACAGACATTGAGAACACTCATATCAGTTGGCCACATAAATATGAAGCCTGGTGATTCTTTGGTTAATTTTTCATGCCTACGTACTTTAGATATAAAAAAATCTGCACATGTTTTAGCATTGCTTGAATCTTTGCATAAACTCAAGCACTTGAGGTATTTGTCCTTAGAAAAAACGGATATTTCCAGTCTACCAGATTGCATTGGAAAGATGAAATTCTTGCAGTACATTAGCCTTAAAGGATGCAAAGAAATTGTGCAAGTTCCAGATAGCATTGTAATGTTAGAGCAGCTAAGGTATCTCGACTTCAGGGAAACAGATATAAGTGACATACCCAAGGGGTTCAGTGCTCTAACAAACTTGAGGGTAGTACGTGGTTTTCCAGCCCGTGAGGATGGTGATTGCTGCAGTTTGGAAGAATTGGGTCCTCTTTCTCGGCTCAAAGATCTTGGAATAGATGGATTGGAGAATGTATCTGCTTCCCTGTCCATAGCAAAGGCAAAGCTTGGCGAGAAGGTGCATCTTACCAGGCTATCCTTAGCTTGTAGTAGTAGATCTGGGCTGATTAAAGATGAAGATAGTGTCTCTGAGGAAGAGCAACAACAAATCGAGAAGGTGTTTGATGAGCTCTGCCCTCCGCCCAGGTTAGAAGATCTTGACATCAGTGGATATTTTGGCCAACGGCTCCCAAGGTGGATGATGTCATCATTAGATGTGCCCCTCAAGAGCCTAAGGATTCTGTTCATTGTCGACCTAGCTTGCTGCACACAACTTCCTGATGGCTTGTGTCAGCTCCCTTATTTGGAGTTCATTCAGATCAACCGTGCTCCAGCCATCAAGCATGTTGGAGCTGAATTCATGCAGTCCTACCATCAACATAGTCCTTGTCCTTCCCAGATGGTGCCTGCATTTCCGAGATTGCATGAGTTGGATTTTACAGGAATGGTGGAATGGGAGGAGTGGGAGTGGGAGGAGGAAGTGCAAGCCTTTCCTGTCTTGCAGGAACTTGTGCTAATGCACTGCAAATTGAAGTGTCTTCCTCCAGGCCTTGCCACCCAGGCAAGGGCTTTGAATAAATTAAACATAGGCTATGTCCAGGGTCTCATCTCTCTAGAGAACTTTCCATCTCTGGTTGAGCTGGATCTGGATGAAATCCTTGACCTGGAGAGGATCACTAATCTTCCAAGACTGCAGAAGCTTACCATCAAAAGCTCCCCAAAGCTTAAGGCGTTGGAAGGTGTTCCTGCACTCCAGAGGCTCATACTCACAGACAAAGATATGGACACTCTCCCAGAATACATGGGAAGTATAAACCCTAGGCATTTGGAGCTATACTGCAGCCTAGCACTGCTCGCTTCCATAGCCGCAGGACAATCTGGCCCTGAGTGGGACAAGTTTAGCCATGTTGAGCATGTCAAGGCATATGCACGCGAAGGAGGTAATTCAAGGAAATGGTATGTCTTGTACACAGCTAAACCCTACAGCCTGGAGACAAATGTCAGCAACTCTTTCATGTCCAGAGGTAATTTAGCATTACTCGTTCATCTTCATTTGTCTATTTATTCTGGTTATTTGAACTATTATCTTTGTTTTCTACTTTCATCAGTATGTCTATGTCAACATAGATGCATTACTAGCTTTTTCTCTGAAGAAAAATAGATGACTGGCCTTTTGTCGTTTTGTAATGTCTATTTGTTGACCAATGCTGCTTCTGATTTGGCTGGAATATGTCATTTGCTAAGTTATTGTTGCTCTCAGTTGTTCTCTACTTCCCCTTTTCATATGTTATTTCTGGATTTAACTACTTTTCACTCTTGCCTTGCAAGCTATGGATCGTATTACCACTTTCTGGTTTTCTTCTTATTCAGGAACCTTGACTTCTTTTGAGGACACACAAAGATTTGAGTCTCTCTTCAAAATGACGAGAAAAACCTTTATCTACATCTGCAGCTTGGTGATGGGGCCATCAATGGAAGATATGAACAGCTACACCTTTGTTGACGGGAAGGTGCTGTCTTTAGAAGATCGAGTGGCCGTTGCTCTGAAAAGGTTGCAGTCTAGTGAGCTACCAGAGACCGTAGGATCCTTTGTTGGTGTGAACGAGTCAACCATCATGTTGGTAACAGAGAGGTTCGTTGCTGCTGTGTACGGGCGAGCAGAGCACCATTTGCGCTGGCCTGACTCCAGTGAAATGGATAAGATCAAGTCCATGTTTGACAAGATCCATAATATGCATAACTGCTGTGGTGTTATATGTACAAATCACATCCCATTTGGACCAAACTGGGACTGTGAAACGACTGACAGCATCCTAGTACAGCTCGTCATTGATCCAGAGATGAGGTTCAGGAACATTTGGTGGGGACCGATCAGCAGCATGAACCAGTTGAGCATTTTGCATGAATCTTGTTTGTTCAAGAAGTGCGAGGAGGGTGGTTGGCTGAATGGCAGCAAGCTGAAGGTGGCAGTAGATGGATCAGAAGTCGGGGAATATATAGTTGGTGATGCAGGATACCCTCTTCTCCCCTGGCTACTCACACCTTACCAGGAAGAAGACCTCTCTGACTCCAAGGCGGAGTTCAATAGGAGACACAACGCAGCCACAACCTGCGCTCAGAAGGCGCTGGCAAGGTTCAAAGACACATGGAAGTATCTGCAGGGAGAGATGTCATGCCCTGTCAATCCGGACACTCTAGTTGAAACAATCCATGCCTGCTGCCACTTGCACAACATAGTCATAGATATGGAGGAGGATGGGGCCATGCCGAGTGTTGAGGAGCCGGATTACAGTGAGGAAGTGCGTCAGTTAGCAAATGAGGACGCTGTCAGGGTGAGAGATATGCTTTCCCAGTACTTGGCCAGCACACCATCTCAATCGGGAGGTAAATTAGCACAACTGCTCCATAATACATTCTCATTTGTTTGTTTGGTTGCCATCTGTCATAATTATTTATTTCTGTTGTTTCCACCCTTCATTTTCCCAGTGGATGTAGAGGAGGACCATGAAGTAGCTGCATCAGGCTCAGGGGACGAAGACAAGGAACAAGAAGCGCAGACAAAAACATCAGAGGAAGAGACCGTTAACTGAAAAAACATCTTTCCGCCACATCTTGTAGCTTCATTCTAGGTATATACTACTGCTGGGTGCTGGCAGGTCTTGTTATTCCCTTCATTTCAGCAATTTCACAGTTCTCTTCTTATCCACTCAATGTGATATGGCACTAATGTCATTTAGAATCTTCAGCTGTTTTAACAACTCTGAAAGACAAGTAACTGATACAGCTGCTAGTACTGTGCTAAGCAAAACATCAGTATCTACTGGCTGAGACTTTTGTGTGTTTCCCTCTCTGTATTGTTTATATATTAAACCCAGGTGCTTGGTCACTTGTGTGATAAAAATTTAAACCTTGGTTTGATCAGGTGAAAGGGCAGCAGACATGTATATATCCTGCTCGTTGCCTCGTTGGTTGCAGGCTTCTGAATGCATGAACGCAGATGCTGCTGCAGCAGGAACAATCCTGCTGTTAACACTTCTTTTCATTTTGGTCTTCTATCTATTATACTACTGATTCATGTAGCCTGTATGGGGTATATGACAACACTTGTCTAGAATAGATAGAAGACATATTCAGTGCAGGAGGAGTGTTCGGCAAAGACAAGTGTTGTCATATGTAGTCTTTGTGTGTATTTATGTCAGGCGTATGTTTGGGTCAGTCATCTTTTTCTTTTCTTTTTTTTTCTTTTTTTTTGAAACAGAGTCATCTTATTCAATACAAGGACTTGAGCTGTCTTCACTGATGCCCGAAAGAAAACTAAGAATAAATTACTCCAGAGGTGACTGATAAATACACATACAGATTGACACCGGCGCAAGGCATTTCTTAACAGGATGAGGTAGTGTCCCTCTTCTTCTAGGTTGCAGGATTGAACCATATATATACTCGCGCGTTCTGAATTATGTTTTGTTCTGTATGTAGAACGGTCATTTGTTGCTGTAAATAAATCATGCCCAGCTGCCTGAAGTCCACACTGTCAGGTGCTCATCTGGCTGTTGGATCTTCCAGAGAAGGTGCTCGATCATATGCGCCGAAGACAGCATCTGGTCATTTACTATTTGTTTGGAGTCTGAACGTGTGCTTGCAAAAATGGAAAGGTCATGAGGACTACACGAGGTGGTGTCTCGCGGGACTGTACAAAGCATTTGGACTAGAACTTGAACTTGGTTTGGCAATGCATAACGTACGGGTGACACTGATGATGTAATTTTGCGCGTATGTGTGAGCCGCAAGGAAGGAGAAGACCTCGACAAGCCAGATGTAACGTACCACAAGTTCAACGTACGCGAGGTCCCAGCTAAGCTTTCTCAGCCGGCCGGCCAGCCTGCCTGGACCCGAGTACGTACGTCCTGATCCATGGAAGATGGCGCAGGTCAACGACGACGAAGCAAAGCCAAGCCAACCCAAACCGTGTTGCCGAATTTATACCACCATCGCTCACGTACGGCCTCACGCACGTGCTTTTCGTTGTACTGGTCCTGTACCACACAGCTGAAAACTAGGTACGCCTCCATGGAAAAATAATACCCATGCCTAACGAGCCGACCTCCTTTACTTACAGACTTGTAGTGATGGAGACCTGCACTAGCTACACAGCAAACAAGTGGCTACATCGAAAGGGACTTTTTCAGGAGGGAACTCAACTGTGCAGTCTACAACTTGCAAGGGGCTCAACTGGTGCGTTGCCCGGCCGACTGTTGCGGCATTGGATGTATACGACCCAGATCGATGGTCAACAAAACACACTGAATTTCTGACTGTTACTACGTACGTTGCTTTCATTCCCTAGCCGGGCTCTTCCTGTGTTGGTCCTTCAGGCATCTTAACCATACCCGGTCTTGCAAGTTTGCCGCCCGCTTAATCGTTAACGTTCCATACTAATCTGGGCTTTGTTGGCCATGCAGAGCGAGCAGCAGACCTCATCCGATTGCATGACGTCGATCGATCTAGTATCTCAGTGTGCCGGCCGACAGCTTAGCTTGACTAGCATCATTGGTTTCCAGCACTGCCGAACTTCCCAGAATGAAGCTTCATTTCCACTTCCTCACAAGGAAGCATGAAGGTAATTAAGCTCTGATTTCAGCACGTCAAGAAGCAACCGAGAAGTTCAGAATATAGCACAACCTCGATTTTCCGTTACTGTGCAACAGTCGCTTTTCTCACTTTCTTGAAAAACTAATCATCATTTCTTTCTTAGCCACTATCTCATTAACTAATTCTTGGTCAGTCGCCCGCTATTAATAGCAAAAGTGCAAAAGCAGGAAAGGAGAAAAAGGGACAAGTTGGCATTTATCTCTAATGCGCTGTAATTAGCAGAGCAGATTGTAGTTGGACCTGCTAGCAGACGCACACACACACACACACACACACACACACACACACACACATATATATATATATATATATATATATATATATATCCATGTATGTGCTGACTTGACCTGAAAACAATGAGCCATATATATATATATATATATATATGGTAGGCCATCACATTTCCCTACTCAATAATGTAATGCGTGCTTTTATATACTACTGCTGCTGATACCTTTTCTAGTGGTCATATCATATCATATCGTATTGTACTTCACAAAGTTTCTTTGTAGCCCAGGCTACATGGAACCTCTTATCCTCAACCCTCCAACCTTGCTTTGAGATCCGTACTCTCCAACTAACTAACAACGAGAAGATTTCTCTTTTTTGTTTCTCGAAAACGAAACAACATATGAACTTCAAACTTTGCAGATCGAACAAACATTAGAACATCAATGTGTGAAAAAACTTTCAGATTTTTTGGTCTGATATAAATATACAAAATGAGATTTTCTTTGAATAAAAATATTATTTCAAGCATTTAAAATGCATGAAAAAATCTGAGAGTTTTTTTCCTAGATTGTAGTTAGAATGTATTGTTGTTCTGCAAAAGTTAAAGTTCATATGTTGTGTCATTTGAGAGAAACAAAAAAGACAAATGTGTCTGCACGGATCTTGATGCATAAATGAATGGCAAAGATAAGGGGTACCGTGTAGCCTGAGCTATAGAAAACCACACTCGTTGTAGTAGGATATATTATTTTCGATAAAGGGCGCTTTTGTTATCTCAAAATGTAGCAAAGCATTAAGAGTATCACCCGGCCTCTCTGTAGTAGGATATATGATCAATCAATGTAGCACTTCGTAGATTGATTACCCACTTGTAGATTTGTGTCTTGTGCTAGATAAATCGGATTAGCTTAGCTCCTTGGCCGGCAGCTTACCTTTGATAAGATTAGTCTCCAGCCTTGCAAAGAGAGAGAGAGAGGGAGAGAGAGAGAGAGAGAGAGAGAGAGAGAGAGAGAGAGAGAGAGAGAGAGAGAGAGAGAGAGAGAGAGAGAGAGAGAGAGAGAGAGAGAGAGAGAGAGAGAGAGAGAGAGAGGGAGAGAGAGAGAGAGAGAGAGAGAGAGAGAGAGAGAGAGAGAGAGAGAGAGAGAGAGAGAGAGAGAGAGAGAGAGAGAGAGAGAGAGAGAGAGAGAGAGAGAGAGAGAGAGAGAGAGAGAGAGAGAGAGAGAGATAGATAGATTTTCCCATTTCAGTGCGCGAAGAAGCAACTAAGAATTCAGAAAAAGGCACAACCTTAATTTTTCCTTTGAGCATGCGTGGTCGCTTTTCCAACTTCCTTCAGAAATTAACAGCCATAAATTCTTGTGACGAGCAAGACTTCATCAACTAATTTCTTGGTCACACTCGCAATAGCAAGAGTGCAAAAAGAGGAAAAGAGAGCAAAAGGGGGAGGTTGCCATTTATCTGTAGTGAGTTGTGCGGACAGCATGCAAATTGTAGTTGGACCTGCCAGCAGATCCATATGGCTCATTTTCTTTCAGGATATACATGCCTTAATTTGGTAGGCTATCACATTTCCCCACTTAACATGTGCTCAATTGATAATGCGTGCTAGGACTTTAGCTTGTTTTTGGTGGTCATATCATATCAAATCATTCGATGATCGGATCTTTCAAGGGGACACTTTGCGAATCATTTGCCCACTTGTAGATTTTGCATGGACTTATCCTAGATAGATATGCACGCAGGATATAATTATGTAGGGATGTAATCTAAACTTTTATTTCTTTTTTTACTAGCAAAAGGGCCCCTGCATTGCTATGGGAGAAAAAAAAACGTAATGTTCAATGACCATGACAACATTATGCGGCATCACCAATAACATTTTGTTAGATTTCATTAACACTTTTAATACACAAACTTATTCTAAAAAAATCATGAACATTTTTTGATTTCCCAACATCTGTGTTCAAAATTACGAATATTTTTTGAATATGCAAACATATTTTTAGTCCAAAACCATTTTATGATTTATTGAATATTTTACTTAAAATTCTCATTTTTTTAAAATTTTCAGAATTTTGAGGTAACAAATTATTTAAAGGAGAAAAAACGAAAATGTAAAAGAAAAAGAAAAATAAAAAAGGGCCGGCCTGACATTTTTTGATTTCGCAAACATTTGTTTTCAAAATTTCAAATATTTTATGAATATTAGAATATATTTTTAAAAATCATGAACATTTTATGAATCCACAAATATTGTATGAATTATTGAACATTTTATGTTAAATTTCTCATTTTTAAAATTTTTGAAACATTTTTGAACTACCAAATCATGTAAAGATGAAAAAAACAATAACAGAAAACAAAAACAAAATTTAAAAACAGGCCGTCTGCACATGGGCCGGCCCAAAGAGGCGTGCTGCCTCTTCTCACAATGTCCAGAGCGCGGTATAGGAGGTCCCTACTCCGTGGGCCGGCCCAGATGCTGGGATTCCCCTGTGTGAAATGTTTTTTTTGTTACTTATAGGTGGTATTGTTGGGTAATATTTTAAAAAATTTGGGGGAATTTATAGCACGTACCGCCGGAAGCACTAATGACCTTGCAGGCGCGAGGATTCCCCTCTGTTCAACTATATGAACTAAATTTCTAGAATTCCCTTCATTCTTGAAACTATTCCAAAACTAAAGTTTCGAAAATGAAGTAGGGTCAGAGGGTACCCTAAAGGTTTCAAATTTTCATCCCTACTGTCCTAGGTGCAGCTTGACTTGATCCATGAAGGCTGGCTTTGACTCGTGTACATCTGATTTGAATCGGTAAAACTAAGAAAGCAATGCATTCATATTAATTCATGCATGTCATGTCAATCTACCATGTATTTTGGCACTTTGGAGTTTGTCTTGTACTACTCTCGATATTGTATTCAACTGAAGGAAAGAAAAGGTCACAAGAGGTTTAGGGTCTAGCTATATATTCTGACCAAAGTGTGAGCTTATTTGAAGTAATCAATGAATCCTTTGTATAGAATCCAAGTGCTTGAGGTGAGTGTGACGTTGATATCCTCTCATGATTTCACATATATATACCATGGTATATTCAATTGATGTACATTGACTATTTCGACCAGCAACACTCAAGTAAAGTACATGAAGGACGGTTCCCCACAAACAAGGATGCTTAATTAATTAATTAGTTAAGTCAAAAATTGATGCTCATGTAAGCACGAATCCACAACTACATCTACTCCAATCTGGACACATCTGGGAGAATCATTAATATATATATATATATATATATATATATATATACTAGCAAAAGAGCCCGTGCGTTGCAACGGGAGAAAAAAATAACAGACACTCTTAACCCAATAACCATAATATGTTCATGCCCTTTATTTTAGCGAGGCATCATTTTTGTGTTGCCGCTTATCCTCCTTCTCACCTTCAGTGGCCTCTGTGTTCACACAAATCAAAGTGTGTTTGAATGTTGTTTTTCCCCTGCCAGTTTGTTCAGAGGTGCTCATGTGTGGTTATCGATGTTTTCTTTCGTCTCTTTATGATTTTAGTGGTTGTTTATTTGCAATCCAGATCGTCACGGTATGCAAGAAAAACGGACGTGCTCTATAGGTTACAAGTTTGCTTTTAAAATATTTAATAGGTAAAAATAACAGCATATTCAAATTCTACATATTTTTCTATTCAAATCTCATATATAACATGTTAAAATCAGAGTTACGGTTTAATAGATATGGATAATTAAGAAAAATATTAATTTGACTTAAATATCTTCCAAAATAATATTTTAAAAATATTTAACAAACAAAATAACGTCATATTCAGATTCTACACATTTTTCTAATCTATTTTCATATATAACATGTTAAAATCGGAGTTACGGTTTAAAAGATATGGATAATTTAGAAAAAACATGTGTTTGACTTATATATAATCGGCGGGTGAATTATCTAATACGTTAGGGGGGTTTCGTAAAAATGTAAAATAACGGTTCGGTTTGACTTAAGTGTGTACTGCGGGTTAATTCATAAAAAACGCAGGGGGTTTTCTGCAAAGTGCATGACGGACCGCCGAAACCCAATTTGCTTTATTATTAGGTAGAGATGTATGTGGACACATCTGGGAGAAACAGGGCATGGACCTCTGGTTAACACGCAAACATGGCTTCAGATTGGTCTAAAACGCAGACCAAAGACCAGACGAAAGCACAGTAGTAGCTATGTTTGGCACTCATAAATTATAATGAGTATGCTTTAAAACATTCGAGTCCTGGAGGTGCTCGTAACTTTTCAAAAGCTATTTCACTTTTCTAGTTCTATTTTTTGAGTGGTGTGAGACAAAGTGATGAATGCGCATCGCCGGAAATCTAATCCAAAATAAATGCAAGCATCAGGATTTGAACCCTGGTGGCCTGAGATACCACAGTCCCTCTAACCATCCGACCACAGGTTGATTCGTGCGCACCTCCTTTAATTGTGTGTAATTCTCTTTCCCTCCTTATTTCTCTATCACGCTGTGTTTTTCCAAATATTCAGCCCATACATCATTTATTTAACCGGGGTTCTTTTTTATAGTTTAGCCTTCATTTGTCGATCCTGAGATGACCCCTTGTACCTAGGGAACTCAAATACTTATGTAAACTGACACACTTGGATGTAAGAGAGTGAGGTAAGACTATTTAATAAGACAATAATGCTACATCTACGTAAACAATTATGAAACCTTACGTAACCTGCCTAAACTAACCCCCCCATTTTAACCGGGGTGGGCCCCCTCCAACCCCAGCCCACCATGTTGCTCTTTACGTTAGTTTACGTTTGTGCTTTACGTAGATGTAACATTACTCTTAATAAGACGAATGAATCATTCTCTGAGGCACAATAACATCCGCGTGGCAGCGAGCCGGCACCCGATAATAGCGTGTGAAAATTTCAGTTGCTATATAAACCAGCATGGACAAAGCAAAAAAGTTAGAGAAATACAATCTTTGATTAGATGCACATGGAGCTCGTGAAGGAGAGTAAGCATGTTTTTTCCATCATGTCATGGTAGTACAAAGGACACAGAAATAACAAAAATTACATCCATGTTCGTATACCACTTAGCGACTACAATACAGAAGCGAAATGAAGAAGACGCGCCGCCGTCATCACCCCTACCTAACCGGAGTCAGACCAAAGTGGTTGTAGTAGACAGTCCGAAAGTCGCCATGCTAGAGCATCTCCAACGGCCGCGCTATAGCGCCGCAGCAAAAAAACTGTTCTTATGCAGCGGTCTTGGCATATTTTTATGCTACCATCACTGCTTGCTCCAGCTCAATGACATTGAGAATACTGCAGCAGCAGCGCATCGCTCCGGCAACAGCGCCATATAAATACATGGCGCCCGATTTTGCATATATGGATATATGGATATTTTGGACAAAATGAACATGTAAAATTTGACACAAACAAGTTGATGAATAAAAGTTCATGCCCACAAGTTCATCAAAATCATGCCCACAAGTTCATCCAACCAAGTTCAAATGCAAACTAAAAGTTCAAGACAAGACACATCATCTTCATCTTCCTCTTCTTCGTCTTCGTCCTCATCTTCCGAAGACGACTCTTCCGCAACCTTCCTCACGCACCGCATCACGCACCGCATCATGTGAAGCTCCGACGGTGTTGGCAAGATCTTCAACGGCATCTTCATGGGAATGTGTGAGAAGCCATGGCGGCGGAGGTGCACCCATACCTCCCATGAGAGAAGCAAAACTCATGCCTCCCATGGCGGCCATAGCGTCGGAGGGTGCTCCAAAGCCACCCATGCCTCCCATGGCGGTCGGAGGTGCACCCATGCCTCCCATAGCGGCCATAGCGTGGAAGGTGCTCCAAAGCCACCCATGCCTCCCATGGCGCCCGGAGGTGCACCCATGCCTCCCATGCCTCCAAAGCCACCCATGCCTCCCATGGCCCCGGAGGTGCACTCATGCCTCCCATGCCTCCAAAGCCACCAATGCCTCCCATGGCGGCGGAGGTGCACTCATGCCTCCCATGCCTCCAAAGCCACCCATGCCTCCCATGGCGCCGAGGCCATCACCACCCATTGCACGAACCAAGGCTCTTTTTGGATCAAGACTTCTTGTTGGGCAAGATTGACATACTCCTTTTGCGCCGCATTGAGGTTAGATGTGTCCAAGAAGAACAAGTGCTTCTCCCATTCCAACAACTTAGCTCGCTCCTCATTGCTCACTTTCCTCTCCTCCAAAGCCACCTTTCTCTCCTCGGCCGCCACCCTTCTCTCCTCGGCCGCCAACCTCCTCTCCTCGGCCACGGCATCTTGGGTCCTTGCCATTTTCCTCACCTCATTCGCCCGACCCTTGCCTTCACAATAGCTTCCATAGCATTTTGAGCTCATCATCTCCTTTCTTCTTCTTCTTGCGGTTTTGTCTTTCTTGCACCCATCCGGTCGTTTTGGCTTCGAGTATGAAACCGAGTTGGGTGTGGGGCTTCTCTTGCCGTCATCACTTGATCCATCATCCTCCTCCTCATCATCATCCATCTCAATTCCTCGCTTCCGTTTGTTGCTCAAATGCAAATCCTCCAAACCATCACGCTTCTTCCATTTCTCATCATCCTTTAACAGTTCATAGCAATGAGGCAAGGTAAAGATCCGGCCTTTCTTGATCTTCCCCTTCTTGGTTTTCCTTGTCTCATTTTGAACAAGTTTTGTGCAATGTTGAACTACAAGAAAAACAAAACAAGTTAGCACTTGATCACCAAAAACAAGTATGATGAACATATATGAGATGCCACTTACTCGATCATCCTCATTTGTGCCACTTGGGTTAATCTTGTCCACCGACTTTTGCGCCGCCCACTTTTGACAATCCGAGTTGATTGTCGACCATCGGGACGAAGTGATCTCGGAGCGTAAATTCCACTCTTGTTATGAGCATTATAGTATTCATCATTCGCCCAATACGCGTCTCTACTTTGATCACCTCAATGGATGGATCCTTGGAGACATGCAAATAAGTGTTGCATAGTAACTTGTCATCGGTGGTGGAGTAATTGCCGCTCTTCCTCTCGGCGCCTCGACAATTCCCTCACCCTCCTCGTCCACCTCAAACTCATGGTCTTGAAATGGATGTCATTGGTTTGAGACCAATGTGAATTGTTGGACCCAACACCCATAGTGGACATGTATGCATCATCGTTGAGACTACAATTTTTTGAACAATGCAAATAAGCTATCTATATGAAAATGATGATGCATTGAAAAATAAGAAGGAAAAAAATACTTGGAAATTTTTTCACCTTGGGGCATTTCGTCGAACACTTGGTGCTTGGCGTCGGCGGCCGGCTCAACGAGAGTGAGCTCATGGCGCTTGAGAGGCGCCATGGCCGTCGAACGCCCCGCAAGCTTTTCCCTCGCCATGCCGGAGCCGTCGCCGCCTTGTTCTTCTTTGCGGATGTTTTGCCTTCTTCGTCGTCGCGCCGCATTGGGTACTTTCTTCGACGGGTGCGGCGGCGGCAGGACGGATGGCGCGGCATGACGCCACCCGGCCACGGCCGTAGTCATCCATGGCGGCAAGAAGAAGAGGTCAGGCATGAGGCCGACGCTTCGGCGAACTCGGCGGCGACGCCGCCTTCGCCGCGCTTAGGGTTTCGGAGGCGGCGGCGGCGGCGGCTACTGGCTGGCGGCGGCGGGTCGCGGATGTCTGATGGTGTGGCGGGCGCGGTGTGCGCGTCCATGGCGAAGCGGAAGCGGGCCGGCCATGTGATGTAGTAGGACGAGAGAGAGAAGCGCTTCGAGTGTGCTGCATGTATTTTGGCGCCCAAATACACCGCATGATTAAGCGGTTTTGCCGTAGCGTACTAACCCAGATGCACATGCGCTTTTTCTTGCGCCCATGGAGCGAAGCAGCGGCACAGAATGCAAGGCTTAAATGGCGTTTTTGCATTGTGCGCTTCGTTTAGCGCGGCCGTTGGAGATGCTCTAAGGCCAACATGAGCAGCACACCAGAACTGCAACCATACACCGATGAAGAGAATTATAGATCGAAAGAACCCAACTTATAGACATGCGAATGAAGACGAACAAAGACTGGATCGAAGCGGACCCACCAAAGACCAACACTGACCGAATCCCGCATGGTCCACACCTTCACACGTCTTCCAATGATGCTAGGCGTTTTTTTTCTGTCACGTAGCGGCACGCTCTAGAAGCCACACACACAGAGGATACGTACGCGCCACCACGGTCGATCAGGCATGGGCATGGCACGTGTAGCGTGTGCAGGCATAATAAGCAGTACAGCCACGCAACACGCTTACCTCTGACGGAGCCATGTGGTAATTTTTTTTTTTTTGAGGAAATGCCCTGTCGGCTACCGTTTCGATGCTGCGACATGGAGGAGCCGGCCGGGCCCGTGGACGCCCATGTCCGGTCCCTGCGTCCTGATTGACCGCTATAGTATTTGCGTGCGCGCAGGTACGACAGTCGACAAGTTGAGCGCGCTGTCAGCCAGCCTGTCCGTGTCCGGACGCAAGGAGTACATCCCCATCGCGGCATGTCGCAAGTCAACGACGACCAAGTTAAGCTACCCATAAGCCAAGCCAAACCGTGTTGCCGAATTTGTTTACATCACTTTCTTCCACCATCACCCACGCACGAGCTTCTGACACTGCACCATATTGCAGGGACATAAAACCAGGGAACGTCAGCTGGAGGGTGGAGCCTGCCTCCAGCTCAGCAAATCATTCGTTCGCTCGGGGTCGGGGTGGAACCCTTCCGCGAGCCAGCGCGACCCCCGGCTGAGCCAAACTCAGTCAGTTAACTGTTTTTTTTTTCTAAATAAATGCCATTAACAAAAAAAATCATAAGGCAAATAAACATAAAATTTACAATTACCATGATCTAAATTATTATGAAAATTGTCTAGCTATTCTTCATACGACTGTCATTTCTCTGATTTATAAATATACAGTCATATAACAAAAAAAAAACGTCTTGTTACCCAAAATTAAAATTTCCATGCCCTAATTTATAGACAAACTGGAACGGTCCGACGGCAACTTTAAAAGAGAAGAAACATTTATCTAGCTCATGGCAAAAATATATAGATTAAGGTGTTTAACATGGCATGTAAGAAGAAAAAACGTGTTCTCTAAAAATCATGGCAAATTTATAAAAATTCAGTACTGTTCACATGGCAAATTCTGCATTGCGAAAAAAGTTTGTGCTTGTGAGAAGGCAGAAATTTGCCATGTCGATGAATCTGATAATATATTAAAAGAATTTACCATGGAGAATGTTCAATAAATTTACCTAGATTTTGGAGGCCCCGGGTGCCTCCCCCCACCCCCCTACGTTCGGCCTCGAGTTAGGGGAAATAACAATTATGGAATAAAATGGGCAATCCCATGGTGTAAAACCATATAATTGTTTTTTGGCTTTTAAAATGGCTAGCCGCTCATGCATAGCGGTAAAAAAGCGTATTGTTGTTGGACATGCCAGACGGATGTGGATCCAACTTGTTCAGTAGGGAAAATTAATAAGATGAGCAAAAGGCTGTCAATAAACTCATTTCCCCTTCTCCTGACCACTCCAAGTTAAGTGGCACTGAAGAAGTGATGATTAACCAAGTTTTTAAATAGAGCCCTATACCATTTAATGGTGGCTCAGTTAGAAGCTATGAAAAGCTATAGTGAAAATAAGCCGAGGCGGAGGGTTAGGGTTTGGGCGGTGCCAGATCGAAAGGGGTGGGAGGAGGAGGACGTGAGGGGAGGAGGACGTGAGGGGACGACTCGGATCCGATCAAGCAAGTAGATCCAATGACCAGGGATCCAAATCGCTAAGGAGCCGGGAGGTTCCCTGTCATTCTTATTTCTCGATACTAAATCTGGTCTTTGTTGGACACAGCGAGCAGCAGACGTCATCCAATTGCATGGCGTCGATGGATTGGTCCATCAGTGTGCCGCCGGGCAGCTTAGATTGACGAGCTTCACTGGTTTCCAGCCCTGCCAACTTCCCAGAAGCTTCATTCCCATTTCCACACAAGGAAGCATAAAGGTAATTAAGCTCTGATTTCAGCAAGTCAAGAATCAACCAAGAAGTTGAGAATAAAGCACAACCTTGATTTTCCGTTATCGTGCAACGGTCGCTTCTGTGTAGCGTGTGCAGGCATAAGCAGTACAGCCACGCAGCACGCTTACCTCTGACGAAGCCATGCGTTGGTATTACATTACTGTAATCTTGACCTGCGATGGAGAAAGGAGGGCAAGGGAAAGGAGCGCCTCATCCCCGTAGCCGGAGCCGGTTTCCCTGACGTTGGAGCACTGACATGTGGATGTGGATCCAGGTTCGGCAGAAATCACATATTTGACCTGAGGCAGAAATCAATTCACAAACTGACCTGCTTTCAAAAAATTTCACTCTGCTGACCCTTTCGTGTGGCGCCCGACGGTGGGCGCGCAGACCTACTATGCGCCTCATACTTAGGCGTTGCACCTCCTGCCAGCGTGGCAGCCCTGGTCCAGTGCGCCCCACACGACGATAGAAGACCGCAGCGCCTAATACTTAGGCGCCAGATCAGGTATATCTGCTGGCGCCCTTGTCTTAGGCGCTGACATTGACTTAGCCCGCGATCGGGCCAGCCCTCCAGGCAGTTCTTCCCTCTCAGAAGTTGCTCTCTGAGAGAGAAAGCGGCGGCGCGCCCATCGGATCCCCCATCCCTCTCAGATTTGAAGATTTGATCCGTGGATTCGATCTCCAATCCCTCCTACTAGGTAAACTCCTCCGTTCCCTTTCTTTTCCTCCGTAAATTTTTTGCCATTTAAGAGATTTGTCCAAGATTTGGTGGAATCCTTGATTTGCTTGATTTGCTTGGTTTAGGATGTGTAGTAATAGTGGTACTACCGTAGTGTTGTTCATTAGTTCACAAACCCTAGATTGTTTAGTTTTTTAGATGCCTATTTTGTAGACATATATGTGATGTTTAATTTTTTTAGATATATGTTAGATGATGAGTTTATTTGAAATATGAGATGTTGAGTATTTTTGAGATATATACGAGAAGAACATGTTGAACACATATGAGATGTTTAGTGTATACCGATATTTGAGATGAAAATGAACTCATATATGTTTATTGTTTGAACTTTGTAAGGATGGTTTGGCTTCTCGACGATGCCTACGACACACGACACCGGGCCTACATGATGCGTGAGAAGGAGATGGTAATAATAATTACTCTAAATCTTTTGCAAATTTGCCTTTAGTTGAAATTTTAATGCCCTAAGATTTGTCATTACTTTTTTTTGCAGAAACTTGAACCTCTGAAGATTCGGTATCACGGGGTCTCTGGTCCTGCCATGCCTTACGACGAGCGGTACACACCGTACATCAAGCGAGCAGGGCTACTCCGTGGATTCTGTTGGTCGGCCGGTCCACGCCGAATCTGAACGCTCCATCGGTGTCTCGCTCTTGTCGATCGATGGAGGCCGGAGACGCACGATTTCCATGTTCGATCGGGAGATGACCGTGGCGCTTGAGGATGTCGCGTTGATCACCGGTCTTGCTATCGATGGGAGGCCTCTCTGTATGAGCACCGATTCTGATGGGTGGCGCGAGCAGATGATTGCTCTAATCGGTATGGCTCCTACCGAGGCTGAGGCTGATGTAGAGGAGGGAGAAGAGAAGAAGAAGAAGGAAAGGAAAGCAGCTGGAGCTGCTTTCACGTGATTCAAAATAACTTTGCGACGCGTGCCCTCCGGATGCCATCGATGATGTGATCCAGACACATGCTCGTGTGTATATGTGGTATGTTGTGTCGAGGACTTTGTTTCCTGACTCGACTGGCAAGAACGCTCCATGGATGTGGCTGAAGGCGTTGACTGTCTTTGATAGCAAATGGAGCTGGGGTTCAGCGACTCTTGCCTACTTGTACCGACAGGTAGTTGGTCTATTTTGTGATCAACTCATTTCTTCATTAGCAATGCAAGCTTGCTGTCAAGTTAACATTGTTTGTTTTCTTTCATATGTAGCTGGACGATGCGTGTTGCAGGATCACGAGATAGTGCGAGCATTGGTGGTAATCTGCTTCTACTTTACGTATGGAGATGGGAGCGTCTGCTGTTGGGCCTTCAAGAGCGTCAGGTTTGATCCTTGGTATGCAGATGAACATGACGAATTACGGCGCCCCACGTGGGCTTTCAAGTGGGATATCGTTTCCGAGATGACGAACGATGTCAATCTCATGTACCAAAAGTACATTGCCGAGTTGGACACGATTACGCCTGAGCAGGTAAGGAGGTCATTACTTCAGTCCTCAAATTTGCATTGTCCTTTCTCATGCTTGCTTGGAACATAGACATCAAATTTGCATTGTTGCCCTGTTTCATAGGTGGAATGGCAGCCATATGGCGCGGGTGAGAGGTTTGGGTACACCGAGGAGTTCCGCCTCAACCCGATGTGCTTGCGGGATAAGGATCTCTGGCTTATGCGGTGCCCATTGATATGCAACTGGGCGGTTGAGTTTCATTTGCCGCATCGCGTTTATCGTCAGTTTGGTCTTTTCCAACCTCACCCGCCGGACTGGGTGGACACGGACAAAGCACTTCATAGGTAAGAGAGCATGTATGCGTATTGTCTAAGCATCGGGACTCCTTTTATTGTGCTAATGCTTGGTTTTATACCACGCAGTTGGACAGGAGAAGGCAGCGGAAGATAAAGGACTGGGACAAGCATCATGCTTCGTATGTTACCCGCTTCAAGCTTTCTGTGGAGCAAGCTCGTAGCACTGCACGCGCCACGCTTCGTGAGCACAACCAACAAGCTTTTGATAACTACGTACGATGGTTTCATTGGAACTACTCGAGTTGAGATATTGCCGCCGGCATATAATGAGGATATTCTTGAAGAACCAGTAAACTATGAGGATCTAGCAAAGGGAAGTACAACAGAGATGTCGAGGAAAGGGCAAGGAGTACCGCTGTTCGGTGATTAACTATGTGGTAAAGTGTTCCGTTCTTTACTTTCCGTTGACCGTATTACACATGTTTGAATGGCTAACACATTCATTCTTTCTCATCCTTAGCGCACCGAGATCAAGAAAGCGGTGATGAGAGCCACTCTATTCTGGAGAAGACACCGGTTGGAAGTGGCAATGATGATGGTTCACTACGAGCATTCCTCAAGGTACATATCGCATTCACTATGAGAGCCAGTCTATGTTGCGAAGTTTGATATGTTACACACTTGTTCATGTTACTGCGTCGAAGCCAAGAAGTTAAGGCGGTTATCGAACTTACTCGGTTGTCGTGATCCGAATATGAATCACCATCTGCCTCTAGGTCTGGTACACCATCAGACCCCGCATCTCACCATGATGGGGACGATGTGAGTTCCTCCTATGCTTACATGGATGATGAGGGTGCGCTCACCCAAGAGGTATGACTAAGGCTTTAGATGTGATTGTCACTTGATTACAACACCGGCCTTCACCATATTGTTTCGTTCTGTGATAGGGCCATGAGCTTGATGATGACATGTTATTGGCGGACGCTCAAGCTCGGTCCGCATATGTGTTCAAGCCTAGGCAGCCCAGACGCCGGTACACGCCCAACGACTATGACAACAGAGGCAACCCAAAGGTGGTCGTAGGGACCTCGCGGATGGCTAGCTTGGATGATGAGGCGGAGGAGGAGGCGGAGCCGCAGGCGGAGGAGGAAGTGCACGAAGAGGAGCCTCGTGCTCCTAAGAAGAAGAAGATTGCCTGCAAGCGTGGCACCAGGACCATGCGTGGAAGGCATTAGTGCTTTGTGTTAGGTTGATGAACTTGTGAGCTTGTTAGGTTGATGAACTTGTTAGGTTGATGAACTTGTGAGGTTATGTTATGATATTTGTGTTTGCAAACTTGAAGCAAACTTTATTTGTCTTAAATGATGTGATGTTCAAGTTATTAGTTCTCTTTGCTTAGCATGTCCAGTTTATAGTACTTTAATTGATGTTGCTGTTATTTGTCCACTGCTGCACCCCACCCAAAATGGCATCTGTTTCTGCAGTTTTGCTTATAGCAACAACTGCAGCGCTAATACTTAGGCGCTGCCTGCATGCGATGTGGCGCCTAACCGTAGGCGCAGATTTGGCAAATCTGGCGCCCTAACCTTAGGCGCTGCACTACGGCCATGGCTATCCATATAGCCAACAGTTACTCCCATGGCTACTCCCACGACATCCATAATACTTACAATGACTGCAGCATCACAGCAATATGAACAAACACAAATTTTATGCCGACGATGTTCATAACTTAAGATAATTCAAACATTAGTACGACATGGTTCACGACACATTCATTACCACGACCACCACGGCCGCCGCCAAGGCCAAGATCACCACCACGGCCTACACCACCACCACCGCGGCCTCTACCACGACCACCACGGCCTCTACCACCACCACCACCACAGCCTCTACCAGCACCACGGCCAAGACCATCACCACGACCTCTACCACCACCACGGCCAAGACCATCACCACGGCCAAGACCATCACCTAGGCCTCTACCACCACCACGGCCAACACCTTCACCACGGCCAAGACCGTCACCACGGCCAAGACCTTCACCACGGCCAAGACCGTCACCACGGCCTTTACCACCACCACGACCTCTTCTAAGACCAAGTTGACTCCCTCTTTGTTGCCTAGTTCCTCGTTGACTTGTTTGATTTGAGTGGTTTGGCACTCCACCACTTGTTTGACTTGGTTGGCTACCCCTTGGTTCACTTGGTTGGCTATCATTTGCTTGGCTTGTGCTTGAACCATTTTCTTTGATCTCTTTCTTGGTTTGGGACAAGTTCTTGTGTTGTGTCCCCCATTATTGCAGCCCCCACAACGGGATTCCTCACGAGGCTCTTGGAATTGGCCGGTGCCGTATTCTCCACCGCCACCACGGCCCCATCCGTCCATGTCACCTCTAAGACGCTTAGTCTTACGTCTTCCTCGGCTAACGACCTTCAATTCCGGGTCCGACCATAGTTGAACTCCATGATACTCCGGCCATTGTGATTGGTCCAAGTATGGCTGGAACCGTGGAGTCCATGTCTTCTTTACCGTCATGATTGTGAACTCGGACTCCCTCACGGTTAGAGGGTGATTGACGTCCACATTCCTAACCCGGGATGCATTTAACAAGTGCGAGCATGGGAGATGAAGCAAAGACAGCCTCATGCAGCTGCAATCACACCGTGTTAGGGAGACCTTGTAAGCCCGGCCTCCGTGTTGGCGGCCATCATTTGTGGTTCCTCCGGGCTCTTTCACCTCATACTTCCACTCGTTGTCGTCATATAGAACAGCTTCTTCGGAGTCCGCCTTTCGTGATTGAAATTCCAACCATTCTTCAACCTTTGGTGGGAAATTGTACTTGTGCTTATCCTTATTCTCACCAGCAATCTGCTTATCAGTCTCCATTGAGTGCTTCAAAAAGTATTCATTCATCTTGTCAAATGTGTATTGAGCTATTGCCGTCACGGGTAATGCACGTACACCATTGAGCACCTTATTGAAGCATTCTGCCATATTGCTTGTCATTTGACCGTACCTCCGGCCATCTTCATCGAAAGCACGTGCCCACATATTTCCTATTGAGAAACTCCTGACCGCCGGGGTCAAGTTTCTTGTGTCTGAGCAATGCATTGAACAATGTGGCAAACCGCTTGTTGGTGAAAGCGAGACAACAATCCTGAAGATCATCGGCCAACTCCTTGATACCACATGCCCTATAGAAGTTTGCACAAAAGTGCCTCATGCACCATCGATGATGCAACTTTCTATGTCCGGGAATGTCAATCACCACCGCATTTAGAATTCCAGGATGGCGATCCGATATGACACAAAGTTCCCTTTCAGCCGGTAATACCCTTGTTCTCAGTTGACGCAAGAACCACTCCCAGTTATCATTGTTCTCTACCTCAACCAAAGCGAAAGCCAAAGGCAACACCCGGTTATTGGCATCACTTGCTATTGCAACCAATAAAGTGCCCTTGTATTGTCCGGTCAAGAACGTGCCATCAATGGCGATGACGGGCCGACAATGCTCAAAAGCCCTCACGCATTGCTCAAAGGCCCAAAATGCACGGCCAAATACTCGGACGGTCCTCCCGTTATGAATCAAAGTTTGGTGCCCATGAGGCTCAACCACGTGAACCATGCCGGGTTTGTGGCGGCCATAGCTAACAACTACCTAGGAGTCGGTTGTAAGCTTCCTCCCAATTGCCATACAACATCTTGAATGCGGCTTGCTTCGCCTTCCATGCCTTGCCGTACTTCACCTTGTAATGAAAGATGGCTTTCACAAGGTCAATGACACTCTTGATGCTCATTATTGGAAGTGTGGATATTTGGTTGGACAGCCTGTAAGCAATGAACTCGGATGTGAGTTGTCTGTGTTGTTGGTGCACAAGCTTGCCATCCGCATTCTTGTGCCGGCACATGTGAGTTGGTAGACAACTCACTATGCGCCAAGTGGGACCTCCTTTCCATGGCCTTGCACGCACAATCCATGGACATGTTGGCACTTCACATTTGACCGTGTAACGCACATTAACATCCGAGTTGGCCACTTTATGTGGACGATAATGTGTAACCGAGTAGTTGTCGAGCCACATCTTCAATTCCAAGAAGGATTGAAACTCACATCCGGGTTTTATACCGTTCTTGCCGTCTTCCAAATCACGGTGAGAACTTGGCCTAGCTCCAAGAGATATGCATTTGCCACCATCCACAACGGCTTCATCCGCGAGACTAAGATCCTTGAACAATGGTGTCTTGTGATCCCGCCCGAATACCTTCTTGAATGCTTCGGCCTCCTTCAGCGTGAACCCCTCCTCATCAACTTCTTCATCGGGACCATCGTCATCCGAGTCCGATGCATATGCACGGGAAAAAGGGATGGATTGGTCCATTGTCTCTTGCACATGATATTGGTCGAGATCACCCACATTGTTGTCATGGAGGTCAACCGTTGTCATCCTCCTCGTACTCATCATTCTCCTCTTCAAAACCTTCATTTTGGTTGTTTGGAGTCGGGCTCAATGTTGGCCAATCTTGTTGCGTGAATTGAGGTTCACTCATTTGATCTTGGTTCATGGGTGGGGGAGTGCTAGCAACCAACGGGAGGGTTCGGTTCAAGTCTAAATTCAAAGTAGACTCAACCTTCTTGGAGACAAATAACTCAAGAGCCTTGTCTAGAGATTCGCAACCGTCTCCTTGTATGCAACCCAACGTTGCTCGGAGTTCACACGCATTGTCTTCCAACGGATGTGCATTCCAAAACCAACATTGTGCCTTCCCTCGAACTCAACAACGTCACTTGGGTCCATCCAATTCAAATCTTTCCTCACTTGTTCCAAAAGCTCCGCATAGCTAGGACTACTCTCAAACACCATGTCAAGCTCATTCGGATCCGTCTCAACATTGCCTTTCAAAAAGGCCTCTCTATCCACATGATGAACATAAACACATGTTCTCCCCATCCCTACAATAATCAAAAACACACATATATCAAGTAAATACTTAAGAAAAATATTTGCACACATATGCCCTAACATATAAAACAACCATAACCATAGCATAACCCTAACACCAACATCAAACACACATAACCCTAACCCTAGCATACTATGGAAGCTTAACCAACCCAAGTTAGCAAAGAAACATAACATCATTCAACACAAATTTGCAAATCCAAGTCAAAACTAGGGTTTCCCCCAAACTAGCAAGATTTGAGCAAATGTGACAATTCCTATGGATGAAAACGAGGGGATGGGAGGAGATTACCTTAAGGGAGGGGTTGGTTTCGAAATCCACGGTCAAATACTCCGGATTTGCAAGATTTGAGAAGGATTTGAGAGGGGGGGAGAAGGGAAGAGAGGAGGGCCGCAAGCCTTAGGGTTTGGGTGGGGTGGGGGTGTGTGGGGTGGGGGTGGGAAGGAGAGAGGTGGGACCAGCCAAGTGGAACACAGACTGTGCAGCGCCCACGGGCTAGGCGCTGCACATTACCATGTGTGGCGCCTAAGACTTAGGCGCTGCAGACAAGTGCAGGGGGCATGGTGGACCAGGGCTGCCACTGTTGGCAGGAGGTGCAACGCCTAAGGCTGAGGCGCTGCATAGTTGTGTCTGCGCCATTGTCAGGCGCCACACGAAAGGGTCAGCTGAGTGAAATTTTTTTGAAAGCAGGTCAGTTTGTGAATTGATTTCTGCCTCAGGTCAAATGTGTGATTTCTGCCTCCAGGTTCACAGGTCAATGTATGGGCAATAGTACGTGAGAGAGCCACGTCCCCGGAGCCATACCGGGGGCACACGCGGCACACACGTCAATGCTGCGACCTAAGTATTTTTGCAGGCTATATTTATGCGGCACGGAGGAGCCGGCCGGGGCCAGTGACGGACGCCCATGTCCGGTCCCTGCGTCCTGATTGACCGCTAAATAGTATTTGGAGTGCGTACGTACACGTAGTACGACAAGTTCAGAGCGTGGGCTGACACATCATGCTCATGCATATTGCAAAAAGCCAGGAGCCGGAGGCTGCCTCCAGGCTCCAGCGCGCTCCGGGAGGAACCCTCCGGCGAACGTTTCCCGTTCCTTGACAGCCCTGGTTCGCTCCGGTGGAGTCCAACAGGACACCCGGTTGAGCCAGAGGACCGGTTAACTACGTATTATTTTTAAAATGCCGTCAACAAAAAATGTTTTTTCTTATTAAAAGGCAGAGAAACATAAATTCAATTGCCATGATCCAAGTTATTATGAAAATTGCCAGGCCATACTTTATAAAACCGTCATTACTCTAATTTATAAGTTCATTACAATGGTATAAATTAATGTGGCATGTTACCTAAAAAATAAGATTGCCATGCCCTAATTTATGAACAAAATGAAATGGTCTAATGCCTACTTTATCATGAAAACATGTTTATCTAGATCATGCCATAAAAAATATATAAATTAGGGTGTTTAACATGGCATACTAAGAGAGAAAAAAACAGTTTCTCTAAAAAAAATCATGGCAAATTTCTAAATTTTCAATAGTGTTCACGTGTCAAATTCTGCATTGCGAAAAAAGTTTGTGCTTGTGAGAAGACAAAAAATTGTGATGTCGATAAATCTGATAGTATATAAAAAATAATTTAACATGGAATGTTCAATAAATTTGCCTAGATTTTGGTGGCTCACGGTGGCTTCCCATCTTGCTCCCCCCTCCAGCCCTATGTTATGGAAAACAACAATTATGGAATAAAATGGCCAATCCCATGGCGATAAAAGCATATCATCGTTTTTTGGGTTTTGAAATGGCTAACCGCTCATGCAGAGCGGTAACAAAATCGTATTGTTGTTGGTCATGCCAGATGGATGCAGATCCAACTTGTTAGTTAGGGAAAATTAATAAGATGAGCAAAGGTTGTCAAAAGACCATAACCAAATGAATAACAACGGCATAAACTCATTTCCCCTTCTTCTAACCACTCCAAGCATAGTGGCACCGAAAAAGTGATGATTAACCTTTTTTTTAAATAGTGGGCTATGCCATTTGACGGTGGCTTGGCCATAAGCTATGAAAAGCTATAGCGGAGATAAGCCAAATTTAGTATTGGTTTTAAATCATAAAAAATTGAAAAAAAAAGTATATAATCAGGCATCATAAATGATATATCACATACACTTGACTATACACATGTTCGAACATCAATATCCGAGCACCAATAAGGAGTACTAATTCAATAATCAAGCTTTGCATCAATTCATCATATATATCAGAAACAAGAACAAAGATTAAGGCAGAAGAATGGTTTTGTATAGAGACTTAGCGGGCTAAATGACTCCAAATTTAGTGGTGTAGCGCGCTATTAGCGTCATTTAAATTTAGCATTAACAGTGTGTAGCTTTAGCGGGAGATCTCTCCAAACGCTATAGCGGTCGTCTATTTAAAACTTTGTGATCAACCAAATGGACCCAGTAACTATTTTAGTGGTATTTAAGTTTGGCCCAAGTACCAACATATGTATATTCAACACTAGTTGTATGTAAGCAAGTGCATCATTGCAAGGTCCCAAATAAAGTTTTTTTTAAAGAAGGCAAAAGATTTGCCACATTTATTAATTAAGCAGAAGAGTGTTGCAATGCATCACTGCAAGGTCCAAATAAAGTTAGCCTAGTGGTTTCTGTCTTGTTGTACGTCGTAGCTGCTGGTCGATCCGGTACGCCCATCAGAATCAGTTCACTACATACCATACCATTACAAAAAAAAAACTCACTAGCTAGCTAGTTGCTCACTAACATATCAGACACTGACAGCTTGGCATGAACGATTAGCCATCTTAAAACAATCAAGAACATATCAGATACTGATGGCTTTTCTTTTAGATAGGTAGATGTTGATGACTGAAGGGGGCGAGAAAGAAAACCGATTACTGTAAACCCTTCTATATATCATGGGCAAAAAAAAAAAAACTTGCACATGCCTTGTTTCTGTGTTTGTTGCCATTGTTGGTACGTCGCTCTACTTCCTTAGTAAAGTACAATTTCCTGCAATTTTCTCATGTTCTCTCCGAATGTTACTATTAGCCTTCTTTCCTTGACGAATTCATTTTTCAGGCACCTTATAAGCAAATCATAGTCGGTCTTGCCAGTTTGCTTGACGCCCAATAAATCCAATTAATGTGCATATGGATGTGTGCAACGTAATGATGCAGATGCCAGGGTTCTAACCTCCTTTAAAAAAAATCTAATGCGCATACTCAACCTGGTCTTCGTTGGCCAAAGAGCAGCAGACGTCACCCGGTCGCATGACGTCACCCCCGTTTCCAACCTTGCAAAAGGAGAGAGGAGCCTTGGTTCCAGCCAGTACCCTGAGGAAGCAACCAAGAAAACTCAGAAGAAGAAGAAAAAAAAAGGGCTTTCTTCAGAGACTAACCATCACCATTTCTTGCCCTGACATGGTTGATTAGTTAACTTCTTGGTCAGTTGCTCACAATAGCGGAGGCGCGAAAAAGGGGTAAATAAAAAGAGTGCGGCTAATCTGCACCCGGGCTCATCTGCGCCCACGCTTAGAAAAAAATTCAAAAAAAAAACTCGAAAAATTCAAAAAATTCCAAATTTTTTTGTGGTGGTAGATAATTTGACGCGTGAGGTGCGCCCCAAAATTCAACTCATTTGAGCATCTGAGCAGCTCTCGGCAAAAAAGACAAAATCAGGGTCTGTAAAAATGTTTACTGTTCACGCACTGTTTTGACCCGATTTGTCTTTTTTGCCGAGAGCTGCTCAGATGTCCAAATAAGTTGAATTTTGGGGCGCACATCACGCGTCAAATTATCTACCACCACAAATAAATTTGGAATTTTTTGAATTTTTCTAGTATTTGTTTTGAATTTTTTGCTGAGAGGAAGCAGATGAGCCCGGGCACCGTTTTGAGTTTTCGTAAATAAAAAGGGATAAATAAAGAGAAAAAGGCAGATATTGGCATTTATCTGTATTCGGTAATGCGTTGTGCGATGAGCAGATTGCAGTTGGACCTGCCAGCAGATGCATATATGGCTTACTAATTGTTTTCAGGTCTAGTCAACTCATAGCACACATGGATGCTAGTATATACAGTAGCTTGCATGACTGAATTTGGTAGGCCATCACATTTCCCCACTTAACATGTGCTCAATTGATAATGCGTGCTAGTTCCTTAGCTTGTTTGTAGTGGTCATATCATATCAAATCATACCATGGCCGGATCTTTCAGTGGGACACTTTGTGAATTATTCGTCCACTTGTAGATTATGCATGGTCTTGTCCTAGATAGATATGCGGCATATAGATGACATAATTATTATTTAGGGATGTAACCGATTATCAAGATCTGAATTTATAAGGCCAAGACAGAAATGATCAAACTTGTTCCTACGACCAAGCTAGCCGATCATATCTAGTCACAGCAAAGGTGCAGCTTGACTTGATCCACGGAGGCTAGCTTTGAGTCTTGTGTACATCTGAGATTTGAACCAGTAAACCTGAGAAAACATATGCATTCATATTTCATTCAACAGCTAGCTACCATGCCTTTTTGGCACTTTGGGGCTTCTCTTGCATAAAAAGTCAAAAGGTTGAGGAGCTGTCTATCTATCTATCTGACCAAAGTGTGTAACTGTGCGGGCATGCGTGCGTGTCTCTGTTTGTTTAACTGTACCGATAAAAACAATACAAATTAATGGATTTTATGTATAGAATCAAAGTGTTTGAGAGATATGTATGTGCATGGTGATGCCCTCTCATAATCTCACATACATTCCATGGTATATGTATCTGACTATTTCAACCAGCTCTCAAGTTACACCCATGAAGGACGATTCCCTAAAAGCAAGGATGCCAAGTCAAAAGTTGCTGCTCATGTAAGCACACATCCACAACTACATCTAACCAGCTTCTTTTTTGTAGCACATATATGTATGTGAACACATCTGAGACTGAGAGAAACAAGACATGGTCCTCTGGTTAACACATAAACATGGTTTTAGCTTGACCAAAGACCAAAGAAAAACACAGTGACTAAGTTTTACACTTGATGAGCTCGTTTGGGCAACATATTGCAGATCATTGGCCGCCTCGGTGGCGGGAAGGGAGAGGATGGCAGATCTAGCTTTGGTCTATTTTGGATCCGACAATTGCTGGGAAACTTTGCTGGCATATGTTTTCTGCATCGACCTTCGCGGCTGAAGCTATGGGTTAAACAAAGGATTGTCTCCGACTACCATATTGCCGGTATACGACGACATAAAATTGTTGCAGCGTGTATTCTCCCGGCTCGTACATTACATCCGGGCTTGGACGTACTGTTTATGATCACCATGATGGTCAAAGAAATACACTGAATAATTAACTGTGTTTGTTGGTACGTCGCTCTCCATCCCTGGTTAAGTAAATCTCCTGCTCTCTGAATCCTTCCTCCCTTCATGTACTCATTCTTCAGACGCCTTAACCATAGCCAGTCTTGCAAGTTTGCCGGCCGCCAAATAATTAACCTTCAATCCAACGCTCATGCTCAATCTGGTCTTCGTTGGACAAAGCGAGCAGCCAGCAGACCTCACCCGGTCACGTGACGTCACCCGTTTAGGAAGGAGAGAGAAGTTGTGATTCCAGGAAGCAACCAAGAAAATTCATCAGAAGATAAAAAGGCACAATTGTCCTTTGATTTGAGAGCGCGCATACACGGTCGCTTTTCTGACCTTCTTCACAAACTAACCATCATTTCTTGCCACGAGCAACCACTGGTTAATTCACACCCGCAACAGCGAAAGCGTGAAAAGGGGAAAAGAGAAAAGGAGAAAGTTGGCGTTTATCTGTAATGCGTCGTGCGATCAGCGGATTGTCGCTGGACCTGCCGACAGATGGCTCATTGTTTTCAGGTCTAGTCAACTCACACTCACACTACATGGATATATAAATGGATATAGCATCCCTTAATCTGGTAGGCCATCACATTTCCCCACTTAACATGTGCTCAATTCATAATGCACGCATGCGTGCTGCTAACTTTAGCTTGTTTTTAGTGGTCATACTCATATCACATCATAGTAGCTGATCCATCGGTTGGGCACTTTGTCGATTGATTGGCCACTTGTAGATTTTGCATGGTCCTGTCCTACATAGATACGGCGTATGCATGATGCAATTATTATCTAACGGGTGCAATTCATTGTCAAGATTTTTTGTAACTAAACAAAGGCAGAAATTATCGAAATTGTTCGTACAATTGAGTTGGCTGATCGATCATGGTCCCAGTAACTGTGCATCTTGACTTGATCCACGGAGGCTTAGCTTTGACCCTTTTGTACATCTGAGATTTGAACCAGTAAACCTGATAAAACTATGCATTCAACAGCATGGTCGTGTGGATGGATCATGACTTTTGGCACCATGGGGTTTTCTTGCATAAAAAACCATAATGTTGAGGAGCATGGTCGTGTGATGGTTGTGTAGGCCGGGGTGTCTCCCCTTTTCGAAAAAAAGTGTGTGCGTGTGTATTTTTGTTATTTAACTTAACGATTATGACAATACAAATTAGAGGATTTGATGTATAGAATCAAAGTGTTTGAGGTGAGGGATATGTATATGCATGGTGATGTCCTCTCATAATCTCATATATATAAATACCTTCGTATATTGAATTATTGTACCTGACTCTCTCAACCAGCTCTCATGTTACATCCTATATCCATGAAGGACGTACACGGTTCCCCACAAACAAGGATGCTTAATTAGTTAAGTCAAAAGTTGATGCTCATGTAAGCACAAATCCACAACTACATCCGACATGGTCCTCTGGTTAATTAGCATGTAAACATGGTTTTAGGATTAAGGTGAATGATGACGTGGGTCACTATTTCCAAACACACAAGGGGCTACGGCAAGGAGACCCTATGTCACCGATCCTGTTTAACATAGTGGCTGATATGCTGACTATTTTAATAGGTCGGGCAAAGGATGTAGGACAGGTAGGTGGCCTGGTTCCACATCTAGTTGACGGCGGGTTGTCCATTCTTCAGTATGCTGATGATACTATCATATTTATGGAGAATGACATGGCGAAAGCAAGGAACATGAAGCTGCTGTTATGCTTATTTGAACAATTGTCTGGGCTTAAAATCAACTTCCACAAGAGCGAATTGTTTTGCTTTGGAAGAGCCAATGATGACCGGGAGTCGTATCAACAATTGTTCGGATGTGAATTGGGATCTTTACCGTTTACGTATTTAGGTATACCCATTCATCATCGTAAGCTAACTAATATTGAGTGGAAATGTATTGAGGATCGTTTTGAAAAGAAACTGAGCTGTTGGAAAGGAAAGCTCATGTCATACGGAGGTCGATTAATTCTGATTAATTCGGTCCTTACTAGTATGCCTATGTTTCTCTTATCCTTTTTCTTGGTTCCGGACGGAGTTAGGAAAAGGTTAGATTTCTATTGATCTAGATTCTTTTGGCAAATTGATGAGCTCAAACGAAAGTATAGACTTGTGAAGTGGGATATTATCTGCAGACCTGAGGACCAAGGTGGCCTAGGTATAGAAAATCTGGAAGTCAAAAACATATGTCTCCTTAGCAAGTGGCTTTTCAAGCTGTCATCTGAGACGGAGGCCACTTGGGCACAGATTTTGCGCAATAAGTATCTCTTTGCTAAAACCTTGGCTCAGGTGAATGTGAGGCCTTCTGAATCTCCCTTTTGGAAGGGTTTGATGAGAGTTAAACAACTCCTTTTCAACAAGACTAAATTTATTGTTGGGAATGGTACCACGACGAGGTTTTGGGAGGATACGTGGCTTGGGGAGACACCACTAGCACTTCAATATCCTTCTTTGTATAACATTGTCCAACGTAGAGAAGCCTATGTTGCTACTGTTTTACAATCCGTTCCCCTCAATATCAGTTTTAGACGGACGCTTGTTGGAAATCGTTGGGAGGCCTGGCTCCATCTTGTTCGACGTTTAATGGATGTCCGGCTGTCTCAACAGCCAGATCAGCTGCATTGGAAACTTACTAAGAACGGTGTGTTCTCGGTCAAATCAATGTATCTGGATGTCATTAACTCTACCGTCATCCCTACCTCGTTACATGTTTGGAAAGTTAAGGTACCCTTACGTATCAAAGTGTTTATGTGGTTTGTGCATAAACAAGTCATTTTGACTAAGGATAACCTTGCAAAACGTAATTGGGTGGGCTCGTCTCGATGTAGCTTTTGTGATCATAACGAAAACATCAAACACCTCTTTCTCGATTGTCCGTTGGCTAAGATTCTGTGGCGGTCGGTTCATATTGCGTTTAATATTAATCAGCCCACCTCTATTAGCATGTTATTTGGAACATGGCTCGATGGGGTGGATTCTGACATTGCAAGACACATTCGGTTGGCGTTTGTGCACTTTTGTGGGCAATATGGAACTGCAGAAATGACTTGGTCTTTAACCGATCAACAAACATTCACTTTTTGCAGGTTATCTTCAGGGCCACGGCGTTCATCCGTATGTGGTCGCTACTCACTCCGACGGAGGCCAGGGAGCGTTTGGTTACTGCGTCTACCCGATGGGAGATGGTAGCTCGGGATATTTTTAACCGGTTTGGATGACGGTCATGTAATAGGATAGAGTAATGATCCTATTGTTATGCCAGCCGGTTGTGGCTTTGGGCTTTTCTTCTTTAGAGATTTTGTTTACGTTTGTACTTTGACATTTCGGCACTTTGCTACTAGACTATCCTTTTAATAATATGAGCCGTATGCATCTTTCTGATGCAGAGGCTGTTGTACGTCCCCTTTTCCAAAAAAAAAACATGGTTTTAGATGCATCAGAATCTTCGAGATCATCAGGTGCACACACAACTACTTAATGATATTGTGTAGCACATGTGGACCCACAATAAAAACCAAAGAGCACATGTGGACCCATAAATTTTATGTAAACACTATTTATGCTCGGTACCAACATTTGTTATTTACGTGTGACATTGGCTTGTATGATCGATGTGCATGGATTTGGGAGTCCGGATTTGAGATATATGGATGCCGACAGCGAAATATGAGGGCACATCTGGATGCGTCCGCGAATGTATAGGGGGGCCGGATTTGCCAAGTCCGGTTATAGATGCTCTTAGGCCCTATATAGATGGATAGATGGAGTATATACTTGAGGGAAATAATGTATACATTTGACTATTTCAACCAACTCTCAAGTTACACTCAGGAAGGACGGTTCGATTCGCAGCAAACAAGTATGCTTAATTAATTATTAGTAGTATAAAGTGAAAAGTTGCCGCTCATGTATGTAAATCTGGCTAGCTTCTTTTATATGTACAAAATTAGTATAAAATTAAGACACTTATTTTGGGATGGATGGAGTAGCACATATATGTGTGAACAGATCTGGGAGAAACAAGACATGGTCCTCAGGTAAACGCATAAACATGGTTTTAGATTGGTTTAAACCGAGACGAAAGACCAGACGAAAGCACAGTAGCTAAGTTTGACACTTGATGAGCTCGTTCGGGATACGGATATGAAGATCACTGGCGGTCGCCGTGGCGGGAAGGGAGAGGGTGGCAGATCTTGCTCTAGCCTTTTGGGATCAATACACTGAAGGCTTTTCTTTTTCAGATGGGTAGATGCTGATGAGCGAAAGGAGGCAAGAAAGAAAACCTACTCCCTCCATTCCATAATTATTGTCGTGATTTTTGTTCAAATTTAAACTAAAACCACGACAAAAGTTTTGGAACATAGGGAGTATTCCTTTGCTAGAGAAAACAAAAACAAACTTCTACATAGTATACGCATTACATTTGCCAGTACAAGACAACAGAAAATTTGCGCAATGTATATCGTTCCGACTCATACATTACATTACCAGGTGGCAAGACTGGTAAGCTATCCAAACAACCATTCGGGCTTGGATCGACATACTACTCAGTATGATCATGATGTTCAAAGAAATACACTGAATAATTAATCGTTCTTGTTGGTACGTCGCTCTCCTCCCCTAGTTAAGTAAATTTCCTGCAATTTCGTATCCATTCTTCAGGCACCTTAACCATAGCCAGTCTTGCAAGTTTGCCGGCCGCCTGATAATTAACCATCAATCTAATACTCATTCTGGTCTTCGTTGGACAAAGCGGGCAGCAGACGTCACCCGGTCGCGTGACATCACCCAGTTATCTTAATTGGCATCGTTTCCAGCCTTGCAAAAGGAGAGAAGAGTCGTTATTCCAGACAATCCCTGAGGAAGCAACCAAGAAAATTCAGAAGACAAAAAAGCACAGTTCTCCTTTGATTTGGGAGGAGCATGCATGGTCGCTTTTCTGACTTTCTTCACAAACTAACCATCATTTCTTGCCACGAGCAACCACTGGGTTAGTTGATTTTTGGCCACACTCGCAATAGCGAAAGTGCGAAAAGGGCGAAGGAGAAAGAAAAGGGGAAAGCTGGCGTTTATCTGTAATGCATCGCGCGATCAGCGGGTTGTCGTTGGGCCTGCCGGCAGATACACATATGGCTCATTGTTTTCAGAGTTTTCAGGGTCTAGTCAACTCACACTACATGGATATACAAATGGCCAGCATCCCTTAATCTGGTAGGCCATCACATTTCCCCACTTAACATGTGCTCAATTCATAATAATGCACGCATGCGTGCGTGCTGCTAACTTTAGCTTGTTTTCAGTGGTCATACTCATATCACATCATCGTCAGATCTTAATTAGCTGATCCATCAGTTGGGCACTTTGCCAATTGATTGTGCACTTGTAGATTTTGCATGGTCTTGTCCTACAAAGATATGGCGTGTGCATGATGCAATTATTATCAAACGGATGCAATTCTTTGTCAAGATTTTAATTAAACCAAGGCAGAAATTATTTAAATTGTTCGTCCAACCGAGTTGGCCGATCGATCACGGTCACAGTAATGGTGCAGCTTGATCCACGGAGGCTTAGCTTTGACTCTTGTGTGCGTACGAGACTTGAACCAGTAAACCTGAGAAAAGAATGCATTCATATTCGTTCAACGGCATGGTCATGTGGATGGATCATGACTTTTGGCACTAGGGGTTTTTTTCTTGCATAAAAGGTCATAATGTTCAGGAGCTGGCTATCTATCTGACCAAAGTGTGTAAGTGCGCGCGCGCACGTGCCGTGTGCGTGTGTGTTTTTGTTTGTTGAAATGTAATGATAAAGACAGTACAAACTAATGGATTTCATGTATAGAATCAAAGTGTTTGACGAGTATATATATGCATGGTGATGCCCTCTCATAATCTTGCGTATATACCCCCATGGTGTGGATTGAATTAATATGTATCAGACTATTTCAACCAGCTCTCAAGTTAGACCAAACAAGGATACTTAATTAATTAGTTAAGTCAAAAGTTGCTGCTCATGTAAGCACACATCCACAACTACATCTTGCTAGCTTCTTATATAGCTTTAATATGTATGTATGCGAACACATCTGGGAGAAACAAGACATGGTCCACTGGTTAACACGTAAACATGGTTTTAGATTGGTCTAACTAGACCAAAGACCAGATGAAAGCATGGTGGCTAAGTTTGACACTTGATGAGCTCGTTCCGGCTATGGATCCGATGATCATTGGCCTCCATGGTGGCGGGAACGGAGAGGGTGGTGGATCTAGCTTTGGTCTTTTTGGGTCCGGTGAGTCCATGGACATTCTACTGGCATCGGTGCTTCCTCGGCATCGACCTCCACCACTGGAGCAACGGATCAACACAAAGCATTGCTTTGGTATGCGATTTGGGCGGTCAGGACGCAACGTGGCCTTAGGTGGATATGCTAACAATCTCTGACCTCCATGTAGCCATAGCATCTTCGGTGAGGTCGCTGGAAGATTCGACTCGATTACGTCCTTGTTTGTCCTTATAGGGTCTGAATGAAAATTGGAAGGACTTGTTTGTAATTTCCTTTTCCTTTGGGGCCCTCTGTGCAATGTTGCAAAACTTCTGTTATCATAACTCTGACCTTTAGGGCCTTTGTATCCCTTCGCATGTTAAAATAGAACTATTTCAGCTTGCTCTCAGGTCAATTTTCTCCTTTCTAGGACACACCCGCTCTCAAGTTACACCCACCCATGTGGCCATGTAGAATGATTTCCAGCAAACAAGCATGCTTATAATTAGTGAAGTCAAAAGTTGTTGCTCATGTAAGGCTAGTCATAGTGGGCGCATATGACACTAGTCTATGTTACTGACTTTATAATGCAAAATAACATAGAAGTATACCATAGATTATTGTAATTATTAGATTGTAGACTCATTTTGCTTTGGATTGCGTTATGTTACGGTAACATATTCTGTTACTCCAAACATCTCTCTCATCATTATTTACATGCCACATAAGCAAACTTGTCTTGGAGTGCGCAATGTTATTTGCTAAGTTACTCCCACTAAGACCAGCCTAAACGCCCACAAGTTCACAACTACATCTATCTAGCTTTTTTATAGCATACATGGATCCATGTGAACACATCTGAGAGAATTAAGTCATGGTCACCCCTGACAAAAAAAAGTCATGGCCCTCTCTGATTAACACGTATAAACATGGTTTTAGATTGGTCTAAACAAGATGAAAGACCAGATGAAAGCACAGTGGCTAAGTTTGACACTTCATGAGAGCATGCTTTGACACATTCTAGCTAGCACCATCAATGATAACTGTGGTGCCACCATTGTCAACCTCCCAAGATCTCATGCATCAGTCAAGTCTCATATTCCTTGTCTGCTTTTAGAACAAGATTGGGAAAAGGACGTGAAAGGACAGCCAAACTAAACATCGGTCACTTGTGTGGTAATTAGGAGGAAACCCTAGCTCGATAGCTTTGCTTGGTCAAACTAACTGATTAACCACGGGCTAGATGTGTGATGTGATCTTTGGACCAATTCCGGCCACACCCAACAAACCAATGACAATTTGTGATATTAGATGTACGAAAAGCATTTGATAATATTGGTCTTATACACTATGTTTTTCTTCTTCAACATGAAATTGATGTCCTTTTCTCTAGGATATTGTACTATTTATATTTCTATAATCTCATATTTCCCGTCTAAAATAGTTTTTTCTTTCTAGACAGTCCCCTCATCACAAAGCGAAAAGTGCAAATCCTTTTCTCTCACCTCTAGCATGGGAGCTAAGTTTCGGATACTCGCAATCTTAAATACCTAAATATTCATGTGTTTGGCAGGTTTCAAAAGAGTATATTTAGTTAGGGGAACCCTAGCCGTCGGTGAGGGGAATTTAATCTTTCCACTCCTCCCCTCGCGCCCCATGGCGATGGGGAACCCTAACCGCCGCCGGCACGGCACCGCCTCCTTCCTCCCCGCAGCCGCCCTGTATGCGTGCTGAGCTAGGCCCACCAGCGGTGGTGGCGGGAATCTCTCTCCACCTCGCTTACTCGGGATTGACGTGGGTCGGTGTCGGCTGGTTGGATCGCCACGGTGCGCAGGTTGTGGCGGCGCGACAACGAGCCTCGATGACAGCGTCACGAAGGCAAGTTGATGGCATGGTGGGCTGCGTGGAGGCGGAGTGTGCCCGGCCTGGTGGTTGGCTATGACAGATTTGGCGGCTGCCGGGCCGGGCGGCTTGGGGCCGCGGTCGGCCGCCTCCACAATAGTTGGTGGAGTTGGCGACAAGGTGGAGGTGGCGTTCTCCTGCTGGCGACTCGGCTGTTTGGCTTCATTCCGGTTTGGTCGGGCGAGCTGCGTGACTCTCTGCGGGCGGGTGGACGAGGAGGGATGGTGCGATGGCATCCAATGGTGGGTTAAAATGGGGGTTGGTGCGGGCGTAAAGGCATGGAGGTGGCCATAGTTGGTGCTGCTGAAGCTGCCCGGCGACCGGAGCTGCCATTCCCGGGTGGCTACTGTTCGGATCTAGAGTTGCTAGATCGGACGGAGCACTGGCCGCCGCTGCTCTCCCGAGGTGTTGTTGGCAGATGGTCGGCAGCGCTGGCCTGGATTCGGGGGTGTGAGATACCCTGCCCAGTCTATGCCTTCTCCATTCCCGCGGCCTGGTGCTTGGTCGCTGGGCAACTGTTGCGGTGGTCTTGCCCGGCTATGGCCCCCCTCCGGCTGGCTGTGTGGTGGGACTCGGCTGATTGGCGGGGAGGTGGTTGCTTCCCAACCCCAACCTGGTGGTGGCATTTGTGTTTTGTGGCGTTAGGGAGTGGTTCTGAGAGGGATGCCGTGGTGGTGGCCTCTGGTGGGGGGCTACTCGGTGGGCTATCCAATGGGTCACCGGGTAGTGGTGGTGGCTGCATCTCTTGGTCGTGCGGACAGCAAGGCGTGCAGAGTTGGCAGGCTGTGGCGTTTTCTCCCTCGCGGCCGGGAGATGCCCGGTTATGGTTCTGGAGTTGTTGGCTACTCCATGGCGTTTGGCTTAGCTCTTGTTTGGTTGTTGGTGGTTCAACTGTGTGAAAGCTTCGTGCTTCGGCGCTGCCCCCGACGGCTCTTGTGGGTGCCGCTCTCTTCTTGAGGACGCCGTCACAAGTTTTTTTTTTTTTTGCGAGAAATTTTCCGATCTATTCATCTTCAATCATGGCAGTACAACGAATACCAGAAATAATAAAAATTACATCCAGATCCATAGACCACCTAGCGACGACTACCAAAGATGAAGCGAAGTGAAGAAGCGCGCCGTCATCGCCCTCCATCGCCGAGTCGGGCACAACTTGTTGTAATAGCGATCGGAAGTCGTCGTGCTAAGGCCCGTGAGGACGGTAGCACTGCAACAAAGAACCGCCGCAGATGAAGAATAACGTAGATCAGAAATATCCAATCCGAAGACACGCGAACGTAGACGAACAACGACGAGATCCAAGCAAATCCACCAAAGATAGATCCACCGGAGACACACCTCCACACGCCCACCAACGGTGCTAGACGCACCGCCGGAACGGGGACTAGGCGGGGAGACCTTTATTCCATCTTCAGGGAGCCGCCGCCGTCTCGTCTTCTGAAAGCGGGACACAAACCCTAGCAAAAGCGAAACAAACGACTAAAAGCGGAGCCCTCCGCGGCCCTTGCCGAGATCCACAGCGTCCCCATGGCCCTAGGGCCACCGGGAGGAGGCGGACTGCTGGCGGCGACGGCGGGAGGCAGAAACCCTAACTTTTTTGTGGAGGAAGGAGCCGGCGGCGGCTAGCCTTTCCTTCGAGGGAAGGAGGAGGCGTGGGATTCCTTGACGCCGTCACAAGTTTGCTTCCCCAGGTAGTGGTCCGGATGAAAACCTAGGTCCGTTCCATAAGACGCGGTGGTGGTGCGCCGTTTTCCCGTCTCGAGGGCGTTGCCTAGGAGTTGTTGGTCATCGCTGTGTGGTTCTTATGTCCTCCTCCTTTCTTTTTGTTTGACGACATAGCCGTGTCTTGGCCGATGTGCGTTGTCTGTTCCTTTCTAAGTTCTGGTTATTTTGAGGGCTTTTTCATTACCGTTGTATCGTTCGACCGTGCACTTTGTGGTTTGCGCTTTATATATACAGCGGGGCGGAAGACCTGTTTCTAAAACACACGCACACCCCGATGTCCATATGTCGTCCAAAAGGGAAATCGCCTTTTCCATTCCAAGGTCACGAAGATTACATGTCTGCTGTTTTTAGCACGGAGGCATTGCACGGCATGTTTTGTCCATTTTTTATATACGCAGCTGCAGGCAGCTGGAAGAGGACTTCGCCTTTCCGGGCAATATACTAGGGAGAAAATGGAAAGCGGCACGCGGAGTTTCTTCTTGAGCTGAAAGGGAGAGGCGGAGTGTGGTCCGGGGCAGGCGGAGGCCGGCCGGCCACACGGAGGAACAAACAAAGCCGGAGACTTTCTCTCCCTTCAGTTTGCAGCGTCCGCTCTCTCCTTGGTCCGTCCCCCCTCGCAAGCACTCCAGTCTCCGCTTACTTATCACGGCTCCCCCTTGACTTCCCCTCCCCCCTCCCTTCTCCATTCCATACTCGTCTCCTTCCTCCTCCTCCTCCTCCGTTTCCCCCCCTGTCTCCTCCTCCGCAAGCAACCCTCTTGCGTCGCTCCTGCTGATTGGCTCCGGCGGGAGTGAGGAGGGGGGTAAGATGGGGAACATCTGCGGCGGCGCGGGGAAGGCCGATGTGGCGGCGGACTACCGGCCGTCCAGCCCAGGTGAGCACGAATCTGCTTCTCCAGGAACCTGATTCGGGATCCCCCTTTCCTCTTTCTGCTGTTGTTCCTCACGCGATCTCGTCGACCCCTGGATCCTGCGAGCTCCCTGCCCGCGGAGGATTTCTTGGTTGGCCCGTTCTTGTCGTCTGCCGCGCATAGGCGCCGCGGCTGCCCTGGTTGTCTCGGCCAAGACTCAGACTCTGTTTTACCTAGTTTAGTTGGGTTTGATTTGATTCTGGGTTCTGCTTGTACCAGCTCAAGGCTGTGCTGTTTCTTTCTCCGTGTGTATGTGTGTGTGTCAGTCGGCAGTTGTCTGAATTGTTTAGCGGCGGTGGCAAGGAATCAGGACAGGTTGCTCGATTGATTTCCTAGCCTCAGATTCCCTCCCCTGTTCTTCGTAGCAGCAGCAGTCAGTAGAGACCAGGGACGTGAACTAACCGAATCAGTATCATACAGCCACAGTTTTCCAATCTGTAATTCAGAGGTGGTTTGTCAGGAAAAAGGGTAGTTTTCCCGCAAAAGATAGACCCCAGCTTTAGCATGCTTGCTTACTGTGTAAAATTCTCCAGTAATCAGATTCAGTATTGTTAACATGCTTGCTTATTGTGTGACAGGGACATCCAACTACAAGACGAGCGGCAGCGTCACCACCAGCAACAGCACCACGGGGAAGCTCTCCTCGGGGGGCAGCAGCACCTTCATGGCCTCCGCGGGCAGCGGCGGCACCAGCGGGGGCTTCGACGAGGCGGCGGCGGGCTTCCTCGAGGGCCAGATCCTGGAGGCGCCCAACCTCCGCACCTTCACCTTCCTCGAGCTCAAGACGGCCACCAAGAACTTCAGGCCCGACAGCGTCCTTGGGGAGGGAGGGTTCGGGAGGGTCTACAAAGGGTGGGTGGACGAGAAGACGATGAACCCCACCAAGAGCGGCACCGGCATGGTCGTCGCGGTCAAGAAGCTCAACTCGGAGAGCATGCAGGGGTACGAGGAATGGCAGGTAAACAAATATTGAGCTTTCTGAATTCCAAATTGATGAGTATGATGAGCATTGGAATTTGGGGGGTTTGACTTAGCTTTGTTTGCTCTTGATGATAACTTCGATTCAGCTTCGGCACATGTGGAATAACTGCTATGAGTTTACTTTTGTACTTTTAGCTGAGTTTACAGTCCACTTCCTGCACACAAACCATTAGTGGTCAGGTTTAAACAAATCACAGCAATTTTAAAGATTCTCCTGGTCGTTACATGCTTACAGTTATGGTTCCGTCTGCTTTGTTTAACTTCTGATGACCTTGCTGTCAGTTCTATTATATCACAATGGAACTGCGCTGTCTGGCCAGTGCCATTTGACTAATGCTAACCAGGACCATCTTGTTTGAAAGTGGTATGATAAGCTGTTCACAACTGCTGACCAGGAACACCCAATAACCCACATGTTTATCACAATGTAGTTGCTTCTATTTTTGTTTGGTCGGCTCTGGTACATATAAAATGCTACTATTAGGCCGGCAGACATGACTCGGCGCTCCTAGTTTAGTCTAACAGAATCATTGTTTCCAAAGGTTGCCGCAGCTGCTTTATCTGATGAACATTTCTGGTTGTCAACTTGCAGTCAGAGATAAACTTTCTGGGAAGGCTCTCGCACCCAAACCTCGTCAAGCTGTTGGGGTACTGCTGGGAGGACAAGGAACTGTTGCTTGTCTACGAGTTCATGGCCAAGGGGAGCTTGGAAAACCATCTTTTCAGAAGTGAGTTATTACTGATCTTTCTTCTCTGTGATTACTGGAAGCGGTTGTAATTCTTGAGCAACCAGTTGAATTCAAAATACTGATATTGGAACCTATTGCATTTCTGTAGAAGGATGTGCTCCACTGTCATGGGAGCTGAGGCTGAAGATAGCAATTGGCGCAGCTCGAGGACTTGCATTCTTGCATGCATCAGAGAAGCAAGTTATCTACAGGGACTTCAAGGCTTCCAATATTCTTCTAGATGCAGTAAGTGTTGTATGAAGTACTATGCAATGTACCTTTTATCTGTTGTCTATATATCAAGGTCAAATGCTGACTGCATTTTTTTGGCAGAGTTATAATGCGAAGCTCTCCGACTTTGGGCTTGCTAAGCTTGGACCAACGGGTAGCAACTCTCATATCACGACCAGGGTGATGGGCACCTACGGATATGCGGCTCCGGAATACGTAGCCACTGGTATGTGCCCTTATGCCTGTTAACCGCAGATATATATGATCAGATAATAATACTGCCTGCAATCAATGTGCCAGTCAATTGTACAAACTGAAACATAAACATATCGCAGTTAGGTTTAGTATCCCCATATAGCCACTGAATTCCTACTTTGGATCTTTCCAAATTTAGAGTTCTACATCAGATAGATTTGTCAATGATTCATGAGCAATGACAATTGCTCCTTCAGCTAACAATACCTTCTATGTCAAGTGGGCATTCCTCTGCTGCCACCATCAACGAAAAGACCATAAACTCGCTCCTATCATGTGTTCACTATTTCCAGTTAGTTTTCATGCCATATGAGATTCTGAATTCATATACCTGAGTAAATACCTTCTCAAGTTGTCGGTAGCTCCATTCATCAAGTCATCCAGTCATCCATACAAACTTCAGAATTTACAAGTTGCTATCTATGGTTACTTTCTTAGCTGTTGATTGCTTTTCTCACCACATGCTCTGAACCATGTCCAGGCCATTTGTATGTCAAGAGTGACGTTTACGGTTTCGGAGTTGTGATGCTGGAGATGCTGTCTGGTAAGCGAGCGTTGGACCCCAACCGTCCGAATGGGCAACAGAGCCTGGTTGACTGGGCGAAGCCCTACTTGGCTGACCGGAGAAAGCTCGCCCGTCTCATGGACCCTCAGTTTGAGGGTCAGTACAACTCCAAACAGTCCCACCAGGCGGCGCAGCTGACACTGAACTGCCTTGCCGGTGAGCCCAGGAGCAGGCCGTCGATGAAGGAGGTCCTGGAGACGCTCGAGCAGATCGAGGCACTGAAAAGCCGGACAAGGGAGGCAAGAGGAGGGAGCGGGACGTCATCCAGGGACCGTGCCCACGGACGCTCTGCTGCAGTGCACCAGCGGTCATCGCCACGGGCCAATGGTGATGGTCGCCGTGGTTCGAGGGCCACCAACGGCCACGCCACGAAGGCACGATGATCCCCAACCGGCTGTCCGATGATCTGCTGCTGATCATGACATTCTTCCTCTTCCTGTACATACATGGCCTAATTAAATTAATTTTTGTCTGATGTTGGTGTTGAGCTTGTGTCGGATCACGGTGAGTGTAAAATACAGCAAGAAAGAAAATCAGAGATATCATGTAATTGTATACTGTGAACACCTAGAAATAGCAGAGGCAATAATTCTTTGGTGTTCCTGCGCAGCTGCGCCACTATGATTGTTTGGCACTTTGTTGGACAGTAGATAGATACCATGGTTTTTTCTGGAGCTGAGCTTTGCGAGGTTAATCATATGGTTGTCGGTGCATTCTGGGGATGACTCGGCATTTTCATTTGTTTGTGAATCTGTGATGGGTATAATATAAATTCAGTATGGAGAATTGGCCAAATGAATCCAGTGCAGAATCTGTTCGTCGACGACATGACATGATGACATTGTCTGAAATGGCAACTGAATTGGCATGGCGTTGCTGCTAGTTTTCAGTTGACTGACCTCTGTTTTGGTGACTTGACTTGTTCCAAGTTGCAGTAGCTGCAGTTGCATATGAATTATCAGTGTGAATGATGTGATTGTGCCAACCAGTTGTGAACCCTATTAAAAGATGGCCGGCAATGTTGATTTCACAAGTCAAAGCAAATCAACAAGTCTAGATTCTGATGTCTCCAACCAACCAACCAAAAGACAGTAAGGAAGATGAATATGTTTTACAACTGCTGGAGTTCCATGGGAAGAATTGACTTCAGATATCAGTCCCAACTCTGTTAAGAGCAGGGTAATTTTCTTTAACGTTTCTCTCATCAATTGATTTGTAGTAGTTAATACTGCCAAATGGCCCTCATCATTTCTGAACCTTGAGCTACCATACTAGGCAAGTTGATTTATTCTTGTTTATTTTGTATAAAAAATTAATACTTTTGATTAAAATTATGTTTGTGAGTTCTTCAGTCACTTGTGATTCACAATACATGTGTTTTCGACACAAGCTCAACTAAATACAGAATACATGAACTTGCCTTCCCAAAAACTACAGAAATGTTGAACTGCAGTTCATGTTGCAGCACCAAAATTGCGCTCAAAAGCTCCAACCAGCAGGACGGAGGCTCCCCTTCCACCTGATCAAATCAAGATTTTGAATTGTATTAGATAAACGACCATCCACCATGGTTTAACATACCAAGGTTTTCCATTTCCATACACAGTGCAGCTGCTGACGTTATGGTCCAAATCACGCAAGCTATTGAATGAACCGCCAATTAAAGCAATTGGCTATATAGAGAGACGAAAATACAGTGTCAGTTAAGAGGTAATGTTTTTCTTAGCACACTGCTGATAGTTGTATCAGTTATCATTCTTCCAGAGTTTATGCAATTAATATATATCAAATCGAGCTAACTGGCTAAAGATTCTCAGTTAGATTATGATAGCAGTAATACCTAGAATGAAGCTGGGAGTTAAGAGGCGAGTTGCTTACAGAAGTCGATGGCTCCAGTTGTTTCTTGATGCACAGGCTGCACGGGAAAATTGTGAAGCATCAAACTCAACATCTCATATATTTCATCCATCCTTGGGTGCGACCCATCCTCCGCATTGAAAGAGTGCACCTCATTCTTCACCTCAATCCAGCTCCAACCAGGGACTTTGCTTAATCCTTTATTCTTCATTTCCTTCTGCACGATTGCTCTATCACTCCACATCCCAAGACCAGAATACATGCTGGAGAGGAGAACATAGGTGGAGTGCTGTCTAGGCTCTGACTCCAATAGATGGCTGGCCACATCACTTGCTAGTTCTATATTCCCATGGATTCTGCAAGCACCTAATAGGGTCATCCACACCATGGCATCTGGTTCAAATGGCATAGAGTCAATAAGCTCTTTCGCTTTGTCAAGCTGCCCAGCCCTCCCATACAGATCAATGCCACATGCATAATGCTCCATCCGAAGAGGAATTCCATACCTAATTTCCATCGTATTGAGGATTTCTGAACCTTCATCTACGAGACCAGCATGACTGCAGGCGGTAATCAGGCCAACAAATGTGATATGATCCAAAGGAACCTTAAGCTCCAGCATCTGATTGAAGAGGCTATGCACGGCTTGAGCCTGTCCATGCTGCGCATAACCAAACATCATAGAGTTCCAGGGTACAGAGCTACTCTTGTCTGCCTCCTCAAAAGACTTCATTGCATCATCCAGAATGCCGCTCTTAGAATACATGAAGATCAGCGAGCTGGAAACAAAATTGTTGGAAGCAAAACCAGAACGGATGACTAAACCGTGTATTTGTCTACCTAGCCGAAGTAAAGCAAGGTCTGAGCATGAACGCAGGGCAGCAGAGAATGCATACTCGTCAGTTCTAATATTTTCTGACTGCATACATCTGAAGAATCTCAAGGCATCGGCGCTCAAACTGTGCTGTGAATACCCAGTTAATATAGAATTCCAGGAGACGGTGTCTTTAAGCAGCAAGGAATCAAAGCACCTATATGCATCTTCCATCATGCAGTTCTCACCAAATCTAGTGTACATGGCAATTAGAGCATTGCAAACAGGCGTGACTCCTTCGAAGCCGTTCTTGAGCACCAAACCATGAATTACTGTCCCTCCATGGTCACGATGCTCTGCGCACACACTTATGATACTTGTGAAACTATACATGTCAGGCTGAACTCCACTCGCCTGCATCATGCTAGCAAAGAATCCCATCGCCTCATGCTCCATCCCATGGGAAGCGTAAGCTCCCAGCATTGCGTTCCATGAGATCAAATCCCTTCTGTCCCCAATCTCATCAAAGATACTTCTAGAATTTACCAAGGCCCCACACTGCGAGTAGGCGGTGATTGCTGCATTCAACACTATCAAGCCCAACGCCGACCCATATTTGACAATCTTCCCATGCAGCTGGTACATCAAGAAACAATAGGAGTCATTGACCACCGTGAGCAATGCAGCAAATGTTGCCTCGTCTGGACTTAACCCCTCCCTCTCCATCCTAACAAACAGCTGAACTGCTGGAGCAACCTTCCCAGATTTGACATAACCGGCAACCAGTGCATTCCAAGAAACAGTGTTTCGCTCTGGCATTCCATCGAACACCTGACGAGCATCCCTCGTGCGGCCACATCTGGCATACATGTGAAGCAATGCGGTTGCAGAGAAGACGTTATCGGCCAGGCCGGCTTTGACGACGAGAGAGTGCAGATGGGTGCCGAGAGCAGGGCAGCCCACGGCAGCAGCGGAGCGGAGAACGGGGCCGAGGGCGAAGGTGTTTGCGGCGAGTCCCCGCTCGTGCATGGCCCGGAGGAGGTGGCACGCGGCGGGGTGCGCGCCGGCGGAGACATAAGCGGTGAGGAGGGAGTTCCAGGAGGCGGCGTCCGGGCGTGGGATTTGGTCGAACACCTGGCGCGCGGCGACGAGGCCGAGCGGGGAGAGGGAGTAGGCGGTGAGGAGCTGGTTCCAGGGCGTGGGGGATGTGACGCCGGACTTGAGCAGCGTGGCGTGGGATTTAGCGGCGGCGGCGGCGGCGGCGATGGTGAGGTGGTGGCGCACGGGCATTTCTCTTCTTGTCTTGGACGCAGCTCACGGTGGCACCTCCGTCGTCAGGCGACAGGGCATGACACAGCGCGGCCCGCCCTCCCCTCATTGCTCTCTCTTTCTTCCATGCGAGCGGCGCACCGAGGACAGAAGCGGGCGGAGGGAGGATAGAAGCGGACGGAGGAGCGAGTGGCGCCGCCGGCGTGGAAGAGAGCAGACGGTGACGGAGCGAGGGGCACTTTTTTGGTAGGCAGTACGTATAGCCTGGGCCGACTTTTCTTCCTCGTGCCATGCACCTTGTTTTTCATTCTTATTATTTTAATTTTTGATTTACTTTTTGAAAAAATCTAAATACATACATTTCAAATATTAATTTACTCCAATTTTAAAAGGTGTCTATAGCACACTTAAAAATAAATTAGTGTAAAACAACTGTTCACTCAACTTTTGAAAAACAATGTTTCTAGCATTAAAAAAATGCGCATACATTTCAAAAAATACTCGTGACATTTTAAATTATTTAATAAAATGCACAAAAAACTTGCCGTAATTTAGTAAAAATATACTTACCAACAAATGTACCTGACATTTTTAAAAACACTCATTTCAAAAAACATTATGACATTAAAACAATGTTTATACAATGTAACAAAAGAGTTTGTGTAACTGAAAAGAATGTTACTTACCAATCGAAAACATGTTTGAGATATTTGGGAAAATGACCAAGCATTTCAGAAACATGTTCATGACACTTTGAAGAAAATAACCATACAATGTAAAAAGTGTTCTCCTAGTTAAAGAAGTGTTTCATAGCATTCAAAAAAATTCAACATGCAACTAGAAAATATTTAACAAGCATTAAAAAATCAAACATTTATTTGAAAAAAGTAAATCCCTAGCAAAAATGTAACACATGTGCACACAAATTTAAATGTGTTAAAATTTTGATTTTTTAGAATAAGGAAAATGAAAAATGAAAAAAAAAAGAAAAAAAAGGCAAAGAAACCCGAAGAGAAGAAAAAGAAAAGACAGAAAAACTAAAAGGAACGAAGTGAAAAATGAAACGGAAGCAAAGCACATCAAAACGAAAAAAATACCAGCACAAAAAAAAACATCGTCGGCGTGCAGGAAAACCGATTGCTCGGCAGTCCCGTTTGTGGGATCGCTGAAGGCGGGACACAGTTATATCTCATAGTAAGCGATAGATAGCAATGACGATCAAATAGGTAGGCAAATGCACAAGCCTACGGCTTACCTATATAGACCTCCCAAAGCTTGACTAAATAACCTTAGATTTTTTTCAATTAAATTCAAAAAAAAAATCTTGAAAATAATTGTTAAAACAAGTTTAAGAATTGAAAAATATAAAAATGAACGCTTATTAAAAAAAATTATATAGTATATTTAAAAAATGTGCATTGTGTTGTAGAAGTTTGTCATGTATTTAAAAAGTATTCACCATTTATTTGAAAAATTTTTGGGTATAAAAAATGTATAAAATGAAAAGGAAAGAGGAAACTAGAGAAAGAAATCAAGAAATGAAAGAAGCAGGAAAAAATGAAAGAGAAAAGAGAAAAAAAATACCAAGAGGACCAATAGAAAAACAAAGAAGAAGCATAGAAAACCGACCGTAAATGGTCGGTCTACTTAAACATGCGCGTGTGTGTTGCTAGAAATTTAACACTTACTGGCATGTTTTTAGTCCCATGTCGCCAATTTGATAGGATTCACCTCTGTTCTCGAGACTAGTATCACCGAGTAGTACGGTTACATGGGGTATCTATGCCCGAGGGTGGAGGGTAGGTACGGAGCTATGCCTGACGGGACAGCTAGGGGCTAGGGTAGGGGGAGGGTATGCTCGACCAGATAGATAGGGTGGGAGTGTAGCGGGGAGCTAATCCTAAGGAGGTTCAAATTATTTATTCTTTTTGTTCTTGGTCCAACTATGGGGCAACATTGAAAGAAGAATTAAAGTGAACATAGGAGGAAATAGATATTAACAAAGTGAAGAAGACAAGTCGTAGTTAATTTTTTTTTGGTTTCTCTAACTCTATGCCAACACTGTAAATTTATTTACAAATTTGCGCCGGTTGACGCAACATGAAATCCATGCACGTGGTATGCTAATATAGAAAGTTTGTAACTAGTAGGGCAGCAAAATTATATGTAGAAACGGTCTCTGAAGGAGAAAAAGTAATCTTAGGGCATCCACTATACGAGGTCCCAAACTACCGGCAAAAGTCAAGGCTCCGATTAAACATGTGCAGTTTTGTGTCAATTCCATGATGTTGCAACGATGCCATGGAGTTTCTCATGATTCAGCCATAAATGGTGTTTGAGTATGAGTGTTGATAACTGGACAGACAATTATATCAAAGTGGACACCACTAGGCATCAGACTATAGACAATCTGCATCTGTCAGACAAGTGGAAGGCCGTCCGATCAGGTGCATCCAGGTCGTCCGATCCTAGTCAGGCCCACGCAAAATTTGTTGACTTATTTGTTAATTGATTGCTTCCTTCATTAATTGATTGCTTCCTTCATAACTGCTCCTTCAATCCTCGCTAATCTCTCTATTATGGTAACTCCGAATATACAACCTGCACATGCACGGCTAGAATTAAGTTTGTTTTCAACTATTGCATCACATAATTGCTTCCAGCGTCTCAACAATCTGTTTCGATTACAACGAAATTTATTCAATCTAATAGTAGAAATTGTGTTCGAGCTAACAGAAATTTGTGCCGATTATGATGGTTATTTATTTCCTACTAAACAGAGTTAGTTCCTGTCAACTAAAAAATTTGCTTCCATTGCAAGTTAATTTTGCTTCTCTTGGTGACTGTTACATTTATTTTTGCTAAGACATAAATTGTAATTTTTTTAATAACAAACAAAAGTTTGGTACCAGAGAGAAAGGAATTTGCTTCCATGCAACAAAAGCTTAACACAAATACGAAAAAAATTACATAAGAAAAATTGTTACAAGATCCACCCATAAAATGGCTGGGAAGCAAGGGTATATTTTCAAATAAATACATTACATACGAAAAACTGTTACAAGGCCCACGCATAAGATGCCTGGGAAGCAAGGGTATGATTTCAGCAGCGCAATTGGGAACGCAAACGCGAAATGTTGCCGAATAAATATTGTCGCCACTATGATGGAAGCAAGGGACACTGTAGCCATCTAATAGCGCAACATGGCAGTATCCTGGGTAGTGGTAGGTTGTGGAAGCTCGAACTCATGCACTATGTCAGCAAGCGCATACTTGGGGAGGGCTTCGGTCGTTATCTCCGCCAAAGTCTCCACCATGTCCTCCGCCGCCATTCTGTGGGGAGGTCCGTGCAAAGGCTTTTGACAAACCAATGGTGCATGGTTGACATCATGTGGCACAAAACATGCAGCAGAAGCTTCCCTGAGAATACCAGAGAATGTTTGAATTATCCAAACATCACAGTGGAAGCACAAAATAAGGAAAGAAGCATGGCTTACACGAAGCAACAATTTGGTCTATCAGAACATACATGATAGGTAGTGGAAGCATGGAAAATTGAGAAGAAAAAAAGCATTTATACAGAAACATATGTGATACGTAAAAGTAGAAACCATAGCTTACACGGAGCAGCGATTTGATTGATCCAAACATACATGATAGGCAATGGAGGCATATAAAATTGAGATGAAGAGAAGACTTAATACTGTAGGAAACATATGCGACACAAAAGTAGGAACTATGACTTTACAGGGAGGAACGAGTTGGTCTGTCACAGCATACCCTTTGTTGTGTTTTGATCAAAATGGTGCTGAAACAAAAAAGAACAATAGAAACACACAAAAAACAGGTACTATGGAAGCAAACTACCTACACCAAAAGAAACATAAAAAATATAATATGGCGCATGGCATATTACAATAGTGATAACAATAAGAAAATAAGAAGGAAGTATGGAAGCATTCTAACAAAACAAAAGCAGCATAAGAAGTATAATTTGGAAGCCCCATCAGTACGAAGCATGCAAAGAATTATGTGAAGCCTGCGCAACATATATGTGATGAAACTAGGAAGAATGGGAGCAATGTTCAAACTAGAATACCTTGGAAATATAGAACAACAAGGGCACAAATGTAGTCACACGGTTGTACTTATGCAACTTAGCGCTACCAACCATGAAGCACAATGCCAATGTTTAGGTTAATTACAATGGTGTTGACTGATGGGAACAGTAGAAATATAACAAACTATATCGACCAAAGAAACATATGGGAGCATGACATATTGCAATGATGAAAATAATGGCAAGATTAAAAATTTAAAAGAAGCAGGTAGAATGGAAACAATATATCTGAAACTGAGTAAGCACATGAAGTACAATTTAGAAGCGTAGTAGGTAGGGAGCATGAAAAAAAGTGCTATCTCAATACGGATCATCTAAATTGGAAGTATAAAATATTGAAAATAAAAAACAACTAAGATTTGCACCATCTTGGGGATGAATGTTTCTGTCACCTACATTCTAAATTCACAAAATTTGGTTGAACTATGGAAGCAAATCAATTAGACAGAAGAAGTATATGTAGTCTAATTTGGAAGCACCAAAAGTAGGAAGCATGAAAATAGAGCTATGTCAACATAACTATGGAAGCAAATCAATTAGACAGAAGACATATGGTCAATCCGGTCAACGATCCATTCTATGAGACCCTTTGGAGTTGAGAATTTGCTAATATTAAGTAGATTACCCCATTTTTTTGCAAATGAGGTCTTTCCTTCTCTGAGGGAGACCCTTGACAATATCATGTAACCGACCAGCTGAATATCGACTCTGTAGCATGATCAACTCCTTTTTAGTCATTGTTGAGTGTCAGCTGAGAACACACGGAATACAGATTGTTAGCATTTCTGTAAAAAAATGTGTCGTAAGGAATGAAGTGATAGATTTGCTCTGTTGTGGAATTAGTTGTATGGAAGCAATACACTAGAAAATAACAGTATATATATGTTGACTGATGACATGAAGGATGACAGAAGCACGAAATAATGGACACTGTGCATGGTATTTTAATAAGTAAGCTTGGTACCAGGATGGGGATGCATCTGTTAGTATTTTTGGCATGGAAGCATTTTGCTGGAAAAACAGTATCCAAAAGGGGACAATTACGAAAGAATTTTGTGTGATGGAATCATGGAATTTAGGGTGCATTTCGTACAATTTAGGGTGCATTTTTATTCTTTGATGGAAGCTTGGGAATTCAAACGGGGTAAACCTAACAAATTTAGCGCCAATATGGGGGGTACATTTACTTGGATGCTGTGTTTACAGGAAGCATCGTAGCATGCATTGAAAAGAAAGTGTCACAGCAATTCTAAAATAGATTTGGAGCACCGAGAAGAATTGAAACAACTTAATAATCGAAACAATACTAGGCCGGCAATGAACACAAATAACAATTTTCATCCATCTGAAGGATGCATTGCACATCAAAATCTGTTGCAAAAATTACAAAATCCCCAAAATGTGGGGCACTCCACGAAGTGCACATACCTTTGATTCAGGGTTGGGGAGCTTCAAAATAAGGCGGCAATTTAGAAATCCAATGGCCAATACTCCGGCCGGCCGATCGAAATCGATGGGAATGCAGCCGATTCAGTAGATGGGATAGCCTAGCGACTGAGAAAACTCCGCAGAATCGGACGGGGTAGCATCGGTGGAGTGGACTATGTGGTAGCCATGCTGATCGGCGGGGAGGCTCGAGTGAGGAACAATGGGGCAGGAGGCTGGGCGCTGCAGTCCACCGATGTGAGGCGGAGCTGGAGGTGCGAGGCGGATGGAGCGGGCTGGTGAGGTGGAGCTGCGAGGTCGCGTCGGTGGCCGGGGTAGTCGCGGAGCGGAGAGGCGTCGCGGTGAGACGGCGGCGGAACATGGGATCTGGTGAGCGAGCTGGCGGTGAGGCGACTCAGGTGGGAAGCAAAGCTCGGGCAGGGCCGGTGATTAATACTATCGAGAGATTAGGGGAGATTATTGCGAGCGGGGGTATGCACAGATCGGGGCTTTCCTTATTTCTCTTTTTTTAACGCGATGAAATCTAGAGCGTCTCCTTTACAACGAATCGACGGACATGGATTGGTCTGGCGCCGGCGTCGCTTCAGACTATAGATCAGAAGTGTTTACCTATATCAAATCAACTATCTCCACTCTACAACACTAACTACTAAAGTACATAAGTGGGGTCAAGCAATTGAAAGCCATAGCCTTGCAGCAAGGGTCAATTTAATACATGGCCCATTAACAGAGCTACATACATCTCATTACAAGTTGAAGTGCCAAAATATATTCTTTCTACACCGCAATCACAAGTAAATAAGACGGTTTGATCACTGAAGTTTCATCTTCCATGTACTCTATACTCTCACCAGGTCATTACCACCAAGTGTGTTTCTAAAACGAAGGCGGTCTTCTGTCTGCAAAAAAGGACTCTGACCTTCAACCTCCATGCATGTGATGTCTGCTTCCTGAAGAAGAATGAACTATCTAGTTGTGCAGCTAACAGCGGCTAGGTTGGCACACTGTTGTCCCTGCTTTTCCTAGTATCTAAGAAAGTACTAAAGGCTAGGGTAGCTATCATTATGTAGTCGAGAACTAGCAGAAGAGAATAGCTATCATTTGTTCGAGTTGTGAACTGTATAAAGACGAGGAGATTTGGTAGCACAGGCTTGTTGTTGCTTCCCTGTACGAAATTGGAGCCAACGATGGAAAGAGAAGCATGTTTTCTGCCAGATGTTTGAAATTGCTCGCAGCAGCATATATGATCCTGCATGTAAAAGATAATTCTGTGATCGTCAATAAATTCAGGAGAAAAAATAGACATGTGTATGTCCTTTTGGACCTGTGCTGGCAGGGGAAAGGTGCATCTACGCACTACCACCACAGAAATGTACTCCCTCTGGTAAAGAAATATAAGATCGTTCATATCACTAAAACGATCTTATATTTCTTTACAGAGGAAGTACTACTTTTTACATGCCGATCGATGTGGGAATCGGTTGGTCCAATAAGATGTGCTTCTATTAATGTATAGTGTACACTGAAAAAGGAGCGCCAGGTAACATTGCTCTCTACACTATTTGCAATTTGGCTTCAGGAGTGTTTGGTTTTGAGTTTCTCACTAAAGATTGGCTGCCATAAACATACACGACTCCCTGCCCTTATATTCGCAAATTCTCCGGTTCTCAACACATCTAGAAATAGCAGAGGCACAATTCTTCAGTGTTGTCCCACCATTGTGATTCATTTGGCACTCCGTTGGATAATATATACCATGATTTCATTTGTTAGAGCTGCGTTTGCCCAGTTAATTGTAGGATCGTCGGTACTCCATTCGTTTGTGATAGTCATATACATTCTCTGGGACTAAATTGGCACTTTGTTAGCAGTTAGGCATAAAAAATCAGTGTAGAGAATCGACCAATTGAATTCAATGTGGGGAATTTGTTATATTTTGCTTGAAATGGTGACTTCATTGGCCTTTTTTTATCACCAAGTTGTGGTAGCACCGTAGCAGAAACTGCATATAAGGCCCTGTTCGGAGAACCTCCACTCCACAACTCCACTCCCAGAGCATGTTGAGTCACTATTGAAAGTCGCGGAGCGTTTGTTTCCTGGCTCCGGAGCTCCCGGGATTTCACGGAGCTTGTGGAACTCCGAACAGGGTCTAAATCAACAGTGTGTATGACTGTGATGCGGCAACCTAGCAAAAGTTGGCCGGTATTGTTGATTTCTGAAGTCAGTCAGCTCCATTCTCCCCATGTGCCCAAGACTCCAACCAAACAACCAGACCAGGAAGAAAAAATAAAAGAAATATGACTCCGGTTTACTACCACCGGAGTTCCATTGAACAGGATTACTGCTTCAAACATATATACACCTGACGTTAATACACAAGACTCCCTGCCACTATGCTGGCAAATTCTTCAGTTTGCACCAACTTACTGATGCATGGAAACAATAGATAGTTAGTCTCTATGCATCTGTGCGATATTTTTGCCATTTTTTTCAACACCCAAAAGCTTATTGCCCGTACAGTCATAAAGTACAGACTACATAATATTTCTCTTTTCCTAATAGATAGATGACGAAACATAAAAAAATGTTCAACTTGGATTCATGCTGCAGCACCAAAGTAGTCGCTGCCTCCATTGCCAGCCTTTATCTGTATTCATTCATATGCATCCAAAAACTCCAACCAGCAGGATGAAGGCCTCCCTTCCACCTGACCATGCGCCAGGGTTTAATATATCAGTAATTTTCATGTTTCCACGCATAGTATAGCTGCTAAATTTATTAACCAGATCACGCATGCTATTATATGAACCATTGGCTAAATCAATTGCCAGTACAGAATATCAGTCAACGCACTGCTGATAGTTAATTTGTATCAATTACTCCCTCCGTGTCAAAAAACGTCTTACATTATGGGACGGAGGGAGTACCATTCTTTTGGAGTTCTGTAACTAACATATACTGTAGTAACCAAGGGAGTTGACCAGTTCAAGATTATCACTAGCATTAGTGCCATATCAAAAGAACAAACCAAGAAAAAAAGAACTCTGATATTTCCGGATGGAGGGAATAACAGGACTTGAAGCACAGCGTGCTAGCAGTAGTACCTAGTTAATGATATCTTCATCTGCTGTTCTTGTCTGCTCTTCTTGTTTCTTGTTTTCATCCCTAAATGCCTGATGAAGCTACTTCATCCTCCTCCTATGGATCCACCAGGAGGAAATAAATATGAAAAATAGTGAACAGAGCGACCAACGATCAAATTAATAAGTAGGAGAAGTTATGCTAGTTCACCTCCCGATTCAGACGACCTGCTCGCCAGGAAGTGTTGCGACAACATATCCCTTGCCTTGAGGGCATCCTCGTTTGCTAACTGGCGCACTTCCTCAGAGTAATTCCTCCACTTGGGGCTCAGCATGGCCGAATCATCCTCCATTTCTATGACTATGTTATGCAACCTGCAGCAGGCATAGATTGCCTTATATAGAGTGCCTAGATTGACAGGGCACGACATCTCTCCCTGCAGGTACTTCCATGTGTCTTTGAGCCTTGCCAGCGCCTTCAGAGCACAGGTTGTGGCTGAGGAGTGTCCCCTATTAAACTACACCTTGGAGTCCGACAGGTCTCGTTCCTTGTAAGGTGTGAGTAGCCATGGCAGAAGAGGATATCCTGTATCACCAATTATGTATTCCCCAGCTTCTGATCCATCTAATGCTACCTTTAGCTTGCTGCCATTCAGCCAATCGCCCTTCTCACACCTTTTGAAGATTTCAGAGTCCTGCAAAAGGCCCAACTGGTTCATGCTACCCGCTGGTCCCAACCAAATGTTTCCGAACCTCATCTCTGGATCAACGATGACTTGCATCAGTGTGCTACCATTCTTCTCATGGTCCTAGTTTGGTCCAAATGGTATGTGAGTTGTACATATAACACCGCAACAGTTATGCATATTGCGGATCTTGCCAAACATGGATTTGATCTTATCCATTTTGCTAGAGTGTGGCCACACTACTAGGAAAAGGCCTGCTAGTGGCGCACCAGTTTTGCCTACTAATAGTGCACTACTGGTGCGCCACTAGCATCATGCCATTAGTATTAAATACTAATGGCGCATCACTGGTGCGCCATTAGTATCTGGTATACTAATGGCGCACCACTGGTGGCCAGCTTGAGTGGTGTCGTGCCTGCTCCCACACAGCATAAATGAAACTCTCAGTTACCAACAAGACTGTTGACTTTCTCACACCGACAGAGGATGCTATGGTCTCTGTTGGCTCAGTACATTGCAACCTTCTCAAAGCAACAACCACTCGATCTTGTAAAGATAGCACCCTCCCGTCAATAAAGGTGAAGCTGTTCATATCTTTCATTGACGGCCCCATCACCAAGCTGCAGATGTAGCTAAAGGTTTTTCTTGTCATTTTGAAGACAAAGTCAAACCTTAGCGTGTCATCTAAAAAATTTAAGCTTCCTGCATAAGAAAAAAAACATAAAAGTGATTACACACAATCCATAAGAGCAAGCTCAGATGTGACAATTTAAATAGCAAGATGCAACAAAACAGCATATAAGCAGTTAAAGATTATCACTAGCATTAGTGCCATATCAAAAGAACAAACCAAGAAAAAAAGAACTCTGATATTTCCGGATGGAGGGAATAACAGGACTTGAAGCACAGCGTGCTAGCAGTAGTACCTAGTTAATGATATCTTCATCTGCTGTTCTTGTCTGCTCTTCTTGTTTCTTGTTTTCATCCCTAAATGCCTGATGAAGCTACTTCATCCTCCTCCTATGGATCCACCAGGAGGAAATAAATATGAAAAATTAGTGAACAGAGCGACCAACGATCAAATTAATAAGTAGGAGAAGTTATGCTAGTTCACCTCCCGATTCAGATGACATGCTGGCCAGGAAGTGTTGCGACAACATATCCCTCGCCTTGAGGGCATCCTCGTTTGCTAATTAACTGGCGCACTTCCTCAGAGTAATTCCTCCACTTGGGGCTCAGCATGGACGAATCATCCTCCATTTCTATGACTATATTATGCAACCTGCAGCAGGCATAGCTTGCCTTATATAGAGTGCCTAGATTGACAGGGCACGACATCTCTCCCTGCAGGTACTTCCATGTGTCTTTGAGCCTTGCCAGTGCCTTCAGAGCACAGGTTGTGGCTGAGGAGTGTCCCCTATTAAACTGCACACCTTGGAGTCCGACATGTCTCGTTCCTTGTGAGGTGTGAGTAGCCATGGCAGAAGAGGATATCCTGCATCACCAATTATGTATTCCCCAGCTTCTGATCCATCTAATGCTACCTTCGGCTTGCTGCCATTCAGCCAATCGCCCTTTTCACACCTTTTGAAGATTTCAGAGTCCTGCAAAAGGCCCAACTGGTTCATGCTACCCGCTGGTCCCAACCAAATGTTTCCGAAACTCATCTCTGGATCAACTATGACTTGCATCAGTGTGTTACAATTCTTCTCATGGTCCCAGTTTGGTCCAAATGGTATGTGAGTTGTACATATAACACCGCAACAGTTATGCATATTGTGGATCTTGCCAAACGTGGATTTGATCTTATCCATTTTGCTAGAGTGTGGCCAGCCTGAGTGGTGTCGTGCCTGCTCCCACACAGCATAAATGAAACTCTCAGTTACCAACAAGACTGTTGACTTGCTCACACCAACAGAGGATGCTATGGTCTTTGTTGGCTCAGTACATTGCAACCTTCTCAAAGCAACAACTACTCGATCTTGTAAAGATAGCACGCTCCCGTCAATAAAGGTGCAGTTGTTCATATCTTTCATTGACGGCCCCATCACCAAGCTGCAGATGTAGCTAAAGGTTTTTCTTGTCATTTTGAAGACAAAGTCAAATCTTAGTGTGTCATCTAAAAAAGTTAAGCTTCCTGCATAAGAAAAAAACATAAAAGTGATTACACACAATCCATAAGAGCGAGCTCGGATGTGACAATTAAAATAGCAAGATGCAACAAAACAGCGTATATATAAGCACGGGTAGTAGGGAACAAGTGAGAACAACATAAACTTAGCAAATGAGGGACTCCGGCCAAATCAGAGAGTAGCATTGGTCAACAAATAGGCATTACAAAATGATAAAAAGCTACTCATATGTTTTCTTCAGAGGAAAAACTAGTAACAGATGCTGATGAAAGGTATAAAAACAAAGAGAATAGTTCAAATAACCAGAATATAAACAGAAAAATTAAGATGAACGAGCAATGCTAAATTACCTCTCGACACGAAAAAGAGGCTGACATTTGTCTCCAAGCTGTATGGTTTAGCTGTGTAGAAGACATACCATTTCCTTGAATTACCTCCTTCGCGTGCATATGCCTTGACATGCTCAACATGGCTGAACTTGTCCCACTCAGGGCCAGATTGTTTCGCGGCTATGGAAGTGAGCAGTGCTAGGCTGCAATATAGCTCCAAAAGCCTTGGGTTTATACCTCCCATGTATTCTGGGAGTGCCTCCATGAGTATATCCGTGAGTATGAGCCTTTGGAGTGCAGGAACACCCTCCAACACCTTCAGCTTTGAGCAGCGGTTGATCGCAAGCTTCTTAAGTCTGGAGAAATTAGTGATCCTCTCCAGGTCAAGGTTTTCAAAAAGGTTTAGCTCAACCAGCAATGGAAAGTTCTCCAGAGAAACGTGACCATGAACATACTGTAGTGATAATGTATTCAAATCCCTTGCTTGGGAAGCAAGGCCAGGAGGAAGACACTTCAATTTGCAGTTTGATAGCACAAGTTTCTGCAAGACAGGAAAGGCTTGCACTTGCTTCTCCCACTCCCACTCCTCCCATTCCACCATCCCAACTAAAAGCATCTCTTGCAATCTTGGAAACGCAGCCACCATCTGGGAAGGACGAGGATTGTGTTGATGGTAGGACTGCATGAATTCTGGTCCAACGCGCTTGATGGCTGGAGCACGTCTGACCTTAAAGAACTCCAAATACGGGAGCTGACACAAGCCATCAGGAAGCTGTGTGCAGCAAGCCAGGTCTTCAAAGAACAGAATCCTCAAGCTATTGAGGGGCACATCTGATGATGACATCATCCACAACGGTAGCCTTCGGCCAAAATATCCCTCAATGATGAGAGTTTCTAACCTGGGCGGAGGGCAGAGCTCATCAAACACCTTCTCGATTCGTTGTTGCTCCTCTTTAACAATCCCATCATATCCTAGTCTGCTACACAAGTTAAGGATAGCCTGATGAGATGCTGCTTCTTGCCAAGCTTTGCCTTTGCTGCAGATGAGAAGGCAATTACATTCTCCAATCCATATATTCCAAGATCCTTGAGCCGAGAAAGAGGGCCCAACTCTTCCAAACTGCGGCAATCACCGTCCTCCCAGGCTGGAAACCCACGTACTATCCTCAAGTTTGTTAGAGCACTGAACCCCCTAGGTATGCCATTTATATTAGTTTCCCTGAAGTCAAGATACCTTAGCTGCTCCAACTCTACAATCCTATGTGGAAGTTGCACAATATTTTTGCATCCTCTAAGGCTAATATACTACAAGAATTTCGTCTTTCCAATGCAATCTGGTAGGCTAGATATATCAGTTTTTTCTACGGACAAGTACCTCGGGTGCTTGAGTTCATGCAAAGATTCAAGCAATGCTACTACATCCGCAGAACCTATATATAAAGTTCGTAGAAATGGAAAATGAACCAGTGAATCACCAAGCTTGATATTTATATAGCCAACTGATATTAGTACCCTTAGTGTCTTTTGTGCTTGCAAAGAACTCCAGTCTAACCCATCTAGTTCTGATGCATTGCTTTCTAGAGATAACCAAAGAAACTCATGTGCACTACACTACTAGGAAAAGGGCTATAGATAGGATTGATTCTAATGGCGCACCGTGGAGGCAGTGCGCCACTACTATATACTAATGGCGCACCTGTTCCTGATACGCCATTAGTGTGGAAGACACTAATGGCGCACCGTGGACAGGGTGCGCCACTAGTATGAATTTTTTTTTCCATTTTTCCATACATACTAATGGCGCATGAGGTCTACAATGCGCCATTACTATATATAACTACTAATGGCGCACCAATCAGGCTGTGCGCCATTACTGTAAATTTTGTTTTATTCTTTTTTTTTTTTGCAAAACTACTAATGGCGCACCCCCTGCTGATGCGCCATTAGTAACCAGGGTTACTAATGGCGCATCAGCAGAGGGTGTGCCATTAGTAACCTGGGACCAACAAGATATTTTGGACAGCCCACACCTACCCACTCACTTTTCCCACTTCATTCCATCCACCTCCTTCTCCAAGATTTCGGCCATCTCCTTCTCACCTCATTTCCACCATAGATTCAACAAAATTAAGTGGTGAAATTACCTTTTTTTGATAGGTGAATAAGGGAAAGCTATCTTCATGATATAGATCTACTTTTTTTTCTCCATAGCTCGCTCCAACAACGTGCACATGCACTTTTTGTGGCCTAGCTAGATCTATGTATGTTTGTGGTGTTGCAAGTGTTTGTGGTGTTGCATATATGTTTGTGTTTGAAGGTACCGGTATTTGAAATATGCGATAGTTGCCAATATTTTGCCGGAATGTTTTGATTCATTTCCGCTTGGCGAGAATTTTGGCACTATGCATTCTTTTTGGTCCTATTTTTAGGGAAGGTCATGCCAAATTTTTTCTTGGTTCTAACATATCGTTTTGCTCTACCCTTGAGCGACCATGGTCCGCATGATGGTGAAGGCATCGTGAATAGGTTTTGAGCTCCGAAGGCCGAGATGCTTCAAAAGAACGAGACGGAGATAAGATGTCCATGTCGAAGATGCAAGTGAAGAGCCTTATTGCGGACCCGGATTCCGGCAGGTCGGGACCACCGCTCTTGCGTGGTTTCATGGATGGCTATCGGTGGCAAGGTGATGAAGATGACTATCAAGTCGCCCATGGCGGGGCCGGGCAAGAAATGAGGAAGGAAACAAGACAAGTACCACCGCGGCGAGGGCGGGCGAGAAGACGAAGAATCTCGAGGACATGATCACGACGGTGATGTTGTACACGATCATCATGTAGAAGATGTCGTACATGATGATGAGGAAGATCAAGACGAAGGGCATGATAATGAAGATGAAGATGCCAGAGCGGGACGACGATGGAGGCTGGGTGCAGGACCCTCATATTCAAGAGCTGCTTCTCAAGCGGACGGATAACGCAAGAGCTGCCGCCGAGAGAAAGCCAAGCTGGATCAACGGAGATAGACGCGGTTACTCCATTGTATGAAGGATGCAGGCCCGAGGATACCCGCTGAAAGTAACGCTCATGGCTCGAGATGAAGGTAAAACACAAAATGACCGACGATGCTTCGACGAGAACATGTCATTCGCACGAACGTCTTCCCGAGGGGAACAAGTGCCCGACCAGTTTCGAGGAGGCGAAGAAAATCGTGTGTCCTCTGGATTTACCGCACGTGAAATACCATGTGTGCATGAACAATTGCATCATTTATCGGGACGAGCACGCGGAGTCTACCATATGTCCGGTGTGCGGCGTCACTCGATACAAGAAGAGGAAGAAAGCTCCTCGAAAATCGGTGTGGTACTTTCCGATCACTCCTCGTCTGCAGCGGTATTTCGCGGACCCTAAGGTAGCAAAGCTCCTGCGTTGGCACGCGGATAGGGAGGAGAAGAAGCGAGAAGATGACGCAAATGATCCGGAGATAGATAAAAAAGACAAGATGCTGAGTCACCCTAAGGATGCGAGCCAGTGGCAAGCGTTGAACTTCGAAGACCCAGAATTTGGGAAGGATCCAAGGAACATCGTCTTTGGGCGCGAGCACCGATGGAGTCAATCCGTTTGGCAGCCGAGAAGCACACATAGCACCTGGCCTGTGTTTGTGTGGATGTACAACCTTCCCCTGGTTGTGCATGAAGAGGAAGTACATTCACATGAGTATGCTAATTGAAGGGCGAAACAACCAGGAACGACATCAATCAGATCTGGGGCTCTTGAAGGAGGAGCTAGACACGCTGTGGAAAACGCCAGCCAATACGTGGACGCCGCAGAAAGAATATTTCCCTATGAGAGCCGTGACTTTGCTCACGACGGTGCACGACTATCTCGGTTACGGATATCTCGCGGGGCAGGTAGTCCACGGATTTTCTGGATGCGTAAGGTGCATGGATGACACAACGTATTGCCAGCTAGATAGAGATCCCGGGTCTTCGAAAACCGTGTTCATGGGACATCGAAGGTGGCTTCGCGACGATGACCCGTGGAGGAAACACAAGGATCTGTTCGATGGTGAAACCGAACCCCGAAAACGCCTGCACGAGGAGCGGCGAGGAAATAGACAAGCTGTTGAAAAATTGGAAAGACCGCCCACCGCCGGAAAGATGCGAAGGCGCCAGAGCCGCTGCTGAAGGTATGGAAAACGAGGTCTGTTTTCGGGACTTGCTGTCATCGAAGATCCACCGTGTGCCTCACAGCCTTGATGTCATGCATATCACGAAGAACGTGTGCGAGAGTCTGCTTGGTACCTGCTCAACATGCCGAGAGGACCAAAGATGGGCCGAAAGCAAGGGCGACTTGAAATCAATGGGCATCGTGCAGGAGCTTCACGCTAATGATGATGATGATGATGATGATGAGGCGAAGCGGGACACGAAAGTCGTCGCAAAGGCAAAAAGGCCAAGAAGACCGGAAATGACTACCCTCCCGCGTGCTTCACTCTAAGTCGAGGAGATCGAGCAGTTTTCACCGCCTCCTAGGAGTAAAACTTCCTTCTGATTACGCTGGGAAGATAAGCAAACACGTAGACCCAATGAAGCGAAGTTCAGCGGGATGAAGTCTCACGGTATCACGTCTTGATGACGCAGATACTTCCGGTTGTAACCGTGGGATCATGGACGCGCACGTCCGGAAACGCTATTTGGCCTGTGCAACTTTTTCGACGCCATCTCTCGGAAGTCGATTGGCGTGAGGCAACTCGAAGGCTACAGGAAGAGATCGTGGTGATACTATGCGAGCTTGAGATGTACTTCCGCCCGCATTCTTCGACGTTATGGTGCATCCGCTGGTCCATATAGTGGAGGATATCATCCAACTCGGGCCGACGTTCCTCGCACAAAGATGATGCCGCTCGAAAGGATGAATGGTGTCATCAAAGGATACGTTCGCAACATGTCACGCCCAGAGGGAAGCATAGCCGGGGCTTTTCGATCAAGAGCGCATCTCCCATCGCACGAATTATCTAGGCATCGAGAACCCGCTGGTCGCCCGTCAGCAGCACCTCGGCGGGCTCGCTGGATGGGGTCACCATGAGGGTCGCCGCGAAATGCATGTCGACTTCGAGGGTCGACTCGCCGACTTTGAAAGAGCAAACCTAGTCGCGCTACAACACATAGACGTGGTCGATCCTTGGGTGGTAGAGCACAAAACCTTTATTAAGAAGACGACAATGACCGAGGCCAATAGAGGACGGACGGAGATATACTCAAAGAGCACAACTCATGTTTCACGCGTTGGTTCAAGCAGAAGCTTCTGTCGTACCCTTTACATGAGGATTCTTCCGCGGAAGAACAACTCATATTCGCCTTGTCACAGGGCGCCGAGCACAACCTGATGACCTATGAGGCGTACGATATCAACGGCTACACATTCTACACCGAGGACAAGGACATGAAGAGCGATGGTTATCGAACTCCGGGTAACGATGGAATCCTACACCGTAACGACAAGGACAGATACTACGGAAGGATCGAGGAGATCTGGGAGCTGAGCTACTGTTGGAGAGAAGGTCCCGATGTTCCGTGTCGATGGGCCAAAACGTCATAAAAGAAGACCGTATTTCACCACCATGGTTATACCCGAAGCCAAATCCAAGACCGCGGGCGCAAACGTCATCGCGAAAAATGAGCCATGGGTACTGGCTTCCCAAGTGGACCAATGCTTCTTCATTACCGACCCGCCAAAGCCCAGTCGTGTTGTCGTGAGGAGAGGCAAAAGGAAGATCATCGGAATGGATGGAGTAGCCAATGAGCAAGACTTCGACAAGTACGGCGACCCGAAGATCGAACATGACGACGACGATGAAGTAGCAGCACACACCACAAGAAGAAGCAGGACCACCCTACCTAAAGGACGTCCGTTCCATAGAAGAACTCCGTTTGCGAAAAAGAAGGGCAAGAAGATTGTGAACAGATAGCTAGCTAAGACCGATTGTATTTAAATCGTAGTCTTCATTTCTCGATTGTATTTCATGGGCACTTTTTGATATCATGAATATTTTTAAATTTCATGGGCACTTTTTGAATTCATGAGGACACTTGATCTCGATTCCCCTCCATCTCGATCTCGATCCTCCATCTCGATCACACCCACACCTCCCGCTAGCTCCACCCATCGCAACCTCCCCGCTCCACCGCCGAGCACCGCCCGCCCCAAGACCAAGACTTTTTGAACATATTTTTATTTATTTTTACTATTTTTATAAAAAATATTACACTGTTATAATTTAAACAAGTTTGAACATATTTAAACACAAATAAATATAAAAACAGCATTTAAAATGCATAAAAATATTACTGTTATGATTTAAACAAGTTTGAACATATTTAAACACAAATAAATATAAAAACACCATTTAAAATGCATAAAAATATTGGGGATCCAGGAATTGAACCCGGGACCTCCCTGTGTGTGTGCTGCGTCTTGACCGGTCGGGCTAGTGGGTGGGTTCATTGTAGATAGGGTTGGGCTGTAGATATGGCTACTAGGCTAGGTTAAAACAAAATTCTAATGGCGCACCGAGGATGGTGCGCCATTAGAATAGTTGTACTTATGGCGCACCGGGGTGTGGTGCGCCATTAGAAAGCTTCCTCCTCCACCTATTCCCCTCGGCCTCTCTCCTCCTCGCCAGATCCCCACTGACCTAACCGTCGCCGCCGCCCGCCTTGACCCACGCCGCCCCGACCCCACGGACTCCACCCCGCCCCGCCCCCCCCCGCCCCGCGCCCACCCCACGGACTCCACCCCCGCCGCCCCGCGCCTCGCGCCCCCCGCCCCGCCCCCCGCGCGCCCCACCCTGCCGGACTCCACCCCGCCGCCCTGCACCCCGCCCCACCCCCCCCGCCCGACCCTCAACGTCCTTGCCTTCCTCCTCGTCGTCGGCGCCGAGAAGCAACGCAGCACCGTCACCCCGACCATCCTCCTCCTTCCCCTCCTCCTCCTCCCTTGCCCCTCACTGCGCCTGTGGCCGACGGCCCTTCTCTGTCTCGCAGGCAAGGTCTCTGGCGCCTTACGACACCGACGCCACCGTCGATCCGCGTCACCTCGTCAACCCCGGCCCGCACGAGCTCGCCATCGTCTTCCTCTCGGTGAGGTGCACGGTTCCCCTCCTCCTTTACGTTAATCGAACATTTTCAGGTTTAGGTTCGTTGGCGAAAAAGTTTAGATTCGAAACATTGTTGGACTGATAGGAAGTTTGTTGAGCAGAGCAATCTACACTGTAATTTCTCTTGTTATGCCTTTGTTACTCCAATCAAATTTTTTCTGTCAAAATATTCAGTCAAGCACAACTGATCATGTAACTTGAGACCTTGCCTGCGGCATTATAATGTTTGATGCTGCATCAACACTTCTCAGATCTTGCATGCGGTTGTTATAGTTGAGGGTCAAAAGTAGATATTCAAGTCGATGCTTTCTCCGGATGGGAATAATAGTCTGAAATACACCGATGGAAACCTTTGTTGATTGTGATCTCTACACATGTTTAATGTCTATCTTTGTCACAGCGGCTGTTATGTGTGTCTATGTCGGTGAGCTTGTGTTATGCATACGCATTTTGATGTCCCCCTTACCTTAGTTTTTTCATCTCACTTCGGTCCTTTTCATTCTATTGGTCCTTTTCATTTTTGTCAAAGAGGCCCGAGTTCTCTCTTCACTTGTGTGGTGATTGTCTTGGTCCTTTTCATTTTTGTCATGGCATTCTTGAGGTGCTGATGTGTCCGAGGGCATGAACCATGATCAAGATATTTGAGTAGTACTGTCAACGATAATAACTTTTACATGTTTGCATTACTTCCAAGAGTAACAGCAGTGCTTAGGACACCTTTAGGAGATTTCTCTGTTTCGCTTGCTGCATTTGACAAGATCATGTTCTTCAGATCAAAAGTTCATAGTATCATTAGTTGAATCTGCAGATTTATTTTCTCTCTGAAAAAACTGACCTCCTTTTCAGTTCAAAAGAAAAGATTACAAAGTGAACAATGATCCAATTGGTATCACACTTGTTTTAGTAAGTGTATAAAAAGATGTCATCAAACAAATCCTATAGTTATTGTCTCTGTTCATGCTTATCTCTGCACAAATAGTTGTTGCAACGGGCTATTGGAACTTTCGATGCTCAAAACTTGCTTCCATGCTCGCTTGAGATAGCACACGACAAGATACTACTCCATATACTACTAATACTACTACTGTATTTCATTTCAAAGTTCAAAATGCTGGTACTGAGATTTTCATTTCCAATGAGTGATGTTTTTCCTAGCAGCAGAAAAATAGTAGTAGCCATGTACTAGGAGTGCATTTTTATTCTAGGGTGATGGATAGATCTAGCGAGTCTTGCATTTCAGCTTAACTGTTATGGACAATTGTAAATTTTCGTAATGATGATGGAACATTATAAAGCATTAATTGTACTCCAGTGTATATGAAGGATGATGATCATCTTGCTAGTTTGCTGGGTTTTGTCTCCGACCATTGTGTCGTGATGAATTTGCAGGTACCCCGAGAGGCCCTTGAGTTTGCCGGAATGTCGATTAACTTCCGTTCCGGCAAATTCGGGTACTCCATATGTCCTATTTTCAGCAAAGGTCATGCTGAAATTTTCCGTGAATTTTAGCATGACTTTGCTAAAAATAGGACATATGGGGTACTTGCGACTAATGCATGGGCCGGGCTATCTTAGTACTTAGTTAAGTTGGATCAACTGCCCAGCCATTCTTGCTGCATTAAATCATAGGTGGCAATAGAGCCAAGTGATTAGGCCCAACTTAGAATTATCCTTAGCATCGATAAACCCTAGATGATAAACCCAACATAGGTGGCAATAGAGCCAAGTGATTAGGCCCAACCTAGGGTGCCTCGGCATCGATAAACCCTAAATGATGAAAACTTAACTTGGCTGCCCCGGATGCCTCGGTGTCGATGAGATCCTAAATGATGAAAGCTTAGGATTTTAGGGTGCCTCGGTGTCGACAAACCCTAAATCATGAGACCATGATCTTGTTCCTTGACAATAACCATCTTTTGACCAAACTTTTTCCTATTTAGAGAGAAACATGGCCCACAACGATGAGGCCGGTGGTTCGGGCGGCAAGCAATTCAGGAGCTGTCCCAAGAGATGGAGGAACAACCTCACCGCTATGATGACGCCATGGAAGACACCGATCCTGATTACACAACCCCTAGTGGCGTCGGGGATGACACCACTGATGGTGCCGCCAAGGATGCCACCACTGATGATGGCGGCGCACACACAGATGGTGGCGGCGCACACATAGATGGCAGCCAACCGAAGAAGCAAAGGAAGGACCGGCGCCCGAATGCGCTCCGCACCGTCAAGGAGGAATTCACTCAAGTGGACTCCGACGGGAATACAACGGAGCCCAAACATATAGTCAAAGGGCAGCGGTTCAGCTCGGGTGCATTCTCCGAACACCGTCTCGATCAACACCGAGAACCTTAGGCATAAGGACCGAGGGAATTTGCGCAGCCTCCTCTTCACGAAGCTGCACGAACGATACAAGTTCCCCGCCGAATTTGAAAACACACGCCTCTCAGGGAATAGAGTGAACAATGCCGCCCTCACGAAGATGAGCACGACCCTGTCTACTTGGAGAAGCGCGGTGAAGAGAATGATTGATAAAGGTGATAGTTATGACAAGATCAAGGCGAAATATCATTTGATGAGCGAAGATGAGTACAAGGAGTTCAAGATCAAGTGCGAGCCCGCAAGCTCGAATCAAGTCGATGGGGAAAGAAATGCGGAGTTGAACTTAGGGAACACAAACTCGGTCCCGGCGGTTATAGAGTGGCGGAGCCTATATGGGACAAGGAGGACGCGGAGCGTGCCGAGCAAGGCCTACCGCCCGCCGAGAAATACAGCGGTGACAAGCGGACCGGGAACTATGTCGGGGCCGGTACAAGGAGGACCCAATAACAAAGGAGCTTACCACGGATCCAAGACCAGGGCGCTTGAGCTTGTTCTCGTAAGGAATACACCCCCCGTAATTAGCTCCATATGGTTGCACTCTAATTAATCCCCAATATTTCTAAATGGCTCATGTTCCTTTCAGAGGACAATGAAAGCGAGAGCTGGGTCGTCTAAGAGCTCCCCTTCGACACCCCTTTAAATAGGGCGTTGAACGTAATGAAAAGAAGGATAAGCTCGATAAGCCGACGTCACTGGTCGTGTGGCCGCAAAGGCTTGTCCACAAAATGGGGTCATACTATACCGCTGGTGTGCGGAAGGAGAAAAAGGCCAGCTCGGAAAGCCGACGCGCGAGGTTGAAGCACTCAAGGCACAAGTGGCGCGAATTTGGAGCTTGTCCAAGAGCAAGTGGAACAACAGCTGGGAACGGCTCGAAGCCATGGTGCCTACGTTGATTCATGGGCTGACGACGTGGATTGCGGGCGGCCAAAGGGCCTCCCGGTTCCCGGCTTCACGGCCAAGAACTTCGCGACTGTGGGCGGCGGCACCATTGGTGTCCCGCGGCGGTGCCATTGGTGTCTCGGCGGCGGCTCCATTGGTGTCTCCGCGGCGGCGCCATTGGTGTCTCCGGCGAGGCGGTATTCGTGTCTCCGCACCGCACGGTATTGGAGCTTAATGCACCCGGTGTACGCCGACCGCACTCGCCAAAGCGCCCTCTCCGTCGATTACGCCCGCCGTTGGCGGTGCTCGACATTAGCCGAGCTCGACGGCATCACGGTAACTAAGCCTCTCGGCCGATGACTTCATCTCCTTGCCTTTGATCTGGCATCCCGATGCCCTACACATGTTTTCGCAGGCACCGCCGACGTTCCTTGCACTCTTCGCACCGTGGGCGCCGAAGTTGGTCGATGTCGCCAAGGGCAAAATCGCTCAACCGGCAACCCCATGTTCCACGGTAATCCGATGCCAACCACAATGTATAGGGTTGAAGTGGTCCGGTGCTGCCAGGCTGCGACGAGCTGTTACCTCCGATTCGACCAGCGGGGCCGACGAAGAAGACGAGATGACCCTCGGCACTGCGCAGAACTGGCCCTGCTATGGCGAAGAGCCGATTCGTTTGGGGCGGGGACACCACCCCACGCACAAGACCACCGATCGTGCGGCGCCAAGCCATGGCAAGAACACAGCAACGCTACGGACCTGCCGGACATCCCTATGGCACAGATCCGGACAGCCCTATGGCACAGATCCGGACGGCGGCGACAACGACGACGGTACATTTACCAAAGTTGACAAGTACTTTGCGAACATGGGTACGCCGACGAGTTCTGCGGGCCTCTTTCTCAAGAACCCAGCCAAGACCACCGCGATCTAGCTGGTACGGCGGAGAAATCCAATTGCAACAAGCGCCGTCGGCGTTCAGTTCTCGTGACACGCCCGGCTCCCGTCTTCACCAAGCCTCGATAGCTGAGGCGTGAAATATTATCAGCCCCAACACGCTGAAGAAGGCGGTCTGTGAGCGAACTCGGTCCCATTACGGAGATCAATAAGAAGGGCGAAAACGAAAGACTAACAAGGGCGCGGTGCGAGCCAGCCGGCACCGAAGTTCGATCCGTGCTCGGGACGGGCCACCTTCACCTAAGGATATCTCGAGGAGGGTGCATGTGGCGGGTAGGGCGATGCTACCGCCAAATATGCTGAATGCTGCAACCGGTGCTATGCGGAGTCTGCACGACAGTGTTCTGATTTTGGAGAACCGGCGTCTCAGAGAGAAGGATGTGGCATACCCGGTTTTCGTGGCCAAGGTGCCAGAGAGCAAGGGCTTTGTGGATGGTGACATCAGGGGTATGATCGTCCTGCGGTTTGATGACATCTTTGCTATGTTTAACCTTCATCCGTTGCACTACACCTTCATTCGGCTGTTTTATTTGAGCATGCAGATGCGGATCATTAGAGACAATACCCGGACATCGTGATAGTCGACCCTTCTACATGCGTGCCAAGCACTTGAACAGCGCTGGGACCGCCAAGTTGCGAGTTCACACCTCGAAGGCATTATTTCGCGACGCAGATAAGGATAACTTCCTTGTGCCTTACTTTCCGAGTAAGTCATCCCTTAACCGCCCGTAACATATGATTTCTTAGATTTCGATCGTTTTTTTTTTCTAACATTCCGTGTTACGTGCGGTGACACATTGCACACTCATGCTCTTAAGCCGAAATATTCCATGGCCACGATTTCGACCCGAACCATAACTCCATGATAGACTACACAAATGTGAAGAAAGTTCTTGATGATGCTCTCCCCGGCTACGCCAAATCTGGAGGCACCTTCACCAGGACAGTTCGTAAGTACGGCAAGCACATCTTCTCACACAATACGAAGTTCTGCTGCGTCAAGCAGCGCGGGCGGTCGAAGGATGCCTACTACGCCCTCCATCACATGCGGCGATCGTAAGGACCATCATCACCTTCTGCTACCAGATAATCTCAAAGATTGGGCCGCGAGCTTGTCGGCAGTCCAGGACGCGGACCTCAGACAAGAATTCTTTCGCATCCAGTCGGAGTTTGCGGACATCATCCATCAAGATGTCCTTCATACGTCGGGGCAGTTCTTCCTCAGAAATCAACCGTCCAAAAGTGAGATAGATGGAATGCTACAAATGCAGGGTGACAACGATCGCGATTTCATGACCATCGCGACAGACGGCGGCTTCATCCACGCTCTGTCCGATGAGTCGAGTCGAAAGTAGTGATGTGTAGTTCGAAACATTGATTGGCTCATGTTGTAATTAAACTTTTTAATGAATTCGTATGTCTCTTTGGTTTGGACGGTTGTTCAACTTAGATGTAATCGATGCTATTTATTAGTAGGACCATGAATCGTGCTATTAATGTCTTGCTTTTCTCTTCCGATCCTTTTGTTGCATACTTACACATTGCTTATGTATTGTGCATTGTTTGGCTTGTGCATAGAGATGCCGTCGTATGTCGTGGTACAAGGGTAAGGTTCCCGAGTCTACGATGATCGGGAGGAGTGTCGGAGACAGGTTCACCGTTTCAGCGGTAATAGTTACAAAGGGTACACCACTAGGGCGGAGGCCGAATCTAGGTACGCCCGCTATGTAGCAGGAGAGAGGAGGGAGCGTTGGAGGAACCGGATGAAGACCAGTTTGATCGCGATGATGCTCATCGTGATGACCACAGCTCTCTTCTATGTGATGGTAGTTTAGATGATCGATATCGACTTGTAATGTGAAGGCAAACTCGATACTCGCGGTCTTGAGACTTGTAATGTTTTATCTTTGTCCGGTCTTTTGAATCCGGAGACTAATATGATGAATTGTATTCGGAGACTAATCTTCTATTGTATTTGATGAATGTGATGTTGCTGTGTACTGCTGTCTATATTCTATGCAATAATATATTTTGTAACCTGTGCAAAAATCAGAAAAGCAAAAAAATAAAACCTAATATTCATACTAATGGCGCACCACAAAAGACACTAATGGCGCACTGTGATCATCACACTAATGGCGCATTAGCAGCTGATGCCATTAGAATGCCATAGCACATTTGTACATATGGCCCCTGGGAGGCATTCTAATGGCACACTGTAGGCTATACTAATGGCGCACTAGGTGGTGCGCCATTAGAACACCAGATACTAATGGCGCACCGGCAGTGCGCCATTAGAATTTAATTCTAATGGCGTGATGCCAGTGGCGCACTAGTAGTGCGCCATTAGAAGCAAAACCAGTGCACCACTAGCATCCCTTTTCCTAGTAGTGCTAAGTTTACCAAAAATATTAGTTTCTCCACTGTGAGCTGCTAGTGCCTCATCTCTAGCCACAAATTGAGCAAATGAGCGCACAACATCATGCATGTTGCAAACATTTTGTAACGCCCTCGATGCGGCTATATCTCCCACGTGTCGAAGCACGACTTAGAGGCATAACCGCATTGAAAGCAATGTCGCAAGTGAGGTAATCTTCACACAACCCATGTAATACATAAGGGAAAGAGATACATAGTTGGCTTACAATCGCCACTTCACAAAATTACATGAATAAAGCATTACATCATCCAGATACAATCAAGGTCCGACTATGGAACCAAAATAAAAGAAGAACCCCAAATGCGACAAAGGTCCCCGATCGACCCCAACTGGGCTCCACTACTGATCAACTAGAACGAAACAACACAAAGGGCAAGATCTTCATCGAGCTCCTCCTTGAGCTTGGTTGCGTCACCTGCTCGGTAACATAGGCACCTGCAAACTGGTTTTGGAAGTATCTGGTGAGCCACGAGGACTCAGCAATCCCATTACCATGGGTATCAAGACTAGCAAAGCTTAATGGGTAAGGAATGGATAAGTGGTGAGGTTGCAGCAGCGACTAAGCATGATATGGTGGCTAACATAGGCAAATGAGAGCGAGAAGAGAAACAAAGGAACGGTCGTGAAGCTAGCAATGATCAAGAGGTGATCCTGAACACCTACTTACGTCAAACATAACCCAGAAACCGTGTTCACTTCCCGGACTCCGCCGAGAAGAGACCATCACGGCTACACACGCAGTTGATGTATTTTAATTCGGATCAAGTGTCAAGTTATCTACAACCGGACATTAACAAATTCCCATCTGCCACATAACCGCGGGCACGGCTCTCGAAAGTTTATACCCCGCAGGGGTGTCCCAACTTAGCCCATGACAAGCTCTCGCGATCAACGAAGGAATAGACCTTCTCCCAGGAAGACCCGATCAGTCTCGGAATCCCGGTTTACAAGACATTTCGACAATGGTAAAACAAGACCAGCAAAGCCTCCTGCTGTGCCGACAAATCCCGATAGGAGCTGCACATATCTCGTTCTCAGGGCACACGGGATGAGCCAGACGTCGGGTTGGCATAGGCCCTGGTTGCCCAGGGGGCGCCGGACATCGCTCGGTTTGGACCAGCACTTAGACAAGCACTGGCCCGGGGGGGCTAAAATAAAGATGACCCTCGGGTTGGCCGACCCAAGGGAAAGGGATAGGTGGTGGTGAGGCAAATGGTAAAACCAAGGTTGGGCCTTGCTGGACAAGTTTTATTCAAAGCGAACTATCAGGGGGGTCCCATAAATCACCCGACCGCGTTAGGAACGCAAAATCCGGGAACATAACACCGGTATGACGGAAACTAGGGCGGCAAGAGTGGAACAAAACACCAGGCATAAGGCCGAGCCTTCCACCCTTTACCAAATATATAGATGCATTAATAATATAAGAGATATTGTGATATACCAACATAACCCTGTCCACCATGGAGAAATCTTCAACTTCACCTGCAACTAGCAATGCTATAAGAGGGGCTGAGCAAAAGCGGTAACATAGCCAAACAACGGTTTGCTAGGAATGGTGTCAAAGGTTAGAGGTTCATGGCTCTATGGGATGGCTTGATAAACAAGTAATAGGTAGCGCAGCATAGCGATAGAACGAAGCAACTAGCATAGCAATGATAGTAGTGAGATCCAGGTAGCGGTCATCTTGCCTGAAATCCCGCTAGGAAGAAGAACGAGTCCATGAAGAAGACGAACGGGAGTAGTCGAACGAATCCTGACAATCGCAACATTACCGGAACTAGGAAGCAACACCGGAAAGAAACAAACAACTTGGTAAATGCACAAGCATAAACATGGCATGATGCACAAACAAGTATGATGCATGTCCGGTTTAATGAGGCATGGCATGGCAAAGTGCAACAAACAATACTACAAGTTAAGTGGAGCTCAATATGCAACGAGTTGCATATTGACGAAACACCACATCCAAGTTATTTAGTTCGCTCTCGTTTAGGTACACAACAATGTTGTTGTTAAACATGTCAAGGGGTGTAACAAAAGTAAACTAAATATTTAGGCAAGTTTAAATGAGGCCGGAACAACAAACAATAATTCCGGAAAATCCTCATATGCAAATTATGAATTTGGCGCTGTTCTGCCCTAAACACAATTTTAATGTTGTTAAACAGGAAAATAAAATGGACCATGTTATTCTAGGCATTTTTCCACCCCATTTACATATAAAGAACATTTAAAACCGAGCTACGGTTATTTAGTTATGAAGTAAATCATTTTAGCATAGCATAGGTGCAAATTAATGTAAACAACATTTTAGACATTTTTAACATAGATGAAAATGGCATATTATTAATCTACACAATTTTCTAAGCATTTTACATGTATAAATTATTTACATATGATGCACGGTTGTGGAGTTTTTATATGCATGAACTTTAGGGTCCAAACTGTAAAACTGCAATTTACTAGAATATTAGGCAAATTCGTCCAGGAAAAAAAACATGACATGGGCCGAAACTGATTGGAGCAGGCCCAACAGAAGAAAAAAAGGAAGGCGCTGGGGATGGCCTCACCCATGGGCTTCGGCCCGGCTGGAGGAGAGGCCTGGCAGGCCGCGGAGGCGCGCTGGGCCACGCGATCTGGCACGGGAGGCCGCGTTGACGAAGCAGTCAACGAGGCGCTGGGTCGATGTGGCTGCGTGCGGTTCAAGCTCCTCTGCACGAAGCAGAGCGAGCAGAGGCCGGCGGAGAGAGGGGAACTGCGGTGGCGCAGGACTGGTACGAGTACTCCGGCGAGGGGCTGGCCGCACGGATCCGGCGGGCGACGCGACGGGGAGGTGGCCGGAGGAGGCGGACTGGGGCCCTTGGGCAGGGAAGGAGCGCCCTGGTTCTGGTGGCTTCGGCAGCTCGGCTTCCGTTCGCGCGGGAGCGAGCGAGCAGAGGCAGGGCAGAAGGGGAGGGACGACAAGGCAGCGGCCTAGTGGGGACGCGGGTCTCCAGGGCGTCGGATCTGGCCGGCGTCGAGGAGCTCTGGGCGGCGCAGAAGCTTGAAGTGGATGCCATGGCGCTCCCTGTCCATGGAGATAACAGACAAGGGAAACGAGGTAAGGTTGAAAGGAGAAGGGAGGAAGAGGAGCAGGGAAGGAGGCGCAGGTGGCCGCTGCATCACCGGAGCTTGTCGGTGGCGGCGGAACGACGACGGAGCCGAGCAGAGGGAGCACGAGGAGGAATTCCTCTCCTTGGATCGTGCGCTAGACATAGCAGGGGGATCGAGCACTACTCCTGATTGGTTGGATTTCGGTGGGGATTGGCCGTCGCTGAAAATTAGGAGGGAGGGGACTGGCTATCTGGATCGGGGAAGGATCAGGAGGATCCCGAGGACGATGCGGGAGAGTGGCGGCGGCGGGAGACGGGATGGATGGGACAAGCCCCTAGGATCTAGGGTTAGACTGCTATAAATAGCGAGTGGGTAGGCTTAGGGTCATTTGGTCCCTTCGATTAAAATCGGACGGTCGCGAATAAAATAGTTAGGGAGCCCAAATAACAAAACAGAGATGTTTTGTAGATGTTGGGGGATGATCCGGACCCAACGGTAATGACTGCCCGGTCGGGTTCAGAGGAGTTTTCGGACGCACGCAGGAGGGGGCTGCGAGCTGGCAAGAGAGGTTAGGTGGTCACGGTCAAGAGGGAAGCAAAACCCAGTTGGACTCGGATCGGTCAACGAAGGCAAGGGGGGAAAAGCGGCAACTACGAGCGGATGCAGGTTTTATGAAAACGATGCCGATGCAATGCGAATGATGACATGAGACGAGATGCATAACAAAAACAAAATGCAAAACAACAGACGAAAACCCAACCACGAAGGAAATAAAATAACACATCTCCGGAAAAGGCAGGAGTTGGAGTTACGAATATGGAAAGCTACATCCGGGGCGTTACAACACTCCACCACTACGAGAGGATCTCGTCCCGAGATCTAGGATGGCACCGGAGGGAAAAGGAAGAGGAAGATAAGAGGTAAAACTAAGTTGCTTCTTTGACCAATGAGTGAAACCAAAGAACCTTGAGAGGTTGAACAAATTGAAAGAAACAAAACAACGGAGATGACCAAGATTACAAACATTTCGTTGGACAAGAGGAACAAGGAATATGATGAGAACCAAGAGGTTTAGTGATAAGATAGATACTGAAACCACTCCGGTTAAAACTAGATAGAGGAGGAATAAGATTGATATAATTTGGGCAGCACTCCGACTGTAAATGGAAGGAATTGAACATGAACTTGACAAGATGAGAGGATACATGATGAAATCAACAACACACTGCCTCCAGAATTGAAAGAATGGCACCAGGGGTAAGAAACATTACAAACCGCACTAAGTTTGAGAAGGGAGGCAAAAACTTAATAAGATGAGAGAACTCGAATGAAAACACGACACTCCGGCTAAACGGATAAGCAAGGAAAATTACATGATATTTACAAAATGAGATGATGGGTCGAAGAGAGTAACATCACAATGCCTCTGGAACAAAAGAATAGAAGATAGATCACTGGAATAACAGAATGTAGGAGAAAATGCAAACTTCTGCCACAAATGAGCTCGGAAAGCACCCTTTCAAGAAGATTAGAACGGAGTTGTTGGAGAAACCAACAACGAAAAGAATAAGCTTGACATGGTCTTAAGGAATGCATCTCAAATTATGAGGTGACAACCTGCCAAGCACGGGAAAAGAATTTCATTGATACGAACAAGGAGACGAGTAAGCTATATCACCGGGAGGATAAAGAAGAACTTGGGTCATTTATAAGCACCATAAATAGCAACAACCCTTAGGGAAAGCTTTAGGTGAAATATAACCCAAGATAACTCCAACAAAGGGATTAATGGATTTAAAATACCTCATTCTTGACAACATATGAATCATGAAACAAGAAGGAAATTGTCAAGAGTGAGATAACACCACCTCAAAAGATAAGATAGAAGGAATTGCACTTTGGAATGCAAGACGGAGAATACTTGAGCTTCTCAAAACAAAACAAGTGTTGGGCACCCTGTTTAATTTTGAGTATAGCTTGGCGGATCATAACTTCGAGCGAAATCTTGAAGAACAATTGAAGAATGAAAAGAATCCTTGATGAACCACCACATAGAGCCTCCATGAAGAACTCCGGTAATAGAAGGATGATGAAAAGAAAGAGAAGTTGGAAACACAAGGTGAAGCCTTGCAATGATTTAGATGGAGCTTCGCGATTATATAACCGAGAGAACTTGGAACTCCGGAAAAAGAAAAGATGAAACACTAGAAACGAGAATTACTTCATCATGAACAATCTCCGGAAGAAAAGAATTGAATCACCTCGAGGAAATAAGAATAAGATTTATTGCATGTTTATCCTTCATCAAATTAAATTGATGACAAGCAATGGATTTGGCATACTACTTATTCTCGTAGAAAGGATTAAAAGAGATATAGCGCGAACTTGAGAAGGTACCGATGGAACCACCGGTGGGATTTGGAAACAACGAATGCCTAGATACGGTGGCAAAGGAAGAGGGATCTCGAACGAACCACCATAAGAACTGAAAATGAAAGTAGCAAAGGCACAATTCTCCGGGAATAATTGGAAAACGAATGAAGATACTTGAGGGGATTTAGATACATGCGAACGAAGAGAAAATGAACTGATTAGAGGGTATTTGAATGATGCGCCGGTAAGATTTGGAGAACGACTGCTGAAAGCTGAGAATGAGGAATTATGACATGATGGCCTTCGGAGGAAAGAAATGGAAACAACTCATGAAATGCTCCGGATGGGTGAAAATAATAGTCACAATCAAAACAATTATGAGGATAGCATGAAGCTAGAACCATGAATCTTGAAGAGAATAGAGCAAGATTAAAGAGAAACTCTTCTTCGGTCTTCAAATGATGAGAATGACAATGAGAAACACCACGATGAAATATTGAGGCACACCGGAAGAATCAAAAGCGAAGAGGTTGAGCCAACTATGAAAAGAATTTGAAAGATCTTGGAGAAAAGCATTTGACTGATGATAACTCATTCTTACGTCAAACTTGGAGAAGAATTTAGGATAGCTCTTGGAAAATAGAAGAGTTAGGTAAGATCCTGGGAAAAGACCTGTGGGTTAGGGCCCACTCAAAAGAACACCGTTGGAAAGATTTAAAAGAGATGTTGCACCCGTTGAATTAAATGACTTGAATGAGATACCAATCTCAAAAGAGCTTGAACGAATGCAGAGTGGAAACACGAATCTTCGAGATATCTTGATCACTCCCGAATAACAAATAGCGAGCAGTAGAATGATAATGAGGTGCACTGGTATGAGAAGACATTGAAATGAGGAAAAAGGTATGATCAAAAAAACTTGACTTGAATCCACCGGAGAAGAGAAAGGAATGAGGAATGACGGACTAGTAGAACATCTTCTTGAGAACCACCAGGTAAGAACATTGACGGAAAAGAATGGAGAAACTTCACAAAAATAAAAGGATACTTGGTAAAGAAATCTTAGTCCTTGAGGAAAAAGGGTGGGTTGGCGGGGAAAACAAAGGCAACTTGGAGATGCATGAATCAAACACCGTTGAGAAGAAATGATAATTGGTCTTGCTGATGTTGAAGTGATCGGATCCACTTGAAGAGAAACACGCCGGTTGAAAAGGATTGACATGACAATCTCAATTGTCGAGAAGGATTGGTATTCACATCGGAGTATGAGAACACCATTTCGGAAAGGTATGGAATCAACACTTGACATTGAAGCAACTCGAATACCACAACTCAAAACAAAAACAAAGGAATGGCTTGCAGAATAAGCCGGAACAAACATATGATAGAGATTTCGTCCAAAGTTTTCGTGGTGGGGCCTACACGGGCTCGATCGTACAGCACCATCATGTACAAGGCAATGCACATGACATACGAAGCGTCCCCGAGTCGGCATAGCCAAGGACTCTTTAAGACACAAGGAGACCACTGTAAAACCAACCGTGAATAGGCGGACCACTAGACGTCGAACCCCAATTTCATATCATACATCCGTCGGAAAGATATCCTAAGAGCTACTTGAATTCCCACCTATGAAACTCCCGAAATTCTCCGGTTATGCAATCAGGTGTTGGGGATACAGGGGAAGCATAATATCTCACCCAAAACTAGCAAATCCTACATCCAGCTGTATCCATCCTTCAACACATAACCAAGAAACCTTCGGAAATCGTCTACCTCAACCTTCGAAAAGCATCCGTTATACAAGTCATGGCAATACTCCCGTACTCACCTCAGTACTGGGTTATCGGGGTTATCTCACCAACAACTGCATAAAAGAGATTTTCGATGTCGGCGTACTAAACTCAGGTATTCCAGAACTGCAACGATAAAATTATGACGACAACACCTCAGAGCTCAACTCCCCGGGACACTTCCACTAAACCCCTGACAGGAGGCACCAAGACAATGTTCTCATCATAAAACCATCGGAACGATTCCAAAATACCCACGTGATCCTAAAAATTTTTTTTAGTGAAATTTGAGAAGAGAAGAGTCAAAACTCTACGTCAGGAGACCTCACCAGAGCGACAAAGGGACTGAGGAGTAAAAAGAATTCCTAACTCTCCGATATATATAATCCTGAATGACTCAAAACATTTTTCTAGACACAACTCGGCCGCTAAAAACGATCAAGCAGTGGGGCTCCTAAGGTCGGGGAAGGCTCTGATTACCAACTTGTAACACCCTCGATGCGGCTATATCTCCCACGTGTCGAAGCACGACTTAGAGGCATAACCGCATTGAAAGCAATGTCGCAAGTGAGGTAATCTTCACACAACCCATGTAATACATAAGGGAAAGAGATACATAGTTGGCTTACAATCGCCACTTCACACAATTACATGAATAAAGCATTACATCATCCAGATACAATCAAGGTCCGACTACGAACCAAAATAAAAGAAGAACCCCAAATCGATAAAGGTCCCCGATCGACCCCAACCGGGCTCCACTCTTGATCAACTAGAACGAAACAACACAAAGGGCAAGATCTTCATCGAGCTCCTCCTTGAGCTTGGTTGCGTCACCTTTCGGTAACATAGGCACCGCAAACTGGTTTTGAAGTATCCGGTGAGCCACGAGGACTCAAACAATCCCATTACCATGGGTATCAAGACTAGCAAAGCTTAATGGGTAAGGAATGGATAAGTGGTGAGGTTGCAGCAGCGACTAAGCATGATATGGTGGCTAACATAGGCAAATGAGAGCGAGAAGAGAAACAAAGGAACGGTCGTGAAGCTAGCAATGATCAAGAGGTGATCCTGAACACCTACTTACGTCAAACATAACCCAGAAACCGTGTTCACTTCCCGGACTCCGCCGAGAAGAGACCATCACGGCTACACACGCGGTTGATGTATTTTAATTCGGATCAAGTGTCAAGTTATCTACAACCGGACATTAACAAATTCCCATCTGCCACATAACCGCGGGCACGGCTCTCGAAAGTTTATACCCTGCAGGGGTGTCCCAACTTAGCCCATGACAAGCTCTCGCGATCAACGAAGGAATATACCTTCTCCCAGGAAGACCCAATCAGTCTCGGAATCCCGGTTTACAAGACATTTCGACAATGGTAAAACAAGACCAGCAAAGCCTCCCGCTGTGCCGACAAATCCCGATAGGAGCTGCACATATCTCGTTCTTAGGGCACACCGGATGAGCCAGACGTCGGGTTGGGATAGACCCTGGTTGCCCAGGGGGCGCCGGACATCGCTCGGTTTGGACCAGCACTTAGACAAGCACTGGCCCGGGGGGGCTAAAATAAAGATGACCCTCGGGTTGGCCGACCCAAGGGAAAGGGATAGGTGGTGGTGAGGCAAATGGTAAAACCAAGGTTGGGCCTTGCTGGACAAGTTTTATTCAAAGTGAACTGTCAGGGGGGTCCCATAAATCACCCGACCGCGTTAGGAATGCAAAATCCGGGAACATAACACCGGTATGACGAAAACTAGGGTGGCAAGAGTGGAACAAAACACCAGGCATAAGGCCGAGCCTTCCACCCTTTACCAAATATATAGATGCATTAATAATATAAGAGATATTGTGATATCCCAACATAACCCTGTCCACCATGGAGAAATCTTCAACTTCACCTGCAACTAGCAACGCTATAAGAGGGGCTGAGCAAAAGCGGTAACATAGCCAAACAACGGTTTGCTAGGAATGGTGTCAAAGGTTAGAGGTTCATGGCAATATGGGATGGCTTGATAAACAGGTAATAGGTAGCGCAGCATAGCGATAGAACGAAGCAACTAGCATAGCAATGATAGTAGTGAGATCCAGGTAGCGGTCATCTTGCCTAAAATCCCGCTAGGAAGAAGAACGAGTCCATGAAGAAGACGAACGGGAGTAGTCGAACGAATCCTCACAATCGCAACATTACCGGAACTAGGAAGCAACACCGGAAAGAAACAAACAACATGGTAAATGCACAAGCATAAACATGGCATGATGCACAAACAAGTATGATGCATGTCCGGTTTAATGAGGCATGGCATGGCAAAGTGCAACAAACAATACTACAAGTTAAGTGGAGCTCAATATGCAACGAGTTGCATATTGACGAAACACCACATCCAAGTTATTTAGTTTGCTCTCGTTTAGGTACACAACAATGTTAAATGTTGTTAAACATGTCAAGGGGTGTAACAAAAGTAAACTAAATATTTACGCAAGTTTAAATGAGGCCAGAACAACAAACAACAATTCCGGAAAATCCTCATATGCAAATTATGAATTTGGTGCTGTTCTGCCCTAAACACAATTTTAATGTTGTTAAACAGGAAAATAAAATGGACCATATTAATCTAGGCATTTTTCACCCCATTTACATATAAAGAATATTTAAAACTGAGCTACGGTTATTTAGTTATGAAGTAAATCATTTTTAAATTAGCTACGTATGAAAATGGCATATTATTAATCTAAGCATTTTACATGTATAAATTATTTACATATGATGCACGGTTGTGGAGTTATTATATGCATGAACTTTAGGGTCCAAACTGTAAAACTGCAATTCACTGGAATATTAGGCAAATTCGTCCAGGAAAAAAAACATGACATGGGCCAAAACTGATTGGAGCAGTCCCAACAGAAGAAAAAAAAGGAAGGCGCTGGGGATGGCCTCACCCATGGGCTTCGGCTGTCAGGACCCCGACTCAATGTCACATCGATCTAGCCTGTATCACATCATATCACTTTGCGGCCTCACGCACGGTATCCCAACGGGTGTCGCCTTACCTTAGCCCGGGACCGTTTGCGCCTTTTGGCACACGTATATGATAGTGTCGCTAGCATCCATATGAAAAGGAGCCCGGGCTGACATGGCTAGTCGTAAACCCAAAGTGGCACAGACTTACAGGGACAGGCATCCATGACCCAACATCGAACGTGTCGGTCATCAACAAGTAAGTTCCGGGCTGTAGCACTGGGCTAACAGACTCGATAAACCGGCAGTGGCGGGCTAACAGGACTCCGGTACTCAATGCGTGACATTTCCCGTAGGGATGACCACGAGAACGAAGAAGGACACATGCCGACCAGCCTAAGTGTTCCGGAGCAGTAGCAAGCTACCATGGCTCAGTGGAGACACTAGGAGACATTTCCCGGTAAGAGAGGCTACTAAAGATAAACAACTAGATAGTCAGATCCCACACATACCAAGCATTTCAACCATACACACAATATGCTCGATATGTGCAAATACAACAAGGCATCACAACATGACTCTACGACACAAGTACTTTATTTAAGGCTCAGAGAGCCATACATAGCATACACACAAGTACGGGTCACACGACCCACATACAAGTCATACAGCATACAAGCCAACAATGAAGTGTTTTGTCCGAGTACGCACAACTAGTAAAATAAAAGAGGCTTGGGTAAGCCTAGCTATACTACATGGTCCTTCACTTGCTCGGGATCACCACGGGCCTTAGTCTACTCATCGATGTCAACGCGTCACGAAGAACCCGTCGGAAGGGTTTGTGGCATCTTGAAAAATGTAAATTAAAGCAACATGAGTACAAAGGTACTCAGCAAGACTTACATCAGACCCTACATACATGCACATTATCAAGAAGGGTTGGTGGGGTTATTGCAGCAAGCCAGCTTTGACTCATGGCTAAGCTATCTTACGAGACACCAACTTGAAATAGTTTTGTGCACTCGAGTCCACTACTCATCACTTCAATACACCACCGAGGATCCACCTCCGTCCTCCTACGGAAGAGCCATCCTCGGCACTCACGCTTATCTTGAGGCTTTTAGTAGTATCCATTTACTTGTCTATGAACTGTATAGGCAACCAAGTAGTCCTTTACATGACGCGCTATTCGAATAGATGATGTTAACCTGCAGGGTGTACTTCTTCATACATGTTTCCACCACTTAGCGCCGCACACACGACATGTGCTCGGCAGACTTCAGCGAAAACCGGCGTGGGTGTAGACCACGACCTACCTAGACACTCAAGTCTCTAGTCTAGGTTTATCGCCTATTTGGGTTCCATCTATGAGGAGTTCGGCCAAGTTTCGCTCACAGCCCCAAGCGATGTGAACAGGGTTCCCGAGATACCAAACGGGCATCCGTACACCCGCCACGCACCTACCGCATCACAGCCCACCCCTACGGTCGGCGCTGTCCACGGCCTCGATGAGGCTACAAACACCGAAACTACTTGCAACTCCGGACAGAGGACTAGCGTGAATAAGAAGTCGGCGGGGTCATATTTCAGGCCCAATGTATGGTAGTAGCTGATTCTTAAATCACACATACAGATCTCAAGGCTTAAGGACGGCCTCAATGAAACAACCCACCATGTACTCCTACATGGCCTCTCATCGATACCTTTACCAAATCGTGTTCAACACCTTACTCTCATACCGACTCGATCATTTCACTCTAGCCATCACCCGGATGAACCGGACGACACGACTCTAAGCATAGCAGGCATAGCAAGGTAGGAACAACACAATCATATGGCTCAATCAACTCCTACACATGCTAGTGGGTTTCATCTAGTTCTTGTGGCAATGACAGTCATGCAGAGGAAATGGGTTCAACTACCGCAGCACACAGCAGTTTGAATCGCGTTGTCTTAATGCAGAAACGAGAGCAGGAGCAAGAACATGGGATTTTATCGGTATGATCAAATGGTTGGTTGCTTGCTCGACGGGTCGGTGCACGGTATTGCTCTTCGTCGGGTTATCACGGTACTCCTCGGGGGCAGAACCTGCCGTAGGGAACACCGATACACAAGCATTACCAAACAATATGCAACAATATGATGCATGCATGAGACATGGCATATATGAGTGTGTTGGGCTAATGCAACTAAGACCAGATGGGTTTGAAGCATTTTGAACCAAAGATGCAATTTCCAAACTCATATATGATCATTTAGGGTGCTTTAACTTGTTCTGCCATAAACAGTAGGTTAGCTTGCTTAAACATGCATGAAACCAGTACAGATGGATAGGTTGGATTTTTCTGATCATTTTTCATATATAATTTGTTTCATTTGGAGCTACAGATTAATTTCTATGAATTTTTGAAGTTTGAAACATTTTTTGGAATTTCCTGTGTAAAAATAATTCTAGTAATTTAAATTACTGCGTCAGCACTATGTCATGATGACGTCAGCGGTCAACGGGCTGGTCCAGGTCAAACTGACTAGTGGGTCCCGCATGTCAGTGGGTAATTAAACTAATTAAATTAAATTTTAACTAAATTGATTTAGTTAGCAGAGGGGGTCCACATGTCATAGACCCAGGGGGGTCAACCTGGGCCCACCCGTGGTCAAAGTCAGGGTCAAACCCGCCGGCGTTTAGCCGCCGGCGAGCCCGACGCGGCGGCGGAAGTGGTTTTGGCTGTTCCGGCCACCAAATGGGTCGCGGAGGCCACTGGAGTGAAGCTGAGGACGAGCCGCGGCTCTTGGCGGAGTCCGTTGGGGTCGGGGTGGCCGGAGTTGGCGCCGGCGGCGACTTTGGCGGCCACCGGAGTTCGGGTGAGAGTGAACTCGGGCTGGGGTGTGCGGTGAGGTGCGGGGAGTGCACGGTTAGCACCATCGCAGCGTGGTGAGTGCGATGGACATAGTGAGATGGCCGGAGGATGGCCGGGAGCACGTCGGCGACGAGGTCCGCGACGGCGCGTGCGGGTGAGCTTCGTGTGCTCGCTGTGGTGCACGAAAGCGAGAAAGAAAAGGAGGGGAAGATAGCCCAGCTCACAGCGGTCGCGATGGAACGGACGGCGTGGTCGGGGACGAACTGCTGCGGCGGCGACGGCGAAGGGGATCTCCGGCGATGGCGGTTTCGGGCGAGGTTGGTGCGGCGGCTTCGGGGCACGCGAGCACTCGGGGCTCGGCTAGCTCGAAGGAGTAGAGGGCGGCGGAGCTTCTGGACATGGTGGCGCGGCGTGGAGACGACGGAGAGCGCGACTACGGCGGCGGTGCGGCGACGGTGGCGTCGGCCATGGCGTGGGGGCGCGAGGGAGACGAGCTGGGGGCGAATGGAGATGTCCAGGAGGTCCGGGGCGCGACGTGGAGCTCGTCCAAGGCAGCAGGGCGGCGAGGGGGCGAAGCAGAGCGGCGTGCAGCTGCGTGGCGAGCTGCGGTGCTGCCGCCGAGCACCTTGGCTGCCTGCCTGGCAAGCCAAGCAGCTCGCTGGCGCGGTGGCCGGGCTGGGCCGGCCAGGTGGGCTGGCTGGTGGGCCGGGGTGGCGCCAGGTAAGTTTCTTTCTGTTTCTTTTTTTCTATTTTTCTGCAACTTTGTTGAATTATTAAAAATACCTAAAAGGTTCTAAAATTCACCAAACTACTCCTGGTCCATTGTTGTAATATTTCCAACATGAAACATTTTAGATTGGGAATATTTGGACATTTGAAATATTTTATAAATTTTAAATGCCCAAATTCAAATAATTATGATTTAATTCAAAGACCTTAGGATGACCTAGGAAATTGTGCATCACTTTTGGCAGAGGTTCTGAACCAAGGCAAAAATGATGGACATTTTAGAAGGGCATTTCAGGTTCATCGAAAATATTTTTAGTAAACCCTAGTTTGTTTCAGAGGGGGCTGGGAGTTCTGGCATTCCCATTTCAGGTTTCTGTTGAATGAAATAAACATGATGCAACACTCTAATGCATGAACTAGCTAGGGTGTGACAACTCACCCCCACTCAAAAGAATCTCGTCCCGAGATTTAGGTTCCTTCGGAAAGAAGGCGGGGTACTCAAGTCGAAGGCGATCCTCCCTTTCCAGTAGCTTCCTTCTCGGAATGGTGCGACCATTGAACCTTGAGAAACTTGATATTATGCCGTCGAGTGGTGCGCTCGGTTTGATCGAGGATCTGAGCGGGTATTCTCGATATGTGAGATTATCTTGAAGATCAAGCATTTCGTGGTCCACTCCACGGATAGGATCCGAGAAGCAACGCCTGAGTTGAGAAACGTGGAAGACATCGTGGACTTTGGAGAGATGCGGAGGTAGTTCCAATTGGTAGGCAACTTCTCCTCGTTTGGCAAGAATGCGAAAGGGTCCAATGTAGCGAGGAGCCAATTTGCCTTTGATACCGAAACGATGGGTTCCCTTCAAAGGAGTAACCCGAAGATAAGCCTTCTCGTCAACCTCGTAAGTCATAGCCTTATGTTTTCGGTCATATTGACTCTTTTGACGAGATTGGGCTGTTTTCAACTTTTCACGAACGATGCGAACTTGCTCTTCTGCTTCCTGGATCATATCCGGGCCAAAGAATTGTCTTTCCCCGGTTTCTGACCAGTTAAGAGGTGTTCGACACCTTCGGCCATAGAGAACTTCAAAAGGTGCTTTGCCCAAGCTAGATTGATAACTGTTGTTATAAGCAAATTCGGCAAATGGAAGGCATTTCTCCCAATCCATTCGAATGAGATAATGTAAGCTCAAGCATGTCTTCTAGGATTTGGTTGACGCGTTCTACTTGACCACTTGATTGGGGTGAAAGCAGTGCTAAAGGAAAGATGGGTTCCCATAGCGTTTTGGAAACTTTCCCAAAATCGAGAGGTGAAGAGACTTCCTCGATCCGAGTTAATTTCAATGGAACGCCATGAAGAGACACTATTCGGGAGATGTATAAGTCGCTAAGCGGCTAGCGGTTATACTCTCATGAACATGTAAGAAATGGGCTACTTTGAGAGGCGGTCGATAACGACAAAGATAGCATTATTCCCTCTCTTGGTCTGGGAAAACCGGTGATGAAATCCATCTTGATTTTATCCCATTTCCATTCGAGGAATAGCTAAGGGTTGAAGGGTGCCAAGAGGCCGTTGATGCTCTGCTTTACACCGACGACAAACGCCGCAGATTAGCAACAAATTGAGCAATGTCTCTCTTCATCCTAGTCCACCGAACCTCTGGCGAGGTCTGATACATTTTAGTGCTACGGGATGAATGGTGAGAGGAGATTCATGAGCTTCTTTAAGGATCAGCTGCCGTATGTGCTGATTCTTGGGAACCACTAGACGGTTCTCAAAATATACAACACCATGATCATTTGTAGAGAAACATTTAGCAACTCCGCTAGCAATGTTCTCCTTAATCCGGGATATTCCTTTATCTCGCTTTTGGGCAGCGATGACTTGATCCATAAGAGTAGGTTTCGTCACCAAGGTGGAAAGGAATCCTTGAGGAACAATGTGAAGGTTAAGCCTCCGAAATTCCTCGTGGAGAAGTGGTTGATTTTGTTGCAACATTAGGTTGTTGCAATAAGATTTACGACTTAGCGCATCAGCCATGACGTTGGCTTTTCCTGGGGTATAAGTTATTCCTAAGTCGAAATCTGTGATCAGCTCAACCCAACGTCTTTGCCTGAGATTCAAATCTGGTTGGGTGAATATGTATTTCAGACTTTGGTGATCGGTGTAGATTTCGCAACGATTACCAAGAAGGTAATGTCGCCAGGTTTTGAGTGCATGGACTACAGCTGCAAGCTCTAGATCATGAGTAGGATAGTTTTCCTCATGTGGGTGTAATTGCCGTGAAGCATAAGCAATTACATGTCGATCTTGCATGAGAATACAGCCTAGCCCTTGTCGCGAGGCGCCGCAATAGATAACAAAGTCCTTGGAGAAATCTGGTGGTACCGAAGACGGGAGCGAAGTTAAACGTCTTTTCAGTTCTCGAAAGCTGTGCTCACATTGTGGAGTCCACTCGAACTTTTATCCTTCTTGAGGAGTTCAGTTAGAGGTTTAGCAACTTTGGAGAAGTTCTCGACAAAGCGGCGACAATAGCTCGCTAAGCCAAGGAAACTTCGAACTTGCTTGACCGTTTCAGGTGGAGTCCAATTAAGGACGGCTTGAACTCGCTCGGGGTTGACAGCAATACCTTTACCAGATATTACATGTCCTAGATAGGTCACTTCTGGCAGCCAAAATTCGCATTTAGAAAACTTGGCATAAAGGCGATGCTCTCTAAGTTTCATCAACACTAGCCTTAGATGTTCGGCATGTTCTTCCTCGTTCTTGGAATAGATGAGTATGTCATCGAGGTAGACCACGACGAATTTATCCAAATACTCCATGAAGATTGAGTTCATTAACCGGGAGAAGGTGGCTGGAGCATTGGTTAAACCGAAGGACATAACGGTGTACTCGTATTGGCCATAACGAGTAACAAAGGCCGTTTTGGGAATGTCCCCGTTTCGGATTTTGATTTGATGGTAGCCTAACCTCAAATCCATCTTAGAGAAGACTGAGGATCCTGCAAGCTGATCATACAGATCATTGATCCTGGGGAGCGGATACTTGTTCTTAATTGTGACCAAGTTGACGGGTCGATAATCTACAACCATCCGGTCCGTACCATCCTTCTTCTTGACGAAGAGGACGGGGCAAGCCCAAGGAGATGAACTAGGACGGATGAAACCCTTTTTCAAGGACTCATCGAGTTGTTTCTTAAGTTCGGCTAGTTCTAGGGGTGCCATCTTATAAGGTCTTCTAGAAATTGGGACAGTTCCTGGAATGAGATCTATCATGAATTCAACATCTCTGTCAGGTGGGATACCTGGCAATTCTTCTGGAAAGACATCCGGGAAGTCACGGACTACCGGAACGTCTTCGAGGTCTGGCAATGGACTGGCATTAAGAGAATATAATTGGCGCTTGGATATTCGAGTCAAGACATTGACTATCTTTCCCGAGGGGTGCGTAAGTTGAACAGTCCTAGAGAAACAATCAATCTTGGCATGATGGGCTGACATCCAGTCCATACCCAAGATGATATTTATATCCGAAGATTTGAGAGCTATCAACGATGCAAGTAAAACAAGTCTGTCGACCTGAATTTCATTTCCATGGCTTACTCTAGAGGTTTGCCATCTTGAACCCGGAGTAGAAATTTCCATGGTGGAAGGCATGTCACAGAATGCAGTGTTATGCAAGCGTGCATAGTTCTCGGATATGAATGAATGAGATGCTCCAGTATCGAAAAGAACGGATGCCGGGTGGCAATTAACAAGAAGCGCATCGAGCACGACGTTGGGATCCTCTTGGGCCTCTTCGGTGAGACACAATTAACATGGCCACGTGCGGTGGTGGCGGCTTGGCATAGAACACCTTTCCGCTGGCTTGCCACGCCAACAGCTTTGCAGGCTGGTTGGGGTTGGTGCGAGGACAATCGCGCATGTAGTGGCCTGACTCCCACATTTGAAGCACGCCACGGGCTGGCGCAGAGGAGCATTGTTGGTTGGCCCACCATAGGGCTTAGCTGGTGCATCTTCTGCTGAAGCGGGCGAGGCGCTGAAAGGATGGCCTCGGTGTGAATCTGGGTGGCGAGGCGTATTAGGCACCCACACACGGCGCTTCGTGGTCCAAAGACCGGATGAGGAACCCATATCACGGCCATGCTTGCGTGTTGCTTCAAATCAGTCCGCCCGTTTCAAAGACCGATGGCTTTGTTAACAAGCTTACGAAAGAGGTGCACTCATGCGACGGAGATCCCGGCGGTTCGGGCTAAGTCCCTTGCGGAACCTTGCACTTTCTTGGCGTCGATGGAGACCTCTTGATTGCATAGCGTGCGAGGTTACCAAACTCTCTCTGAGGCGCCCACGGAGAGACGGCCTTGGGTGAAACTGCAGAACTCCTCACGCTTATGATCCATGAGACCCTCCGAATGTGATGTTCACGGAAAGCCTCGCTGAATTCTGCCCAAGTAGTGACATGGCCAACTCGGGCGATAGCCATATAGTTCTCCCACTAGAGATGGCGGGGCCTACAAGATGATATGCAGCAAAGGTGACCTTGTCGCCTCGGCTACCAAAGGCGTAACGCAGCTTGTGAGTAATGCCGGGTTGATCATCAGCGTCGAGAGGCTCGACGGAGTGGTGGAAGGTAGGTGGGTGTAACTTGATGAAATCACTGAGCGACACCAAGTTATTTCTCTGATGATGGGTTGTGTTCTATTCGATACGCTCCAACAAACGGTTGGTCTCCCGTTTGTTTCTCTCGGCCTCCGGCATAACCCGGCCGAGAAGGAGGGTGAGGCAGGTTCGCTTCTCCAACTCTGCCTTTCGCCTGCTCTGGCGGAGCAGGGTTATTGCGGGTGTTAACCATCCTAGGAAAAACAAGACAAGGATTTAGTCCAGGATGGCAAGACTCTGACATAGAAATGTAGAATGTAATGGATAACTTGGAATGCAAGATGATCATCCGTATGACATGGTAGATCTGAAACTGCTTCTTTATTCCATTGTCATACACACCATACAAGGTTTAGTACAAGACCAAACAAAGTACTACTACGGTGAAAGGAAGATTACATCTCGTCGGAGGCATACCAAGCTCCTATACATTATTTTTCTTACACCTCCGAATTAGTACACACTAAGTCATATTCCACGAGTCACGCAGGACGGTGGAAATACAACTATTACAATACTAGTGGGACTACTACTAACTCAGACGTCTCCGTAGTAGTTCTCATAGAAGTCTCCTCCGTAGCCTGGGAGTTCAACGTGATCGTCCGGGAACAGACGGTCCTGAGGAGCCTGTGGACCATAAGGGCATGGGTGAGGTCTTGGACCAACAAACGGTGGCCTGCGAGGACCACGAGGTGGGGTGATGCCCCCCACATCACGCCAGTCCATCATGTCTGGCAGAGCGGATCTAACAGGATACAGATCTCTCATATCCATATAACCAGCTTGGACAGCCGGTGCAAAACGAGTCAAAGTGGCCCAGTGATCAGCACGGGCGTTGAAGAGCTCCATCCTCAAGGCCCGACTCTCTCGGTCCTTGTCCTCGAGTAACTCGGCAGTGGTGCGGGTTAGTGAGTCCTCCTGGCTGGAATCAGCATAGATAGCCCGGAGATACCCAAACGCTCCAGGAAGTGAACCGGGCATATACCGGAAATCGGTGTTGCGGCGAGCGATCTGACTCGCATGATGGTCATCATAGAATACGCTGCATCTTGCACCGCCATATCAATAGTAACACCAAGCCCATAGGAGCTGTGAAGGGCCTCGGTGGAACCAGGATAAGAGGGAAATATCCTGACAGTGCAGAGATACTGGCTTTGATTAAAATCTCGATACTGCTCTTCAACTGTGTATTCAGGATACCAACGATATCCCGCTTCGATCATAACCCGAACTAGCATAGCGGTATGGCCGGTCACACCAATGCATCTGGTCAGACGAACCACTTGATTTTGGTCACGAGTGGCCATCTGGAGGCATAACCACAATGCAAAGACATTAGAAATTCTGGCAGAATTTGGGCAGCATAACAACTGTAAATGCTCAAAAGGATTTGAGACATTTTACAAAGAATTGCATAGCCACTCAACAATATCATATCAAGGTTCTGGGTCCAACTTAGTAACATAACAGGATAGTAAAACTGAACCAGGCTTGTAACCATCAAACTTATAAGGTACTACTGATTAGTAACACGTGAGCCTAATAGAGAGAAGAGATCCTAATCCTTAAACCCGGTGGAAGAATGGGTGACTCGGATCGTAATGTCATGAGGTAAAGGAGTAAAAAGAGCCTTACGTACCATCCCACAATCAATTCCCTACATATAACTAAAGCATTTCTAGACTCAACATCGACCAGTTTGGCTTGGAGAACCTACAGCAGTCCGGCTCGATGCCAACGCTGTCGGGACCCGACTCAATGTCACATCGATCTAGCTCAGATCACATCATATCACTTTGCGGCCTCACGCACGGTATCCCAACGGTGTCGCCTTACCTTAGCCGGGACCGCTTATGCCTTTTGGCACACGTATATGATAGTGTCGCTAGCATCCATATGAAAAGGAGCCCGGCTGACATGGCTAGTCGTAAACCCAAAGTGGCACAGACTTACAGGACAGCATCCATGACCCAAACATCGAAGCGTGTCGGTCATCAACAAGTAAGTTCGGGCTGTAGCGGTGGGCTAACAGGACTCGATAAACCGGCAGTAGCGGGCTAACAGGACTCCGGTACTCAATGCGTGACATTTCCCGTAAGGGAGATACGAGAACGAAGAAGGACACATGCCGGCCAGCCTAAGTGTTAGGAGCAGTAGCAAGCTACCATGGCTCGGTGGAGACACTAGGAGACATTTCCGGTAAGAGAGGCTACTAAAGATAAACAACTAGATAGTCGATCCCACACATACCAAGCATTTCAACCATACACACAATATGCTCGATATGTGCAAATACAACAAGGCATCACAACATGACTCTCGACACAAGTACTTTATTTAAGGCTCGAGAGAGCCATACATAGCATACACACAAGCACGGGTCACACGACCCACATACAAGTCATACAGAGCATACAAGCCAACAGCGGAAGTGTTTTGTCTGAGTACAGACAACTAGTAAAATAAAAGAGGCTTGGGTAAGCCTAGCTATACTACATGGTCCTTCACTTGCTCAGGATCACCACCTGGGCCTTAGTCTACTCATCGATGTCAACGTCTACGAAGAACCCGTCGGAAGGGTTTGTGGCATCTTCTGAAAAATGTAAATTAAAGCAACATGAGTACAAAGGTACTCAGCAAGACTTACATCAGACCCTACATACATGCACATTATCAAGAAGGGTTGGTGGGGTTATTGCAGCAAGCCAGCTTTGACTCATGGCTAAGCTATCCCTGAGACACCAACTTGAAATAGTTTTGCGCACTCGAGTCCACTACTCATCACTTCAATACACCACCGAGGATCCACCTCCGTCCTCCTACGGAAGAGCCATCCTCGGCACTCACGCTTATCTTGAGGCTTTTAGTAGTATCCATTTACTTGTCTATGAACTGTATAGGCAACCAAGTAGTCCTTTACATGACGCGCTATTCGAATAGATGATGTTAACCTGCAGGGTGTACTTCTTCATACATGTTTCCACCACTTAGCGTGCACACGACATGTGCTCGGCAGACTTCAGCGAAAACCGGCGTGGGTGTAGACCACGACCTACCTAGACACTCAAGTCTCTAGTCCAGGTTTATCGCCTATTTGGGTTCCATCTATGAGGAGTTCGGCCAAGTTTCGCTCACAGCCCCAAGCGATGTGAACAGGGTTCCCGAGATACCAAGCGGGCATCCGGTACACCCGCCACGTACCTACCGCATCACAGCCCACCCCTACGGTCGGCGCTGTCCACGGCCTCCGATGAGGCTACAAACACCGAAACTACTTGCAACTCTGGACAGAGGACTAGCGTGAATAAGAAGTCGAGCGGGGTCATATTTCAGGCCCAATGTATGGTAGTAGCTGATTCTTAAATCACACATACAGATCTCGAGTAGCTTAAGGGCGGCCTCAATGAAACAACCCACCATGTACTCCTACATGGCCTCTCATCGATACCTTTACCAAATCGTGTTCAACACCTTACTCTCATACCGACTCGATCATTTCACTCTAGCCATCACCGGATGAACCCGGACGACACGACTCTAAGCATAGCAGGCATAGCAAGGTAGGAACAACACAATCATATGGCTCAATCAACTCCTACACATGCTAGTGGGTTTCATCTAATTCTTGTGGCAATGACAGGTCATGCAGAGGAAATGGGTTCAACTACCGCAGCACACAGCAGTTTGAATCGCGTTGTCTTAATGCGAAACGAGAGCAGGAGCAAGAACATGGGATTTTATCGGTATGATCAAATGGTTGGTTGCTTGCTGACGGGTCGGTGCAGGTATTGCTCTTCGTCGGGGTTATCACGGTACTCCTCGAGGCGAGAACACGCCGAGGAACACCGATACACAAGCATTACCAAACAATATGCAACAATATGATGCATGCATGAGACATGGCATATATGAGTGTGTTGGGCTAATGCAACTAAGACCAGATGGGTTTGAAGCATTTTGAACCAAAGATGCAATTTCCAAACTCATATATGATCATTTAGGGTGCTTTAACTTGTTCTGCCATAAACAGTAGGTTAGCTTGCTTAAACATGCATGAAACCAGTACAGATGGATAGGTTGGATTTTTCTGATCATTTTCATATATAATTTGTTTCATTTGGAGCTACTGATTAATTTCTATGAATTTTTGAAGTTTGAAACATTTTCTGGAATTTCCTGTGTAAAAATAATTCTAGTAATTTAAATTACTGTGTCAGCACTATGTCATGATGACGTCAGCGGTCAACGGGCTGGTCCAGGTCAAACTGACCAGTGGGTCCCGCATGTCAGTGGGTAATTAAACTAATTAAATTAAATTTTAACTAAATTGATTTAGTTAGCAGAGGGGGTCCACATGTCATAGACCCAGGGGGGTCAACCTGGGCCCACCCGTGGTCAAAGTCAGGGTCAAACCCGCCGGCGTTTAGCCGCCGGCGAGCCCGACGCGGTGGCGGAAGTGGTTTTGGCTGTTCCGGCCACCAAATGGGTCGCGGAGGCCACCGGAGTGAAGCTGAGGACGAGCCGCGGCTCTTGGCGGAGTCCGTTGGGGTCGGGGTGGCCGGAGTTGGCGCCGGCGGCGACTTTGGCGGCCACCGGAGTTCGGGTGAGAGCGAACTCGGGCTGGGGTGTCGGTGAGTGCGGGGTGTGCAGTTAGCACCATCGCAGCGTGGTGAGTCACGATGGACATAGTGAGATGGCCGGAGGATGGCCGGGAGCACGTCGGCGACGAGGTCCGTGACGGCGCGTGCGGGTGAGCTTCGTGTGCTCGCTGTGGTGCACGAAAGCGAGAAAGAAAAGGAGGGGAAGATAGCCCAGCTCACAGCGGTCGCGATGGAGCAGACGGCGTGGTCGGGACGAACTGCTACTGGCGGCGGCGGTGAAGGGATCTCCGGCGATGGCGGTTGGGCGAGGTTGGTGCGGCGGCGGGCACGCGGCGCTTCGAGGCTCGGCTAGCTCGAAGGAGTAGAGGGCGGCGGAGCTTCGACACGGTGGCGTGGCGTGGAGACAGCGGAGAGCGCGGCTACGGCGGCGGCGGCGGCAGTGGCGTCGGCCATGGCGTGGGGCGCGAGGGAGACGAGCTGAGGCGAATGGAGATGTCGGGAGGTCCGGGCGCGACGTGGAGCTCGCCCAAGGCAGCAGGCGGCGGGGCGGGCAGCGGCGTGCAGCTGCGTGGCGAGCTGCGGTGCTTGCCGCCGAGCACCTTGGCTGCTGCTGGCAAGCCAAGCAGCTCATTGGCCTTGATGGCAGGCTGGGCGGCCAGTGGGCTGGCTGGTGGGCTGTGGTGGCGCCTGTAAGTTTCTTTCTGTTTTCTTTTTTCTATTTTTCTGCAACTTTGTTGAATTATTAAAAATACCTAAAAGGTTCTAAAATTCACCAAACTACTCTGGTCCATTGTTGGAATATTTCCAACATGAAACATTTTAGATTGGGAATATTTGGACATTTGAAATATTTTATAAATTTTAAATGCCCAAATTCAAATAATTATGATTTAATTCAAAGACCTTAGGATGACCTAGGAAATTGTGCATCACTTTTGGCAGAGGTTCTGAACCAAGGCAAAAATGATGGACATTTTAGAAGGGCATTTCAGGTTCATCGAAAATATTTTTAGTAAACCCTAGTTTGTTTCAGAGGGGGCTGGGAGTTCTGGCATTCCCATTTCAGGTTTCTGTTGAATGAAATAAACATGATGCAACACTCTAATGCATGAACTAGCTAGGGTGTGACATCGGCCCGGCTGGAGGAGAGGCCTGGCAGGCCGCGGAGGCGCGCTGGGCCATGCGATCTGGCACGGGAGGCCGCGTTGACGAAGCAGTCAACGAGGCGCTGGGTCGATGTGGCTGCGTGCGGTTCGAGCTCCTCTGCAAGAAGCAGAGCGAGCAGAGGCCGGCGGCGAGAGGGGAACCGCGGTGGCGCAGGACTGGTACGAGTACTTCCGCGAGGGGCTGGCCGCGCGGATCCGGCGGGCGACGCGACGGGGAGGTGGCGGAGGAGGCGGACGGGGCCCTTGGGCAGGGAAGGCGCGCCAGTTACAGTGGCCCGGCAGCTCGGCTTCCGTTCGCGCGGGAGCGAGCGAGCAGAGGCAGGGCCGAAGGGGAGGGCGACAAGGCAGCGGCCTAGTGGGGACGCGGGTCTCCAAGGCGTCGGATCTGGCCGGCGTCGAGGAGCTCTGGGCGGCGCTGAAGCTTGAAGTGGATGCCATGGCGCTCCCTGTCCATGGAGATAATAGACAAGGGAAACGAGGTAAGGTTGGAAGGAGAAGGGAGGAAGAGGAGCAGGGAAGGAGGCGCAGGTGGCCGCTGCATCACCGGAGCTTGTCGGTGGCGGCGAACGCAGCAGCGAGCCGAAAGAGGGAGCGCGAGGAGGAATTCCTCTCCTTGGATCGTGCGCTAGACATAGCAGGGGGGATCGAGCGCTGCTCCTGATTGGTTGGATTTCGGTGGGGATTGGCCTTCGCTGAAAATTAGGAGGGAGGGGACTGGCTGTCTGGATCGGGGAAGGATCAGGAGGATCCCGAGGATGATGCGGGAGAGTGGCGGCGGCGAGAGACGGGATGGATGGGACAAGCCCCTAGGATCTAGGGTTAGACTGCTATAAATAGCGAGTGGGTAGGCTTAGGGTCATTTGGTCCCTTCGATTAAAATCGGACGATCATGAATAAAATAGTTAGGGAGCCCAAATAACAAAGCGGAGATGTTTTGTAGATGTTGAGGATGATCCGGACCACGGTAATGACTACTGGGTCGGGTTCGGAGGAGTTTTCGGACGACGCAGGGGGGGGCTGCGAGCTGGCAAGAGAGGTTAGGTGGTCACGGTCAAGAGGAAGCAAAACCGGTTGGACTCGGATCGGTCAGCGAAGGCAAGGGGGAAAAGAGGCAACTTCTGGCGGATGCAGGTTTTATGAAAATGATGCCGATGCAATGCGAATGATGACATGAGACGAGATGCATAACAAAAACAAAATGCAAAACAACAGACGAAAACCCAACCACGAAGGAAATAAAATAACACATCTCCGGAAAAGGCAGGAGTTGGAGTTACGAATATGGAAAGCTACATCCGGGGCGTTACACATTTTGTTCAATATACACTGTATTTGGCTCTATAAGATTCCTCAGTATCAACTCCTTATAGTACTTGCTTCCAAGTTCTTCTAAGTCATCCGAGGTCCCGTGAAGAAATCCTTCACTTATCCACATGCCAATGATTTCATGGCTACCGAACAGTGCAGTTTTAGGGAGAAGGGAGAAATGCAGAAAACATTGTTTGGCACAAGAAGCTAAATCTTCATAGCTTAAATATAATGCTTGGTTTAGCTCTTCGGGCATTCCAGATATCGACCGTATAGAATCAGCCAGAACCATCTCCCACTCACGGTGTTTTTTGTCCTTCTGACACAGTAGACCTCCCATTACTTTGAATGCAAGAGGCAAACCATCACATTTCGCTACAATTTGCAACCCAATGTCCCTGAGCATATCAATGTCACGTCCATCAAACTCACTTGAGATTATCTGCAAGCAGTTGAACTGATGGAGTCAATAAGAAGTGGTTTTTCCTTGAGAGAAAAAATAGCCATTTGTTAACAGCTAGTGTCAAAGCAATATTAGTCAATAATATGCTAGTGGAGAAAAAAGACTCATGAAAGATTGGTTAATGTACTACCTAAACTGAACTATCAAGTGAATGAACTGGTAAGCGGTGCTGTTTCTATCAACTGGGATGACTAGCATATGAGTGGGCCTGGGCATGCTTTAGAGTGTGTTCTGATCCCCTCCACTCCTTCAAATTGGACTAGCATTTTAGGTTCTGGCTACATATATTTCAAAAGTTTAGCTTTCTATAAAAGGGTAAAATAATGCCAAGGGAAAATAATTACTCTCAGATAGAGTTGTATTTATGTTGTTATTGGAGTATGGTTGTCCAACTTTCATCAACCTAAATTTCATACCTCGAACTATTGTGCCTTCTATACACACGGTACACATGCAGACATAAGTATATGTAGTGTCCGTGTTGTATGAGTCTGTGATATAATTTCAAAGAATAATACATAAAAGAATGTACCCAATTATTATATCTCTACTCCAAATTAAGCATGGAGTTTAGTTAGGCACCTGTTTCTTGAGCAATGACCAGGCATCCTCCTCATCTAATTTGTCCACATGGTGGTAGGGAGGCACAACTTTCATCCTTCGAGCTATTGTTTCAACTCTAGTAGTGGCGAGGACACGGCTACCTGGAGCCACAACATTAGCCAAGGGTGTTTTAAGCACATCATCCCATGCTCCATGGTTCCACACATCATCTAGCACCAAGAATAGCTTTTTCCCTTTCAAGGTAGTGGCAAGTACTGGCTGAAGCACAGCCAACGCCTTCTCACCACCATGTACTCCCCCCGCTTGTGTGATGATTGTCTTGAGCAATTCAACCTCGTTGTAGTCCTTGTCGATGCTCAACCATATCATCTTCTCAAACTTGTTCAAGGCTTTGTCATTGAAGACCTTCTGGGCAAGCGTGGTCTTGCCGATACCTCCGACACCAACAATGGAGACCACCATGATGTTGGTGTTGCCGTCCTTTTCACTCAACATGGTCTCAACCAGCTTTCTTGTGTCTTGTTCGATCTTCTCTCCTACTACACCCGCCTGGTCAAACACCCCTGACGTCTCACGTCTTTATTGCCAGAATGAGAGTCCTGCACCTTGCTGCTACGATCCACATAGGGAACGAAGAGGGATGAAGCTGAAAGCAACTCCTCGCTCCTTGATGGTATCGAGGTTTTGGTTGAGCGCCTTGATGCGGGTGCCGATTTCGTGGGCATGGGAGGGATTCCACATGCAGAAGAGCAAGGGGTTGAAGCACCCCACATCTAGTTTGGATGGACCCAGCTCCATGGCCTTGAGCTGGCAGAGGTCGAGGATGTCGGTAGCTTCATACATGGCGCGCTTGAGCTGGCCCACCCACTCTTGGACGCTCTGTCAGTGATGTTTCTCCTATCAGCATCGGCGAGGAAGTTCTTGAGGTCCCTAAGCTTGACATCCATCTTGTCGATCTCATCTCTGACTCCAAGAAGCATGTGCACCTCTTCGGTCACCATCTTCGTGAGCATGTTTTGCACGTATGATGCAAAGGCATCCAGGACCATGGCCATTTCCGCTGCGTTTTGCTTGCTGCAATAAAGACCAATCAACACCACATCGTTATCACTCCCCAACACTCTGCGGCTAAGGAATAATTACTAGTCTATATCTATATACCACTATATAGTGTGCCAATAACTTCAAATATAGCCGTTGGATATGCTCAATCCAAGCATTATCATCCGTCGGATAATGTTTTCAACTCATAGGATTCTGCCACATGGCCTTCTAATTGAACCCCCAACACTATCATCTCATGTGTTCTAGAAGCATCTAGCCACATGCTTACCTATAGTACTCTAACAAAAGGAGACTAGAATAATATGGATTCTAGAGAGGTAAGAACTAAGTTGGATCTTGTCCAATACGATTCTAGGAAAGGAAATACATATTCAACTGTATATTTCCATGCTTTTTATATACTCCCTCCCTTCATAAATATAAGTCTTTGAAGAAATTTTGCTATGGACCACATACGGAGCAAAATGAGTGAATCTATACTCTAAAATGCATCTATATACATCCATATGTGGTTCACAATGGAATCCATAGAAAGACTTTTCTTTAGGAACGGAGGAAGTACTTATTAAATGATGTGCAGAGCACATACAATTTACTAGTAGAAACCGGGGGGTTTAAATAAATGACAGCACGTTGGAACTAATGCTGAAGTGATAAACATGAGGAACAAGTTATAATTAAGCATGAGAAATGGCAAGAAGAATAGGTAGGCTCAATCTTATCTACCTTCTAATTGGATTGGTGCATGGGAGAAGAGCTTGTGTATCCTTGAGGTCGTTGCCGCCTCCATCGCGGTTTTCGTTGCATCGTTGTTGAGTCGAGTACTCCAGCTAGCAGGGAGGAAGCGCGGGTGAGAGGGGGCAGAGAAGCGGGGAGGCGGCGCTTGGAGAAGATCCCATCCAAGCAGGAAGGAGGCGGGGGTTGGAGGAGGTCTGAGCGGCGGACAGCTAGCGAGGCTTGTAATGGAGATCTGAGCAGCAGCCACCAGCCAAGCGGCGCATAATGGAGGCAGCAGGGAGTGAAGACTGTGGGGGCGAGGGCCGGTGAGGAATGATTGAGGAGCGGCGACACTTCATGCTGAGCAGGCATTCGAAGAAGATTTCCTTCTCTTCTTTGGTAAGAGCGTAGCTGGCCTGACCCTGATGTATGCCATCTTTTCCGTGCATACTTTGCTGGTCCTTCCATGCCTCTGGTGTATCTTTTGTCTTCCCATACACGCCCAAAAAGCCAAGCAGGGTCACGCAAAGATTCTTCATCACGTGCATCACGTCGATTGCGGAGCGGACCTCTAGGTCTTTCCAATATGGCAGGTCCCAAAATATAGATTTCTTCTTCCACATGGGTGCGCGTCCGTCAGTGTCCTTGGGAACAGGTTGTCCGCTAGGACCCTTTCCAAAGATTACCTTCAAATCCTTGACCATATCATGTACATCAGCACCAGTACGGTGGCGAGGCTTCGTCCGGTGATCCGCCTCACCTTTGAAATGCTTGCCTTTCTTGCTTACGGGATGCCTTGTCAGAAGAAATCGATGATGTCCCAGGTACACATTCTTCCTGTTGGAAATATGCCCTAGAGGCAATAATAAAATGGTTATTATTATATTTCTTTGTTCATGATAATTGTCTGTTGTTCATGCTATAATTGTATTATCCGGAAATCGTAATACATGTGTGAATACATAGACCACAACATGTCCCTAGTGAGCCTCTAGTTGACTAGCTCGTTGATCAACAGATAGTCATGGTTTCCTGACTATGGACATTGGATGTCATTGATAACGGGATCACATCATTAGGAGAATGATGTGATGGACAAGACCCAATCCTAAGCATAACACAAAGATCGTGTAGTTCGTTTTGCTAGAGCTTTTCCAAATGTCAAGTATCATTTCCTTAGACCATGAGATTGTGCAACTCCCGGATACCGTAGGAGTGCTTTGGGTGTGCCAAACGTCACAACGTAACTGGGTGGCTATAAAGGTGCACTACGGATATCTCCGAAAGTGTCTGTTGGGTTGGCACGAATCGAGACTGGGATTTGTCACTCCGTATGACGGAGAGGTATCTCTGGGCCCACTGGGTAAGCATCATCATAATGAGCTCAATGTGACCAAGTGTCTGGTCACGGAATCATGCATTACGGTAGGAGTAAAGTGACTTGCCGGTAATGAGACTAAACAAGGTATTGGGATACCGACGATCGAGTCTCGGGCAAGTAACGTACCGATTGACAAAGGGAATTGTATATGGCGTTAATTGAATCCTCGACATCGTGGTTCATCCGATGAGATCATCGAGGAGTATGTGGGAGCCAACATGGGTATCCAGACCCCGATGTTGGTTATTGACCGGAGAGGCATCTCGGTCATGTCTGCATATCTCTCGGACCCATAGGGTCTACACACTTAAGGTTCGGTGACGCTAGGGTTGTAGAGATATTAGTATGCAGCAAACCAAAAGTTGTTCGGAGTCCCGGATGAGATCCCAGACGTCACGAGGAGTTTCGGAATGGTCCGGAGGTGAAGAATTACATATAGGAAGTGCTGTTTCGGCCATCGAGAGAGTTTCGGGAGTCACCGGTATTGTATCGGGACCACTGGAAGGGTCCCGGGGGTCCACCGGGTGGGGCCACCTATCCCGGCGGGCCCCATGGGCTGAAGTGGGAGGGGAACCAGCCCCTGGTGGGCTGGTGCCCCCCCCCTTTGGGCCCCCCCTGTGCCTAGGGTTGGGAACCCTAGGGGAGGGGGCGCCTCCACTTGCCTTGGGGGGCAAGTTCCCCCCTTGCCCGCCGTCCTCCCTAGGAGATCCCATCTCCTAGGGCCGGCGCCCCCCTGGGGACCCTATATAAAGAGGGGGGAGGGAGGGCAGCCGCACCCTTGCCCCTGGCGCCTCCCTCCCCCCTTGCTACAGCTCTCCCTCCCGCATACGCTTGGCGAAGCCCTGCCGGATCCCTGCTGCATCCACCACCACGCCGTCGTGCTGCTGGATCTTCATCAACCTCTCCTTCCCCCTTGATGGATCAAGAAGGAGGAGACGTCACGCTAACCGTACGTGTGTTGAACGCGGAGGTGCCGTCCGTTTGGTGCTAGGATCTCCGGTGATTTGGATCACGACGTGTACGACTCCCTGAACCCCGTTCTCTTGAACGCTTCTGCTCGCGATCTACAAGGGTATGTAGATGCAATCCTCTCTCTCATTGCTGGATGAACTCATAGATTGATCTTGGTGAACGTAGGAATTTTTTTATTTTATGCAACGTTCCCCAACAGTGGCATCATGAGCCAGGTCTATGCGTAGTTCTCTTTGCACGAGTAGAACACAATTTGTTATGGGCGTAGATATTGTCAACTTTCTTGCCACTACTAGTCTTATTTTGCTTCAGCGGTATTGTGGGATGAAGCGGCCCGGACTGACCTTACATGTACGCTTACGTGAGACAGGTTCCACCGACTGACATGCACTAGTTGCATAAGGTGGCTAGTGGGTGTCTGTCTCTCCCACTTTAGTTGGAGCGGATTCGATGAAAAGGGTCCTTATGAAGGGTAAATAGAAGTTGGCAAATCACGTTGTGGCTTTAACGTAGGTAAGAAAACGTTCTTGCTAGATCACCTATAGAAGCCACGTAAAAACTTGCAACAACAATTAGAGGACGTCTAACTTGTTTTTGCAGCAAGTGTTTTGTGATGTGATATGGCCAAAGTTGTGATGAATGATGAATGATATATATGTGATGTATGAGATCATGTTCTTGTAATAGGAATCACGACTTGCATGTCGATGAGTATGACAACCGGCAGGAGCCATAGGAGTCGTCTTTATTTTTGTATGACCTGCGTGTCATTGAGAAATGCCATGTAAATTACTTTACTTTATTGCTAAACGCGTTAGCCATAGTAGTAGAAGTAATAGTTGGCGAGCAACTTCATGGAGACACGATGATGGAGATCATGGTGTCATGCCGGTGACGAAGATGATCATGGAGCCCCGAAGATGGAGATCAAAGGAGCTATATGATATTGGCCATATCATGTCACTACTATGATTGCATGTGATGTTTATCATGTTTTTCATCTTGTTTACTTAGAACGATGGTAGTAAGTAAGATGATCCCTCATAATAATTTCAAGAAAAGTGTTCCCCCTAGCTGTGCACCGTTGCGAAGGTTCGTCGTTTCGAAGCACCACGTGATGATCGGGTGTGATAGATCCTAACGTTCGAATACAACGGGTGTAAGCCAGATTTACACACGCAATACACTTAGGTTGACTTGACGAGCCTAGCATGTACAGACATGGCCTCGGAACACGGAAGACCGAAAGGTCGAGCATGAATCGTATAGAAGATACGGTCAACATGAAGATGTTCACCGATGTTAACTAGTCCGTCTCACGTGATAATCGGACACGGCCTAGTTGACTCGGATCATGTTTCACTTAGATGACTAGAGGGATGTCTGTCTAAGTGGGAGTTCATTAAATAGTTTGATTAAGATGAACTTAATTATCATGAACTTAGTCTAAAATCTTTACAATATGTCTTGTAGATCAAATGGCCAACGCTCATGTCCACCTGAACTTCAACGCATTCCTAGAGAAAACCAAGCTGAAAGATGATGGCAGCAACTATATGGACTGGGTCCGGAACCTGAGTATCATCCTCATAGCAGCCAAGAAAGATTATGTCCGAGAAGCGCCGCTAGGTGAAGCACCAATCCCAGAGAACCAAGACGTTATGAACGCTTGCAGTCTCGTGGTGATGATTACTCCCTCGTTCAGTGCGGCATGCTTTACAGCTTAGAACCGGGGCTCCAAAAGCGTTTTGAGCAACACGGAGCAGATGAGATGTTCGAGGAGCTGAAAATGGTTTTCCAAGCTCATGCCCGGGTCGAGAGATATGAAGTCTCCGACAAATTCTTCAGCTATAAGATGGAGGAAAATAGTTCTGTCAGTGAGCACATACTCAAGATGTCTGGGTTGCACAACCGCTTGACTCAGCTAGGAGTTAACCTCCCGAATGACGCGGTCATTGACAGAATCCTCCAGTCGCTTCCACCGAACTACAAGAGCTTTGTGATGAACTTCAATATGCAGGGGATGGAAAAGACCATTCCTGAGGTATATTCAATGCTGAAATCAGCAGAGGTAGAGATCAAAAAGGAACATCAAGTGTTGATGGTGAATAAAACCACTAAGTTCAAGAAGGGCAAGGGTAAGAAGAACTTCAAGAAGGATGGCAAGGAAGTTGCGGCTACCGTAAGCCGATTACTGGGAAGAAGTCAAGCAATGGACCCAAGCCTGAGACTGAGTGCTTTTATTGCAAGGGAAATGGTCACTGGAAGCGGAACTGCCCCAAGTACTTAGCGGACAAGAAGGCCGGCAAAACCAAAGGTATATGTGATATACATGTAATTAATGTGTACCTTACCAGTGCTCGTAGTAGCTCCTGGGTGTCATATTTGTAACTCAAAGCAGGAGCTGCACAATAAGCGGAGACTGGCGAAGGACGAGGTGACGATGCGCGTCGGGAATGGTTCCAAGATCGATGTGATCGCCGTCGGCACGCTACCTCTACATTTACCTACAGGATTAGTTTTGAACCTCAATAATTGTTATTTAGTACCAGCTTTGAGCATGAACATTGTATCAGGATCTCGTTTAATTCGAGATGGCTACTCATTTAAATCCGAGAATAATGGTTGTTCTATTTATAGGAGTGATATGTTTTATGGTCATGCCTCGCTGGTGAATGGTTTATTCTTAATGAATCTCGAGTGTAATGTTACACATATTCATAGTGTGAATACCAAAAGATGTAAAGTTGATAACGATAGTCCCACATACTTGTGGCACTGCCGCCTTGGTCACATTGGTGTCAAGCGCATGAAGAAGCTCCATGCTGATGGACTTTTAGAGTCTCTAGATTATGAATCGTTTGACACATGCAAGCCATGCCTCATGGGCAAGATGACCAAGACTTCGTTCTCCGGAACAATGGAGCGAGCGACCAACTTATTGGAAATTATACATACTGATGTGTGCGGTCCAATGAGTGTTGAGGCTCGCGGAGGATATCGTTATGTTCTCACTCTCACTGATGACTTGAGTAGATATGGGTATGTCTACTTGAAGAAACACAAGTATGAGACCTTTGAAAAGTTCAAGGAATTTCAGAATGAGGTAGAGAATCAACATGACCGAAAGATAAAGTTCCTACGATCAGATCGTGGGGGAGAATATTCAAGTCACAAATTTGGTACGCACTTAAGAAAATGTGGAATCGTTTCACAACTCATGCCGCCTGGAACACCTCAGCGAAATGGTGTGTCCGAACATCATAATCGCACTCTATTGGATATAATGTGATCTATGATGTCACTTACTAATTTACCGCTATCATTTTGGGGATACGCTCTAGAGACAGCTACATTCACTTTAAATAGGGCACCGTCTAAATCCATTGAGACGACACCATATGAATTATGGTTTGGGAAGAAACCTAAGCTGTCGTTTCTAAAAGTTTGGGGATGTGATGCTTATGTCAAGAAACTTCAACCTGAGAAGCTCGAACCCAAGTCGGAAAAATGCGTATTCATAGGATACCCTAAGGAAACCATAGGGTATACATTCTACTTAAGATCCGAAGGCAAGATCTTTGTTGCCAAGAACGGGTCCTTTCTGGAGAAAGAGTTTCTCTCGAAAGAATTAAGTGGGAGGAAAGTAGAGCTTGATGAAGTACTACCTCTTGAAACGGTGAGTAGCGCAACTCAGGAAAATGTTCCTGTGGTGCCAGCACCGAGAAGAGAGGAAGTTAATGATGATGATCAAGATACTTTGGATCAAGCTCCTACTGAACTTCGAAGGTCCACAAGGACACGTTCCGCACCAGAGTGGTATGGCAACCCTGTCTTGGAAATCATGTTGTTAGACAACGGTGAACCTTCGAACTATGAAGAAGCGATGGTGGGCCCAGATTCCAACAAATGGCTTGAAGCCATGCAATCCGAGATAGGATCCATGTATGAAAACAAAGTGTGGACTTTGACAGACTTGCCCGACGATCGGCGAGCAATAGAAAACAAATGGATCTTTAAGAAGAAGACGGACGCGGGTGGTAATGTTACCATATATAAAGCTCGACTTGTCGCTAAGGGTATCGACAAGTTCAAGGGATTGACTACGATGAGACATTTTCTCCCGTAGCGAAGCTGAACTCCGTCCGAATCATGTTAGCAATTGCCGCATATGAGATATGGCAGATGGACGTCAAAATGGCATTCCTTAATGGTCACCTTAAGGAAGAACTGTATATGATGCAGCCGGAAGGTTTTGTCGACCCTAAGAATGCTAACAAGGTATGCAAGCTCCAGCGCTCCATCTATGGGCTGGTGCAAGCATCTCGGAGTTGGAACATTCGCTTTAATGAGATGATTAAAGTGTTTGGGTTTATGCAGACTTATGGAGAAGCCTGCGTTTACAAGAAAGTGAGTGGGAGCTCTGTAGCATTTCTCATATTATATGTGGATGACATACTTTTGATGGGAAATGATATAGAACTTTTGGACAACATAAAGGCCTACTTGAATAAGTGTTTTTCAATGAAGGACCTTGGAGAAGCTGCTTACATATTAGGCATCAAAATCTATAGAGATAGATCAAGACGCCTCATAGGTCTTTCACAAAGCAAATACCTTGATAAGATATTGAAGAAGTTCAATATGGATCAGTCCAAGAAAGGGTTCTTGCCTGTATTGCAAGGTGTAAAATTGAGCTCAGCTCAATGCCCGACCACGGCAGAAGATAAAGAAGAGATGAGTGTCATCCCCTATGCCTCAGCCATAGGGTCTATCATGTATGCCATGACCTGTACCAGACCTGATATAAACCTTGCCGTAAATTTGGTAGGAAGGTACCAAAGTAATCCCGGCAAGGAACACTGGACAGCGGTCAAGAACATCCTTAAGTACCTGAAAAGGACTAAGGACATGTTTCTCGTACATGAAGGTGACGAAGAGCTCATCGTAAAGGGTTACGTCGACGCTAGCTTCGACACAGATCTGGATGACTCTAAGTCACAAACCGGATACGTGTATTTTTTGAATGGTGGGGCAGTAAGCTGGTGCAGTTGCAAGCAAAGCATCGTGGCGGGATCTACATGTGAAGCGGAGTACATGGCAGCCTCGGAGGCAGCGCATGAAGCAATCTGGGTGAAGGAGTTCATCACCGACCTAGGAGTCATACCCAATGCGTCGGGGCCGATCACACTCTTCTGTGACAACACTGGAGCTATTGCACTTGCCAAGGAGCCCAGGTTTCACAAGAAGACCAGGCACATCAAGCGTCGCTTTCAACTCCATCCGTGAAAATGTTTAAGATGGAGACATAGATATTTGTAAAGTACATACGGACCTGAATGTAGCAAATTCGTTGACTAAACCTCTCCCTAGGGCAAAACATGATCAACACCAGAATGCAATGGGTGTTCGATTCATCACAATGTAACTAGAATATTGACTCTAGTGCAAGTGGGAGACTGTTGGAAATATGCCCTAGAGGCAATAAAATGGTTATTATTATATTTCTTTGTTCATGATAATTGTCTGTTGTTCATGCTATAATTGTATTATCCGGAAATCGTAATACATGTGTGAATACATAGACCACAACAAGTCCCTAGTGAGCCTCTAGTTGACTAGCTCGTTGATCAACAGATAGTCATGGTTTCCTGACTATGGACATTGGATGTCATTGATAACGGGATCACATCATTAGGAGAATGATGTGATGGCAAGACCCAATCCTAAGCAATGCACAAAGATCGTGTAGTTTGTTTCGCGCTAGAGCTTTTCCAAATGTCAAGTATCATTTCCTTAGACCATGAGATTGTGCAACTCCCGGATACCGTAGGAGTGCTTTGGGTGTGCCAAACGTCACAACGTAACTGGGTGGCTATAAAGGTGCACTACGGGTATCTCCAAAAGTGTCTGTTGGGTTGGCACGAATCGTGACTGGGATTTGTCACTCCGTATGACGGAGAGGTATCTCTGGGCCCACCCATTAATGCATCATCATAATGAGCTCAATGTGACCAAGTGTCTTGTCACGGGATCATGCATTACGGTACGAGTAAAGTGACTTGCTGGTAACGAGACTAAACGAGGTATTGGGATACCGACGATCGAGTCTCGGGCAAGTAACATACCAATTGACAAAGGGAATTGTATACGGGGTTAATTGAATCCTCGACATCGTGGTTCATCTAATGAGATCATCGAGGAGTATGTGGGAGCCAACATGGGTATCCAGATCCCGCTGTTGGTTATTGACCGGAGAGGCGTCTCGGTCATGTCTGCATATCTCCGAACCCGCACGGTCTGCACACTTAAGGTTCGGTGGCGCTAGGGTTGTAGAGATATTAGTATGCAGCAAACCGAAGTTGTTGTTGAGTCCGGATGAGATCCGGATGTCACGAGGAGTTCCGGAATGGTCCGGAGGTGAAGAATTATATATAGGAAGTGCTGTTTCGGCCATCGGGAGAGTTTTAGGGGTCACCGGTATTGTACCGGGACCACCGAAGGGTCCCGGGGGTCCACCGGGTGGGGCCACCTATCCCGGTGGGCCCCATGGGCTGAAGTGGGAGGGGAACCAGCCCCTGGTGGTCTGGTGCAGCCCCCCTTTGGGCCCCCCTGCGCCTAGGGTTGGGAACCCTAGGGGAGGGGGCGCCTCCACTTGCCTTGGGGGGCAAGTTCCCCCCTTGGCCGCCCCCCCTCCCCCTAGGAGATTCCATCTCCTAGGGCCGGCGCCCCCCTGGGGACCCTATATAAAGAGGTGGGAGGGAGGGCAGCCGCACCCTTGCCCCTGGCGCCTCCCTTCCCCCTTACTACACCTCTCCCTCCCGCAGACGCTTGGCGAAGCCCTGCCGGATCCCTACTGCATCCACCACCACGCCGTCATGCTGCTGGTTATTCATCAACCTCTCCTTCCCCCTTGCTGGATCAAGAAGGAGGAGACGTCACGCTGACCGTACGTGTGTTGAACGCGGAGGTGCCGTCCGTTCGACGCTAGGATCTCCGGTGATTTGGATCATGACGTGTACGACTCCCTCAACCCCGTTCTCTTGAACGCTTCCGCTCGCGATCTACAAGGGTATGTAGATGCACTCCTCTCTCTCGTTGCTGGATGAACTCATAGATTGATCTTGGTGAACGTAGGAAATTTTTATTTTATGCAACGTTCCCCAACACTTCCTACAACTATCCAAATATATACTGTCGGTATCATCCAAACAGTGCGTGCATCCGCTGTATCCCTTGTTTGTCTGTCCTGAAAGGTTACTGAGAGCAGGCCAATCATTGATGGTCACGAACAGCAACGCCTTTAGGTCAAATTCTTCCTGTCCATGCTCATTCCACGCACGTACACCTGTTCCATTCCAGAGTTGTAATAGTTCTTCAACTAATGGCCTTAGATACACATCAATGTCGTTGCCGGGTTGCTTAGGGCCTTGGATGAGCACTGGCATCATAATGAATTTCCGCTTCATGCACAACCAAGGAGGAAGGTTATACAAACATAGAGTCACATGCCACGTGCTATGGTTGCTGCTCTGCTCCCCAAAAGGATGAATGCCATCTGTGCTTAGACCAAACCATACGTTCCTTGGGTCACCTGCAAACTCCTCCCAGTACTTTCTCTCGATTTTTCTCCACTGCGAACCGTCAGCGCGTACTCTCAACTTTCCGTCTTTCTTACGGTCTTCTGCGTGCCACTGCATCGCCTTCACATGCTCTTTGTTTTGGAACAAACGTTTCAACCGTGGTATTATAGGAGCATACCACATCACCTTGGCAGGAATCTTCTTCCTGGGGCGCTCACCCTCGACATCACCAGGGTCATCGCGACTGATCTTATAACGCAATGCACCGCATACCGGGCAAGTGTTCAAATCCTCGTACTCACCGCGGTAGAGGATGCAGTCATTAGGGCATGCATGTATCTTTTGCACCTCTAACCACAGAGGGCAGACAGCCTTCTTTGCTTCATACGTATTCTCGGGCAATTCATTGTCCTTTGGAAGTATATTCTTTATCATTACCAGCAACTTTCCAAATCCCTTGTCAGATACACCATTCTCCGCCTTCCATTGCAGCAATTCAAGTGTGGTGCCCAACTTTTATTTGTCAGCTTCGCAATTTGGGTACAACAATTTCTTGTGATCCTCTAACATGCGCTGCAACTTCGTCCTCTCCAGATCACTTGTGCAGTTTCTCTTTGCATCGGCAATGGCCCGACCTAGATCATCAGCGGGCTCATCTGATGCCTCTTCTTCAGCTTCTTCCCGCATTGTCGGCTCAGCTTCTTCCCCCATTGTTGTATCATCGTATTCAGGGAACACATGGCCAGGATAGCCGTCATCGTCCTCTTCTTCTTCATTGTCTTCCATCATAACCCCTATTTCTCCGTACTTGGTCCAAACATTATAGTGGGGCATGAAACCAGACTTAAATAGGTGGACGTGAATGGTTTTTGACGTAGAGTAACTGTGACCATTCTTACAGCCAGCACATGGACAAGGCATAAAACCATCCGCCCGCTTGTTTGCCTCAGCGGCCCGCAGAAAAGTATGCACGCCATTAATGAACTCGGGAGAGCATCGGTCATCATACATCCATTGTCGGCTCATCGTCATTGCACAACACCGAATAGACCAAATTAATACAAGTTCATACATAAAGTTCATATACAGCACTTAATTAAATGCAACATACAAATAACTCTCTAGCTAAAGAATTTAAATGCAACAACAAATGCGATCAAGATCGCAACTAAGGTAACAATTGATCCAACAACATAATGATACCAAGCCACACTATCAATGACATATTTTCTAATCTTTCTAATCTTCAACCTCATTTTCTCCATCTTGATCTTGTGATCATCGACGACATCGACAACATGCAACTCCAATTCCATCTTCTCCCCCTCAATTCTTTTCAATTTTTCTTTCAAATACTCGTTTTCTCTTTCAACTAAATTTAACCTCTCGACGATAGGGTCGGTTGGAATTTCCGGTTCATATACCTCCTAGATAAAAATATCTATGTCAACTTGATGGGCATAATTTGTCATAAACACGAAATGCAACAACTAGTTTTAAAAGAGAATATACCACATCCAAATCATAACAAGGACGAGGGCCGATGGGGACGGATATCAAAACCATGGCACTATGTATAACAAACAACGTATGAGTAAGATAATTATACGAGTAACTATATATCCAAATCACACAAACATCAATTTGATAATGTAAAACATTCATGAACAAGAGCCTCACCACAAGGTGGTGCCGGCGACGGGATGGTGTGGGCGATCGATTTAGAAGGCACTAAGTAAACCACACCTACATATGCAAACTAAGTGTTATTTTTGACCTCAAATTGCATATAAATCAAATACTAGCAAATATAATTCGTCCCAAATTAATCACTATACAAAGCATTGCAAGAGCTAATCTAGCAATGAGAGTTGAAAGGACAAAGTTGCTAACCTTTGTGATCATTTGAATGGATGGGGGCCTTCAAATCTTCACAAATTTTGGGCAAAATTTGTGAGGAGCTCGAGGAAGGGAGGGGAAGAACAGAGGAAGTGAGGGAAAAGGGGAAGAACAGAGTGGCTCGGGTGGACGAAGGGTTTATGTACGTCGACCTTTAGTACCGGTTCGTGCCACGAACCGGTACTAAAGGTGCTGGACGGGCCCCAGACTGACAACACCCTGCCACCACTCTCTTTAGCACCGGTTCGTGGCACGAACCGGTGCTAAAGGTTCGCCACGAACTGGTACTAATGAGAACGGCCGGCTAGTCGTTGGAACCGGCACTAATGGACACATTAGTGCCGGCTCAAAATCAAACCGGCACTAATGTGTCTCAGATTTGCCCCTTTTTCTACTAGTGTGTGGGGCGGGGGCCGGTGAGAAATGATTGAGGAGCGGCGGCACTTTCACGGTGCAGATTCCACTGCTTCTCTCTCTCTCTCTCTCTCTTAGGAAAAACTGCTTCTTCCTCTTTTTTTTTGGGAAAACTGCTTCTTCCTCTCGGTGATGGAGGGAGAGAGAGAGACTACGGGACTAGCTGGGCCGGCCCAGCTACTGGTGATTAGTAACCTTCCTATTTTCCTTACTCAATACTACTCCCTTCGTTCCTAAATATATGTCTTTTTAGAGATTCCAACAAACGACTACATACAGATCAAAATGAGTGAATCTACACTCTAGAATATGTCTACATACATCCGTATGTTGTAGTCCATTTGAAATGTCTAAAAAGACTTATATTTAGAAACGTAGGGAGTAGTAATTGTTGATTGATTTTTAATAAAGTCCCTAGTTACCCGTCAAAAAAAACTAGTAATTGTTACTTTTTCCTCAAAAACCCACTCAAGAAAAGAATCTCCCCCTAAAATAATGTTTCCTAAAAAAAATTAATTGTTACCATGGATGTCCACATTTCTTATATTTCTTTAAAAAAAATGTCATCTTTTGATTCATACTATTTTTCGAACAATTCATGAACCCTATCTCGATGCATATACCCCTCTAAGCTCTAACGAAGTTGATATACAGAAAGTGGCCAATGTCGACCAAACAACCTGATGATCCGATAATTAGTCTATGTCCAACCATTATATAGTGTACGAATAACTTCGAATATTGGCTGTTGGATGAAGCCAATCCGATGGTATAGAGGTGGAAAATCGATGTATTTCAAGTGGGCATTCCTCTGCTGTCACCATCCAGGAAAAGACCATACACTCACTCATACCATGCATTTACTATTTTCCAGTTACTTTGCATCGCATGTGAGATTCTGAATTCATATGCATTCTCAAGTTGTTGGTAGCTTCATTCATCCAGTTATCCATACAAACTTCAGAATTTACATGTTCCTATCTATGGTTGCTTTCTTAGCTGTTGATTGCTTTTCTCACCACATGCTCTGAACCATGTCTAGGCATTTGTATGTCAAGAGCGATGTTTACGGTTTTGGAGTCGTGATGTTGGAGATGTTGTCCGGTAAGCCGACGCTGACACTAGTGCAGAACCGGGCTTTAGCACCGGTTCGTAAGGCCCTTTAGTGCCGGTTCTGCAACCGACACTAAAGGGTGGGGCTTATGCCCCCCCCCCCTTAGTATCTGTTCAACACGAACCGCCACTAAAGGGCCACCATGTGGCACGAGCCAGCGCCGGGGGCGGGGAGACCATTAGTACCGGTTGATAACACCAACCGTACTAGAAGGTTTAGGGGTTTTCAATTTTTTTTAATTTTGTGTTTTCCATTTAATTTTCTTATGGACCCTCAATTCGAGGGACATCACAACTCCAAACAATCCCACCAGGCGGCGCAGCTGACGCTGAACTGCCTTGCCGGTGAGCCCAGGAGCAGTCTGTCGATGAAGGAGGTCCTCGAGAAGCTCGAGCAGATCGAGGCACTGAAGAGCCGGACAAGGGAGGCAAGAGGAGGGAGCGGGACGTCATCCAGGGACCGCGCCCACGGACGCTCTGCTGCGGTGCACTAGCGGTCATCACCACAGGCCAACGGCGATGGGCGCCGTGGTTCGAGGGCCACCAACGGCCACGCCACGAAGGCACGATGATCCCCAATCTGTTTTGGTGACTTGACTTGTTCCAAGTTGCAGTAGCTGAAGTTGCATATGAATCATCAGTGTGAATGATGTGATTGTGCCAACCAGTTGTGAACCCTATTAAAAGTTGGCCGGCAATGTTGATTTCACAAGTCAAAGCAAATCAACAAGTCTAGATTCTGCTGTCTCCAACCAACCAACCAACCAACCAACTGACCAAAAGAAAGGAAGATGAATATGTTTTACTAGTGATGATGGAGTTTCATGGGAAGAATTGACTTCAGACACTAGCCTTGCTCTGTTAAGATTAGGGCATTTTTCTTTAATTTTGCTCTTATCAATTGATTATAATAGTTAATACTGTTAAATGGCCCTCACTGGCCTGAAGTTTGAGCTAGTTTATTCTTGTTTATTTTACATGAAAGAATAACACTTGTTATACACATTTCTGTTATTTTATTTTATTTTATTTTTTTGCATTGTGGGATTCATCCTTGTATTGAATAAAGATTACTGCCCCAAACACCTGTCATAGACACAGAGGACTCCCTGCCATTATGTATTCATGTTTGCAAATTCTTCAGTCATAGATACTCGGCATGCAGCGTACACAAGCTCAGCTAAATACAGAGTACATAAACTTTTCTTTGCCAAAACTATCAAAATATTGAACTACAATTCATGGTGCGGCATCGAAATTGCATTCAGAAGCTCCAACCAGAAGCTACAATTCAGAAGCTTCCCTTCCACCTGATCAAATCAAGATTTTAGTAATATAGTATATCAAGATGTTTTTTCTTTACCATGCACAGTACAGCTGCTGACTTTTATGGTCAAAATACAGTAACAGTACAGAGGGAAGATACAGTCTCAGTTAACATGCAATTGTTTGCTTGGCACATTACCATTCTTTCAAACTGATGCAATTAATATATATACCCAATCAATCTAAGCCGCTAAAGATTCTCATTTACATTAATGCGGCAAATCAAAAGAACAAACCAATAAGAGAAGTGTGATATTGGCGGATCGAGGGAATAATAAGATTTGAAGCTTTCAGTAGATAAAAACAAGATTGGAAGCACACCATGGTAGCAGTAATACCTAGAATGAATTTTCTTTTTTACATAATGATCTTCTGGCTAGCATTGTCTCTCTCCCTCTGCTATTCTTGTCTGCCCTTCTTCTTACTTGTTTAATGGTCACTTTAAGCAGAAGATGTCAGAACTTTACAGAAATCAGGAATATGAAGAAATCAGGAAGCAACAGAAACCAACCTGCTAAGTGTGTACTGAGAAATAAGATCCGTGTATAAGCCGCAAGTTCCTCATCACTGCTAAACCCTATTACTGATGGTTGTCTATATCCTCACGATTCCCTCAGATTATCAGAACATGCACTGGCTTCTATGTTGGCAGGTTTTGCTTTTGCAGGGAAGCATCAATTGCATCCTATTTACTCCCTCCGTTCGGAATTACTTGTCTCGGAAATGGATGTATCTAGAACTAAAATACGTCTAGATACATCCATTTCTGAGACAAGTAATTCCGAACGGAGGGAGTACTTTGTAGCGGATAGTCAGATATTAGTGCAAGAGAAAGACACATGATATCTTCTCTCCACTCCAAGCAGTTACATTGGAGCATTAAGCTAAACCTGGGCAAACGTCGGGCCGGGCCGGGTTTCGGGCCGGGCTTGTAAAAGCCCGACCTTCATTTCTCAAGCCCGAGCCCGGCCCGAAGCCCGAAATACTCCATATTTTCAAGCCCGAGCCCGGCCCGAAATCTAGCCCGAAGCCCGAAAGCCCGGCCCGAATGCTGTTTTTTAGTACGCGCATGTGCAAGCCCGGCCCGAAATACAGAAAAAATGAAGCCCGAGCCCGGCCCGAACTATCTTTCGGGCTGCAAAACAAAGCCCGAGCCCGGCCTGAATGTCAAGCCCGGGCCGGGCTCGGGCCGGGTCGTCGGGCCGGGCTGCCCATGCCCGGGTTTACATTAAGCACGTTCTAGCTCAAACTTTGACATGATTAGTAAACTGGAACATTTACTGATTAACATAGCACTTCCTGAGAAAAGCCAATGAAGCTGCTCATGGTCATCAACTAGTCAATGGAGAAGCAGGAATCCAAATGTTAGAATACAATCAGCAGATCACTCTTACTTCTTGTCATGGTTTGTATCATAGTTATCTATCCAGTTTGCAACTACTCAATATGTTTAAGATCAAAGACCTGTAGGATCATTTGCTTATAAAGGAAGTCCCCGCTTTAGGGGAAGTACAATCATAGGCTAGAACTATTTTTTTGTTTGGAATAGACTGGAGCATAGGCAGGGAGACATTGACCTCACTACAATTTGACATTTATTTAGGAAATCCATTTGTAGAATTGATAGTACCACCAATGGAAAGGTTGGGGTTTCAAGTGTTGTTCAATAGAGAAGATAGAAGTATAAACAAATCATATCCAATGAAAAAGTATAAATGCATTTTAACATGAATTTTCCAAAGCATACAAAACAGATCACCTTTCCATATATGGACACAGCGGTCTTCACTGCCACTAGCAAACAGAGCAGACGAATGTGCATCCACAGAATATACAAGAGAAGTGTGCCCAATCATCTCCAACAGGGGCTGGCTGGTTAATGCCCATAATTTGATAGTTCTGTGGCCAACCAAAATATCATGTGTATGAATAAACTGACAGTGGTTGTAAACTCGAAGAGCAGAATAGATGCACATAAATGTAAAAAATGATAATAAAAATATTAAGAGGCAAGTTGCTTACAGCAGTCGATGGCTCCAGTTGTTTCTTGGTGCACAGGCTGCACGGGAAAATTGTGAAGCAACAAACTCAACATCTCATATATTTCATCCATCCTTGGGTGTGACCCATCCTCTGTATTGAAAGAGTGCACCTCATTCTTCACCTCGATCCAGCTCCAACCAGGGACTTTGCTTAATCCTTTATTCTTCATTTCCTTCTGCACGATTGCTCTATCACTCCACATCCCAAGACCAGAATACATGCTGGAGAGGAGAACATAGGTGGAGTGCTGTCTAGGCTCTGACTCCAATAGATGGCTGGCCACATCACTTGCTAGTTCTATATTCCCATGGATTCTGCAAGCACCTAATAGGGTCATCCACACCATGGCATCTGGTTCAAATGGCATAGAGTCAATAAGCTCTTTCGCTTTGTCAAGCTGCCCAGCCCTCCCATACAGATCAATGCCACATGCATAATGCTCCATCCGAAGAGGAATTCCATACCTAATTTCCATCGTATTGAGGATTTCTGAACCTTCATCTACGAGACCAGCATGACTGCAGGCGGTAATCAGGCCAACAAATGTGATATGATCCAAAGGAACCTTAAGCTCCAGCATCTGATTGAAGAGGCTATGCACGGCTTGAGCCTGTCCATGCTGCGCATAACCAAACATCATAGAGTTCCAGGGTACAGAGCTACTCTTGTCTGCCTCCTCAAAAGACTTCATTGCATCATCCAGAATGCCGCTCTTAGAATACATGAAGATCAGCGAGCTGGAAACAAAATTGTTGGAAGCAAAACCAGAATGGATGACTAAACCGTGTATTTGTCTACCTAGCCGAAGTAAAGCAAGGTCTGAGCATGAACGCAGGGCAGCAGAGAATGCATACTCGTCAGTTCTAATATTTTCTGACTGCATACATCTGAAGAATCTCAAGGCATCGGCGCTCAAACTGTGCTGTGAATACCCAGTTAATATAGAATTCCAGGAGACGGTGTCTTTAAGCAGCAAGGAATCAAAGCACCTATATGCATCTTCCATCATGCAGTTCTCACCAAATCTAGTGTACATGGCAATTAGAGCATTGCAAACAGGCGTGACTCCTTCGAAGCCGTTCTTGAGCACCAAACCATGAACTACTGTCCCTCCGTGGTCGCGATGCTCTGCGCACGCACTTATGATACTTGTGAAACTATACATGTCAGGCTGAACTCCACTCAATTGCATCATACTAGCAAAGAATCCCATCGCCTGATGCTCCATCCCGTGGGAAGCATAAGCTGCAAGCATTGCGTTCCATGAGATCAAATCCCTTCTGTCCCCAATTTCATCAAAGATCCTTCTAGAACTTGCCAGGGCCCCACACTGTGAGTAGGCGGTGATTGCTGCATTCAACACTATCAAGCCCAATGCCGATCCATATTTAACAATCTTCCCATGCAGCTGGTGCATCAAGAAGCAACTGGACTCATCGACCACCGTGAGCAATGCAGCGAATGTTGCCTCGTCTGGACGTAACCCCTCCCTCTCCATCTTAACAAACAGCCGAACTGCTGGAGCAGCCTTCCAAGATTCCGCATAACCGGCAATGAGTGCATTCCAAGAAACAGTGTTCCGCTCCGGCATTCCATCGAACACCCGACGAGCGTCCCTCACTCGGCCACATTTGGCATACATGTGGAGCAATGCGGTCGCAGCAAAGACATTACCAGCGAGGCCGGCTTTGATAGCGAGTGAGTGCAGCTGGGCGCCGAGAGCAGGGCAGCCCAAAGCAGCAGCGGAGCGGAGAGCAGGGCCGAGGGCGAAGGTGCTGGCGGCGAGCCCCCTCGCGTGCATAGCTTGGAGGATGTGGTGTGCGGCGGAATGCGCGCCGGCGGAGACGTGCGCGGTGAGGAGGGAGTTCCAGGAGGCGGCGTCTGCGCGGGGGATTTGGTCGAACACCTGGCGCGCGGCGGCGAGGCCGAGCGGGGAGAGGGAGTAGGCCGTGAGGAGCTGGTTCCAGGGCGTTGGGGAGGTGACACCGGACTTGAGCAGCGCGGCGTGGGATTTCGCGGCGGCGGCGGCGGCGATGGTGAGGCGGCGGCGCGCGGGCATTTCTGCTCTTTTCTTGCTTTTCTTGGATGGGGAAATTGACCTCTAAACCCAACTTACTTCGCACTTGGATGGTTTGAGGCGCCCAGCTTGCCGCCGTGTGCGGTTCGCGGGACCCAACTCGCCGCCTCCGTGGACGCCCCGCCGCACGCAGCTCACGGTGCCGCCTCCGTCGTTAGGCGACAGGGCATGACACCGCGCGGCCCGCCTTACCTTCCTTCCTCTCTCTTTCTTCCATGTGAGCACCGCACGAAGGATAGGAGCGGGCGGAGGAAGTCGCCGGGAGGGAGGATAGGAGCGAGTGGCGCCGGCGGCGTGGAAGAGAGCAGACGGTGCCGGCGGGTACGCACTTTTGGTCCGCAGACGTATAGCCTGGGCCGACGTTGAGAGGGCCGAACTTTTTCTTCACCGTGTCATGCACCTTGTTTTCCATTTTTGATTTATTTTTTGAAAAAATCTAAATACATAAATTTAAATATAATAATTTTCTAATACATACAATTTAAAAATGTGTTTATACAATTGCACACTTAAAAATAAATTAGTGTAAAACAACACTTCGCTCAACTTTTGAAAAATGTTTGTGCCATTCAAAAAAAATATGACTTTTAAAAAACAGTTCACACATTTCAAAAAATGCTCGTAAGACTTTTTAAAATTCAATAAAATGTGCGAATAATTAGTATAGTTTAGTAAAAAATAGACGTACCAAAAAATGTACCTGACATTTTTAAAACACGCATTTCCAAACATATTGTGACACTAAAACAATGCTTATACAATGTAACAAAAAAGTTTGTGTAACTGAAAAGAATGTTTCTTACCACTCAAAAACATGTGTGAGATATTTGGAAAAATGTCCACGCATTTTAAAATTATGTTGATAAAACTTTGAAGAAAACAATCATACAATGTACACAAGTGTTCTCTTAGTTAAAGAAGTGTTTCATAGCATTCAAAAAAAATCAACGTGTAATTAGAAAACATTTAACACGCATTTGAAACATTTCACACATGTATTTGAAAAAAAAAATCAATCTGTACCAAAGATGTGAGCATGTACACAAAAAAATGAAAACATGTATTGAAAAAGTTCGAAATTTATTTGAAAAAAAAGGAAAATGGAAAACTGAACAAGAAAAAAGCAAAGAAAATAAAGAAACATGCAGAGAAGAAAAAGGAAAGACAGAAAATCTAATAAAAACAGAAAAGGCAAATCAAAGCAAAGCACACCAAACTGAAAGAAACCAGCAGAAAATAAAACATCGTCCACGCGCAGTAAAATCTATTGCTGGTGTTCGTGGAATTGTTGAAGGCGGGACAGAGTTCTATGTCGCATTAAGCGATAGATTGCAATGGCGGTCAAATAGGTAGGCAAATGCCCAAGCCTACGCCTTACCTATACCTATATAGTCCTCCCAATACACAAAGAAACAAAACCCTATATAAGCCTCCCAAAGCTTGCTCAATAACCTTAGTTTTTTTTTAGAATTTTTTTAAAATGAAATTCAAAAACGTTTTCTTAAAAATAATTGTTAAAACAAGTTTAAGAATTGAAAAATATAAAAATCACCGCTTATTAAAAAAATTAGTTCATATATTTTAAAAATGTTCATTTTGTTGTAAAATTTGTCGTATATTTAAAAAGTATTCACCATTTATGTAAAAAACAGTTTATGTTTAAATGAATAGGAAAGATGAAAACAGAGAAAGAAATCAAGAAATAAAAGAAACAGAAAAAACAAAACAGAAAGAGAAAAAAAATAAAAAACCAAGAGAACCAGAGAAAAACAAAACAAAACATAGAAAACTGACCGTAAATGTTTGGCCCACTCAAGCATGCACGTGTGTGTTGCCAGAAATTTGACAGTTAAGGTGTCAAATATGGTTTAACACTTACCGGCATGTTTTTAGTCCCGTATTGCAGGGAAGGCGTAATGGTAGGCAAATGTGTTTCTAACACGAAGGCGGTCTCCTGTCTGCAGAAAAGGACTCTGACCTTCAACTTCCATCTGCTGGCTGGTTCCTGAAGAATAACCTATCTAGTTGTGCAGCTAGCAGAGGCTAGATTGGCACACTGGTTCAAGTTTTTAGCAGTTCATTTGCTTGTGAATTGTGATAGGCATACAAATTCATTGTAGAGCACCGGCCAAATGAATTCAGTGTGCGGAATTTGTTATATTTTGCTTGAAATAGCGACTTAATTGGCTTTTTTTTATCACCAAGTTGTGGTAGCAGAAACTGCATATAAATCATCAGCATGAATGATGTGATGCCGGCAATGGTGATTTCTGAAGTCAAACAACCCCATTCTCCAAACCAAACATGCACTTGTCATAAAGTCACAGGGAACTGCCTGCGATTATGTTTGCAAATTCTTCAGTTTGCACCAACTTACTGATGGATGGAAAATGCAGATAGTCGGTCTCTGTGCATCTGCGCCCCATTTTTGTTTTTCTTTCAACACATAAAAGCTTATTATTGCCCGTACAGACTACATAATATTTCTCTTTTCCTAATGGATAGATGACGAAATTTAAGAAAATGTTCAACTTGAACTCATGCTGCAGCATCAAAGTAGTCGCTGCCTCCATTGCCGGGGCTTCTTTGTATTCATTCATGCATCCAAAAGCTCCAACCAGCAGGATGAAGGCCTCCCTTCCACCTGACCATACACCAGGGTTTAATATATCAAGAATTTTCATTTCCATGCATCTCTAGCTGCTAACTTCATTAACCAGATCACGCATGTTGATAAATTAAGCATTTCACAATACAGTCTTGATTGACACATTTGCAAATAGCTGTATCAATGACCATGCTATTGGGAGTTAGGTAATTAAAATATACTAAGTAACCAAGGGAGTTAATCTACCTAAAAAAAGAGAGTTAATCAGTTAAAGATTCTCACTAGCATTAGTGCCATATCAAAAGAACAAACCAAGTAGAAGAGAACTCCGATATTTCTGGATGGAGGGAATAATAGGGATTGAAGCGCAGTGTGGTAGCAGTAGTACCTAGTTAATGATCTCTCCATCTGCTGTTCTTGTCTTCCCTTCTTGTTTCTTGTTTTGATCCCTTCAGCCTGATGCAGCTACTTCATCATCCTCCTCTGTATCCACCAGGAGGAAATTAATATAAAAATTAGTGAAAAGAGCAACCAATGATCAAATTAGGATGTAGGAGAAGTTATCCTAATTCACCTCCTCATTCCGATGACCTGCTGGCCAAGAAGTGATGTGACAGCATATCCCTCGCCCTGACAGCATCCTCGTTTGCTAACTGGCGCACTTCCTGTGAGTAACTCCCCCGCTTGGCGCTCAGCATAGCTGCATCATCCTCCATTTCTATAACTATGTTATGCAACCTGCAGCAGGCATAGACCGTCTTACCCGCGTCTGGATTGACCGGGCACGGCATCGCACTCTGCAGGTACTTCCATGTGTCTTTGAACCTTGCCAGCGCCTTCCGAGCACAGGTAGCGGCTGAGAAGTGTCTCCTATTGAACTCCGCCTTGGAGTCCGACAAATCTCCTTCCTGGAAAGGTGTGAGTAGCCATGGCAGAAGAGGATATCCTGCATCTCCAATTATGTATTCCCCAGCTTCTGATCCATCTAATGCCACCTTCAGCTTGCTGCCATTCAGCAAACCGCCCTTCTCACACTCCTTGAAGAATTCAGAGTCCTGCAAAAGGCCCAACTGATTCATGCTACCCGCTGGTCCCAACCAAATGTTTCTGAACCTCATCTCTGGATCAACAATTACTTGCATCCGAGTGCTCTCAATCTTCTCATGGTCCCAATTTGGTCCAAATGGGATGTGACTTGTACATATAACACCGCAACAGTTGTGCATATTGTGGATCTTGCCAAACATGGATTTGATCTTATCCATTTCGCTGGAGTATGGCCAGCTCGAGTGGTGCTTTGCTTGCTCCCACACAGCATCAATGAACCTCTCAGTTACCAACAAGACTGTTGACTCGCTCACACCAATAGAGGATCCTATGGTCTCTGTTGGCTCACTAGATTGCAACCTTCTCAAAGCAACAACTACTCGATCTTGTAAAGACAGCACCCTCCCATCAATAAGGGTGGTCATATCTTCCATTGACGGCCCCATCACCAAGCTGCAGATGTAGCTAAAGGTTTTTCTTGTCATTTTGAAGACAAACTCAAATCTTTGTGTGTCCTCTAAAAAAGTTAAGGTTCCTGCATAAGAAAAAACCCGTAAATGTGGTTATACAATCCATAAGAGCGAGCTCAGATGTGACAATTAAAATAGTGAGATCCAGCAGAACAACATATATGCAGGGGGTAGGGAACAAGTGAGAACAACATAAACTTAGCAAATGAGGGACTCCGGCCAAATCAGAGAGTAGCATTGGTCAACAATTAGGCATTACAAAATGATAAAAAGCTACTCATCTGTTTTCTTCAGAGAAAAAACTAGTAACAGATGCTGATGGAAGGTAGAAAATAAAGAAAATAGTTCAAATAATCAGAATATAAATAGAAAAATTAAGATGAAAGAGCAATGCTAAATTACCTCTGGACATGAAAGAGAGGCTGAGATTTGTCTCCAAGTTGTAGGGGTTAGTTGTGTACAAGACATACCATTTCCTTGGATTATCACCTTCACGTGCATATGCCTTGACATGCTCAACATGGCCGAACTTGTCCCACTCAGGGCCAGATTGTCCCGTGGCTATGGAAGCGAGCAGTGCTATGCTGCAGTGTAGCTCCAAATATCTTGGGTTTATACCTCCCATGTACTCTGGGAGTGTCTCCATGTCATTATCAATGATCACGAGCCTCTGCAGTGCAGGAACACTCTCCAGCACCTTCAGCTTTGGGCAGTCTTCGATGGTAAGCTTTTGTAGTCTAGGAAGATTAGTGATCCTCTCCAAGTCAAGGTTTTCATCCAGATCCAGCTCAACCAGAGATGAGAAGTTCTCTAGAGAGACGAGACCCTGGACATATTGTATGGACAATGTATTCAAAGCCCTTGCCTGGGAGGCAAGGCCAGGAGGAATACTCCTCAATTTGCAGTGTTTTAGCCAAAGTTGCTGCAAGACAGGAAAGGCTTGCACTTGCTCCTCCCACTCCCACTCCTCCCATTCCACCATTCCTGAAAATTCAATCTTATGCAATCTCGGAAATGCAGCCACCATCTCGGAAGGATGAGGACTCTGGTGATGGTAGGACTGCATGAATTCAGATCCAACACACTTGATGGCTGGAGCACGTTTGATCTGAAAGAACTCCAAATAGGGGAGCTGACTCAAGCCATCAGGAAGCTGTGTGCAGCAAGCCAGGTCTGCAATCATTAGTATCCTCAAGATCTTGAGGGGCACAACTGATGACGACATCAGCCACCTTGGGAGTCGTCGGCCAAAATACCCTTCGATGGAAAGAAATTCTAACCTGGGAGGAGGGCAGAGCTCATCAAACACATTCTCGATCCGTTTTTGCTTTTCCTCTTCAATCAGTCCATTGTCCCCCAATATACTACTGCATGCTAAGTCTAGGTTCGTAAGATGCACCTTCGCGCTAAGTTTTGCCTTTGTTGCGGACGAGGAAGCAGTTACATTCTCCAACCCTTCTAATCCAACATGCTTGAGCCGATCAAGAGGGCCCAACTCTTCCAAACTACACCACTCACCATCTACTCGGGCTGGAAACCCACGTATTATCCTCAGATTTGTCAGATCACAGAACCCCCTAGGTATGCCATTTATACTTGTGTCATTGAAGTTAAGATACCTTAACTGCCCTAACTTCACAATGCTATCTGGTAGTTTAACAAACTGTTGGCATCCTGCAAGGTTAATGTACTGCAAGAATTTCATCTTTCCAATGCTATCTGGCAGACTAGATATATCAGTGTTTTCTAAGGACAAGTACCTCAGGTGCTTGAGTTTATGTGCAGATTCAACCAATGCAACAACATGTGCAGAATTTGTATGTAGAGTTCGCAGGCATGGAAAATGTACAAGCGAATCACCAGGCTTCATATTTATATGGGCAGATGATATTAGTGTCCTCAGTGTCTTTTGTGCTTGCAAAGAACCCCAGTCCAACCCATCTGATTCTGATGCTTCTAGAGATACCCGAAGAAACTTTTGTGCACTAAGTTTACTAAGAATATTAGTTTCTCCGCTGTGAGCTGCTAGCGCCTCATCTCTAGCCACAAATTGAGCAAATGAGCGTACAACATCATGCATGTTGCAAACAAGTTGATCAATGTAGTATTTATTTGGCTCTATAAGGTTTCTTAGTATCAGCTCCTTATAGTACTTGCTACCTAGTTCTTCTAAGTCATCCGAGCTTCCATGAAGAAATCCTTCACTAATCCACATGCCAATTATGTTGTCTCTGCTGAACAATGCAGTTTCGGGGAGAAGGGAGTAGCATAGAAAGCATTGTTTGATGCTACAAGGTAAATCTTCATAGCTTAAATATACTGCATGGTTTAGCTCTTCAGGCATTCCAGATACTGACCATATAGAATCATCCAGAACCATCTCCCAATCACGGTGCTTATTGTCCTTTTGGCACAAGAGTCCTCCCATTACTTTAACAGTAAGAGGCAAACCATCACATTTTGCTATAATCTGCAATCCAATATCCTTGAGCGTATCAATTTCATGTCCATTTGTCTCACTTGAGACTATCTGCAAGCAGGTTTAACTAACACAGTCAATGCAGAAAAGTTTGCCTTTTTAGGAAAAATAGCAGCTTCTGGGTGTTTGGTGCCAATTCAATGTTAGTCAATAATAAATTCATAAATAACAGAAAATAATAAATACCAGTTAATGCACTACCTAAACTGATTAAACACAGGTCCCCTTTGAGAGCTCGGTTTTTTCAAAGTATTCTAAGAATACTACAGTTTTTACAATTACCATGGTTGTAATCACCGTCAGTTGTTTGGCTACCACTAAAAGTTGTTCCACCCGCTTGCCCCATCGCGTCAGCCGAGAGGAACGGACACTAGTGCAAAATCGGGCTTTAGTCCCGGTTCGTAAGGACCTTTAGTCCCAGTTCTGCAACCGGCACTAAAGGGTGGGGACTAAAGGTCCCCCCCCCTTTAGTCCCGGTTCAACACGACCTGGGACCAAAGGCCCACCACGTGGCACGAGCCCGCGCTGGGGCCGGGGGACCTTTAGTCTCAGGACTAAAGGATTTTTTTGACTTTTTTTTTGAAAAAAATTTGAATTTTTTTTTCGATTTTCAAATTTCTGAATTATTTGATGATTTAATCTCTAATCACCTCTCATCACTGCTCAAGTGTGAAGCACTCATTCCAAATCGTCTAACTTCCCGGCCGGTCACCCATCCTCTCAATGCTCAGCCTGAGCACGCTTAGCTTCCGAGTTCTATTCCCCCTAGTTTCCAAGTCTGCACTTGTTGTTCTCCTAACAATAGTAAGTTGTCAATCCTATTAACCCTCAGGAGTTTAGTTTGAGCATGAAGTCACACGTTTCACCGTTTGAGTTTGAAACTATTATTCTAAAAAATAATTATTATTTAGTAACACTAATATTTCTTGAATAAGTAGTTTGACCATAGTTTGACCCGATTTGACCAAAATTCCAAAAAATTATAATTTGAGCATAATTTTTTCCTTTTAGAATTTGAGGATTCTAAAAATTTGCAAAACAGCCTACGGCAGTCGAAATCGGAACCGGATTTTCGTGCTGAACATTTTGATATATTGTACGTTCTTTTTCGACATCATATGCAAAAGATATGGTCGTTTTACTTTTTCATAACACTTTTTTTTGTAAAACATGTCGAAATTTATGTTTTTAAATTTCCCAGTAGATGTAGCAACATAACTACATCTCTAAGATTTTAATTTTTGAAGGTTTTATCATTTTCTTTTGTTTTTTTTTTAAAACTGAAAAGGCGATAGGGAGGGGGGTAGAGTTTGAAAATTGCAGAACCCCTTTAGTCCGGGTTGGAGCCACCAACCAGGACTAAAAGGACTAAAGGTCTAACCTATAGTCCCGGTTTGTGATGGTTTGTGTCACAAAGCAGGACTAAAGGGGCTCGTGAGGCCCCGGCCTAACGACAGCCTGCCACCACCCCTTTAGTCCCGGTTTGTGACCCAAACCGGGACTATAGGTCACAAATGAATCGGGACTAATGCATAGCCGTTCGAATCGGGACTAATGGTACTATTAGTACCGGACCATAATTGAACCGGGACTAATAAGGTGAACGTAAGGTCATTTTTCTACTAGTGGGAGCGAGCAGATCCCTGGCCAAGCTTGCTACACACTACATAGGCGTGCAACTGTTGCTCCTGTTGCTCGTGCGATGTTGTCCTACGGTGGTCTTCATGCGTTCAGTTTGTACATGCCAGTCTTTGTGGTCTGTGCATGGCTGTTCGGTTTTCAGCATCCATCTAGTTAGGAGGTCACAGTATTCACAATACTCCAAAATACTTTGATATGCTGAAACTGTGGTGTTTCGTACCCACTGGCTAAAATACTATAGTTTAATTGGTTTCTGCAATACTTTGCTATCAAACATATAGTTAAGTTACTGAGGTGGTATAGAAAGTTTAGTTTTACGAAAAGGGCTAGAGATGCTCTTTATATATCCTAACCTGATACGAACCTACCAACCTGGTATAAGTCCAGATTGACCCCAACTGCTACCAACCGGCAGAGTGCGAGCTATATCCTTCTTCTGGCTTGGGCTTGCACCTGCTATAGTGTATTTCCCATGTGACGGCTCAAAAAATGATACATCTGGGAATATATGAGCCTGAGGTTAATAGTGTGTGGTGGCAAAATTATAGTGCCCATGTGTTGTATCTTGTATGTATCTATCTTGCAACCTCAAAAATAAAGATGGCGTCAGGCCACTCCAGGGCTCCAAAGAAAGGTGGACATGTTCTTAGCATTGTAATGCAGGAAACTCAAATGTGGCACCCTAGTTATCACAAGTCCCTAGGCAAAATCTGAGGTGGCACCATACAGGGGAGTTTCCGGACGGAGGTTGTACTAGATAAAGGGATAAAAATGAATGTATCTAGAACTAAAATATGTCTAGATACATCCATTTCTCCGACAAGTATTTCCGGACGGAGGGAGTACTAGATAAAGGGCTAAGATAAAACGCTCAAAAAACCATGCATTGAGAAGGTTGTATGTAAACACCCATCATGCATAAGAGACGTCCCACCGTGAGTGCCTTATTATCTTGCTCCAAATTAATCATGGAGCTAGTAGTTATTAAAGATGCATGTAGTTTCATTACGCACCTGTTTCTTGAGCAATGACCAGGCATCCTCCTCCTCTAATTTGTCGACATGGTGGTAGGGAAGCTCAGCTTTCATCCCTCGGGCTACTTTTTCATCTCTAGTAGTGATGAGGACTCGGCTACCTCGAGCCACAACATTATCCAAGGGCGTTTTAAGCACATCAACCCATGCTCCTTGATTCCATACATCATCTAGTACCAGGAATAGCTTCTTTCCTTTCAAGGCAGTGGTGAGGACTGACTGAAGCACAACCAATGCCTTTTCACCTCCATGTACACCCCCTGCGAGCGTGATGATTGTCCTTAGTAACTCAACCTTGTCAAAGTCCTTGTTGATGCTTAACCATATTGTGTTGTCGAACTCGGCCTTCATGGTTTCATCATTGATGACGTTCTGGGCAAGAGTAGTCTTGCCAATCCCGCCGACACCAACAATGGCCACGACCATGATGTTGGTGTTGCCCTCTTTTTCAGCTAACATGGTCTCAACCAGCGCTCTTGTGTCTTCTTTGATCTTCTCCCCAACTACACCCGACCGGTCAAATTCCCCTGTCGTCTCACGATTGGGATTAGCAGAACGAGTGACGTGCACTTTGCTGCTACGATCTTCATATGCACCAATATTGATGAAGCTGAAAGCAGCGCTTCTCTCCTTGATGGTGTCAAGCCTCTTGTTGAGTGCCTTGATGCGGGTGCCGATGTCATGGGCATGTGAGGGATTCTGCATGCAAAAGAGCAAGGGGTTGAAGCACCCCACATCTAAAGTGGACGAACGGCGCTCCATGGCCTTGAGCTGGCAGAGGTCGAGTATATCAGCAGCTTCGTACATGGCACGCTTGAGCTGGCCCACCCACTCTTGCACGCTCTTGTCGGTGATGTTTCTCCTGTCAGCGTCGGCGAGGAAGTTCTTGAGGTCCCTAAGTTTAATGTCCATCTTGTCGATCTCCCTTCTGAATCCAAGCAGCATGTGCACCTCTTCCCTCGCCATCTCCGTTAGCATGTTTAGCACATAGGATGCAAAAGCATCCAGGACCATCGCCATGTTTGCTGCGTTTCTGCTGTAACAAATTTTAACCACATATCATATCTTCCCTGCCAATCGTTGCAGCTGAAGATTGCTAGCCAAAATTATTAAAAAAAGGCAGCACTAGAATGGTAACATGGGCAGATGAGGAACAAGTTATAATTCCTAAGCACGGGTAAGCTACCTATATGGACAGATGCAAGCAAAACCAGGTAAAAGTAAAGAGAGAGATGCAAAATTACCTTCAAGGTGGATGGATGTTGGGTCCTGCTCTAGCTCCTCTGGAGCAACTCGTAGTACGTACACACCAGTACCGATGAAGGGCTAACAAGGACGAGGCACCTGTGTGTATATAAGCCAAAGGGAAAATAATTAGTTCTCTAACCGTGTCATGTTACTAGATTACATGCAACTTGTATGGGATTAAACATAACTCGCACATTGTGATCGACGGAAACATCCGCACGCGTTGAGCCTTGGATTATTCAGCAGACCGGCCTGTTAGCTGGCAGCTAAGCTAGCTGATGAATGGTACGATACAATTGATGCCACGTCTGACGTTAAGAAACACCAACAGAATTAGCTGTACCTAGATATACCCGTCTCCTATCAAAGGTTGTGCAGGGAAGGAAAGGCATAAACCAGGACCCAGGAGCATCCTGGTATTTTCCGGAAGCAAGTGCCGTCAACTCTGAAAAATTAGCTGTTTGTTTGGAAGCTAGCCAGAACCAAAAGACCCTTTGTTATTCAATATCATGGTTTCACACTAGCCCAACTTGCTGCACAATGTAGTACTCTGTACATTATACAATAATGAATGCCTTCTGATTGGTTAACTAGCACTAAATGTCGCCATTTTCTATGGATATTTTGAGGCCTCGCAGTTTCCTAAGACTTCTAACGAGGTCGAGCATCGGCCGGCATAACCTAGGTTAGGTTCCAATGCCCTGCCTTGTGCGATATACTACTGGCACCCGATGCATATGAACTGCCTAGTGTAGTGAATGAGGCAATATTATCAGTACTATAGAAATGGAAGACTGAAGATCCATCAGTCAATTTCTGTAAGATCAGCAATTAGGCAGAGTCATCCTTGGTGGGATCAAAATGAGTTCTGCGTGGCTATGCTATGCTTTTACTGGACCTAACAATGGCTTGTGTTGCTTAAGTAATTCAGAGATGTCTACTGACAGTGAACTTGGGTACTTGTAAATGTACATTATGATGCTGGAACTGAATTAGACTGACGCTCCCATCAAGCACGGCAAATACGGTATGTACTGTACCAAACAAAAAAATGTGCAGATTCCAAAATTACCACTAGCAAAATTAGGGATCAAAGAGTGAATGGAACAAACGGAATGGGAATGGGGCCTTGGTGCGGATGCGGTGTGTCCAGGACGTACTCTGACCGGGGCGGCGCCGGCGGACGACGGAGAAGACGGCCGCGCTGCCCCCGGCCCCTGTTCGTCGGGCAGCGCCGCCTGCGCCAAGTACCTCACGGCGGACCCCGTCAGCTCCCTGTCCCGCTGCTGGCGGATCCTCCTGTAGCGGCGGCATGGTGGCGCCTGCGCACAACCATCCATCCAACCAGGGAGTGGCTCCGACGGCGCCGCCCGCGACCTTTCCCCGTCGTTGGGCCCGAAAAGGGCAAGCCCAGCCACAGCCTTGTCGGCCGAAACCCAACGATGCCCATTGCCGATGATCCAACAAAGAGGCGGGCCGCAACGGGCGCGACTGTGTCTCGTTATATGCGAGACACAGTGCAGGATCGCCTCAAGCAGCGTCCAGAACGGGCCGGCCCAGCTGGTAACAGCCATCAAATACTTCCTCCGTCCCAAAACTCTTGTCTTAGATTAGTCTAGATACGAATGTATCTAATACTAAAACATGACTTGATACATCCGTATTTAGACAAATCTAAGACAAAAATTGCGGGTCGTCTCGGAGGAAAAGAAATTGCACGCGCCGAATCCATTAAAAAGGGTAGACTTCCCCTCCAAACAATTCGCGCTAAAATTGATTATTGCTGCTATCCAATTCGGACTATCTATGGAGTATTAGGTGTAAGAATTTTGGGACGGAGGGAGTAGTATCGATCCAACGACTTATATTGCTTTCATGGTGAGCGATAAACATGTCTAACATGCAATTTATATAACATATCAAATAAAGAATATCCATGTAATTACGCATAATTAATATCTTACCTAATACTAACATTCAAATAATTTTCTGGCTAATATCTACATGCAATTAATTTTTACCTAATATGAACATGCATTGCACGTATGAATTACTAGTATAATACCAAAAAACACTTTACATCTTGATCTTGAAGCCTTTTATCCCAAACAAGTTGGGGTAGGCTAGATATGAAACCCTTTCACGAGGACTTCCCAGGAGGTCACCCATCCTAGTACTACTCTCGCCCAAATGGGTTTCATACCCAAAAGACTGGCTAGTTTTTTTGTTGGCTCGCCAAGCCTATCACAACCCTTAGATATGAAACCCTTTTACGAGGACTTCCCCGGAGGTCACCCATCCTAGTACTACTCTCGCTCAAATGGGTTTCATACCTATGGGACTGGCTAGTTTTTACGTTGGCTCGCCAAGCCTATCACAACCCTCCTCCTTTACCCGGGCTTGGGACCGGCTATGCCTAGAAGACATAGGCGGAGTTACCAAAAAACACTTTACATCAATTATAAAATATTAATCAATCATTTAAAAAATGTCAAATGTGTACTGTTTTTTTTCCTCATGTATACGAAAAATGTATGCCAAAAAATATACAATTTGTATGAGAAGAGTTGATCATGTTTAAAAAAATATTAATCAAGCATTCTAAAAATGCTGAAACTGTATAAAAAATATTTTTCATGTACAGAAAATATTAACAAAAAATAGAAGTATGTATGAAAACAATATTGATCATGTATTAAATTTTTTTAATGTGTATAAAAATGTTCATCATCTACTTGAAAAATGTTAAACATGTATAGGAATTATTTTTCTTGTGTATACGAAAAGTTTACAATCTGTATGAGAAAGGTAGAAATCAAACAAATATCTGAAAAAACAATAAATGTGTATGAAAACAATGTTGATTTATGTTAGTTTGAAAAACGATCTTATATTGTGGGATGAAGTACTTGAAAAAATGTTAACGTGTATAAGAAAAATGTTTATGATATATGTGAACAATGTCTAATCTGTATGAAAAAAAAGTAGACATCAAAACACAGATCTGAAAAAAAAATCATGTAATTGAAAAATGTACGTTGTGTGTGAAAATATGTTTATCGTCATTAAGAAAATGTTCACACGTATTTTAAAAAAATGCTGACCAGCAAAATGTACATCGTGTATTAAAAAGTGCAAAAAATGTGTGTTTAAGAAAAAATGTACGTTATGTATTAAAAAATGTTTAGTGTGTACCAGAAAAATGTTTCACATGTACATTACATTGTGGACTGATAAAAATAGATATGTGTTGAATAAAAAAGAAACCGATTAAAACCAAGAAAGAAACAAAGAGAAATGAATAAAAGCAATGAAAACGGAAAAATACACAAAATAAAACCAAAAAAGGAAAACCAAAGAAAAAAAATGAAAATAAAAATCAGTGAAAACCAAGATGAAAAAAAAATGATCTGAAGAAATCGTTGGAAAGAAGAAAAGAAAAAATTCCAATGAAAACCAAGCAAGAAACTGAGAAAACTGGTTAAATAGCAAAACAAAAAACAGAAAAAACAAAAAAGCCTTGAGAAACAAAGAAAACTGAAAAAACAGAAAGGAATTGATGGAAGAAAACTGGATGACAACTAGAGAACGGATCAAGCGAACAAGAAAGAGTGAACGAAAACAAAAACAAAAAAGGGCCAACAATAGAGGAAAAACCTTCAGCGAGACAAGAGCTATCCTCAGTAAAGCAACCCTCTGGTCGAGGGATCATGGCGAACTACTGGAGTCCAGAAGTAAAGATAGCCCACCAATTAATGTATTTCTAAATTCTGTAGCTACATTGCCGTTTTAAAGCTTGTTGCCGATACATAAAGTTCAGACTACTTAACAACACTCGTCTTTGCCAAACACATAGATGACCAGAATTATAAAATGTTTCAGTTCATGTTGCAGCGTCGACGCAATCTTTGGCTCCATTGCGACGTCTGCTCTTTCATGCATTCAAAAGCTCCAACCAGCAGGATGTTGGCTTCCCTTCGACCTAATCAAATCAAGGTTTTAGTTGTATCAGTATTTTTCATCTCTGAGGATCATGTAGCTGCTAATCATTTTTGTCCACATAACCCGTGCTATCAAATGAATCATGATTAAAGCAATTGTCAATACTGAATGAGAAATACATAAGGGTCGCAGCTTATAGCTACAGAGAGGGAAATACATTGCTCATAGGTGTGTCAGTTAATTTTCTTTCGTAGTTATGTAATTAATATATAACAAAGGGAATTTATCACCTAAAGGTTATCACTAACAGCCATACCGGAGAAAACAAACCAGGAAAAAGAGAACTTGTATATTGCTGTAATGGAAGGAATAACAAGACTTTCAAGCACAGACTGCAGTGTACCTAGAATGAAGCTGGCGGAAAGAAGTTTTTTCAGTTAATGACCCCCTAAGCCTGACGCACCTACCTCATGGTCCTCCTCTGGATCTACTAAACAGATGAAGGATGGAAACAACAGGAGGAATCAATATGACAAATTAGTGGACAGAGTAACTAGATGAACAAATTGAGATGCAAGAGCAGTTGCTAATTCACCTCCTGATTCAGATGACATTCTGGCTAAGAAAAACTGCGACAACATATCCCTTGCCCTGACAGCGTCCTCATTTGCTAACTGACGCACTTGCTGATGGTAACTCCAATCCTCAGTGTCAGAGCTTGGCATGGTTGCATCATCCTCCATATCTATGACTATGTTATGCAATATGCAGCAGGCATTGATTATGTTACTCATAGTGTCTGGATTGACCGGCCACCATGTCCCCTCTTGCAGGTACTTCCATGTGTCTTTGAACCTTGCCAGTACATTATTCAGCGTGCAGGTTGTGGCTGCGGAGTGTCTCCTATTGAACTCCACCTTGGAGTCTGAGAGCTCTTCTTCCTTGTAAGGCGTGAGTAGCCAGGGGAGAAGAGGGTATTCTACATCACCAATAATGTATTCCCCGACTTCTGACCCATCTAATGCTACCTTCAGCTTGCTGCCATTCAGCAAATCACCCTTCTGGCACTCATTGAAGAGTGAAGAGTTGTGTAAAATGCTCAAGGGGTTCGTGCTACCTGTCGATGCCAACCAAATGTTTGTGAACCTCATCTCTGGATCAACGATGATTTGCATTATAACACTGCAATTATTCTCACTGTCGCGGTTTGGTCCAAATGGGATCCGAGCTGTACATATAACACCGCAGCAGTTATTCATATTGAGGATCTTGTCAAACATGGATTTGATCTTATACATTCTACTGGAGTCTGGCCAAAGTAAGTGATGCTTTGCTCGATTGCACAACACAGCAACAAAGCTCTCAGTTACCAACAAGACGGTTGACTCGTTCACACCAAGAGTGGATCCTATCGTCTCCGGTGGCTCACTAGAGTACAACCTTCTGAGAACAATGGCTACTAGATCTTGTAAAGACAGCTCCCTCCCGTCAGTAAAGGTGTAGCATGTCATATAATTCAATTCCAGACTCACCAAGCTGCAGATATACCTAAAGGTTCTTCTTGTCATTTTGAAGACAGACTCAAATGTTTGCGCATCCTCCAAAGAAAATAAGGTTCCTGCATGAGAAGAATTGAAGAAAACAGTAAAGTAATTACACACTCGAGAACTTGCAAGGCAACAACTCTGCTGCGACGGTGTTAATATGGAACAGATACTATTTAGCAACGTGAGAGAGTGCAGCCCAATCGGAAAGTAGCATTCGTCAACAGTAACCAATACAAAATGATTAGAAGCCAGTCATCTGTTTTTTACAGAAAAAGGTAGTAATGTCAATGTTGATATTACTACCATGTTTTTGTTGACCTATTCTGGAAGGATGCATTCAAGAGAATGAAAAGGGAATATATTCAAACTCCAACATATAATCAAATAAACAGAGCACACAAACAAATTAAGATAAATGAGCAATGCCAATTTACCTCTATACATGAAAGCAGAGCTGCTGACATTTGTCTCCAAGTTGTAGGGATTAGCTGTGTACAATGCATACCATTTCCTTGGATTATCTTCTTCATGTGCATATGCCTTGACATGCTCAATATGGCTGAACTTGTCCCACTCAGGACCAGATTGTGCCACGGCTATGGAAGCAAGCAGCGCCAGGCTGCAGTAGAGCTCCAAACGCCTTGGGTTTATACTTCCCATGTATTCTGGGAGTGTCTCCATGTAGTCGTCCTCGAGCATGAGCCTCTGTAGTGCAGGAACACCCTCCAGCACCTTCAACTTTGGGCAGCGGGTGATGGTAAGCTTCTGCAGTCTGGGGAGATTAGTGATTCTCTCCAAGTGGAAGTTTTCAATTACTTGCAGCTCGATCAGGGAAGCAATGTTCTCTAGAGAGATGAGACCCTTGACCTGCTGTACGGATAATACCTTCAAAGCCCTTGCCTGGGAGGCAAGGCCAGGAGGAAGACTCTTCAAATTGCATTCAAACAGAATAAGTTCAGTCAGGGCAGGAAAGGCTTGCACTTGCTCCTCCCACTTCCACTCCTCCCATTCCACCAAGCCCATTAACTTCATTGTGTGCAATCTCAGAAATGAAACCACCGCCTTGGAAGGATGAGGATTCTGGTGATGATAGGACTGCAGGAATTCATGTCCAACACGCTTGATGGCTGGGGCACGGTCAAGCTGAAGGAACTCCAAATAAGGAAGCTGACACAAGCCATCAGGAAGTTGTGTGCACGAAGCCAGATCTTCAGCCATCAGAATCCTCAAGTTCTTGAGGGGCATATCTGATGATGACATCATCCACTTTGGGTGTCGTCGGCCAAAATATCCTTCGATGGCAAGAAAATTTAAGCTGGGAGGAGGGCAGAGTTCGTCAAACACCTTCTCAATTTGTTGGGTCTCTTCTTCAATCAGCCCGTCATCCCCCAATCTACTACCACAGGTTAAGCATAGGTTGGTAAGATGCAACTTCCCAACAAGCTTTGCCTTTGCTGCGAACGAGGAAGCAGTTACATTCTCCAACCCCTGTATTTCAAGATACTTGAGCCGAGAAAGAGGGCCCAACTCTTCTAAACTGCACCAATCACCATCCACCCTGGCCGGAAATCCATTTACTTTCCTCAAATTTGTCAGAACACGGAACCCCCTAGGTATGCCATTTATACTTGTTTTCTGGAAGTTCAGGTACCTTAGGTGTCCTAAGTTTACAATGCTATGTGGAAGTTCCACAAATTGTTGGCATCCTCTAAGGCTAATGTACTGCAAGAATTTCATTTTACCAATGCTTTCTGGAAGACTACAGATATCTGACCGTTCTAGAGATAAGTACCTCAAGTGCTTGAATTCATGCAAAGATTCAACCAACGCGGGATGTGCAGACTCTATATGCAGAGTTCGTAGACATGGAAAATGAACCAATGAATTACCGGGCTTCATATTTATATGGCCAACTGAAATTAGTGTTCTCAGTGTGTCTTGTGCTTGTAAAGAACTCCAGTCTAACCCATCTGATCCCGATGCTTTGCTTTCTAGCGACAACCGAAGAAACTTACGTGCACAAAGTTTACTAACAATATTACTTTCTCCACTGTGAGCTGCTAATGCCTCATCTCTAGCCACAAATTGAGCAAACGAGCGAACGACATCGTGCATGTTGCAAAATAATTGATCAATGTACTCTGAATCTGGCTCTATAAGGTTCCTCTGTATCAACTCCTTATAGTACTTTCTTCCTAATTCTTCCAAGTCGTCTGAGGGTCCATGTAGAAATCCTTCACTAATCCACATGCCAATTATGTCCTCTCTTAGAAACTTTGCAGCTTTAGGGAGAAGGGAGTAGCATAGAAAGCATTGTTTGATGCAAGAAGGTAAATCTTCATAACTCAAATATACTGCATGGTTTAGCTCTTTGGGCATTCCAGATACTGACCATATAGAATCATCCAGAACCATCTTCCAGTCACTGTGTTGATTATCCTTCTGACACAAGAGTCCTCCCATTACTTTGACAGCAAGAGGCAAGCCATCACATTTTGCTACAATTTGCAAGCCAATATCCTTGAGCAAATCAATCTCACGTATATCAGTCGCACTTGAGACTATCTATAAAAAAATTAAACCAATTGATTCAGTAAGGAGCAGGCTGTCTTCAAAGAAAAATGGTGGTCTATTAGCAGCTAGTGGATATTCAGTTTCAGTTAATAATATGCTCATGAAGAAAAGAAACTAGCGAGAGATCAATCAATCTGTCAATGAACTACCTAAACTGAATTTGTCAAGTGAATGAATCGCTAACCAGGGAGGTTGTTGTCAACAAGGATACCTAACTCGTGAATGTCTAACATCATAACATATGCTACATGCTCACCCAAACAAGGTGCTAAGTTTTTTCCTTTCCTTTTAACCGGGATGCTTAGTTTCTATACAATTACAAACCAAATTCTGTATTTAATTATGTCGATGAATATTACAATACATACATCCATACTTAGGTGGAGTCATATTTTTTATACAACTACAAAATCAAACCATAGGTTGGGTGGCTAGTTGAGGTGGTTGTACCCAACCATTGTTTTTAAAACCGAATCGGTGAGGCTATCGGTTCAGTTCACTAGTCAGACGCCGGTTCACCAGTTTTGGGCTCCTTTGATTCATGGGATTTCCATAGAATTTCATAGGATTGTGATCCTACGGATTTTTTCCTGTGATAGATGCTTGATTTGCAGGAACGCAATCCTTGGGAATCCTGTAGAACTTTCCCTAGTCTATTTTATAGGAACTTTCCATGAGGTCTGACCTTTTTACAAGAATCCTGTGATTTCCTATGCTGCCATCTGTTTTTTCAAAAGAACCCACTTGTGTCAATTCCTCCGTTTTTCAATTCCATAGAATTCAAGTGAGCAGGGTATAGCAATCCTCCATTTTTCCTATCTTATGAATCGAAGGAGCCCTTATTGTCTCTTTTTTACGCCATAAAAAATATGTTTTCTGTACTAATGTTGTAGATGTCAAATAAGCTCATTCTCTTGTAGTATGTGACAAGAACACAGGCCAACCGAGTTGGTTACTGGGCCAAACCTGGAAGCTTTGGCCTGTTACGGTTTATTCCTGGTTAGCATAACAACCGCCCAGTTCACGACACGTGTGGAGGCTTCCTTAATCTTGAATTTTTGATATATATGCTTTCTCACAATCTGGACTTAGCAAATAAGCATAATTAGCGAAGATGCATGGAGTTTGGTTATGTACCTGTTTCTTGAGCAATGACCAGGCATCCTCCTCCTTCAATTTGTCAACGTGGTGGTAGGGAAGCACAGCTTTCATCCCTCGAGCAACTCTCTCATCTCTAGTAGTGAGGAGGACCCTACTACCTCGAACCAGAGTATTAGCCAAGGGTATTTCAAGCACATCACCCCATGCTCCGTGACTCCACACATCATCTAGCACCAGCAATAGCTTCTTCCCTGACAGGGCAGTAGTGAGAATTGGCTGAAGCACAGACAACACCTTTTCACCAGAGTGTTTTCCCCCAGCAAGGGTAATGATTGTCCTGAGCAGCTCAACCCTGTCGAAGTCCTGGTTGATGCTCAACCATATTGTGTTGTCAAACTCGGCCTTCACTGTTTCGTCATTGAAGACCTTCTGGGCAAGAGTGGTCTTACCGATGCCGCCGACACCAACAATGGCGACCACCATGATGTTGGCGTTGCTCTCTTTTTCAGTCAACATGATCTCAACCAGTTTTCTTGTGTCTTCTTCGATCTTCTCCCCGACTATACCCGACCGATCGAACTCCCCTGATGTCTCACGGCTGGTATGTCCAGAATGAGAAGCGTGCACCTTGCTGCTACGATCCTTGTATGAACCAAGATTGATGAAGCTGAAAGCAGCGCTTCGCTCCTTAATGGTGTCGAGCCTCTTGTTCAGACCCTTGATGCGGGTGGCGATGTCGTGGGCATGGGAGGGATTCCGCATGCAAAAGAGCAAGGGATTGAAGCACCCGACATCCACAGTGGACGAACCACGCTCCATGGCCTTGAGCTGACAGACGTCGAGTATGTCGGCGGCTTCGTACATGGCACGCTTGAGCTGGCCCGCCCATTCTTGCACGCTCTTGTCTGTGATGTTCCTTCTGTCAGCATCGGCAAGGAAGTTCTTGAGATCCCCAAGCTTGACATCCATCTTGTCGATGTCATCTCTGACTCCGAGCAGCATATGCACTTCCTCCTTCACCATCTCCGTGAGCATATTTTGCACATAGTATGCAAAGGCATCTAGGATCATCGCCATTTTTGCTACGTCGTGGCTACAGATTAAGCAGAGTCAGCTATGGATGAACCACAAAAGCAAAAGCTGAGAGACCCGAGACTGCTGTCGGCTGGGATTCACCAGTTAGATTTTTTTCCCCTGCACTTCAACTTTCCCCAATCTCACGCCGTCGTCACCCAGACCCAGACGCGTTCCGCCCGGCTCGCCAGCTCCCCAACCGCGGCCGTCAGCCACCGCGAAGGCACCGCAGCCCAACGTGGTGACCTGCGTTGCATCCACCACGGCCAGTTAGCCGAGAGTAAAATTCAGATAAAATCCACCGCCGAAGCAGCGCGATGCGACGCAATCAATCAATTCAAGCTCACGTCTTGGCTTTGGGCGCCGGGTGGGGAGCCCGTCCTTGTCGACGGCGAGCGGGTACTCGGGGCAGTCGATGTCCTCCGCCGGGCAAACTGACGGCCGCCGCGATAAACCAACGCGGGCACCGCGAGGCGTGTGTCCCACCACCGCGTGGTACTCCTCCAACAACGGCCCCGTCAGAGCGCCGCCGGCTCCGCTTCAAGAAAATGAAACTCCAGCCGGAGCACCTCCCACGCCTGCTGCAGCTCCGGACCTGCGCCTCCGCCTCCTTTTCTCCGAGATCCCAGATCGGATCCTCACGATTTGTAGCGAGGCAGTTGGATTTGGGCTGGCTGGATCTTGCTCTATCTCCGGCGGATTTGGATCGGCTTTGTGTCTGGTGTGGGGCGCGCGGAGATGGTCAGATGGCAAAGCACGGTGGCATGGAGGGTCACATGAAAGTTAGCGGGGGAGCTGCTCCAACCACACTTCACAAGTCAACAACGGCTCAAGCAACTCCAACGCGCCGACCGATTTTGTCTTTTTTTTTAAATCGATCGAGCGGATGAGTGTGTCCTTTTTTTTGTTTGGGTCAGCCATGCGCGGTTGCATTTTTTTCAAAAATGATAGACATACAAAGACTTACACGCTTTTACACGCTCCTTCCATCTAACAACCAATCACAAACCTCCCCCCCTGATTTCCAGGAGGGTGGACCGCCCCGCTCACCTATTGACCAATCAAGGTTAACCATCCTGTAAAAGCCTGTAAATCGTTTGTACGTGTAGCATTGCCGCATTTTTTTCCCAAAATGCTAAAAAGTGCTTGGATGCTGGTTTGCTCGCGCGAGCACATGTTCTGATAGCCGTCCGATCTCGAAGTCGCACGGGCGATCGTGCGTAGGTGTTTTTTTGTCTGATCAGCTCGCGCGACCCTTCACGACAGCCATAAACCTGCAAGGACCCACCACTACCGCCCACACCTCGGTGTCGTTGGCGCAGTTTTCGAAACTGCCTGGCGAGGGGCGCCGCTGTCTCCTCCCAATCCCTTTCCGCTTTCCTCCCTCACCACGCCACCATTCGCCACCGCAGAAATTGGAGATCTCGCCGGCCCGCGGAGAGGTTGCCGTGCTGGGCAGAGGTCGCCGGCATCCGCGGAGACCGCGGGTGGTGGTGTTGAAGCCCGTGCGGGGGGCGACGGGCAGGAGGTGCGTGAGGCTGTGGTGGTGGTGGTGGGCCGAAGCTGGGCGAAGGTCGCCATGGTGCTCCAAACCGTCGGACGGTGCGGGGTTGAAGGTCGGCTGGACGCTGCGTTTCCGCCGCGGGGAGTCGACGAATTTCTGAGATAAGGTGCATCTCCTGGTTCCCATGGTTCGAAATCTCTCCTCCCGCTCGGTGATAGGTGGTGGTGGTGCGTTTGCGGCGTTTTTAAAGGTTGAGGAGCTGAAGGTAGGGGGAGACGCGAAACACATGCGGTAGATCTGCCGTTTGCGGTTGCCAGGGTTGTCAGGGGTACGAGTTTGCGTTCTATAGGGGTGTTGCCCGAGATCCCTGCATGATTTTTGCGTATGAGTTGCTATGCAGATTATGCGGGTGTTGCCTGACATCTGCATAGGAGTTGCCTGACATTTTCTGTGTAAGTTGCCTTAAGAGCTTAATATGTATGAGCTTGTTTGTAGATTCTGGGTTTGTTGCCTGAAATCTGCACAGGAGTTGCCCGACATCTTCATAAGAGTCGTCGAGCATTTCGTGTATTAGTTGCCTGAAGAGCTTAATATGTATGAGTTGGATTTGTAGATTCTGGCTTTGTTTGTGCCTGAAATCTGCACAGGAGTTGCCCGTCATTTTTATTGTATTGTCTTTTGTCTGAACATCCCATGTGTTGGGTTGTATTTGTTAGGGGTGTTGTTTGAGATCTTCGTAGTTTTTGTCATGAGTTGGGTTGTTTTTTTACGGGCGTAGGAAGTTGCATCAACTGACCCTTTTTTTAAGTTTACTTTTTCAGTTTTCACATGAATATCTAGAGATGCTAGGGTAGTTTTTGTGTAGTATTTGTACTGAAGGAATGGACTAGAGACGCAAGAGATATACTGTCACCACTCTTAAAGTCCGAAATTCCAAAATTAGGACCAATGGCCTTTTTTTACATGATGTTCTGGTGGTTTGCATCAACCTTTTTGACGTTCTATTATTACAAACCATACCACATCTCTGTTAAACCAACTAAATGGTGTTGTATTTGTCCCAGATCATATCTACAGATTGCAGATTGTTGCTTTTTTCTGTTAAAATGAAGTAGATTGGGATCTGGTGATGCGCCTAGAGAGAAAATGGGGGCATGATGAGCGTGAGGTGTTGCCGCCCATCTCTTGTCTGAGCTGAGGAAGACGATGACGCCATGACTAGTTTTTGTGTAGTTTTTTCAGGCAAGAGTTGCATAAAACTGTGTTGCAGAGTTGCCACACGCCAGTACATGAGTTGCCTATATTTTTTGTTAATTCTGACAGTTTACTAAAACAAATGTTTTTGTTATGGGGAGGGGGTAGGTCGGCGGCACATTAGCAAACTATACAGTTGTTGATTGAGATATTAAATAGCCAAATACAGTGTCATGTGTAGACAAGTTTTCCATCATAACGGAGAGGATTTGTAAATGTGGCTTTTTTCTTACCTATCCTTTGCTCATATCCTTATTTGTGTTCTGTTTATTTTTTGTAGAAATCAACAATGTCTGAGACAAACAAGAAAATTGACAGACAGGCTGCACAAGCAACCCAACAAGATGCAGATGAAATAGAGGTATTTTGGTTTTTCATTTTTCTGTTTCCTTCTCTTTTACTAGTGCTCTTTTAGAAGGTGAGGCAGGGCTGAGTTGTTTTGCATGTCCGAGTTAAGTGACTTTCTTTTTTGCAATGTAGGTTCACCTACCACTGCAATAAGGCAAGTCGTTAATTGGCTACAAGCGTAGCCGTACTAGAGGGATGATCTCTCATGGCAAGCGACCGTCAGACATAGATAGCAACGCCAGTGCACTAGATGATGATTTAGAGATCAAGCTTACCAAGAAGAGGAATCGAAGCCAAAATGGCAGAAGACAGGCGAAAATGAGGTAAAATATGCATGCACCTAGTAGCTCAAAGTATTTTTTTGGCTAAAGCTTTTGGGAGGATGATGCTTTTTTGCATTTTTTTTATGTTGTATGCACCTACTAGTCATGCATGTAGCTACCTTACTACATGCACAGAGTTGCAAAAATGCCCAATAAGAGTTGTTCTTTTTCCAAGAATTGAGTAATGCAGCACTCAGGGGAGTTTGGTTTGTTGTTGAAAATGGGTGAATTTTTGTTTACCCCTAATTAAATGTTGCTCAATAATTTGGCAGACTTGCACAAATACATGACTTAGAGTTTCTTAATTTTTTGGTTATAGGGTCGGCGAAACAGGGCATCACCTGCAAGGTTGTTCAAGCTAAACAAGGATTTAGTGGGACCTTAGAAGGATAAGATAATCGCAAAAGAATTTGGAGGCCTGTTGGACATCGCAACCTCCAGTATGCCAGGAGACTTGAGCTAGTGGGTTATGAAGCATTATGACCCTGAAAGATCACAGCTGGTCATCCCAAAGAGGGGTAGGATTCCAGTTGATGCAACTAGTGTTCATACGGTATGGGATCTGCCAAACAGGGGGAGGAAGATGTGTTATGAGAATAGAGCAGAATACACAACTCCAATGAATGCAATCTTGAAGATTACTACCAAAGGTCCACCATCACTGACATCATGGTGCAAAATGATTAAGGACATGGCTGGGGCAGCAGATGACAATTTCTTGAGTGCTTGGTTGGCAGTTGCTTTCTTGTGTTTCCTTGCTCCTACAAGAAGTTTGAACATATCACCATGGTGCTATCCTGCTGTGATGCATGTGGATGCAATAACAGAGACCAATATGTGCCAATTTGTAGTTGATCAACTAAAGTTGGCATTCGCGGGGCAAGTGATAGAAGGCAGTGTGCTGTTGTGTAATGCACTTAGTTGTAAGTGCAACTTGTTCTTTCCCCTTTTTCTGTTATTGTCTTGTTATATAAATTTGCATTCCTGCTTTTTTGCATTTCCAAACACTTTTTCATTCCGAGTTTCAATTTCATCTTGTCTTGCGTGTTGCAGCTGCCATACCTGGACTCATTGGATGTCGATGAACCCATGCCAAGCACGGTACCAAGAGTATCTATTTGGAACTCTGCTCTTATTGCCAAGGTCATTAAAAAGGACAAAAAAGGTCGGGGTGAGTTCAGAAAGTTGAGGGTAAGTTTTTCATTTTGGTTTTCTCCTCCTTTTTTTATGTGTCAAGCAGTTGCTCATTTATTTTTTTAGAAGGAAAACCAATCAATGGTGAGTATATAAGGTCATATGGAAACATCAATGTTAGGCAACTTACATCCAAATGTTGGGTATTTCAACCAATATTCTTCGACAACTTCATGGCTAGTAGCCCGACAGCTTACATTTTGAATTTATTCTCTTCTCCCTTTACTTTTCAACTATTTTTATTTGGTTTCTTACCTGCTAAACAAAACATATATGTCAGACAACTTCCTAAGCAGAAGTTATGCAACCGCACTCACAGTAATGAGGCAACTACAGTTGGTATATTTTAGCAACTGACAACATATAGTAATCAAAATAAACTTTTAACCAAAATTCATTCATTTTCCTAATTTTCATTCTCAGCTCAAGACCGAGTTCGCCCGATGTGCTGACGAAAGCTTGTTTGGAAGTCTTGAACATGTAACTAAGTTTGTGGCAACAAGGGTCCCCAACTCATACGACCCAAATGTAAGCTGTTTTTTCCTACACATTCCCATGTGTTATGTGCAATGGGTACTTCTTTTTAAGCTTACGCTTTTCTTACATTGTGTGCGGAAACAGAAAGCTTGTTGGGTTGGTGCATGAAATTTGTTCTGAAGTATCTCATTCAATGGGAAAGCTCGTACGTGGAATTGGGAAACTTTATGAAGACGATGGCACAACAAGTGGCGGCGCAGCTGACAATGCTGGTGGTTCAAGCAGTCAACATTCAAGGAAACGACGACATGCAGACGCAAGCACTAGCAACACACTCCCTAGTGATGAGGAATCATACCAGTCGGATGATGACAGTGATGACGATGACGACAATGAAAGCAAGGGATCAGATGATGATGAAGACGACACTGACAGTGATCGTGATGATGGCGATGATGATGATGGCAACTCACATGGGGGGAGCATGACAGGTGATGATCATGTGCAGGACCATGGGAGAGAGAGGATAAAGAACCTCATAGAGGGGAGGATGGAGAAGAAACAGATGATGAAGATCCCGACAGAGAAGATGAAGAGCAGCAAGGAGAGGATGAGGTGGAGGCAGAAGATGATGAGGAGGAAGATGATGCAGATGAACAAGTGGATGATGAAGAGAGCAAAAAAGAAGAGGAACATAAGGAGGAGGAGGATGACAAAGGTGGGGGTAGTGGGGATGGGGATGTTGGTGGTGAGAGCACAGACAGAGGTGGCAGTGGTGGTTATAATCATGAGGGAGACAAACCAGGCAGTGACGATGTAGTCCATGACAGCTCAGAAACTGACGAGATTCCATCGATTCAGTTTTGGATTCAGAAGAAGGAAAAAAAAGTAAGAGCAGAACCCGTACAAACTTTTTCAATGTTAGATTTAGTGAAACTAGGTATAGAAAAGAAGAGCACCATACCCGAGATCCCTATTCTGGAAGTTGGGTATGTTTTAGATGGTTTCTCAATTGAGTGGGAAATGAAGCACATTTTTAACGAATTGCTTAACAACCTAGAGTTCAAAGAAACTTGTGATTTATCTTTGGAAGATATATGCCCTCGCGAGACACTTATTAGACTGATGCAACAAGTATGTGGATCGAGCTCTATGGAGATACCTGTAGGAGATATGCCCAAGGTTGTTGTACCAGGCACCCGTCGACCACAACCACCAAAGAAACAGATGAGGGTGACCTTCATAGAAACACTAACCATAGTGACATGTGATGAGCTGGATGAGTTAGCATGTGCAAATGGAAGACAGACTAAAGGACTGTCTGAAAGCATGCAAATGCCACCAACCACTCAGGCAACTACTTCTGAAAATGCAGCAACTGTAACCAACTAGAAGGCAACTCCTACATTTGTTAAGCCGAGCTTGCTAACCAATTCAGGGGGTGCTCCACCTGTACATCCCGAGCAGACAACCAGTTCAGGTTATGTGGCAGCAGCAATATGTGCTAATGAAATACCACGAGAAAATAATGTGCAGGCAACCATCATTGAAACTGGAGCAACTCAGGTCAAGAGTGAAGCAACTTTGTGCCATCCAGGAGGAATCCCATCAGCAAAACACCATATTATACCAAAGGAAACACTTGCACATATGCAGGCAACTTTTTCTCCATCTGTGACAAATCAGATCAAGCCCAAGGCAAATGTTGTGCGAAAGCAAGCAGCACTGTCGCCAAAGCAAGATCCCCCACTCACATCAAGGCAAACACTTGGTGATCTGAATGGTCGGCACCAATAGGTAGCCCAAGTTATTCAAGGAGTTACTGCTGAAGCAATTGGGGACATCCAAGCAAAGGGGATTGCAAGAGATACAACAAACAAGGAAAACCAGCCAGTAGTAGTGCACACGGTTGAGTTGAGTGAGGCACAAAAAATCAACAACCTTATTTCAGGGTGTATGCCTCCAAGCACCAAGTTTGACAAGTGCAAGTTGACTGCAAATATAGGAGTAGGCATAAGCAAAATTGTCCCCCCAGAATCAGGAATGCCGCCCGGACAACCAACTTTTGATGCACCTGTTCAAACGCATGAGGTACCACTACTAGGGAAAAGGCTAGCAGCAGCACGGGTTTTAGATGTATCAGTAGCGCGGGTACCCGCGCTAATACGGGCGCCTTCAGCTAACTCATAGCAATGGCGGCGTGTGCACCGCGCCATCGCTACACAAGTGTAGCAAAGAGTAGCTGTTATGGGAAGCTCGCTATCGCTAGTAGCGCTTAGCGCTCTTTGGCAGGACGCGCCATCGCTATTGAGGCGCGCTGCTAACTTTTGTACACTCGCCACAGCTAATTTAAGTAGTTTTTTGGCATATTTGTTTTGTATTTGAACCGCTTTGTAGAAGAATCTTTAGCACATAGAAATGTCATCATGATACACATACAAATGCTCATGAGACCACAAATGTAATCATAGCATGTACATACAAATATTCTCTTCATAATCATCATCCAACACAAAGTGATATCTTGTCATCATCTCGAAAATAGCAATACATGCAAGTCTCGAATACTTGCAACTACAACAACGTCATCCATCTAAACAAAGGTATATAAAAAGTGCTATCACTATGAGTGAGAGCGAACCATGCAAGACATGAGGTGGCGATTCTGAGTCCTCTCTCGCTTAGCGTGAACCTCAAGTAACTAGCTTCTCCTTCTTCCGCTTTTGAAGTTTTTATGGCTAGCGCCGTGAACCCATTCACTTGCGCCGACACTCATGCCACTCGTTGTACACCCCCGAACCTTCCCTTTGTACACGACATAGCATTTCCATCTCGCCATCAAGAAACTAGGTACCGTTAGAGATGCATGTTCATGAAGAGGATGTACAATCATATATATGCAACAAAATATACTAGAGAAACACCAAAAAGAAAGGTTAGCAACTAGATGCAACATATACAAGACGCAAATTAATTAACTAGAGGTACGCAGGTCATCGACGCAAACTAACAAAGTAGCGTTACGCAAGTTCGGCAGGACCGTGGACATCACAAAGTTTCATCGCTACAAAAAGTATACAAGTTCAACCGACACATATCATCATCATCGGCATCATAAATCACTAGAAGTTCCATCCTTCCATATCATCGAGGACTAACCCTAGCTGCTTGAACGGCGTGAGGTCTAGACATTGCATGCCTATGCGAAGTTCGGACGTCACCGCGATATAGGGCCGTGGTGGAACATCCTTCATCGACAACTTCTTTCATGATGATCGTCGCAATGTCGCTTTGGATGCGAAAGAAGTCATCTCTAAGTTTATAATTCGCTTCTCCATGAGATTCTAGCCACTTGTGGATATGATCATCATTTCTGCTGTTAATGCGAAGCTTTTGGTGACCCGTGTTGGTGATCCGTGTTGAACTGAATCCAATGACGATGTAGAATATATCCATCCTTCTTGCTTGGTTTTGGGACATGGATGCAGGAGAAGTTAGTTTTATGCGCGAAATCCATCTTCTTGTTCCTTTGTTTCCTGATATGCACGTGGCCACCTCTAAAGCTGAAGCCTTGGAGAGCATCATCTAGAATATTCATTATGTGGGTGTAGTCCTTTTTCTCGTAGTCTCTGGAAGGGTCAAAATACACGGCGTGGGAGACTTGCGGGTAAAGAACGATAAGGACGGCGCGCCTGCTCTTTGCAGGAAAAGACACCTCAAATTATTCCCCATATGAGAGAGAAGGAATGATTGAAATGTACGAAAGGGTTGTCCAGAACGACTTACTTTGGATGATAAGGCACGAGGACAATTTCCGGTCCTTATTCTGTACCATGAAGTTTTGGAGGTACTCCCTAGCAGTTTCACGCCAAAGTCGCCGAGACTCAAGAAAGACTCGTGCATGTAGTATGGATCCGCCACACGATTTGCGAGACTTCTTCACTCTTCATGACGGAGCTCATATGTAGCGCAAAAGGCGGATGATAGTAAAATGAAGCCGCCTTTATAGAAACATCTCAAAGATATGGTCAAACCGCAGAAGAACACCTCCGCGGGCCGTGTGTCGACGTAGCACTTCCCTCGTGCACACGAGCCGCGTATGTCGGATATCCCGGATCCTTTGAGGCTAGTAGGCTTTTCTCACGACAAAGACATGGTCGTGCAGATCTCCGAGATCCTCGATAGTGCCTCCAGCGGTTTTGGCGGTAGCATCGGCTCGCCTGTGAGATGGAACATGACCGCACCTTTCACGGGTACACGCCTTCAAATGCATCGTCTGGCTGCTGTGTGCTCGCTTGTTTGGAGGCGATTACCTTCCCGATCTCTTCCTCTCCTTTTTCTTGGGCACACCTTCCAGACCCTTCCTTAACCCCTGCCCAAGTGTTCCCGGGCTAAGTACTGTACGACCCTCATGCCCGGCTAGTTGAGCCTGTGTTGAGGCGACATCTTCAGGCGTGTCCTGTGAGGATTTCATGAAGAGAGACTTTTTGCAATCCATGGTACGGCCCTGCCCGAGCATATCATCCATATCCTCATTAGCAAGCTGATAGCCCGATTCGTCATATGGTTGACTCATCATATCTATGTCACACCATACGCGTTTGTATTGAGGTAATCCATAGGGTCGACCTCCGCCTCATCATCTATTCTCTGTTCTCTACAGAGAAATTACATCAGCCAAGACTATTGCACCCCTTCATCATGTCATCCGCCGCCTCACCCGCACTACTACAGAGCCGGTAATTGCGTAGGTGGGGTGGTGGTCTCCGCACATGCTTGTTGATGTGTGGTAGTTATTGGTGTGCTCTCGGCCGGCTCGCATTTAATAAGATTCTTCGCCATAGCAGCACCCAACCCTTGCAGCGTCAATCCGCGGTGGGGTCTCGCGTTCGCTCCCACATGCTTTGATCGAGGAGGCAAATCCTCGTGCCCGATTTCACACCGGTCAAGCTAACCTCAAGTGCCCAGTGGGATCGGCTGGTTGTGGAATGTGCGCTGAGAGGGGTCCATTATCATCCCCTTTCCCACGCCCACCTTCCGCCTTTGATCAAGTAGAGTATGGTGCATGGGGGCGGTACCTTCCCGCCGATACCTTCCCCATCGGTCTCGGCGCCGCCATCGGTGCCGGGCGCCGTCGGTGTCGATGTCGGCGCCGGTACCATCATCGAGGCCGACCGCAAACCTTGCTTAGCATCAAATAGTCGAGGTACTCTTGTTCACCCTCATAATCCATCTCATCTCGCATCTTGGTCAAGGCCCAGTTTCTTCGTTGTTCGACATGTTTCCTATGATTAAGTGGCCTCATTTATTTCTAAAAGTATGAATAAATGAGAAATGACATAAAAGAAATCTATGTGCCAAGACTCGATATGCCAACTATGTAGCACAAATCATGCCTTTATTCACGGAAATTTCGCATGACCTTTGCTAAAATGGACATATCGGCGCTGAAATTCACCAAACGGAAATGAATCAACATTCAGGAGTAACATAGGCCACTCAGATCATTTTCCAAACATGACATGTCCAAAACAATGACATATGCACATATCACATGTCCAGTTCAAATTTCCATATATATTCAGCTAATTTTGAAACCTAGCTAAATTCATAACTAAATAGATAACCTAATTAATTAACATGAAGAACCCTAGCAGAGAGGGGGGGAGGGTTTACAGAGAGTGCAGGGCGAGGAGGCAGGCCCGACGACGGCCGGCAGGGGAGAGGGGAGGCGAGGGCCGACGGGTCGGGGCAAGCGCGGGGTCGGGGCGAGCGCCGCGCCGAGTCGGGGCGAGCGGCTGGGTCGAGGGCGAGCGCGGCGTGGTCGAGGCTAGCGCCGGCGCCGAGTCGGGTCGAGGACGACGGGCGGGCGCTGGGCTAGCGCCGGGCGCCATGAGTCGGGCGCGCGGAGCGACGGGGAGAGAGTGGGGATTTGGGGGAAATGGCGGGATGAAGCTGGGCGAGTGAGAATTTTGGGTTAAGTGGACGTAGCAGTAGCTCGTTATGTCAAAACGCGCTGCTACTATATTCTGTAGCTGCAGCGTTTTCGGAGAAACGCGCTACTACTATGATGCGTAGCTGCAGCGGTTTATGAGAAACTCGCTACTACTATGATGTGTACCTGCAGCGGTTTTGTAGAAACGCAACATCGCCGTCCGCCATCGCCAGTTTTCCTTTTTCTTTTCCTTTATTTTATCCCACTTTTATTTCCGAGGCAAAGTGATCAAGGGAGGGCTATATATATTGCATCATTTGACGGTTAAATATGTATGCAAAATAGGAACATATATATTACACATCATTGGACCCATGCATAATAATGGCTAAGTGTGTATACAAAATAGGAACATATATATATATTACACATCATTGGACACATAACATACGTTTCCTCAGTGCTGATGTTTTCGTTTTTGAGTCAGCTTCTTTCCCTTCTTGTTCGTCGAAGAATAATTGAGCCCCTCATTGTGACTTTGCCTTTTCCATGGAGTACAAATTTTCTTAGGTAATGTAGTATTGATTCTTCTTTTGACGTATACTTCATCATCATCGTCATCTTCCCTCATTGGGTTGCCGTACTGACCATAGTCTTCCTCGTTGGCGACTCCATCCATTCCAATGATGTTCCTTTTGCCTCTCTGAGGGAGTCCTGGACTAGGGGGTGTCCGGACAGCCGGACTATCATCGTCCGCCGGACTCCAACACTACGAAGATACAAGATTGAAGACTCTGTCCCGTGTCCGGATGGGACTTTCCTTGGCGTGGAAGGCAAGCTTGGCGATACGGATATGTAGATCTCCTACCATTGTAACCGACTCTGTGTAATTCCTAGCCTCCTCCGTGTCTATATAAACCGGAGGGCTTTAGTCCGTAGGACAACATACATTACAACAATCATACCATAGGCTAGCTTCTAGGGTTTAGCCTCCTTGATCTCGTGGTAGATCCACTCTTGTACTACCCATATCATCAATATTAATCAAGCAGGACGTAGGGTTTTACCTCCATCGAGAGGGCCCGAACCTGGGTAAAACATCGTGTCCCTCGTCTCCTGTTATCATCCGCCTAGACGCACAGTTCGGGACCCCCTACCCGAGATCCGCCGGTTCTGACACCGACATTGGTGCTTTCATTGAGAGTTCCTCTGTGTCGTCACTGATAGGCTTGATGGCATCTTCAACCAACAACGCTGTACAGGGTGAGACTTTTCTCCCCGGACAAATCTTCATATTCGGCGGCTTCGCACTGCGAGCCAATTCACTTGGCCATCTGGAGCAGATCGAAAGCTACGCCCCTGGCCGTCAGGTCAGATTCGGAAGCCTAAACTTCACGGCCGATGTCCACGGAAACTTGATCTTCAACGGACCCGAGCCACAGCCAAGCGCGCCGCACTGTTGCGATGGGCATGATCTAGCTCTACCGCCGAACAGTGCCTTGGTGGCCGCACACAAATCCGCTCCGGCCATTAGTCCGGAGCCGATCGCCCGGATAGAGGATCGGTGGATAGATACCGCCTCGGGGGCTTCAACTTCCTCGGCGATGGAGCCGAACATCAATCTTGTCCCCCGCGAAACTTGTGATTCCGAGGTGCCGGACTCCTTGCCGGACTCCGAACCTCCCGCGCCCCTACCAATCAATTCGGATTGGGCGCCGGTTATGGAATTCACCGCCACATACATCTTCCAATACTCGCCCTTTGGCGATATCCTGAATTCACTAAAGCATATCTCGTTATCAGGAGAGTCCTGGCCGAACTATGGCCAGGATGGTTGGGGTACGGACGACGAAGAAATTCAGAGCCCACCCACCACCCACTTTGTAGCTACTGTCGACGATCTAACCTACATGCTAGACTACGACTCCGACGACATCGACGCTATGGACGACGATGCCGGAGACGAACATGAACCAGCGCCTACAGGGCACTGGAAGACCACCTCGTCATATGACATATACATGGTGGACACCCCAAAAGACGGGGACGGCGAAGAAGCAGCGGAGGCAGACTCTTTAAAGAAGCAGCCCAAACGCCGGCGTCAGCGGCGCCGCTCTAAATCCCGCCATAGCAAGAATGGAGATTCCGGCACAGGAGATAATAATACTCCAGAGAGTGCCGAAGATAATCCCTCCAAAGAAGATTCAGCGCAGGAGGATGCGAAGCAAGCCCTCACGAGAGGGCGGCGATTTAAGAGGTTGAGGATCATAACTATATGCCTCCCTCCAAGACGAAGCAAGCCTCAACGATGATGAATTAAATGCACACGAGGATCCGTCGAACAAGAGCGCTTCAAGCGCAGCTTATTGCCACAAGCAAACAGCCCAAAAAAAAGCAGCAATGACTTCAAGCTGATCAGGGACCTGCTGGCCGATCGATGGACCGAGGTCCTCGCGTCAAGAGTATAAACTCGAACGCCTCCAAAAGTTACCCAAGATGCAAGCTGCTCCCGATTAGAGGAGGAAGCATACATACCTCCATCACGGCCAAGACGATATGGCTGACCGACCACCCCGTGGTCATGACAGAGAGGCATCCAGGGCCCCAGCCAAGACCGTACCCCGGCATCGCTCCAAAAGTACGAAGCCAAGAGGGAACGCGCCGGACTTGCGAGATATATTGGAGGACAAAGCAAGGCAATCCAGATCCATCTACGGATCACGTGGGCGCCCCACGACCCACGACGAATACCGTCGCGCCGGATACAATAACCCCGGCCGGGCCGAGCACAGGAAACAGCGCTCTCTCGAGCTGCGTCGCGATATTGCTCAATACAGAGGCGCCGCACACCCGCTATGCTTCACTGACGAAGTAATGGATCATCAAATCCCTGAAGGGTTTAAACCCGTAAACATTGAATCCTACGATGGCACAACAGACCCCGCAGTTTGGATAGAAGATTATCTTCTCCACATCCATATGGCCCGCGGCGACGATCTCCACGCCATCAAGTATCTCCCACTCAAGCTTAAAGGACCAGCTCAGCATTGGCTTAACAGCTTGCCCGCAGAGTCAATTGGGTGTTGGGAAGACCTGGAGGCCGCATTCCTTGATAACTTCCAAGGCACATATGTGCGACCTCCAGACGCTGATGACCTAAGCCACATCATTCAGCAGCCAGACGAATCAGCCAGACAATTCTGGACACGGTTCTTGACGAAGAAAAATCAAATCGTCGATTGTCCGGATGCAGAGGCCCTTGCAGCCTTCAAACATAACATCCGGGACGAATGGCTAGCCTGGCACCTGGGGCAGGAAAAGCCGAAATCCATGGCAGCCCTCACATCGTTAATGACCCGCTTTTGCGCGGGAGAGGACAGCTGGCTAGCTCGCAGCAACAATCTCCGTAAAAATTCTGGCAGTCCGGATACTAAGGACAACAACGGCAGGTCACGTCGAAACAAAAACAAACGCCGCATTAACGGCGACGATAAGGAGGATACGGCAGTCAACGCCGGATTCCGAGGCTCTAAACCAGTCAGCGGAAGAAGCCATTCAAAAGAACCACTCCGGGTCCGTCCAATCTGGACCGAATACTCGACCGCTTATGCCAGATACATGGCACCTCTGAAAAGCCAGCTAACCACACTAATAGAGATTGCTGGGTGTTCAAGCAGGCCGGCAAGTTAATTGCCGAAAACAATGACAAGGGGTTAAACAGCGACGACGAGGAAGAGACCCGACCGCCGAACAATAGAGGACAGAAGGGTTTTCCCCCACAAGTGCGGACGGTGAATATGATATACGCGGCCCATATACCCAAGAGGGAGAGGAAACACGCACTAAGGGACGTCTACGCGATGGAGCCAGTTGCCCCGAAGTTCAATCCATGGTCCTCTTGCCCGATCACTTTCGATCGAAGAGACCATCCGACCAGCATACGCCATGGCGGATTCGCCGCATTGGTTTTAGACCCAATCGTCGATGGATTTCACCTCACGAGAGTCCTGATGGACGGCGGCAGAGCTGAACCTGCTTTATCGGGATACGGTCGCAAAATGGGCATAGACCCTCAAGGATTAAACCTACAAAGACAACCTTTAAAGGTGTCATACCAGAGTGGAAGCCAAGCTATGCAGCTCACCACACCGAAGTGGTCTTGGATCCCGGATAACTTCCGGAGCGAAGAGTTAATCCTCGACATAGTCCCGTTTCGCAGCGGCTATCACGCTCTGCTCGGACGAACCGCGTTTGCAAAATTCAACGCGGTGCCGCATTATGCATACCTAAAGCTCAAGATGCCAGGCCCTCGCGGAGTCATCACGGTCAATGGGAATATGGAACGCTCCCTCCGAACGGAGGAACATACAGCGGCTCTCGCGGCAGAGGTACAGAGCAGCCTTTTAAGGCAATTCTCGAGTCCGGCCGCTAAAAGGCCGGAGACAGCAAAACATGCCCGAAGCAATACCAACCAAGACCACCTGGCGCGATCAGAGCATGCGTAGCAATGCGGCCCCAACCCTCGCCCGCGCATGATCGCAATAATAACACTCCGCGTACATAATTACGCTTTGGAGATACCATGGGCACAGGGGAGGGGGCACGATCGCAACGGACCCAGAGTGCGGTTCGACCACACCGGGGGCTCGCAAGTGTGCCCCCCTTTTTTTACATATATCTTTTATTTTTCTTCTTTTATGTACACAGGACTCGTTAACTGGAAGCCTGTCCGTGGCGAATCTGCCAACTCATGATCTGTGATCGGGGACTAAAGAAGGCTGCGACGAACATTCAGGTGGTCTCAATTACGAGCATTAAATTCGATTATATACACCAAGTCCGCAGCTCACGCATGGAGGGGGACACGTTTACTTAGTCCAAATCCCTTGCTTACTGCACTATTTGTATCAGTCCGCTCTACTAGCAGACCTTCTTTCATTAATAATTCAGCACCTTTTTGATTGCAATTGCATTACCTTTTATATATGTATGTTCATTATATGACATCTTGCGCCCGTATATTTTGGTACGGCCTAATACGTCAGGGGCTTATGTTCCCCACTCTATGGTGTGATAAGTCCGAACACTTTCACAAGTATGGCACCCCGAACTTATAGCATTATATGAATCGGCTCCGAATCATGTCTTGGGTCAATAGTTGGGTTTGCCGGCTCCCACGTTTTGGTGCCTTACGCCCGCTCTGCGGCTAAGGGCACTGGAGAACCACTGCGATTGCGCCCGGTTGAGCAGGCGGCGCCTCGAGGAGAAAGCTAAAACTGACCGGCATGATAAGGCGAGACTGGTCGCTGTTCGAGAGGTTTTTCGGTCCATAAAGACTCACGCCGCTTGAGCGAAGTTCGGACAATGTCCGACGGCGTGGATAGCGCCCGGATTCGGTCTTCCGAATACCAGGGGCTTCGCCGAAATTTAAAATTATAGAATTCTATGGCTAAGTGAGAGTGTTCAAGCATTATAAGTCCGGTTGCCTTGTTCGTTGTGTTGAGCGCCTCCCTCGATGGACCCAACAATGGGAACAAGAGTGCTCAAGTTTATCCCGAACACCCCAGCACTCGTGGCTTGGGGGCTGAAGCCAACGACTTGCCATCTCTCAGATTTTATAAACGGCCGCACAGAAGGTAATATTTTAAATTAAAAAAGTGTTGCTCAAAGCGCACATGAACAAAGTTTCAGCGCACAGGATAATACATAGCAAATTCACTCAAAGATTACATTTCTGGGGAACTCATCCGCAATATCGCGGGCTCCCTTCAGGACAGATTTATAATACATTTCGGGCATGCGACACTCGTTGCCCGGTGGCGGTGGGTCCGTGAGAAGCTTCTCCGCATCCAACTTGCCCCATTGCACCTTTGTGCGGGCGAGGGCCCGGCGAGCGCCTTCAATACAAGGCGGAGCGCTTGATGACATCCACCAGGGCATGCATCCACCAGCCGCCGCACGAGGCCAAAGTAGCTCCCACGCATGGCCTGTCCAGGCCACAGCCGGACTATAAGGCCCTTCATGGCCTCTTCCGCTACCTTGTGGAGTTCGACCAGCTGCTTCAGCTGGTCGCTTGGGGGCACCGGGTGTCCGCCTCAAAGATACCGAGACCGTAAGACTTTTTCCATGGAGCTCCCCTCCTCGCCACGATAGAATGCGGCGGCATCAGACGCACTATGCGGCAGATCTGCAAACGCCCCTGGAGAGCTCCGAATGCAGGTAAGTGTCAGGTATTTTACACTAACATGCTTGCTTTGCATGAAAAATGCCTTACCCGCCGCTATTTTCTTTACATCTTCAACCTCCTGAAGGGCCTTATGGGCTTCGGCCTTGGCGGACTTGGCACTTTCGAGAGCCGAGGCAAGCTCGGACTCTCGAGTCTTGGAGTCACGCTCCAAACTCTCATGTTTCTCCATGAGAGCCTAGAGCTCTTGCCGCACTTCCGCCACCCGTGCCCCCTGCTTTTCTCTCTCTGCCCGTTCCGCGGCCGCACTGTGTTCGGCCGCGGACACAGCCTCCTTCAGGGCTGCCACCTCGTTAGTGGCCCCTGCAATACACATATTATCCTTGTTAATTTTATTGCAACCAAAATCCTTTTCTGTAAGGTAACCATTCAAAGCGGTGTGACTCACCTTCTTTGTCCTCGAGCTGCTTCTTGGCATGGCCGAGCTCTTGCTCGGACCGCTCGAGATCCTTTTTCAACACATCGACCTCCGCCGTTAGTGCGGCAGAGGCCAGCAGCGCAGCCTGCAAACCCATATTGACATATTTTAAGCAACCCTGCGTATATCTTATTAGATCCTCGGTCCGCTTTTTCTTTCCGAACACCGAACTAAGCATCGAGGCTCTTATGCATGCGGTATTACATTACATAATTTTAACTTCTTACCTCAAAGCCTGTTAGAAGGCTGTCTGCGAGCTTCGGTCAGCCCGCTTTTGGCGAAGTGAACCTTTTGAATCACCGCACTCATGATAGTGCGGTGTTCTTCCTCGATGGAAGCGCCTTTAAGCGCCTCCAACAAGTTATCCGGCGCCTCCGGTTGGGCGGAGGCGCCGGTGTCACGGTCTTGCCCTTCTTCGAAGGGGCGCTTGCGGACTCGAACCATTGCGGGTTCCGATGTAGAGTCCGGCGCAAAGTCCGGGAGGCTGCCTGACGGCACCTTCGGAGCCTCCTCCTGATGGGTCCCTCTCTGGGTTCCCACCTCGGCGTCCTCGTCAGCGCGTGGGGTAGAGGCAGTCGGAAGTGAATTCACATCCGACGAGGCCAAGGACCCGCTTGATGAAGCGGGGAGATCATCATCGGCCAGACTACGGACAGAATGCGGCGTTAGAAGGACACTACGCGACACAAAATATATTGCATATCAAGGATCCGGATACTTACGATCTCGCCGGACGCCTGGCCCTTGGAGGCCACTCATCCTCGCCAACGCTGGTGTTGGCGAACTGTCCGGGATAGTTCTCCCCTCTTGGACCCTTGGCCTCCCCTATTGGGGAAGCCTTCCTCTTCTTCTCTCCCCCCTCCGGGAGAGAGTACTCCTCCTCCTCCTCGTCTTCGGGGAGGAGTCCGCGTCGTCGTCAGACGCCTGATTGCGGGAGCTCTTTCGAGTCCCCGCGCCACCTTCTTGGCCTTCTTCTCCGGCACCACGTGCGGTGCGGAACCAGCAGCCTCGCTAAGCAGGCGCCCACTTTGGATCTTCTGGCATGGGAGCCGGGCTGATAAGCTGCCTGGCCTTCTCCATCCATTCCTGTCAAAGGAAAGGAAGGGATGAAACCCTCTTATAATCAATTCGATTACTACAAAGTGTCCCGTAATGGGGTTGAATCACTTACCTCGTCAGTTGGATACTGCGAGCTGAATCCGCGATCTTCCGTCGCGGATGCGGGGGCTTCGGCGCCCTTAAACAACACCCTCCAGGCGCCTTCATATGTTGTATCGAAGAGCCCGCTCAGCGCCTGGTGCTGTTCCGGATTGAACTCCCACAGATTGAATGCCCGTTCTTGGCATGGGAGAATCCGGCGGATGAGCATGACTTGGACCACGTCGACGAGCCTGAGCTTATTGCTCACCAGCTTCTGGATGCAGGTTCGGAGTCCATTCACCTCCTTCGGGTCGCCCCACAGCAAGCCCTTCTCTTTCCAGGAGGTGAGCTGCGTGGGGACGCCAGATCTGAACTCGAGGGCTGCCGCCCATGTGGGCTTGCGCGGCTCGGTGATGTAGAACCACCCCGATTGCCACCCCTTGACGGAGTCCACAAAGGCCCCTTCGAGCCAAAGGACGTTTGGTAATTTACCCAACATGGCGCCTCCGCATTCCGCTTGCGTGCCCTTCACAACCTTCGGCTTGACGTTGAATGTCTTGAGCCACAGGCCGAAGTGGGGCTGGATGCAGAGGAAGGCCTCACACACGACGATGAATGCCGAGATGTTGAGGATGAAGTTCGGCGCCAGATCGTGGAAATCCAGGCCGTAATAGAACATGAGCCCCCGGACGAATGGATGGAGCGGAAAGCCCAGTCCAGCGGAGGAAGTGGGGAAGGAAGACGACCCTCGTGAGGCCGGGGGTAGGGACGAGCTGCCCCTCGTCAGGCGGCCGATGCGCGATATCGCTGGAGAGGTATCGGCGTTGCGCAACTTGGTGATGTGCTCCTCCTTAACGGTGGAGGCCAACCACTTGCCTCCCCCTCCGGACATATTCGGAGAAGGTCGGCGAGATGCGCGAGCTTAGGCGTTGGAGCTTGAGTCGCAGAGATGTATAAGCAAAGGAGGAAGAAGGCGAGGTGAGAAGGTAAATCCTTATCCCTTATATATAGGCGACGAATGGCGTCGGCCCCGGCGGCTCGATAAAACTCGCTTATCTCCCAAGCGCCACCATCAATGGCGCGGTTGGGTTACCCACGTCCATATTGATGAGAATCCCGGAATAAGGGGAACACGATCTTTGCTTCGACAAGACGTGCCAAGGAAACCGCTTCGCTAAATGTGCTGAGGTGGTATAGTAAAAAACGATTCAAACAAAGGCTTGGTAGCGGTGTGATGTCACGCCGCACAATACGTCAGCAGATTGAACTAAGTGTATATTTTATTCTCTCTACGGTAGAATGTGGAATTTATTTTGCAGAGCCGGACACTATCCTGGTGTTCACGATCTTCTCTGGATTATTCAAGGGAGGAACCCGCCTTGCAATGCCGAACATTATGCGCGCCGGACTTATCGTCATTGAAGCCTGGTTCAGGGGCTACTGAGGGAGTCCTGGACTAGGGGGTGTCCGGACAGCTGGACTATCATTGTCCGCCGGACTCCAAGACTACGAAGATACAAGATTGAAGACTCCGTCCCGTGTCCGGATGGGACTTTCCTTGGCGTGGAAGGCAAGCTTGGCGATACGGATATGTAGATCTCCTACCATTGTAACCGACTCTGTGTAACCCTAGCCTCCTCCGGTGTCTATATAAACCGGAGGGCTTTAGTCCGTAGGACAACATACATTACAACAATCATACCATAGGCTAGCTTCTAGGGTTTAGCCTCCTTGATCTCGTGGTAGATCCACTCTTGTACTACCCATATCATCAATATTAATCAAGCAGGACGTAGGGTTTTACCTCCATCGAGAGGGCCCGAACCTGGGTAAAACATCGTGTCCCTCGTCTCCTGTTATCATCCGCCAAGACGCACAGTTCGGGACCCCCTACCCGAGATCCGCCGGTTTTGACACCGACACTCTCCTCACGACAACACGGCTGGGATTGCGCGGGTCAGTTATGAAGAAGCATTGTGTCACGTGCTTAGCGTGTACCCATGGCTCGTTTTTTGTGATAGCGTTCACGGTAGCGCTCTTGGCGTCGGGTATAGTCGTGGTAGTGAACATCCGGCTTTCTCTTTCGACATTCTTAGCCCATCTGACACGGAACATCGTCGTGTTGTGCAGTCCAGAGTAGTCAAGCTCCCGGATCTCCTCGACCATTCCATAAAATCGTTCGATTTGTGCGTTGTCATTGCGGTCATGCATTCCATCGTCACCCATGAGTTCGATCATCTTTGTCCATATCTTTTGCCTCCGTGTAGAACGTGTATCCGTTGATATCATATGCCCGATAGGTTACGAGGTTGGGCGAGGGCCATGTGCTAAGGCGTATATGAGCAATCCGCCTTAGAGCCCTCCTCCGGGATTAGCAATAATATGCTCTTTGAACCAATACAGAAAGTGGAGTTGTGCTCTCTAGTAACTCCGGCGTCCGTCCTGCATACCCCCCAGCCACGATACTTCTTTGCGATAATTTCTTTGTGCAGCGCCACGAAAGGATCTACCTCGTCTAGGTGTTGTAGCACTACCAAGTTTGCTCTGTCAAAGTCGCTGCGTCGATCTGAGTATGCCATGTGCAGTTCCTGCGACCGTTCGTAAAGTGACCATCTCCTTGAGCCTCCCATCGTGCTTGTTAGCGGGCAAACCAACACTAACACCAGGCGGCTGGTCTGCGCCATATAGAAAATTCTCACAGAAAGAGATGCACTCTTGTGCCAAATAGCCATGGACGATGCTTCCATCCGGACGGGACATGTTACGAACGAATCCTTTGATGATCCCATTCATCCTCTCAAACGGCATCATGTTGTGCAGGAATGATGGCCCCAGGTCTATTATGTCATCCACAATATGGACACACAGATGCACCATCACGTCGAAGAACGCGGGCGGGAAGTACATCTCAAGCTCATTCAGTATCACAACGATCTCTTCCTGTAGCCTTTGGAGCTGCTTCACACTGATCGACTTTCGAGAGATGGCGTCAAAAAAGTTGCAGAGACCAATAAGCGTGTCACGGACGTGCTTGTCCATTATCCCTCTAAGGGCAACAGGTAGTATCTGCGTCATCATCACATGACAGTCATGAGACTTCATCCCGCTGAACCTTTTCTTGTCCGTGTCTAGATATCTGCTTATCTTGCCACAGTAACCGGAACTAACTTTCACTCCGGTAAGGCACTTAAAGAATTGATTGATCTCAGCCTGACTTAAGGTGAAGCAAGAGGGGGGGGGGCAATAATCCTCTTTCTTTAATTTCTTGCCCTTCTTCTCCCGTGCCTCTGTCTCCGTCTCTGTCTCGTTTGACATTTTATGGGGCGGCATGTGCAGATCTTCCCTGATTTTCAAATCTTGCAAGTCTTTTCTTGCCTTTGGCCCATCCTTGGTCTTATCCGGCATGTTCATCAGTGTTGCGAGCAAGCTCTCAAGGACATTCTTACAGATATGCATTTGATCAAGGCAATGAGGTGTATCGAGTTTGTGCCAGTACTCCAAGTCCCGAACACGACCTCGTCTTCCATATCTTCAGCAGCGGCTCGCGCCTTTCTCATCGTCTTTCTGGCGCGGGCACTCCTTCCGCTTTTTCAACAGCTCATCGATTTGGCACCGCTCCGCTTACGTGGAGGTCCTCGATGCTCAGCGTGACCATTGAATAGATCTCCACGGTTTCTCCACGGGTGCGTCTGTTCAAGCCATCTTCGATGCCCCATGTACACGATTTTCCCAGACCCACCATCTTTCCTTGGCGTTAGCTGCTGAGGCGTTGTATCATCCATGCACCGCGTGCATCCGCAATATCCATGGCACACCGGCCTGCCACATATCCGAATCGAGATAGTCCTGCCTTCGTCGTGATCGCAGCTCTCATGTTGAAATACTCACCTTTCTTTGGCGTCCCATGTCTTGGCGGTGTTTTCCATAACGTGTCTAACTCCTCTTGAAGTAGCCCCAGATACAAATTAATATTATTTCCTGGTTGTTTCGCCCTTGAATAAGCATGCTCATGTGAATGTACTTGATTTCATGCACAACCGGGGAGGTTGTACATCCATACAAACACGGGCCATGTACTATGGTTGGTGTTCGGTTGCCAAACAGATTCATGCCATCGGTACCGCGCCCGAGCACGATGTTCCTTGCATCACATTCAAAATACCGATAGAAGCTGTTCAACGCTCTCCACCGGCTTCCATCCTTCACGTGTCTCAGCTTCGGATCATCTCCATCGTCGGGCTTCTTCCTCTCCGCGTGCCAGCGCATTAGCTTTGCTTCCTTGGGATCTACAAAATACCTCTGGAGACGGGGAGTGATCGGTAAGTACCATACAACTTTCTGGGGACATTTCTTCCTGGCCTTCTTGTATTGAGAAGCATTGCACACCGGACAGCTTGTTTTTTCCACGTGCTCCTTCCGATAAATTATGCAATCGTTGATGCATGCATGGTATCTAACGTGTGGCAGATCAAGAGGGCACACGATCTTCTTGGCTTCATCAACACTAGTAGGACATAGATTACCCGCGGGAAGAACATCCTTTAGGTACTTGAGATGCTCATCGAGGCTAGTGTCGGTCCATTTGTTTTTAGCCTTCGCCTTCGTGGAGTTGGGCGTGAAACTCAACCGGGTCACCTCAGGATTGCAACCATCATACAATGGAGTGTTCGAGTCTACCACTAGTTGCTCCAGCTTAGCCTCCTCTCTAGAAGCAGCTCTCTTAGTACTCGTCTCCTTGCGAAGCAATGCTTGAGCACGAGGGTCCCGCACAATTGAACTTAGTACCGATGAACTCTGCTGCATGGAGTCCATGTCGTTCTCTCCGCCGCCATGTCCGGCCCCTTCTCCGCCGCCATGTCCGGCCTCTTCCCCGCCGCCATTATCGATCATCTCTTCGTCTTGCCCCATGTCATCATTGCCTGCCCTGTCGGCATCCTCAACATCGTCATCATCATCTTCAATTATCCACCGAGTATAGCCATCCATGAAGCCAGTCTTGAGCAGGTGCGCTTCGACATGACCATCGTCATGGGGGTCGAGCCAAACTATTCCTTTGCATTTTTGACACGGACATAAAACCTCCGTCCGGTTATTTTCTTTCATGTCTTGCACCGCCAACCGCAACCACCTGTCCACCATCGTTCCACTGACCATCGTCAACTCTGCGTGGTAATAATAAAAAAATTGATTGTGAAAATGCATGCATGCATCAAAGTCATAAAAAAATTTGGCATGACCTTCCCTAAAAATAGGACATATATGGATCTAGAGTTTGCGGAATTAGCCAAGCGAAATAAATCGACATTTCGCAAAACATAGGCAACTCAAAAGCACAATTTGGCGGCGTCAACTCATGCCACACACACAATTTCCACAAACATATCACACACACATAAACACATTTCCATTTTGCAAAAGCATGAAATTTTCATCACCTCTATCTCGATGGCCAGAGCTGATGTTGTAGGGAGATCAAAAGTGCACAAAGCTCTTCTTGACAAAGATAGATCTAGTTAGGGGCAAATAGGTCCTTAACTAAATCCTACATCTACCTAGCTACCTAATTAGGAAGGAGACAACTTCAACTAGTGGAGGGGGAAGGAAAAAGAAAGGAGATGCATTAATGGAGGTGGTGTAGTTATGTAGGAGTAATGAAGAGAGAAAAGGTGGATAGAGAGAGAGAGTAATGGGGAGAAGTATTGAGAAGAAGAAGAGTGAGAGTGGGAGCATGTGGTGGAGGGAAGAGAGGAGAGGGGAGGTAGGGGAAGGGAAAAGAGGAGGGAGGGAGGGACGGGTGGGGAAAGGTGTTGGGTTGGTGGGGTTAGCGATGGCGGGAGAGAAAGCAGCTGCTGCTAAGTACTTAGCAGCAGCAGCGCTTTATGATAAGGCGCCATCGCTAAGCTGGGACAAAAATTGTGGCAATTTGAAACTTACCAGCAGCAATCTCGAGGAAAGCGCGCTACTACTACCTACTTAGCAGTAGCGCTGTTTTTGCGACCGCGCTACTGCTACTTAGAGTTAGGGGAACACCGCCGGTCGATATTTGTAGCAGCGCATTTCTGGTCGAGCGCGCTACTGCTAAATCCTTATCAGCAGCGAGTTTACGTAACACGCGCTACAACTACTTAGCAGCAGCGCTCTATTTTGAACCGCGTTGCTGCTAAGATTCTGTGTATAGGCTTTTCCCTAGTAGTGTACAGACACCAAGTTTTTTTAGTGAATATTGCCGAGCTCCTGGTTTCGATTTGGGGCTTGATGAAATTTTTGTAACAAGTATCGAGAAAGAAGTGGAAAGGTCCGCAGCAGCATCTGACTAGTATCAGCCCCCATGTGGTTCTGTTATTGCACCCATTGATTGTGCCGAAACAAGCTCCGATGATGAAGTTTTGGAAGTTACCTTGTCACAACAAATCAATAATCTAAATAGTAGCACTGTAGGCATGTGGTCGCAATCAAGAGGGAAAGACCCTGTGACAATCGAAATACCTGACGACGACTATATGTGGGATTCAGGTGAAATTGATTTAGCATGTGAAGAAGCAGAGAAGATGGCTCAAGGCAAGAGAGTTGTTAATAACAATGCAAACCTATCACCGACCAACTTCGAAACACCAGAGAAAACATGCTTCAAGGATGGAGAACTTGGATCCAGCAGCAGCTCAGGAGAAGTGACCAACAAATTTGGGAGGCGAATCATCAAGCCAACTGCATTCAAGAGGTCACCTTTCGTGGACTACAATGAGAAAAGGAATTTCCATTGCACTCCAGCAGTAAACAAGCTATATGCCTCCGTTATTCTGCACGCAGGACTAAGTGAAGAAGAGACCGGAGACAACGACAAGTGGTAAACTGGCTCTTTTTTTCCTTTTACTTTTAAAAACTTGTTAGGCAAACAATACATAGAGAATAGGCAACTAGTTACAGCTACCTGAAGAGTTATTCTTTTGAACCAGCCTTTCTGATTTTTTCTTGCTTAGGCAATATATGAATAAGGAAGCAACACAATAAGTAATTTTTACTTTCTTTGCTTTTTTCAAGTCCATACATTCTGTGTTCTCACAGATTTTTCATCAAATTATTATCTGCAGCCCTACTATCATTCAGTACGATGGCTACCATGTCAGTCTCAGAGAACTTGCAAACTCAATGAAGAAATATGGGTTCATCAAGAGCCACGTCTTTGAACTAATTATTGAGTCTATAATGCGAAACTTGCCTCCAGATTAAAAGAAGATAATCATGCCTGTCAGGTTTTTGGTAAATCTCATTGAAATTCTCTTCTATTTGTCAATATTTGGTTGCTTAATGTTTTTACACATGCAGTTTTTTGTGCAATCTAAAAAATGAAAATGAGTTTCTGCATCTGAATAATCACACATTTTCTTGATGTTGACCCTTTCTACATTACCCATGTGATAGTAGAAAGCTGTAGCTATTTCCCTGAATTGTTGAGAACCACAAGCAAGAGTTGCTCAAATATTGACACATTATTCACTTAGAACAATTTGATTAACTATAGTGTTTTTACAAATCCACCTGGAAACATTTAAGCTGTAGATGTTATCCATGTTGACCCTTTTTTTACATTCCCCATCTGAACAAATTGACAGTAGTAAGCTGTATATATTACACATGCTGTTTCCTATAAAGGAAATAGGAGTTGCCATTTTTTTATTAACATGCATGTGTTTTCCCACCTGTTTACTAGATAAGACTTCGGCAGATGATCTAGAACACACAAGAGATAAGGAACAGATTCAACAAGAAAAATCACTTGAATTGAAAAGACATGGTTAGTAGGATCTTTTGCTTTTTACATCATTTTTCTTGCATGCGGCCGCCCTTTTCTTTGCCTTCCTTGAGCACACTTTTATAGGTGGTTGTTCTCACTTCATCTTCTTCCTTTTTTTCACCCACATCATGCAGATAATGTTTCCAATTCTAGAGAACTTAGACAGTGCAAAACCAGTAACAGGGAACCACTACTGGCTGTTTAATGTCAACATACAGGATCGGAGGTTCGAAGTCCTTGATTCATGGAGAACTCTGGCAGAGAGAAAAACTTTGGACGACAATGCTAGGCTGATTACAGCAATAGTGCGTTCCTTATGGGATGAGCACTACCCTGATTCCCGTGTGAAGTTGGATGATTTTGGCTTCAAAGACATCAATGTCCCGAAACAGGACAATGAGTAAGTGTTCTAGTCTGCATCCCGGCCATCCTACATGTGCAAGAAATGCAAAGCATCATTTCTCCCTCATATTTTTCTAGTTTTCATTCTCAGTTCAAATTTTTTTCTTCATCATACTATGATTACAACTTGACTGCATCTTTTTTATATTTTTCGCTTCGCAAGGTTTGATTGCCGGATTTTTGCTGCAACATTAGCAAATCTTTGGGAAGCTAGGGTCGTGCCAAACTTTGGTCCCAGCAATATCAGCAACATCAGAAGGATCTTGACAAGCGCGTTAGTAAATACTGATGATAATAAGGCACCATGGCGCGATATCCTCAAGCTCTCAACCTGAGAGGTGGCTAGCTTCAAGGTTTTTTCCGCTGAACCATAAATGCTTTTTTACTTTTTTTAATGCATGTTTAAATATTGAATGTTTTTTGCCATGACTTGTCCACAATAGATAGCAATATCAGTACACATTAGTTGCTCAAGAATGTAGGAGCAGACATTTTTCCTCCCCGTTTAGCATTTGATAAATATGTTCCACAGTAGCGCTTTAGAGGTTTTAGTTGAAAGAAATTAACAACTAGTTCATGAAAAAACACTACTAAAAGGGTGTAACCTTAAATAGTAATTCTTACAGCAGAACAAATGGTCGCAAAATATGTTTCTTACAGCAAACCCCCCCCCCAAAGCATGAGGCAACTGTATCGCAGCGTTCAACCTTTCACGCACCAGAAGCAACCATAGTTTTTGTAAACTCATAATTAAAACACACAATAGCAGCAAAAATGTGTTGCATCAGCCATTGGGAACACACACCCTTTTTTTTCAGCAGAATGGAGCGCCTCCCCGACTTCACTGCCTTGTTATCCATTGCTACGTCTTGAGCTTGCGTTGGTTTTCCTTGAAGAGGAAAGGGTGATGTAGTAATAGTAGCGTAAGTATTTCCCTCAGTTTTTGAGAACCTAGGTATCAATCCAGTAGGAGGCTCCTCAAAAGTCCCACGCACCTACACAAACAAACAAGAACTCGCAACCAATGCAATAAAGGGGTTGTCAATCCCTTCACGGCCACTTGCGAAAGTGAGATCTGATAAAGATAGTATGATAAGATAAATATTTTTTGGTATTTTATAATATGGATTGGAAAAGTAAAGATGCAAATAAAAGTAGATTGAAAGCTTATATGATAGAAGATAGACCCTGGGGCCATAGGTTTCACTAGTGGCTTCTCTCAAGATAATATAAGTATTACGGTGGGTGAACAAATTACTGTCGAGCAATTGATAGAAAAGCGATAATTATGAGATTATCTAGGTATGATCATGTATATAGGCATCACGTCGTAACAAGTAGACCAACTCCTGCCTGCATCTACTACTATTACTCCACATATCAACCGCTATCCAGCATGCATCTAGAGTATTAAGTTCATAAAGAACAGAGTAACGCATTAAGAAAGATGACATGATGTAGAGGGATAAACTCATGCAATATGATATAAACCCCATCTGTTTATCCTCGGTGGCAACAATACAATACATACCTTGCTGCCCCTGCTGTCACTGGGAAAGGACACCGCCAGATTGAACCCAAAGCTAAGCACTTCTCCCATTGCAAGAAAGATCAATCTAGTAGGCCAAACCAAACTGATAATTCGAAGAGACTTGCAAAGATTCAAATATTTCTCATAGATAAACTTGATCATAAACCCACAATTCATCGGATCTCGACAAACACACCGCAAAAAGAGTTACATCAAATAGATCTCCAAGTAGATCAAGGAGAACATGGTATTGAGATCCAAAGAGAGAGAAGAAGTCATCTAGCTAATAACTATGGACCCGAAGGTCTATGGTAAACTACTCACAACTCATCGGAGAGGCCTTTGGAGATGATGTAGAGGCCCTCCGTGATCGACTGCCCCTCCGGCGGAGCGCCAACGAAGGCTCCAAGATGGGATCTCACGGATACAGAAGGTTGCGGCGGTGGAATTAGGTTTTCGTGGTCTGTTATGATGTTCTCAGGGTACGTGGTATATAGAGGAGGAAGAAGTAGGTAGATGGATGATACGTCCATTTTGCATCATGCTTTTATATCAATATTTATTGCATTATGGGCTGTTATTACACATTATATCTCAATACTTATGGCCATTCTCTCTTATTTTACAAGGTTTACCATGAAGAGGGGGAATGCCGGCAGCTGGAATTCTGGCTGGAAAAGGAGCAAAAGTTGGAAACCTATTCTTCAAAACTCCAAAAGACCTGAGACTCCACGAAACAACTTTTCAGATTTAATAAGAATTATTGGGCAAAAGAAATAGGCCAGGGGGCCCACACCCTGTCCAGGAGACAGGGGGCGCCCCTCCCCTGTGTAGGGCGCGCCCCCTATCTCCTGGGCCCCCTGGTGGGCTTCCAGCTGCCATCTTCTGCTATATGAAGGGTTTTCACCTGGAAAAAAAATCGTGGGCAAGCTTACGGGACGAAACTCCGCCGCCACGAGGCGAAACCTTGGCGGAATCAATCTAGGGCTCTGGCGGAGCTGTTCTGCTGGGGACACTTCCCTCCAGGAGGGGGAAATCATCACCAACATCATCACCAACGATCCTCTCATCGGGAGGGGGTAAATCTCCATCAACATCTTCACCAGCACCATCTCATCTCAAAACCCTAGTTCATCTCTTGTATCCAATCTTGTATCAAAACCACAAATTGGTACCTGTGGGTTGCTAGTAGTGTTGATTACTCCTTGTAGTTGATGCTATTTGGTTTACTTGGTGGAAGATCATATGTTCAGATCCTTTATCCATATTATTACCCCTCTTATTATGAACATGAATATGCTTTGTGAGTAGTTACGTTTGTTCCTGAGGACATGGGTGAAGTCTTGCTATTAGTAGTCATGTGAATTTGGTATTCGTTCGATATTTTGATGAGATGTATGTTGTCTCTCCTCTAGTGGTGTTATGTGAACGTCGACTACATGACACTTCACCATTATTTGGGCCTAGAGGAAGGCATAGGGGAGTAATAAGTAGATGATGGGTTGCCAGAGTGACAGAATCTTAAACCCTAGTTTACGCGTTGCTTCGTTAGGGGTTGATATGGACCCATATGTTTAATGATGTGGTTAGGTTTACCTTAATACTCCTTTTAGTAGTTGCGGATGCTTGCAATAGGGGTTAATCATAAGTGGGATGCTTGTCCATGTTAGGGCAGTACCCAAGTGCCGGTCCACCCACATATCAAATTATCAATGTACCAAATGCGAATCTTATGAACATGATGAAAACTAGCTTGACGATAATTCCCAATGTTGGGAAACGTAGTAATTTCAAAAAAATTTCTACGCACACGCAAGATCATGGTGATGCATAGCAACGAGAGGGGAGAGTATTGTCCATGTACCCTCGTAGACCGTAAGCGGAAGCGTGAAGACAATGCGGTTGATGTAGTCGTACGTCTTCACGATCCGACCGATCCAAGTACCGAACGTACGACACCTCCGAGTTCAGCACACGTTCAGCTCGATGACAATCCCCGGACTCCGATCCAGCAAAGTGTCGGGGATGAGTTCCATCGGACGACGGCGTGGTAGCGATGATGATGTTCTATCGGCGCGAGGCTTCGCCTAAACTCCGCGACGATATGACCGAGGTGGAATATGGTGGAGGGGGCACCGCACACGGATAAGGAACGATCTTGAAGATCAACTTGTGTGTCCAAGGGTGCCCCTGCCCCCGTATATAAAGGAGCCAAGGGGGAGGCGGCGGCCGGCTAAGGAGGGCGCGGGAAGGAGGAGGAAGAGGGGAAGGAAAGGGGGGCGCCGCCCCCTCTCCTTGTCCTATACGGACTAGGGAGGGGAGGGGGCGCAGCCCACCTCTTGCCTCCTCTCCTCTTCTCCCTTAGGGCCCATGAAGGACCAATAACCCCCGAGAGGGTTCCGGTAATCCCTCGGTACTCCGGTAAAATGCCGATTTCACCCGGAACACTTCCGATGTCCAAACATAGGCTTCCAATATATCAATCTTTATGTCTCGACCATTTCGAGACTCCTCGTCATGTCTGTGATCACATTCGGGACTTCGAACAAACTTCGGTACATCAAAACTTATAAACTCATAATAAAACTGTCATCGTAACGTTAAGCGTGCGGACCCTACGGGTTCGAGAACTATGTAGACATGACCTAGAACTATTCTCGGTCAATAACCAATAGCGGAACCTGGATGCCCATATTGGCTCCTACATATTCTCTGAAGATATTTATCGGTCAAACCGCATAACAACATACGTTGTTCCTTTGTCATCGGTATGTTACTTGCCCGAGATTCAATCGTCGATATCCAATACCTAGTTCAATATCATTACCGGCAAGTCTCTTTACTCGTTACGTAATGCATCATTCCGTAATTAACTCATTAGCTACATTGTTTGCAAGGCTTATAGTGATGTGCATTACCGAGAGGGCCCAGAGATACCTCTCCGACAATCGGAGTGACAAAACCTAATCTCGAAATACGCCAACCCAACATGTACCTTTGGAGACACCTATAGTACTCCTTTATAATCACCCAGTTACGTTGTGACGTTTGGTAGCACCCAAAGTGTTCCTGTGGTAAACGGGAGTTGCATAATCTCATAGTTACAGGAACATGTATAAGTCATGAAGAAAGCAATAGCAACATACTAAATGATCAAGTGCTAGGCTAACTGAATGGGTCATGTCAATCACATCATTCTCCTAATGATGTGATCCCATTAATCAAGTGACAACACATGTCTATGGTTAGGAAACATAACCATCTTTGATTAATGAGCTAGTCAAGTAGAGGTATACTAGTGACTATATGTTTGTCTATGTATTCACACATGTATCATGTTTTCGGTTAATACAGTTCTAGCATGAATAATAAACATTTATCATGATATGAGGAAATAAATAACAACTTTATTATTGCCTCTAGGGCATATTTCCTTCAGTCTCCCACTTGCACTAGAGTCAATAATCTAGATTACACAGTAATGATTCTAACACCCATGGAGTCTTGGTGCTGATCATGTTTTGCTCGTGAAAGAGGCTTAGTCAGCGGTCCGCAACATTCAGATCCGTATGTATCTTGCAAATCTCTATGTCTCCCACTTGGACTTGGTCCCGGATGGAATTGAAGCGTCTCTTGATGTGCTTGGTCCTCTTATGAAATCTGGATTCCTTTGCCAAGGCAATTGCACCAGTATTGTCACAGAAGATCCTCATTGGTCCCGATGCACTAGGTATGACACCTAGATCGGAAATGAACTCCTTCATCCAGACTCCTTCATTTGCAGCTTCCGAAACGGCTATATACTCCGCTTCACATGTAGATCCCACCACGACGCTTTGTTTAGAACTGCACCAACTTACAGCTCCAATAAAAACACATATCCGGTTTGCGATTTAGAATCGTCCGGATCAGTGTCAAAGCTTGCATCGACGTAACCATTTACGACTAGCTCTTTTTCACTGAGGGAGTCCTGGACTAGGGGGTGTCCGGATAGCCGAACTATCACCTTTGGCCGGACTCCAAGACTATGAAGATACAAGATTGAAGACTTCGTCCCGTGTCCGGATGGGACTTTCCTTGGCGTGGAAGGCAAGCTTGGCAATACGGATATGTAGATCTCCTACCATTGTAACCGACTCTGTGTAACCCTGGCCCTCTCCTGTGTCTATATAAACCAGAGGGTTTTAGTCCATAGGACGAAGAACAATCATACCATAGGCTAGCTTCTAGGGTTTAGCCTCCTTGATCTTGTGGTAGATCCACTCTTGTACTACCCATATCATCAATATCAATCAAGCAGAGTAGGGTTTTACCTCCATCGAGAGGGCTGAACACAGGTAAAAACATCGTGTCCCTTGTCTCCTGTTACCATCCGCCTAGACGCACAGTTTGGGACCCCCTACCCGAGATCCGCCAGTTTTGACACCGACATTGGTGCTTTCATTGAGAGTTCCTATGTGTCGTAGCTTATAGGCCCGATGGCTCCTTCGATCATCAACAACAACGCAGTCCAGGGCGAGACTTTTCTCCCCGGACAGATCTTTGTATTCGGCGGCTTTGCACTGCGGGCAATTAAGCAGCCATCGAGAGCAGATTGAAAGCTACGCCCCTGGCCGTCAGGTCAGATTTGTAAGTTTGAACTTCACGGCCGACATCCGCGCAGACTTGATCTTCGACGGATTCGAGCCACAGCCGAGCGCGCTGCACTGTCACGATAGGCATGATCAAGCTCTGCTGCCGGACAGTGCCATGGAGGCCGCACAAGAGTCTGCTCTGACCCTTAACTCGTAGCCGACTGCGCCGATCGAGGATGGGTGGCTAGACGCCGCCTCGAGGGCTGCTACCTCTATGGCGATGGAGCCGAATACCGACCCCGTCCCTTGTGAAGCTCACGACTCCAAGGTACCGAACTCCTCGCCGGACTCCGAACCTCCCGCGCCCCTACCGATCGAATCTGATTGTGCGCCGATCATGGAGTTCACCGCCGCGGACATCTTTCAGCACTCGCCTTTTGGCGACATCCTAAATTCGCTAAAGTATCTCTCGTTATCAGGAGAGCCCTGGCCGGACTACGGTTAGGACGGATGGGATGCGACGGCGAAGAAATTCAAAGCCCACCCACCACCCACTTTGTAGCCGGTGTCGGCGACCTAACCGACATGCTAGACTTGATTCGAAGACATCGGCGGTATGGACGGCGATGCGAAAACGACCAGAACCAGCGCCCACGGGCACTTTGGAAAGCCACCTCGTCATCGACATATACATGGTGGACATCCCAAAGGATGGGAATGGCGAGAAACAGCGGAGAAGACCCTCCAAGAAACAGCCTAAGCGCCGGCGTCGTGGTGCCGCTCTAAATCCGCCACAGCAAGAATGGAGATTCGGCACGGAAACAATAACACCGGACGGTGCGAAGACAACCCCCTCCAAAGCAAGATTCAGCACGGGAGGATGGAGAAGCCAACCCTCACGAGAGCGGCGGGGCGAAGAGGTAGAGGGCGATAATTACATGCCTCCCTCCGGGAGCGAGGCAAGCCTCGGCGGACAGCAATTCGTCATGCACGAGGATCCCGTCGAACAAGAGCGTTTCAAACACAGGCTTATGGCCATGGCAAGCAGCCTCAAGAAAAAGCAGCAACAACTTAGAGCTGATCAAGATCTGCTAGCCGACAGATGGACCGAAGTCCTCGCAGCCGAAGAGTACAAACTCGAACGCCCCTCCAAAAGCTACCCCAAACGCAAACTACTGCCCCGATTGGAGGAGGAAGCATATAAACCTACATCACCAGCGCACAATACGGCCGACCGGCCACCTCGTGGCCGCGACAGAGAGGCCTCTAGGCCCTCCACTAAAGCTGTACCCCGGCATCGCTCGAAAAGTACAAAGCCACGGGGGAATGCGTCGGACTTGCGAGACATATTGGAGGATAAGGCGAGACAATCAAGATCGATCTACGGATCGCGTGGGCGCCCCATGATACACGACGACAACCGTCGCACCGGATACAGTAATTCCGGGCGGGCCGAACACAGTAGACAAAGCTCGCTTGAGCTACGTCGTGATATGGCCCAATACAGAGGCGCCGCACACCCACTATGCTTCACAGATGAAGTAATGGATCATCAAATCCCAGAAGGGTTCAAACCCATAAACATTGAATCCTACGATGGCACAACAGACCCCGCGGTTTGGATCGAGGACTATCTCCTTCATATCCACATGGCCCGGTGATGATCTCCACGCCATCAAATACCTCCACTCAAGCTTAAAGGACCAGCTCGGCATTGGCTTAACAGCCTGCCCGGCCAGAATCAATTGGGTGTTGGGAGGACCTGGAAGCCGCATTCCTTGATAACTTCCAGGGCACATATGTGCGATCACCAGACGCTGATGACCTAAGCCACATAATTCAGTAGCCAGCTGAATCGGCCAGACAATTCTGGACACGGTTCTTAACCAAGAAAAATCAAATCGTCGACTGTCCGGATGAAAAGGCCCTCGCAGCCTTCAAACATAACATCCGAGATGAGTGGCTTGCCCGGCACCTAGGACAGGAAAAGCCAAAATCCATGGCACCCTCACATCACTCATGACCCGCTTCTGCGCGGGAGAAGCCAGCTGGCTAGCCCGCAGTAACAACCTCAACAAAAATTCTTGTAGTCCGGATACCATAGGACCGCAATGGCAGGTCACGTCACAACAAACACAAATGCCGCATTAACGGCGAGAACACTGAAGATACGACAGTCAACACCGGATTGAGAGGCTCCAAACCCGGTTAGCGGAAAAAGCCATTCAAAAGAACTACTCCGGGTCCGTCTAATTTGGACCGAATACTCGACCGCTCGTGCCCGATATACGGCACCCCCGAAAAGCCAGCTAATCACACCAACAGGATTGTTGGGTATTCAAGCAGCGAGCAAGTTAATTGCGAAAACAATGACAAGGGGCTGCATAGCGATGGCGAGGAAGAGACCCGCGCCGAACAATAGAGGATAGAAGGTTTCCCTCCACAAGTGCGGACGGTGAACATGATATCATAACCCACATACCTAAAAGGGAGGCGGGCGTGCACTCGAGAGGCGATATCGCGATGGAGCCAGTCGCCCCAAAGTTCAACCCATGGTCCTCCTGCCGATCACTTTTGACCGAAGGGACCACCCCACCAGCATCCGCCATGGCGAGTTCGCCGCATTGGTTCTAGACCCAATCATCGATGGGTTTCACCTCACTAGAGTCCTGATGGACGACGGCAGCAGACTGAACCTGCTTTACCAGGATCGGTCGCCAAGATGGGCATAGACCCTCAAGGATTAAACCCACAAAACGACCTTCAAAGGCGTCATACCAGGTGTAGAGGCGAATTGTACAGGCTCGATTACTGCGAAGTGGTCTTCGGATCCCGGATAACTTCGAAGCAAGGAGTTAATCTTGACATAGTTACATTCGCGGCGGCTATCATGCCTTTGCCGGACGAACCGCGTTTGCAAAGTTCAATGCGGTGCTGCACTACGCATACCTTAAGCTCAAGATGCCAGGCCCTCGAGGAGTCATCACGGTCAACGGAAACACTGAACGCTCCCTCCGAATGGAGGAGCACACAGCGGCTTTCGCGGCAGAAGTGCAGAGCAGCCTCTTAAGGCAATTCTCGAGTCGGTCGTTAAGCGACCGGACACTGCTAAGCGCGCCCGAAGTAACCTACAACAAGACCACCTGGCACGTCCCGAGCACGCGTAGCAATGTGGCCCCAACCCCAGCCCTCGCAAAATTGCAAGACCAGTACTTCGCGTACATGATTTCGCTCTGGAGATACCATGGGCATAGGGGGAGGGGCACGACCACGACAGGCCCAGAGTGCGGCTCAACCACACCAGGGGCTCCCAAAGTGTGTCATCCTTTTTTTTCTTCTTTCTTTTCTTATCCACAGGACTCCACTTACCAGAGGCCCTGTCCGGCAGTAGACCTGCCGAACTCACGATGCAACAGCCAGGGAAGGAGAAGAGCTGCGACGAGTATCCAGGTGGTCTCCATTCGAGCATTATACCTGTTTTATATACACCATTCCACAGCCTACCCCTGGAGGGGGACATGCTAAATAGTTCCACCCATTGCTTATCGCACTATTTGTATCGTTCTGCATTCATGGCAGTACTTTTTGAATAAACAATGCATTGCTTTTTGCCTATAATTACATTCTCTTCTTATACATGTGTTCATTTATGACATGTTGCATCCGTACACTTTGGTACGGCTAAATACACCAGGGGCTTCAGTTCCCCACATTATGGTGTGATAAGTCCGAACACTTTCACAAGTGCGGCACCCCGAACTCAGCATTATATGCATCGGCTCGAATCATGTCTTGGGTCAATAGTTGGGTTTGCGGCTCCCATGTTTTGGTACCTTACGTTCCGTTATATCGCGAAGGTAGCCTTTGGGAGAACCACTGCGATTGTGCCCAGTTGAGCTGGCGAGCACCTCCGGAGAAAGCTAAAACCGACCATCATGATGGGGCGAGAGCCGGTCGCTGTTCGAGAGGTTTTTTTGAGTCCCTAAATACTTATGCCGCTTAGAGCGACGAACCGGCTTTGTCCGGCCCAGGCGTGGATAGCGCCCCGAATTCGGCCTTCCGAACACTAGGGGCTTCGCCGAAATTTAAAATTATAGAATTCTATGGCTAAGTGAGAGTGTTCAAGCATTATAAGTACGGTTGCCTCGTTCATTGTGTTGAGCGCCTCCCTAGATGGACCAAAAAATGGGAACAAGAGCGCTCAAGTTTATCCCGAACACCCGGCACTTTCGTGGCATGGGGCTGAAGCCGACGACTTGCCATCTCTCGATTTGATAAGCGGCCGCCTGAAGGTAATATTTTTAATTAACAAGCATTTCTTAAGCGCATATGAACAAAGTTTTTAGCGCACAGGATAACAAAATCGAGTCTACTCAAATATTACATCTTTGGAGCACTCACCATAATAATGCGGGCACCTTTAGGACACCCTTATAATACATCTCGGGCGTGCGATACTCCTTGCCCGGCGGTGGCGCGTCCGTCACAAGCTTCTCAGCGTCCATCTTGCCCCAGTGCACTTTAGCACGGGCAAGGGCCCGACGGGCACCTTCAATGCAGGTAGAGTGCTTGATGACTTCAATCCAGGGACACGCATCCACCAGCCGCCGCACCAGGCCGAAGTAGCTCCCAGACATGGCCTCCTTGGGCCATAGACGAACTATAAGGCCCTTCATGGCCTGTTTGGCCACCTTGTGGAGCTCGACCAGCTGCTTCAACTGGTCGCTAAGGGGCACCGAATGTCCGGCCTCAGCATACTGAGACCAGAACACCTTCTCCGTCAAGCTCCCCTCCTCGGTTCTGTAGAAAGCGGCAGCATCGGACCGCCTGGGGCAGATCTGCGGCAGCTCCTAGAGAGCTCGAATTCGGGTAAGTAACAGGTAATTCACTTTTACATGCTTGCTTTGCATGAAGAATGCCTTACCCGCCGCTATTTTCTTCAATGCCTCAATTCCCTGGAGGGCCTTGTGGGCTTCGGCCTTAGCAGCCTTGGCACTCTCAAGAGCCGACGCAAGCTCGGACTCTCGAGTCTTCGAGTCACGCTCCAAACTCTCTGTTTTTCCACGAGAGCCTGGAGCTCTTGCCGTACCTCCGCCACCCGCGCCTCCTGCTTCTCTCGCTCGGCTCATTCTGCGGCCGCATTGCGTTCGGCCGCGGACACCGACTCCTTCAGGGTGGCCACCTCCTTCGTAGCCCCTGGAGCACCCACGTTATCCTTGTTATTCCTCTTGCAACCAAATCCTTTTCTGTAAGGTACAACTTTCATAAGGTGTTACTCACCTTCCTTGTCCTCGAGCTGCTTCTTGGCACGGCCGAGCTCGCTCTCGGACCGCTCGAGGCCCTGCTTCAAGGCATTAACCTCCGCAGTCAGTGCGACAGAGGTCAGCAGCGCAGCCTGCATTCCCATATTGACATATTTTTGTTGAGACTCCTGCGTATATCTTTTTAGATCCTCAGTCCGGCTTTTCTTTCCGAACACCGAACCGAGCATCAGGGGCTACTGTCTATGCGGTACTATTTTACATACATTAAAATTCTTACCTCAAAGCCTGTTAGAAGGCTGCTGCAGGCTTCGGTCAACCCGCTTTTGGCGAGCCGAACCTTCTGAATCACCGCACTCATGACAGTGCGGTGTTCCTCTTTGATGGAAGCGCCCTTGAGCGCCTCCAGCAAATTATCCGGCGCCTCCGGTTGGACGGAGGCCGCTGGCGTCACAGTCTTGCCCTTCTTACGAAGGGGCCGCCCGTCAGACTCCGGAACCACTGCAAATTCTGGTGCGGAGTCCGGTCCAAAGTCCGGGAGGTTGCTGTGCGGCACCTCCGGGGCCTCCTCCTCCTGGTGGGTCCCTTTCTGGGATCCCACCTCGGCGTCGTCGGCGTCACGGGGGGTGGAGGCGGTCAGAAGTGAAGTACTATCCACATCTGACGTACCCAAGGACCCGCTCGACGAAGTGGGAAGATCGTCCTTGGGCGGACTACAGGGTTGTATGCGGCATTAGAAGGACACCATGTGACAAAAAGAAAAATTATGAAGTTATTCAGAGTCCGGATACTTACGATCTCGCCAGGGGCTTGGCCCTTGAGGGCCACTCCTCGTCGCCGTTGCCGACGTTGGTGGAACAGTCCGGGGGAAGGGTCCTTCCCTTCTTGGACCCTTCGGCCTCCCTCGTTGGGGAGGCCTTCCTCTTCCTCTCTCCCCCCGCTGGGGGAGAGGCCTCTTTCTTCTCCTCCTCGTGCTGGTGGGAGGAGTCTGCCTCGGAGTCATCGGACGATGAATCCGATAACACCTGACGCCGGGAACTCCTCCGGGTTCCCGTGGCCTTCTTCTTGGCCTTCTTCTCTGGCACCACGTAGGGTGCCGGGACCAGTAGCCCTGTCAAACGGGCATCCGCTGGGTCCTCTGGAAGGGGAGCCAGACAGTTAACCTTTCCGGATGTCTCCTGCCAGGCCTGTTAAAGGTATTGGGAGATTAGATCCCACATAGAGGCAAACTATAAAAGCAAGTGTCCCATAAAGGATAACGTGGCTTACCTCGCCAGCCGGACGCTGCGAGCTGAATCCGCGATCTTCAGTAGCGGACGCGGGAGCCTCGGCGCCCTTGAACAGCACCCTCTAGGCCTCTTCGTACGTAGTGTCGAAGAGCCCGCTCAAATGCAGTTTGTGCGGATTGAACTCCCACAAATTGAAGTCCCGCTGTTGGCAGGGGAGAATCCGGCGGATGAGCATGACCTGGCTTACATTGACAAGCTTGAGCTTCTTGTTCACCAGGGTTTGGAGACAGGATTGAAGTCTGGTCAGCTCTTTCGAATTACCCCACAGCAGGCCCTTCTCTTTCCAGGAAGTGAGCCGCATGGGGATGCCAGATCTGAATTCCGGGGCCGCTGCCCATTTAGGGTCACGCGGCTCGGTGATGTAGAACCACCCCGATTGCCACCCTTTGATGGTTTCCACAAAGGCGCCCTCGAGCCAAGTGACGTTGGGCATCTTGCCCACCATGGCACCTCCGCACTCCGCTTGGCTGCCCTTCACAACCTTCGGCTTGACATTGAAGGTCTTTAGCCACAAGCCGAAGTGAGGCTGGATGCAGAGGAAGGCCTCGCACACGATGATAAACGCCGAGATGTTGAGGATGAAATTCAGGGCCAGATCGTGGAAGTCCAGGCCGTAGTAGAACATGAGCCCTCGGACAAAGGGGTGGAGTGGGAAACCCAGTCCATGGAGGAAATAGGGAAGGAATACCACCCTCTCATGGGGCCCGGGGGTGGGGATGAGCTGCCCCTCATCGGGGAGCCGGTGCGCGATGTCGCTGGACAAATATCCGGCGCTGCGCAGCTTCTTGATGTGCCCCTCCGTAACGGAGGAGGCCATCCACTTGCCTCCCGCTCCGGACATGGCTGGAGAAGGTTGAGGTGAGATGTGCGGACTTGGGTATTTGGAGCTCGAGTCTTGGCGATGGATAAGCAAAGGAGGAAGAAGGCGTAGGCAAAAAGGTGGATCCTTATCCCCTTATATGGGCGGACGAAACTATGCGTCCCCACCAGCCTGGTAAAACTCGCTTATCTCCCAAGCGCCACAATCAATGGCACGGTTGGGTTACCCACGCCCGTATTGATGAGAATCCCGGAATAAGGGGACACAATCTCTGCCTCGACAAGACGTGCCAAGGAAACCGCTTCGCTAAAAGCGCTGAGGTGGTATAATAAAAACGATTCGAATAAAGGCTTGGCCATGGTGTGACATCACGCCACGAAATATGTCAGCAGATTGAACTTGTGTAAATATTATTCTCTCTACGGTGGTATGTGGAATTTATTTTGCAGAGCCGGACACTATCCTGATGTTCACAATCTTCTATGAAATATTCGGAGGAGGAACCCGCCTTGCAATGCCGAAGACAATATGCGCGCGGAGACTAAATCGTCATTGAAGCCTGGTTAGAGACTCTTGAGGAGTCTGGACTAGGGGTGTCGGATAGCGAACTATCACCGTCGGCGGACTCCAAGACTATGAAGATACAAGATTGAAGACTTCGTCCCGTGTCTGGATGGGACTTTCCTTGGCGCGGAAGGCAAGCTTGGTAATACGGATATGTAGATCTCCTACCATTGAAACCGACTCTGTGTAACCCTGGCCCTCTCCGGTGTCTATATAAACTGGAGGGTTTTAGTCCATAGGACGAAGAACAATCATACCATAGGCTAGCTTCTAGGGTTTAGCCTCCTTGATCCCGTGGTAGATCCACTCTTGTACTACCCATATCATCAATATCAATCAAGCAGGAGTAGGGTTTTACCTCCATCAAGAGGGCCCGAACCTTGGTAAAAACATCGTGTCCCTTGTCTCTGTTACCATCGCCTAGATGCAGTTCAGGACCCCCTACCGAGATCCGCCGGTTTTGACACCGCAGTCACCTCCATATCGAGAAACATATCCTTAGTCCATTTCGGTATTTCGGGATGTTCTTGACCGCTGTCCGATGATCCACTCTGGATTACTTTGGTACCTTCTGCCAAGCTTATTGCTAAGCACACGTCAGTGCAGTACGCACATTGCATACATGATAGAGCCTATGGCTGAAGCATATTGAACATCTTTCATTTTCTCTCTATCTTCTGCTGTGGTCGGGCATTGAGTCTAACTAAACGTCACACCTTGTAGTACGGGCAAGAACCCTTTCTTTGCCTGATCCATTTTGAACTTTTTCAAAACTTTATCAAGGTATGTGCTTTGTGAAAGTCCTATTAAGCGTCTTGATCTATCTCTATAAATCTTGATGCCCAATATGTAAGCAGCTTCACCGAGGTCTTTCATAGAAAAACTTTTATTCAAGTATCCCTTTATGCTATCCAGAAATTCTAAATCATTTCCAATTAATAATATGTCATCTACATATAATATCAAAATGCTCTGAACTCCCACTCACTTTCTTCTAAATACGAGGCTTCTCCAAAAGTGCATATAAAACCATATCTTTGATCACACTATCAAAGCGTTTATTCCAACTCCGAGATGCTTGCACCAGTCCATAAATGGATCGCTGGAGCTTGCACACTTTGTTAGCACCTTTTGGATCAACAAAACCTTCTGGTTGCATCATATACAACTCTTCTTCAGAAATCCATTCAAGAATGCAGTTTTGACATCCATTTGCCAAATTTCATAATCATAAAATGCAGCAATTGCTAACATGATTCAGACACACTTAAGCATCGCTACTGGTGACAAAGTCTTATCGTAGTCAACCCCTTGAACTTGTCGAAAACCTTTTGCAACAAGTCGAGCTTTATAGACAGTTACATTACCATCAGCATCAGTCTTCTTCTTAAAGAAACATTTATTCTCAATGGCTTGCCGATCATCGGGCAAGTCAACCAAAGTCCATACTTTGTTCTCATACATGGATCCCATCTCAGATTTCATGGCCTCTAGCCATTTTGCGGAATCTGGGCTCATCATCGCTTCCTCATAGTTCGTAGGTTCATCATGGTCAAGTAACATGACTTCCAGAATAGGATTATCATACCACTCAGTGCGGATCTTACTCTGGTAGACCCACGAGGTTCGATAGAAACTTGATCGATGTTTCATGATCAATATCATTAGCTTCCTCACTAATTGGTGTAGTTGTCACGGGAACCGGTTCTTGTGATGAACTACTTTCAATAAGGGAGCAGGTACTGATTACCTCATCAAGTTCTACTTTCCTCCCACTCACTTCTTTCGAGAGAAACTCCTTCTCTAGAAAGGATCCGAATTAACAACGAAAATCTTGTCCTCAGATCTGTGATAGAAGGTGTACCCAACAGTCTCTTTTGGGTATCCTATGAAGACACATTTCTCCGATTTGGGTTCGAGCTTATCTGGTTGAAGTTTCTTCACATAAGCATCGCAGCCCCAAACTTTAATAAACGACAACTTTGGTTTCTTGCCAAACCACAGTTCATGAGGCGTCGTCTCAACGGATTTTGATGGTGCCCTATTTAACGTGAATGCAGCCGTCTCTAAAGCATAACCCCAAAACAATAGCGGTAAATCAGTAAGAGACATCATAGATCGCACCATATCTAATAAAGTACGATTACGATGTTAGGACACACCATTTCGTTGTGGTGTTCCGGGTGGCGTGAGTTGCGAAACTATTCCGCATCGTTTCAAATGTAAACCAAACTCGTAACTCAAATATTCTCCACCACGATCAGATCGTAGAAATTTAATTTTCTTGTTACGATGATTTTCCACTTCACTCTAAAATTCTTCGAACTTTTCAAATGTTTCAGACTTGTGTTTCATTAAGTAGATATACCCATATCTGCTTAAATCATCTGTGAAGGTGAGAAAATAACGATGCCCGCCACGAGCCTCAACATTCATTGGACCACAAACATCAGTATGTATGATTTCCAACAAATCAGTTGCTCGCTCCATAGTTCCGGAGAATGGCGTTTTAGTCATCTTGCCCATGAGGCACGGTTCGCAAGTACCAAGTGATTCATAATCAAGTGATTCAAAAAGCCCATCAGTATGGAGTTTCTTCATGCGCTTTACACCAATATGACCTAAACGGCAGTGCCACAAATAAGTTGCACTATCGTTATCAACTCTGCATCTTTTGGCTTCAACACTATGAATATGTGTATCACTACTATCGAGATTCAATAAAATAGACCACTCTTCAAGGGTGCATGACCATAAAGATATTACTCATATAAATAGAACAACCATTATTCTCGACTTAAATGAATAACCATCTCGCATCAAACAAGATCCAGATATAATGTTCATGCTCAACGCTGGCACCAAATAACAATTATTTAGGTCTAAAACTAATCGATGGTAGATGTAGAGGTAGCGTGCCGACCGCGATCACATCGACTTTGGAACCATTTCCCAGCGCGCCGTCACCTCGTCCTTAGCCAATCTTCGCTTAATCCGTAGTCCTGTTTTGAGTTCCAAATATTAGCAATGAACCAGTATCAAATACCCGGTACTCTGCGAGCATTAGTAAGGTACACATCAATAACATGTATATCACATATACCTTTGTTTACTTTGCCATCCTTCTTATCCGCCAAATACTTGGGGCAGTTCCGCTTCGGTGTCGATCGCTTGCGCGTAGAAGCACTCGATCTCGGGCTTAGGTCTAGACTTGGGTTTCTTCTCTTGAGTAGCAACTTGTTTGCTGTTCTTCTTGAAGTTCCCCTTCTTCTTCCCTTTGCCCTTTTTCTTGAAACTGGTGGTCTTGTTGACCATCAACACTTGATGCTCCTTCCTGATTTCTACCTCCGCGGCTTTTAGCATTGCGAAGAGCTCGGGAATAGTCTTGTCCATCCCTTGCATATTATAGTTCATCACGAAGCTCTTGTAGCTTGGTGGCGATGATTGAAGAATTACATCAATGACACTATCATCGGAAGATTAACTCCCGGTTGAATCAAGTGATTATTATACCCGGACATTTTGAGTATGTGTTCCTTGTGAACTATTCTCCTCCATCTTGCAGCTATAGAACTTATTGGAGACTTCATATCTCTCAATCCGGGCATTTGCTTGAAATATTAACTTCAACTCTGGAACATCTCATATGCTCCATGGCGTTCAAAACGTCATTGAAGACCGGTTCTAAGCCGTAAATCATGGCACCTTGAACTATCGAGTAGTCATCGGCTTTGCCTCGCGGAGACGTTCTTAACGTCGTCGGTTATATCAGCAGCAGGCCTGTCACCCAGCGGTGCTTCCAGGACATAATTCTTCTGTACAGCAATGAGGATAATCCTCAGGTTACGGACCCAGTCCGTGTATTTGCTACCATCATCTTTCAACTTTGCTTTCTCAAGGAACGCATTAAAATTCAACAAAACAACAGCACGAGCCATCTATCTACAACAAACATAGACAAGCAAAATACTATCAGGTACTAAGTTCATGATAAATTTAAGTTCAATTAATCATATTACTTAAGAACTCCCAGTTAGATGGACATCCCTCTAATCCTCTAAGTGATTACATGATCCATATCAACTACACCATGTCTGATCGTCACGTGAGATGGAGTAGTTTCAACAGTGAACATCAATATGTTCATCATATCTACTATATGATTCACGCTCGACCTTTCGGTCTCCGTGTTCCGAGGCCATATTAGTTATATGCTAGGCTCGTCAAGTTTAACCTGAGTATTCGCGTGTGCAACTGTTTTGCACCGTTGTATTTGAGCGTAGAGCCTATCACCCGATCATCACGTGGTGTCTCGGCACGAAGAACTTTCATAGCGGTGCATACTCGGGAGAACACTTCTTGATAATTTTAGTGAGAGATCATCTTAAGATGCTACCGTCAATCAAAGCAAGATAAGATGCATAAAGGATAAACATCACATGCAATCAATATAAGTGATATGATATGGCCATCATCATCTTGTGCTTGTGATCTCCATCTTCAAAGCACCGTCGTGATCACCATCGTCACCGGTAGCGACACCTTGATCTCCATCGTAGCATCGTTGTCATTCGCCATCTATTGCTTCTCGACTATCGCTACCGCTTAGTGATAAAGTAAAGCAATTACAGAAGCGTTGCATTTCATACAATAAGCGACAACCATATGGCTCCTGCCATTTGCCGATAACTTCAGTTACAAAACATGATCATCTCATACAATAAAATATAGCATCACGTCTTGACCATATCACATCACAACATGCCCTGCAAAAACAAGTTAGACGTCCTCTACATTGTTGTTGCAAATTTTACGTGGCTGCTATGGGCTGAGCAAGAACCGTTCTTACCTACGCATCAAAACCACAATGATAATTCATCAAGTTAGTGCTGTTTTAACCTTCGCAAGGACCGGGTATAGCCACACTCGATTCAGCTAAAGTGAGAGAGACAGACACCCGCCAGTCACATTTAAGCACGAGTGCTCGTAACGGTGAAACCAGTCTCGCATAAGCGTACGCGTAATATCGGTCCGGGTCGCTTCATCTCACAATACCGCTAAGCCAAAGTATGACATGCTGGTAAGCAGTATGACTTGTATCGCCCACAACTCACTTGTGTTCTACTCGTGCATATGACATCTACGCATAAAACCAGGCTCGGATGCCACTGGTGGGGAACGTAGTAATTTCAAAAAAATTCCTACGCACACGCAAGATCATGGTGATGCATAGCAACGAGAGGGGAGAGTATTGTCCACGCACCCTCGTAGACCGTAAGAGGAAGCATTAAGATAACGCGGTTGATGTAGTCGTACGTCTTCACGATCGGACCGATCCTAGTACAGAACGTACGTCACCTCTGAGTTCAGCACACGTTCAGCTCGATGACGATCCCCGGACTCCGATCCAGCAAAGTGTCGGGGATGAGTTCCGTCAGCACGACGGCGTGCTGACGATGATGATGTTCTACCGGCGCAGGGCTTCGCCTAAACTCCGCGATGATATGACCGAGGTGGAATATGGTGGAGGGGGGCACCGCACACGACTAAGGAACGATCTTGAAGATCAACTTGTGTGTCCTAGGGTGCCCCCTGCCCCGTATATAAAGGAGCCAAGGGGAGGCGGCCGGCCAGGAGGCGCGCCAAGGGAGTCCTACTCGGGGCACGCCAGGGGAGTCCTACTCCCACGGGAGTAGGACTCCTTGTTTCTAGTTGGAGAAGGAGAAGGGGAAGGAGGAGGAAGGGGAAGGAAAGGGGGCGCCCCTCTCCTTGTCCTATCACGGACTAGCGAGGGAGGCGCAGCCCACCTCTTGCCTCCTCTCCTCTTCTCCCTTAGGGCCCATGAAGGCCCAATAACCCCGGGAGGTTCAGGTAACCCGGTACTCGGTAAAATGCCAATTTCACGGAACACTTCCGATGTCCTAACATAGGCTTCAATATATCAATCTTTATGTCTCGACCATTTGAGACTCCTCGTCATGTCCGTGATCACATTGGGACTCGAACAAACTTCGTACATCAAAACTTATAAACTCATAATAAAAGCTGTCATCGTAGCGTTAAGCGTGCGGACCCTACGGGTTCAAGAACTATGTAGACATGACCTAGAACTATTCTCGGTCAATAACCAATAGCGGAACACTGGATGCCCATATGGGCTCCTACATATTCTCTGAAGATCTTTATCGGTCAAACCGCATAACAACATCGTTGTTCCTTTGTCATCGGTATGTTACTTGCCCGAGATTCGATCGTCGGTATCAATACCTAGTTCAATCTCGTTACCGGCAAGTCTCTTTACTTGTTATGTAATACATCATTCCGTAACTAACTCATTAGCTACATTGCTTGCAAGGATTATAGTGATGTGCATTACGAGAGGGCCGAGATACCTCTCCAGAGCAATCGGAGTGACAAAACCTAATCTCGAAATCGCCAACCCAACATGTACCTTTGGAGACACCTGTAGTACTCCTTATAATCACCCGATTACGTTGTGACGTTTGGTAGCACCAAAGTGTTCCTCCGGTAGCAGGAGTTGCATAATCTCATAGTTACGAGGAACATGTATAAGTCATGAAGAAAGCAATAGCAACATACTAAATGATCAAGTGCTAGGCTAGCGGAATGGGTCATGTCAATCACATCATTCTCCTAATGATGTGATCCCATTAATCAAATGACAACACATGTCTATGGTTAGGAAACATAACCATCTTTGATTGATGAGCTAGTCAAGTAGAGGTATACTAGTGACTATATGTTTGTCTATGTATTCACACATGTATCATGTTTCCGGTTAATACAATTCTAGCATGAATAATAAACATTTATCATGATATGAGGAAATAAATAATAACTTTATTATTGCCTCTAGGGCATATTTCCTTCACCCAATGTGTCCTCGGGAGCTCCTTCTTCATTATTAGAGTTTGTCTAGGCTTATCCTTTGCTACATAGAGGATTGGGCCACCTTGCTGCACTTTATTTACTTTATTTACTTCTGCTCGTTACTATTTATCTTATCACAAAACTATCTATCACCTACTATTTCAGTGCTTGCAGAGAAAACCTTCTTGAAAACGCTTATCATTTCATACGCTCCTCGTTGGGTTCGACACTCTTACTTATCGAAAGGACTACGATAGATCCCCTATACTTGTGGGTCATCAAGACTCTTTTACGCACCGTTGCGGGGGCGTAAGCGCTCTTGGTGAGTGGAACTTGGTAAGGAAACATTTATATAGTGTGCTGAAATTTTTTGTTACTTGTTACTATGGAAACTAATCCTTTGAGGGGCTTGTTTGGGGTATCTTCACCCCAACCAGTAGAGCAAGGAGATGCTCCTCAACCTACTGAACCTTATCAAAATATTCACTTTGAGATTCCTTCGGGTATGATAGAAAAACTGCTAGCTAATCCTTTTGCAGGAGATAGAACATTGCATCTCGACTTACACCTCATCTTTGTGGATGAAGTTTGTGGATTATTTAAGCTTGCAGGTATTCCCGATGATGTTGTCAAAAGGAAGGTCTTCCCTTTATCTTTGAAGGGAGATGCAATAACGTGGTATAGGCTATGTGATGATATGAGATATTGGAATTATAAGCGATTGAAGTTGGAATTTCACCAGAAGTTCTATCCTATGCATCTTGTTCATCGTGATCATAATTACATATATAATTTCTGGCCTCGCGAAGGAGAAAGCATCGCTCAAGCTTGGGGGAGGCTTAAGTCAATGTTATATTCATGCCCCAATCATCAGCTCTCTCAGGAAATGATTATTCAGAATTTTTATGCTTGGCTTTCTCTTGATAATCGCAACCTGCTTGATACTTCCTGTGCTAGTTCCTATATGCTGAAGACTATTGATTTCAAATGGGACTTATTGGAAAGAATTAAACGCAACTCTGAAGATTGGGGTTCCGACGATGGTAAGGAGTCAGGTATGACACCTAAGTTTGATTGTGTTAAATATTTTATGGATACCGATGCTTTCCGTGGATTTAGCTCTAACTATGGACTTGACTCTGAGATAGTAGCTACTTTTTGTGAAACTTTTGCTACTCACGTTGATCTCCCTAAAGGGAAGTGGTTTAAATATAATCCTCCTGTTGTAGTTAAAGTAGTTGCACCTATTACAGTCGAAGAGAAGACTATTACATATAGTGATCCCATTATTCCTATTGCTTATGTTGAAAAACCTCCTTTTCCTGTTAGGATAAAAGATCATGTCAAAGCTTCGACAGTTGCACATAAGAGTAATACTAGGACCTATACACCTCCTGAGCAAATTAATGTTGAACCTGGTATTGCTATGATCAAAGATCTTTTGGATGAGGATTTAGATGGGCATGTTATTTCTTTTTGTGGTGAAACTGCTAATATTGCTAGGCCCGATACTAAGGCACGTAGACCTGTTGTAGGCACGCCTGTTATTTCTGTTAAAATAGGAGATCATTGTTATCATGGTTTATGTGATATGGGTGCTAGTGCTAGTGTGATACCTTATGATCTTTATAAAGAAATTATGCACGATATTGCACCTGTTGAATTAGAAGACATTGATGTTACTATTAACCTTGCTAATAGGGACACCATTAAACCTATTGGGATTGTTAGAGATCTTGTGTGGGAAGACTAAATACCCTGCTGATTTTATTGTTCTTGGTTCCCCACAAGATGATTTTTGTCCCATTATTTTTGGTAGACCCTTCTTGAATACTGCTAGTGCTAAGATTGATTGTAAAAAGAAGGTTGTCACTGTTGGCATAGATGGTATGTGAGGGAGTCCTGGACTAGGGGGTGTCTGGACAGCCGGACTATCAATTTCCGCCGGACTCCCATACTACGAAGATAGAAGATTGAAGACTCCGGCTCGTGTCCGGAAGGTACTTTCCTTGGTGTGGAAGCCAAGCTTGGCAATACGGATATGTAGATCTCCTACCATTGTAACCGACTCTGTGTAACCCTAGTCTCTCCGGTGTCTATATAAACCGGAGGGCCTTAGTCCGTAGGACGAACATTACATCTCAACAATCATACCATAGGCTAGCTTCTAGGGTTTAGCCTCCTTGATCTCGTGGTAGATCTACTCTTGTACTACCCATATCATCAATATTATTCAAGCGGGGCGTAGGGTTTTACCTCCATCGAGAGGGCGAACACAGGTAAAAACATTGTGTCCCTCGTCTCCTGTTACCATCCGCCTAGGCGCACAGTTCGGGACCCCCTACCCGAGATCCGCGGTTTGACAGCGACATTGGTGCTTTCATTGAGAGTTCCCTGCGTCGTCACCGATAGGCTCGATGGCATCTTCAACCATCAACGCTGTCGGTGAGACTTTTCTCCCGAACAGATCTTCGTATTGGCGGCTTTGCACTGCGGGCAATTCTCTTGGCCATCTGGAGCAGATCAGCTCGCCCTGGCGTCGAGGTCGGTTCGAAGCTTAAACTTCACGGCCGATGACCGCGGAGACTTGATCTTGACGGACTCGAGCCACAGCAAGCGCCCGCCTTTGTGACGATGAGCATGATTTAGCTCTGCCGCCGGACGGTGCTTGGAGGCCCTTTTCGGATCGCCGGCTACTAGCGGGCCGATTGCCCATATCGAGGCGGTGGATGAGCGCGCCCGGGCTTCAACATCCGCAGCGATGGGCGAATACCAATCTCGTCCCAGCAAAACTTCGTGATCGGCGCTGACTCCTCGCGGACTCCGAGCCTCCAGCGCCCTACCGATTAATCCGGATTAGGCGCGGTTATAAATTCACCGCGCGGACATCTTCCAAAGACTCGCCTTTTGGCGATATCCTGAATTCCTGAAGCATCTCGCTATCACGAGAGTCTGGCGGACTGCAGCTAGGATGGTGGGAGTTCGACGGCGAAGAAATTCAGAGCCCACCCACCACCCACTTTGTAGCCTTTGTCGAGATTTAACCGACATGCTGAACTTCGACTCGATGACATCGGCGCCATGGACGGCGATGCGATGTCAAGCGAACAGGAACCAGCGCCTCTGAGGGCTTTGGAAGGCAACCTCGTCATATAGCGTATACATGGTGGATACCCGAAAGAAGGGAGGCGAAGAAGTAGCGGAGGCAAACTCTTTAAAAAGCAGCCCAAACGCCGGCGTCGTGGCGCCGCTCTAAATCCCGCCACACAGCAAGAACATAGATTTGGCGCAGAAACAACAATACCCGAAAGTGCGAAGCGAACCCCTCCGGCAAGACTCGGTAGCGGGGAGGGCCGAAGCAAGCCCTCACCGGAGGGCGGCGGGTAAAAGGTTGAGGATAATAACAATATACCTCCCTCCGAAAGCAAGCAAGCTTCAATGATAGCGAACTCGTCGCGCCGAAGACCTGTCGAACAAGAGCTCTTTAAGCGCGGGCTCATCGCTCTGACAAGAAGCTGAAGAAGGAAAAGCGGAAGCTCAAAACAGCGGAAGACACGCTCCGAATAAGATGGAGCAAAGTACTCAAAACCATGAGATAAATCGGTAATGGCCACAAATCGAAGAGCTACCCAAGCGTAAGCTGCTTCGAGTCGACGAGGAGGCCATAGAGGCCCCAACATCAATGGCCCAGCCAGGTCCATCTCTGGACCCAAAACAAACCCCAAGCAAAGCAACCGTCAAGTGTCCGGCGATAGCGGCACATACAAATCTGGGCGCGCACACCCGCTATTTTTCGCCGACGAGGTGCTGGATCATGAATTCCTAGCAGGGTTTAAACCCATAAACATAGAGGCCTACGATGGAACAACAGACCACAGGTCGGATAGAAGATTATATCTGCATATACATATGGCGGAGGAGGCGATCTCCACGCCATAAAATACCTACCCCTCAAGCTCAAAGGGCCAGCCCGTCATTGGCTCAAAAGCCTCCCGAAAACACTTGTTGGAAGTTGGGAAGAGCTCGAGGCGTTTAGAACAAATTTTCAAGGGACTTATGTCCGTCCTCCGGATCTGAGACGATTTAAGTCACATAACTCAACAGCCCGGAGAGTCGTAGCGGAAATCTGGAACAGGTTTCTTACCAAAAAGAACCAAATAGTCGACTGTCCGGACGCTGAAGCCTTAGCAGCTTTCAAGCACAATGTCCGAGACGAATGGCTTGCCAGGCACCTAGGTCAAGAGAAACCGAGGACAATGACCGCATTAACAAGCCTCATGACCCGCTTCTGTGCGGGAGAGGATAGCTGGCTAGCAAGAAGCAGCACTAGCGACCCAAGTACATCGAGATAAGAGATGGAAGCGGAAAATCACGGTAGCGAAAGGAAGCAGCGCGGAATAAAAAAAAGGCCAAAAAAGCACGGCGATTAACGCGGATTTAAAAGCTCGCGGCCCAATCATAAAACTCAGCCCCTTAAGGATGACGGTGTGAACTGTCTAACCTACATAAAATTACGGGTCGGATATGTCAAATCCACGGTACCCGGAAGGCCATAAATCACACCCACGAGGATTGCTGGGTTTTCAAACAGTCCGCCGATTAAGCGCCCGAACACAAGGGGCTCGGAGCGTCAGCGAAGAAGATAAACCCGCCAGCAGGGCACGGAAAACAAAAGACTTTCCCACAAGGGGTCAAAGCGATAAACTCACTTCATGTGAGGACACGGAAAAATAGTGCGGCACTTTCTAAAAGAGCTTCGCACGGTCCAGCCAACAAACCATAGAGATTGGATATCAAAACCAATCACTTTCGACCACTGGACTACTCGAAGCGTTAAAGCGGGGCGGACTCCCGATATTAAATCCGATCATAGGCGGATTACAATTCTAAGCGTCCTAATGGGCGGAGGCAGCGACTAAAACCTGCTATATTCAAACACAATCCGTCGGATGGGGATAGACCCTACCAAAATTCCACACAGCCGCACTTCCTTCAAAGGAGTGATGCCAGGCCCCTACGCCATGTGCACAGGCTCGGTATTACTAGAAGTCGTGTTCGGATCGCCGAACAACTTTCGACGCGAAAAATTAATTTTCCACATCGTCCCATTTGAAAGTGCATATCAAGCCTTTGTTGGGACGAAAGGCTTTAATCGCTTCAGCGCCATACCGCATTCGCGTCTCTTACACTTAAGATGCCGGTCCACATGGCGCCATTTCGGTCGAGGTCACTCAACGACCCGGACTCGGATAGGCGAATCCGAACTCAGCGGGCTAGGGGCTCCCTAGCCGCATACCCTTTCACAAGGGCTGCACGCTGGCTGACCAGCGGTTTCATATAAACCTTGCTTTAATTATTTATATTTATTCTTTTGCACATTTTTGCACGAACTGTTTCTAAAACTAAGCGTTCCTCTTTTTCTCTGAGATGAACAACATGCTTACCCGTCCGGGATAACGGTATAGCGGAACCTGGTAGAGCGTGCAGTAGGGACCCGTTGCAAGGATTCTTTTGATTAAGACCTGCGTGACCTTTTATCCTTGTCTCTTGTTGTTACTCTCCACTGGCTTCTTCCTATAGCCAAAGCGGAGCCTCACGCTTTGCCATCGGCCGCGTCAGACGACCATGCCCGTACCTGGACACTAGGGGCTTAGGGCATAATTCCGCCCATTATTATAAAGTCCGAACACCTTCGGGAGTGTTCGGCGTCTCGAGTTAGGCATTATATGCATCAGCTCCGAATCATGTCTTTGGTCAAATGTTGGGTTTGCCCAGCTCCTATGTTTTGCTGCCTTACGTTCCGTATCATCGGCTAACGCGGCACCAGGAGAACTACTGCGATTGTGCCCCAGATCGGCTGGGCGAGCACCTCGATGAAAGCCGGCGGTTGTCATGATGCAGCGAGTCGGTCGACCACTCGATCGACTATCGAATGTTTAGAATTCCCGCTTTGGCGAAGGACCGTTTCGGTGAGGCACATCGCACCCTGAATCCGGAGACGTGCGGTGTCATCAGGGGCTATATCGTAGCCCCACCCTCGAGCTCCACTGGCTAAGTGAAAGAGATAAAGCATTATAGTCCGGATTGCCTCGTTTGCTACGCTATCACCTCCTTATAACAGGACGGAGACATCGGATTAAAGTGTGAAAACGTGCTATTCTGCGAACACCCCAGCACCTTGTGCAAGGGGGCTGAAGCTGAAGACCGCATCTTTCGGGTTATACACAAGTATCGTGGCGGCCGCATAGGAGAAGTTTTACTACTTGGAAGCACAAGTATAAAAAGCATTCATACTATAATCATTGATCTACAAGTTAATCGTTCAATTGAGCGTTACATTTTTGAGCACTGCGACTCTATTACCGGCGCCACGCATAACTTCCCGAAATAATGCTCGGCAGGAAGCCGGTTTCCATCCGAACCCTGGGCAGCAACAGCGGTGGCGTCCATCTCCGGACAATGCGCCTTCACACGGGCCAGAGCCATCCGCGCGCCCTCGATGCAGGCCGACTATTTCATCTCCTTGATGTGCGGCACCGCCCCAAGGAATTGCTGCAGTAGGCCGAAGTAGCTCGTCGCCTTGGACCTCTCTGGCCAGACATGCGCCACGATGTCAGTCATGGCCAATCCGGACAGTCTATTTAGTTCGGCCCATTCGGCCAACCTGTCCGTCCGCGGAAGAGGGCGATCCGGACTGTGGAATTGAGACCAATATAACTCTTCCGTCTCGTGACCCCCCTGGCTCCGGAAGTGCTTAACGGCATCAGCCGCACTCGCAGCCAGGTCCATATATGGATCCTCCGAACTCCACAGCCGCTCAAATTGAGCATACTTGGCATCCATAAACCGGCGCGATCGAAAAAGGCTTGCCGGCCGCGATCTCTCCGGCTTGGCGCAGCTCCTCCTTCATAGCCCGCATTGCGAGCGGGCATCCTTAACCGGCGGTGGCCTTTTCAGGTCTTCCCGCTCCGATAACGCTCCTTTTCAAGAGCCTCACTGCGGTCGGTAGCATCCTTCACTTTCGCGGCCAATTCGTCCACCTCCGCCCTACTTAGGCAGTGCGCCGCCTTTTCGGCTTTCAACTCCTCGGCCGCCCTTGAGGCAGCCGCGTTACTCCTTCGGGCTTGCTCCTTAGCTAGAGCAAGTTCGGCCCAAAGATTCTCCACAGCAGCAACACTGTCTGTAGAGATAGCATACAACGTATCAGAGGCGGGGTTTGACCCACTCAATAAAGCGGCTGCGGAGAACTATCTTACCTTGCGAATCGTCAAGTCGCCTGTTGACAAGTGCGATGTCCTCATTTGCCACGTCAAGTTGCCGAGCTAGCTCGGCAAACTCTCTAGTCCGGCTGCCCCCCGGACCATCCGCCACCTGCATAGGAACGACGGACTTCAATTCATTAGATTTCGATCCTCAGTATGCTGTCGTTGCCGACAACCTACCGAGTCTCAGGGGCTACTATCTATACAGGGCGCATTTTCTATATGCAAAACTGTTAAAGGACAAAGGGGTGCACCATATTTGCATACCTCAAATCCCGCCAGCAAGCTCATGGCGGCATTCATAATCCGCTTTCAGTGAACGAAATCCTTCAATCACCATACGCATTAACGCACGGTGATCTTCTGAAATAGACGCCCTCTCAAGCAGACTCTTCAGTTCTCCAGGCCGGGCTCCGGTGGGTGCCGAACTCTCTGGCCCCTCCGGACTCGGGGATGCCCTCCGCGTCGACACTTCAGGCTCGCCTGCCTCATCTGGCGGTGCTGCAGACGGAGGCGTATCGCTCTCCATCATCTCCGGAAGAAGGTCCCCTGAAGATGAACTCATCTGAGAAGGTTGCAGATCCGAACTGTGAAATAAATAGCTCGGTTACCTACAGAAGCGCAAATGAAGGTACTTCTTTATTAATTAGCTTCCTCTTTTATACTCACGGCTCGTTGGAGAGCTGGTCCTTCAGCGATGATTGCGCGTCCGGATTCTCTCCGGACGCCGGGACCAGTGAGATTTCTTCCCACGCTTAGGGGCTTTGGCCTCCGGATCTTCGAAGGCGGTCCTCTTTTCCCTTTGAAGGGAGGGGTTCTTGGTTCCCTCCTCTTCATCCGCCCTTTCGGGCAAAGTATTAGCTCCTTTATTTCCCCCGTCGCCCCCCTCTGTGGCGCAACCTCAACATTTCGACCAGCCACGGGCTCCAAGGCGGTCTCTCGGGAAGGGCGAACACCTTATCAGCCTTGATCGCGCCACCCATTCTGTAAAAAACGAAGGGTCGGAGGCGAACTTTTGAAAGGCATACAAATAGAATGTCCGGACTACGAGCTATTTACGAGCATTCGGCGATCGCGGCTTAGGCTGCGTCCTCGGCCAAATCCGGACACGCTACTGCGGTCGAAGAACAACTTGTACATCTCCGTGGGTGGCGCACCCATAAAATGTTGGAGAATCGAGGTCCCTCCGAATTGTACTCCCATAGGCGGAGAGGGCGGCGTTTGCGAAGCGGAAGATGCACGATTAGCATAACTTGCATCACCTTGATCAGGTTGATCTCCCTCGTTTGGAGGTCTCGAATCCGGCCCTGCAGTGAAGGCACGTCCTCGGGCGGCCCCCAGTTGAGCCCTTGATTGACCCACGACATCGGTTGCCGTGGAGGTCCCGGGCGGAATGAGGGCGGCGGCTTTTGCTTGCTGCCCCTTGGAGCAGTGATGTAAAACCACTCCTGCTGCAACAATCCCAGTTCCTCTTGGAAGGAACCTTCAAGCCACGGGGCATCGACCTTCTTGCTTATGGTCGCCCCGCCGCACTCCGCTTGACGCCCCCCGATTATCTTCAGCTCCACCTTGAAGGTTTTCAGCCATAGTCCAAAGTGGGGGATGACGCGGAGGAAGGCTTCGCAGACAATGATAAATGCGGAGATGTGGAGGATGGACTCCGGAGCCAAGTCGTGGAAATCCAACCCGTAGTAGAACAGGAGCCCCCTCACGAAGGATCCATCGGAAGCCTAAACCCGGCGGAGGTGAGATCTGGCGACATATTCGCGGGCTCGGGGTTGGTACGGCCTGCCCAGGGCAGGCAACCTGTCTTGAAACTTCATAGGCCAGGTACTTGGCCTCACGCAACTTCAATATGTCCTCCTCCGTGACGGAGGAGGGCATCCACCGGCCCTGGAGGTCGGAACCGGACATCGTTGAGAATCCGAGGCGCTCGAATCTGAAGCTCTAGGTGTTGGAACTGGGAGCGGAGGAAAGATTCGATGCGGGATTGAAGAACAAGGACAGGCCTTGGTCCTCTTATAAAGGGGGAGAAATACCAAAGGCCGTCTCCGTGACCGTTTGGGATTCCCCTTGGATAGAGGAGGTGGGGCGACGGGAACGGTTGGGTTACCCACGCACGTATTGATGAGAATCCCGGAATAAGGGGAACACGATCTCTGCTTCGACAAGACGTGCCAAGAAAACCGCTTCGCTAAACGTGCTGAAGTGGAGTAGTAAAAAACGATTCAAACGAGGGCTTGGCTGCGGCGTGATGTCACGCCGCGTAATGCGTCAGCAGATTGAGCTAAGTGTATATTTTATTCTCTCTACGCTGGAATGTGGAATTTATTTTGCAGAGCCGGACACTATCCTGGTGTTCATTACCTTCTCCGGACTATTCAACGGAGGAACCCGCCTTGCAATGCCGAACATTATGCACGCGGACTTATCGTCATTGAAGACTGGTTCGAGGGCTCTTGAGGAGTCTGGACTAGGGGTGTCCGGACAGCGGACTATCAATATCCGTCGGACTCCCATACTACGAAGATAGAAGATTGAAGACTCGGCTCGTGTCCGGAAGGTACTTTCCTTGGCGTGGAAGGCAAGCTTGGCAATACGGATATGTAGATCTCCTACCATTGTAACCGACTCTGTGTAACCCTAGCCTCTCCGGTGTCTATATAAACCGGAGGGCCTTAGTCCGTAGGACGAACATTACATCTCAACAATCATACCATAGGCTAGCTTCTAGGGTTTAGCCTCCTTGATCTCGTGCTAGATCTACTCTTGTACTACCAATATCATCAATATTAATCAAGCAGGACGTAGGGTTTTACCTCCATCGAGAGGGCCCGAACCTGGGTAAAAACATTGTGTCCCTCGTCTCCTGTTACCATCTGCCTAGACGCACAGTTCGGGACCCCCTACCCGAGATCCGCCGGTTTTGACACCGACAGTATGTCTCATGAGTTTAATTTTGCCAAGTTTAGTAGACAACTTCGTGAAAGGGAACCACCTAGTAAGGATGAAATTATTGGTCTTGCTTCCATTGCTGTTCCTCCAACTGATCCGTTAGAACAATATTTGCTAGACCATGAAAATGATATGTTTATGAAGGAAAGGGAAGAAATAGATGAAGTGTTCCTTAAACAAGAACCCATGCTGAAACATAATCTTCCTGTTGAAATTCTTGGGGATCCCCCTCCACCCAAGGGTGATCCCGTGTTTGAAAACCCTTACCTGATAATCTTAAGTATGCTTATCTTGATGAAAAAGAAATATATCCTGTTATTATTAGTGCTAACCTTTAGGAGAAAGAAGAAGAAAGATTATTGAAAACTCGAAGAAGCACGAGCTGCTATTGGATATACTCTGGATGATCTTAAGGGCATTAGTCACTTTATGTCAACACAAAATTTCAGTGGAGAAAGATGCCAAACCAGTTAGAGATCCTCAAAGGCGATTAAATCCCAAAATGAAGGAAGTGGTAAGAAAGGAGATACTAAAACTCCTTGAGGCATGTATTATTTATCCGTTCTTGATAGTGAATGGGTAAGCCCTGTCCATTTGTCCCCAAAAGGGAGGTATTACCGTTGTTCCTAATGATAAAGATGAATTGATCCCGCAAAGAATTATTACAGGTTATAGGATGGTAATTGATTTCCTTAAGTGAAATAAAGCTACTAAGAAAGATCATTACCATTTACCTTTTATTGATCAAATGCTAGAAAGGCTATCCAAACACACACATTTTTGCTTTCTAGATGGGTATTCTGGCTTCTCTAGATACCTGTTTCAGCGGGGGATCAATCTAAAACTACTTTTACTTGTCCTTTTGGTACTTTTGCTTATAGACGTATGCCTTTTGGTTTATGTAATGCACCTTCTACCTTTCAAAGATGCATGATGGCTATATTTTCTGATTTTTGTGAAAAGATTTGTGAGGTATTCATGGATGACTTCTCCGTCTATGGATCCTCTATTGATGATTGTTTTAGCAACCTTGATCGAGTTTTGCAGAGATGCGAAGACACTAGTCTCGTACTGAATTGGGAAAAGTGTCACTTTATGGTTAATGAAGGCATTGTCTTGGAGCACAAGATCTCTGAGAGAGGTATTGAAGTTGATAAAGCCAAAGTTGATGCTACTGAAAAGATGCCATGTCCCAAGGACATAAAAGGTATAAGAAGTTTCCTTGGTCACGCCGGTTTTTATAGGAGGTTCATTAAGAACTTTTCTAAAATCTCTAGGCCTCTGACTAATTTATTGCAAAAGGTTATTCCTTTTGTCTTTGATGATGATAGTGTAGAAGCATTTGAAACACTTAAGAAGGCTTTGATCACTGCACCTATTGTTCAGCCACCTGATTGGAATTTACATTTTGAAATTATGTGCGATGCTAGTGATTATGCCGTAGGTGCTGTTTTAGGGCAAAGAGTCGATAAGAAATTGAATGTCATCTAGTATGCTAGTAAGACTCTTGATACTGCCCATAGAAATTATCTTACCACTGAAAAAGAATTCTTAGCAGTTGTGTTTGCATGTGATAAGTTTAGACCTTATATTGTTGATTCCAAAGTTACTATTCACACTGATCATGCTGCTATTAAATATCTTATGGAAAAGAAAGATGCTAAGCCTAGACTCATTAGATGGGTTCTCTTGCTCCAAGAATTTGACTTGCATATTATTGATTGAAAGGAGCTGAGAACCCCGTTGCAGACAACTTGTCTAGGCTAGAGAATGTTCTTGAAGAGCCACTGCCTATTAATGATAGTTTTCTTGATGAACAATTAGCGCTTGTCAATGCTTCCTGTACTGCTCCTTGGTATGCTGATTATGCTAATTACATTGTTGCTAAATATATACCACCTAGTTTCACATACCAGCAAAAGAAAAAGTTCTTTTATGATTTAAGACATTACTTTTGGGATGATCCACACCTTTATAAAGAAGGAGTAGATGGTATTATTAGACGTTGTGTGCCTGAGCATGAACAGGAACAAATCCTACGCAAGTGTCACTCCGAATCCTATGGAGGACACCACGCTGGAGACAGAACTGCACACAAGGTACTACAATCTGGTTTTATTGGCCTACTCTTTTCAAAGATGCTCGTAAGTTTGTTGTATCTTGTGACGAATGTCAAAGAATAGGTAACATTAGTAGACGTCAAGAAATGCCTATGAATTATTCTCTTGTTATTGAACCATTTGATGTTTGGGGCTTTGATTATATGGGACCTTTTCCTGTCTCCAGTGGTTATACACATATTTTAGTTGCTGTTGATTACGTTACTAAGTGGGTAGAAGCTATTCCAACTAGTAGTGCTGATCATAACACTTCTATTAAAATGCTTAAAGAAGTTATTTTTCCGAGGTTTGGAGTCCCTAGATATCTTATGACTGATGGTGGTTCACACTTTATTCATGGCGCTTTCCGTAAGATGCTTGCTAAGTATGATGTTAATCATAGAATCGCATCTCCTTATCACCCGCAGTCTAGTGGTCAACTAGAGTTGAGCAATAGAGAGCTCAAATTAATTTTGCAAAAGAATGTGAATAGATATAGAAAGAATTGGTCCAAAAAACTTGATGATGCATTATGGGCCTATAGAACTGCATACAAAAATCCTATGGGTATGTCTCCATATAAGATGGTTTTTGGAAAAGCATGTCATTTACCTCTTGAACTTGAACATAAAGCATATTGGGCTATTAAAGAGCTCAATTATGACTTCAAACTTGCCGGTGAGAAGAGGTTGTTTGATATTAGCTCACTTGATGAATGGAGAACCCAAGCATATGAGAATGCTAAGCTTTTCAAAGAAAAGTCAAATCTTTGGCATGATAAGGGATCTGAATCGTGAATTTAACATAGGAGATTATGTGTTATTGTTCAACTCTCGTTTAAGATTTTTTGCAGGAAAACTTCTCTCAAAATGGGAAGGTCCCTACGTTATCGAGGAGGTCTATCGTTCTAGTGCTATAAAAATCAACAACTTTGAAGGCACAAATCCGAGGGTGGTAAATGGCCAAAGAATTAAACATTATATTTCAGGTAATCCTATCAATGTTGAAACTAATATTATCGAAACCATAACCCCTGAGGAATACATAAGAGACACTTTCCAGAACGTTCCAGACTCCAAAAAGGCATAGGTACGTGGTACGGTAAGGAAACCGACTCCAAAACAACTCTAATGGCAATTTTTATCAGTTTTGGATTATTTAAGGATTTTAGGGAGAAAGAAGTAGTCCGAAAGGGGCACGAGGCTCCCACGAGAGAGGAGGGCGTGCCCCCTGTCTCGTGGGCACCTCGTGTGCCTCCCGGATTTCGTTTTCTTGTATGTTACGCATTTTGGTCGGTAAAAATTCATTATATATACTCCCGAAGGTTTTGACCACCGTATCACGCCAATATCCTCTGTTTTCGTTTCGAGTTGTTCCTGTTGCAGATTTGGAACAAGATGTCATCCCAAGATTTGGAGGGAGAGAGCTACATGGCTGACTATATTGCAAACCCAAAAGTATATGGGGATGTGGAATATTATGGCTGGACCACAGAGGAAGAAGAAGACTATGATCCAAAGAGGAAGGAGGAGACAAGCTCGGATGAAGAGGACGATCCACTGCCTCAACCTGGTGATATGCATGTGGAGTTCAAGAAGTCAAGCCTCCCTAAAGTCCAATCTATCCCACCATGTTTTTTGCAGGACAGCAAGGCAACACTATGCAAAAAGAAATGAAAATTGAGCTCGAGAATGAGGATCTGAGGGAGGAAAATTTTAGCCTCAGACGTAAGCTAGAGAAGAAAAGTGCAACTACTCCTACTTCACCACCTCCGGAGAAATAATCACATTGGTATGGGCACTCCCCTTGGCAACTGCCAAGCTTGGGGGAGGTGCCCCGGTATCGTATCACCATCACACTCCTATCTTTACCACTTTATTTAGTTCAATCCTTTTAGTAGTATCTTGATCTATTAGTTCGAAGTTTTGATATCAAGTAGTTTTGAGTTTTGCTTTGTGATCTCTTTTTGTAATCGAATCCGTGTGCTATCTATAATAAAGATTAGTGTTGAGTCAAGGGCTTTGCTATGTTGCTATGATCTTGAGAGAATAAAAAGAACAAAATAGTATCAAAATTGTTGAGAGTTGATGAACGTAGCATTGGTCATCGTTGCAATTAATAGGAAGTGACAAGGAAAGAGGGGTTCACATATAGATATATTATCTTGGACATCTTTTATGATTGTGAAGCACTCATTAAGTATGACATGCTAAAAGAGTTGACGTTGGACAAGGAAGACAACGTAATGGTTTATTTTTTCCGACATCTCAGTTAAAGTATATTGTCATTGACCTTCCAAACATGTTGAGCTTGCCTTTCCCCCTCATGCTAGCCAAATTCCTTGCACCAAGTAGAGACACTACTTGTGCTTCCAAATATCCTTAAACCCAGTTTTGTCATGAGAGTCCACCATACCTACCTATGGATCGAGTAAGATCCTTTAAGTAAGTTGTCATCGGTGCAAGCAATAAAAATTGCTCTCTAAATATGTATGACTTATTAGTGCGGAGAAAATAAACTTTGTACGAACTTGTTGTGGAAGTAATAAAAGCGACGGATTGCAATAAAGGTCCACATACAAGGGGCAATATAAAGTGACATTCTTTTTCACTAAGATTTCAAGCATCAACCCTGAACGCGCATGACAACCTCTGCTTCCCTCTGCGAAGGGCCTATCTTTTACTTTATGTTTCACTTTATGCTTGAGTCAAGGTGATCTTCACCTTTCCCTTTTCATTTTATCCTTTGGCAAGCTCCTCGTGTTTGAAAGATCATGATATATATATATATCCAATTGGATGTAAGTTGGCATAGGCTATTATTGTTGACATCACCTAAAGGTGAATACGTTGGGAGGCAACACAATAAGCCCCTATCTTTCTCAGTGCCCGGCTGAAACTCTATAACCACAAGTATTGCGTGAGTGTTAACAATTATAGGAGACTACGAGATAGTTGAGTATGTGAGCTTACTGAAAAGCTCTATTATTGACTCTTTCTGATGTTACGATAAATTGCAATTGCTTCAATGACTGAGATTATAGTTTGTTAGTTCCCAATGAAGTTTTTGAACCATACTTGACATTGTGAATTGCTTATTACTTGAACATAGGAAATCATATGACAAAATCCATATATGTTGCTGTTATTAGCGTGATCATGACACCCTCATGTCCGTATTTTATTTTTATCGACACCTCTATCTCTAAACAGGTGGACATATTTTTCGATTTCGGCTTCTGCTTGAGGACAAGCAAGGTCTAAGCTTGGGGGAGTTGATACGTCCATTTTGCATCATGCTTTTATATCAATATTTATTGCATTATGGGCTGTTATTACACATTATATCTCAATACTTATGGCTATTCTCTCTTATTTTACAAGGTTTACCATGAAGAGGGGGAATGCCGGCAGCTGGAATTTTGGCTGGAAAAGGAGCAAACATTGGAAACCTATTCTGCACAACTCCAAAAGACCTGAGACTCCACGAAACAACTTTCCATATTTAATACGAATTATTGGGCAAAAGAAATAGGCCAGGAGGGCGCGCCCCCCCTGTAGGGCGCGCCCCCCTATCTCCTGGGCCCCCTGGTGGGCTTCCGGCTACCATCTTCTGCTATATGAAGGGTTTTCACCTAAAAAATCGTGGGCAAGCTTACGGGACGAAACTCCGCCGCCACGAGGCGGAACCTTGGCAGAATCAATCTAGGGCTCTGGTGGAGCTGTTCTGCCGGGGACACTTCCCTCTGGGAGGGGGAAATCATCACCAACGATCCTCTCATCGGGAGGGGGTCAATCTCCATCAACATCTTCACCAGCACCATCTCATCTCAAAACCCTAGTTCATCTCTTGTATCCAATCTTGTATCAAAACCACAAATTGGTACCTGTGGGTTGCTAGTAGTGTTGATTACTCCTTGTAGTTGATGCTATTTGGTTTACTTGGTGGAAGATCATATGTTCAGATCCTTTATGCATATTATTACCCCTCTGATTATGAACATGAACATGCTTTGTGAGTAGTTACGTTTGTTCCTGAGGACATGGGTGTAGTCTTGCTATTAGTAGTCATGTGAATTTGGTATTCGTTCGATATTTTGATGAGATATATGTTGTCTCTCCTCTAGTGGTGTTATGTGAACGTCGACTACATGACACTTCACCATTATTTGGGCCTAGAGGAAGGCATAGGGGAGTAATAAGTAGATGATGGGTTGCTAGAGTGATGAAGCTTAAACCCTAGTTTATCGTTGCCGTTAGGGGTTGATATGGACCCATATGTTTAATGTTGTGGTTAGGTTTACCTTAATACTCCATTTTTTAGTTGCGCATGCTTGCAATAGGGGTTAATCATAAGTGGGATGCTTGTCCATGTTAGGGCAGTACCCAAGTGCCGGTCCACCCACATATCAAATTATCAATGTACCGAACGCGAATCTTATGAACGTGATGAAAACTAGCTTGACGATAATTCCCAATGTGTCCTCAGGAGCTCCTTCTTCATTATTAGAGTTTGTTCAGGCTTATCCTTTGCTACATAGAGGATTGGGCCACCTTGCTGCACTTTATTTACTTTATGTACTTTTGCTCGTTACTATTTATCTTATCACAAAACTATCTATCACCTACTATTTCAGTGCTTGCAGAGAAAACCTTACTAAAAACCACTTATCATTTCCTTATGCTCCTCATTGGGTTCGACACTCTTACTTATCGAAAGGACTACGATAGATCCCCTATACTTGTGGGTCATCAGTGGACGCCCGAGGGGCCCACGAGATAGGGGCGCGCCCAGTAGGGGGGGGGGCGCCCTCCACCCTCGTGGCCGCCTCGGTTGTTGCTTGACTTCTACTCCAAGTCCTCAGGATCACGTTTGTTCCAAAAATCACGCTCCCGAAGGTTTCATTCCATTTGGACTCCGATATTCCTTTTCTTCGAAATACTGAAATAGGCAAAAAAACAACAATACGGGCTGGGTCTCCAGTTAGTAGGTTATTCCCAAAAATGATATAAAAGTGTAAAGTAAAGCCCATAAACATCCAAAATGGGTAATATAATAGCATGGAACAATCAAAAATTATAGATACGTTGGAGACGTATCATCCTTCTCAAACCAACCGCCCTGGGCAATTTGCAGCATTGTGGTCAAGTGAACTACAAAAGGAACATTTGTTTTTTTCTCTTTGGATGCAACTCAAGTGCCGACTCGATCCGTTTAGATTTCGCACGCCCTTTAGTGGTTGACTTAGGTGGATCCCTAGGAACTCCTGCAATTGGTGCAGACCCACTTGGCACTGGTGTAGGATCAACAGAGGGAGTTGTACGACCATCAGGAGGTGGCATATGAGCACTAGTTGTTGTTGGAAGGGCGCCATGCCCTGGATGAGCAGGCATTTTGGCCTTCGTTTTCTTGCACTTGTTGAAATGGTTAAGCTCTGTGCGTGCCACTCTCATGTGATTCTTCAGAATTGCCATAGTAGCACCTGGCCCACTAGCAACCCGAGCAAGACTAGCAAAATCCATTGACAAGTTTGTATGACGGAGTTGCTTCTTTGACGCCGCTGGCATCTCATCAGGCTCTGCCTCAAAAGTGGATGTTGCTCCTTCTATGTATTTACCTCCCAAGGATTACATCAACCCCAAGATGTATAATTTTTTTTAAAAAGTGGCAACACAACATTCCATCTTTACACATCTTGTAGCACTCACATTTGTATTCTTTAGCAGCAGCTTCTGCTATCACGAAATAGCTCCTATCACCATAACCAGGCACCCTCCTTCGTTGTTTGGATAAAGATCATACACATGGTCCCCATGAGGACGCACATTGTATCTCCCAATTAACTCAAACTCGTTACGAAATTTGTGGTAAATGTCTCAGGTATAGGCATTATAAGCTTGCTTCTCAATTGGAAAATTGGACCACAACTCAGCCTGTAGGTGGTCTGTCCTGTAGTCATTCCCACCCTCTTGGACAAGCACATGCATCTGAATCTTCTCATATTGCTTCACAAAGTTCAACACCGAGTTGTGGGGGTTAACATAATGCTTCAGAACAACATTGAATCCTTCACTACGTTGTGTTGATTGCAAGAAAGGGAAGAACCTATGTTTGAAGTAACATGGCGCAAACATAGATCGATACTCATAAAGCTTATCAAAGTGAGTGCCAGCAACAACTGGCCACTTCAGCACAAAAGCAGCCCACTTATGCTCAAACTCTTCTAGAGTGAAGGTGAAGTCAATGCAATCATTGAAATCATCTGACATTCCTGGGTTTCTCCCAACATTCCACCCAGTTTTTCTTGGGATTTCTTCACAATGTGCCAACGACATCGACGGTGCACAGTAGTATAGAAGATGTTTTCAATGGATTGCGCCATCGCACCATCTTGGTCAGTGATTATATTATCGGGTGCTCGACCATGCATTGCTTCAAGGAATGTTCCTAATAGCCAATCAAAGCTGGTCTCCAACTCTTGCCTAACAAAGCCACATCCTAACATGAACGACTGGCGATGCCGATTGATCCCAATGAATGGAGCAAACGACATGTTGTACATGTTAGTCATGTAAGTTGTATCAAAACATATACAATCATGATAAGCTTCACTGTATGCCTTCCGTGCTGGACCATCAACCCAAAAAATATTCTCAACCCTGTCCTCTGCATCATACTTAACCTTGTAGAAGAAATCAGGATCTGTCTTCTGCATCTTTTCGAAGTAGGCAACTGTCTCAATCAAATCACCCTCCTTAGTTGCATTTCTGTTCAAGTTTGACTTGAGGTTTGTGATGTGCTTGGTAGTATAAGAAACAATTAGCTCTGTGCATAGTACTCTGACATAATGTGCATCATTCGCCCTACGCACGAAAAAAACAAGGCAACTCAGGTGACAACGACAAGCAATTAAACCCATATATGAAAGCAAGTATAGGCAACAGAAGATTTTACAATTCAGGGAACAATCAGATATGCAACATAGTAATCTTTAAACATAACGCACATCATTCGTCTTGTGCAGAAAAAAAATAAGTAGGCATATCTTGAAATGTCAAACAACCAAGTCCTAGGTAGGAAACAACTAACACCTAATTATTAAAGTATTTGTTTTAGCAATCAAAACAAGTAACAAAAAGACTAGCGGGGTATCAGCTGTGTTAGTTACTTAATTTCACTAGTTAAAAAAACAACATTTTCGTACATGTAGCTATCACCTCCCCCACTCTCGCAACAGGCAACCACAGACCCTCACATGCAAGCAACTATCACACAAACTTTTAGGCAATTTCATCCCTAAACCAGCAGTTGTTATAACAAAACACATCAAGCCCTTTTTTCATGCTATAAAGCAATGTTTTACAAAACCCTTTTGGGATCTACATAGGTTAATGGAGGTTGCCAAGCAAAAACAATATTAACTATGTTAACACCACACATGTATCCAAGAAAAAAGTAGGAACATTTTATCACTGCATGGAAATAAATGAATCACATACATGAACTCAAGTTGCAATTGTGAAGGTTTGTCAGAAACAACCTCTCTTTTGCAGGAATGCCTTGGTGTGACCGCAAATATTTAGATAAAGATGGTTTGTCAACCAATGGATGGTTATGCTCAGAAATGTAATAAGTCACCTCCCACCGACCATCAATGAATTTTACTATCATCTTGGCTTTCCACCCTATCGGTATTATTTTCTCTCTTTTCCGTTCCTTGGTCATCTTCTTTTGTTCAGCAGCATCATCAACAAATATGATAACATTGTCTTCTCCACCATCATCATCTGCACCTCCACGAGGATCTTCAACTCCACAAGGATCTGCAGTCTTACCACCTGTGTCTTCATTTTTTGGTTTCCTGAACTTGTTGCAGACAAATTGATACTTCTCCATTTGACCAGTGATATCAGACCTCCTTGAAGTGTTCATTTTGATTGAAAAACCCTTTTGCAAAGGATAAGCATTGTAGTGCTCTCTGGCACCTTCCAAAGTGTCAAACATCATGCCCAATGAAGGCTCCTTTGGCTGAGACCATGCTTCATCATCATTGTCAGCACCCTCTCCTGCACCCTCATGCCCAATAGTCCCCCCTGTTGCACCCAACGTATCTGTAGCATCAAGGGTGTGCTCCTCTATATGGACTGCTTCATCCTCAGCACCACTTTTTTTTCGTGTGACCGAAGGATTAGGAGATTCAGCGACAAATTCCACAGTAGTTGCCCCACCCACATGTGTAGTAGGTTGCGTGTAGAACAATGGGTTACCAGTTTGCACCAATCCAAGACTTGGTGGCAACTCGTCTTGATCATCATCTGGCAACTCATTAAGATTGATCATCTCCTCCCCTGTATAATATTTTTGGAATGAAGACAAAGAAATACATGAGTTATTTTTCTTCTAACACGAGGTACAACGTTTTGCTTGTTGAATTACACAAGCATTCAAAAATGATCTAGGTGGGGGTTGGGAAGAAACTACTGAACACTTATACAGCAACAATGTAGCAATCAACTTAGAATTTTTTTACTTATGTGTCTACCCTTATTTGTTTTCTAGGAGGAGAGTAACTAGGAGCAACAATTGCATGACAAAGCTCATTTTCATTTTTTCTGGTCTGAAGATAAAGCAGGATAGCATAAATCATGATGTTTCTCTATCCAGCAACCGTTGGATGGCCAATTGTTGGAAATGATGAAAGTATACTGTACTAGTAGTTCAAAAAAGATATGATGTGCTTCGCAATGCTTATTGAATTTTTTAGTCTCATGAATGTTGCTTACTCTTGTTCGTTTATCTACAGTGAAGTGGTGCTTTTTTCGTAGTACCCAAAGTGGATGAAATACACAATGTGGATCCGCCTTTTTCTTTGCATATTTCATTTTTTCCGGGGGGAAATTCGATCTAGATTTTGTTATGAAGGAGTCTAGCAAAAGTATCATGCATGAAGAACATATCAAAAATAAAAAACAACATGCTCAAAGGTACTATCTCATAACCTTCTCTCCTGCCACGGCTGTGACACATCTAATTTTTCCTGTTTTAGTTATTTTTCCGTACCAAGTTGCTTGTTGTGACACATCTAATTGTCTAACAAAAAGCACACAGACTTGGTTAAATTCAATCAAGTCTAGTTCAAAGTTTTTCTTTTGCCTTTTTTGCTGCTACACACTTGCACCGCCACAGTCCTTTTGCTTACTAGTGCAACTACTGTTGCCTACACCCCATATGCAGAATTTCTTTTTCAGTTGTTCATGGAATGTATCCCAATAAAGTCTGTCTTACTAGATATTGTAGCGCTAGGGTGGACACAACCATACATAAAGTTGCTTGAGCACATGACATGAGTTGGCTAAATGCCTGGCAATAGTTGCTCCCACATAGGAAAACTCTGAGGATTATGACACAGAGTTGCTCGCCAGACATACCAATTTTTCCTAAATACATCCAGCCTTTCGTGTTGCTACAAATTGTAGCACAAGGGGGGAACACACCATAATTGTTACTTGAACAAATGACATAAGTTGGCTGATTTTCTGTCAAGAGTTGCTTGAACTACGCCTCGAAGTGTTTGACCCAGAGTTGCTTGCCCGATATACCACTTTTGCTTCAACTTATCTGTCATCTTGCTAGTTTTTTCCTCCTACTAGTCTTTGCGATTTGGCATGGGTTCCCTTTTGCGATGTAGTTTTTACATCCACCACACTTTTTTTCTGCATCTCATATGTGTTTTCCCCCTCTAACATCTTTGTTGATTAAGTTTGCCCCCTGCTTCAGTTTCCAACCTCTAATGGCGCAGGCATTGCAGATCTATGCAATTTCTAGTAGTTGAGAGGAGTTTCCTTGGGGGAGAAGGAGGAAGGGAGGAAGAAGAGAAAAGGGGGCGGTGGGCAATGACAGTCGCGGGGGTGAGGCGAAGGGCGTGGAGTTTGGGGAGGAGTCACGTGATCGGAGGGAGCAGGGCAGAAGGGGGAGGGGACCATGTGGGTCTGGTCACGGTGGGGATTTGGGACGCTTTGATTCCCTTTCCTGTTTTGTGCAGGGGGACCAAAAGTTTCCTAATAAAGCAGGTTGCCACGAAATCCTAACGGGCACTCGGTTGCCCACTAGACGCGTCAATTTTTTTTACGGATTGAAATGAAAAAAAGGAAGCAAAACATGCGCACAATTAAACATAGTCAGCATTAAAAACACCGGTCAACCCTAGTTAAAGTCCACTTAAACTTGATTAAACATAAATTAGTACTTAAAAAAATGCCGCGCTGCCCTGACCCAGCATGCTGTCCTATGAGTCGTCATCCGGACCGGTGAGGATGACGAAGTTTGACGCGGAGCCGCCCAGGGGAAGGCCTGCTACCACCTCGACTGTGTCGCCTTCTCTGCGGTTTGCGGCGCCGGCAGATCGGCTGTGTCGCGCGCGCTCTTCCTCCTCACGTGCCCAGTGCTGCGTGCTCCACCTCCTCCTCACGTGCCCAGTGTTGCACACTCCTCCTCCTCCCGCTCATGCTGCATGCATCCCTCGCCATCCTCCCGCTCCTCCGCCAGCGTGAGGACCCTCCATAGCTGGAGGTATGCCTCTTCCTGCTCCGGCGGCATGCTTACCCACTCACGAAGGTAGCCCTGTCATGGGTACCGCTCGTCGAGGTAAACCACCCGCGGCGTGAGTGTGGGGACGGGCTCTAGCTCTGCCATGGGCTCAGGGGGGGGGTTGACGCAGTCCCTAATACGTCTCCATCGTATCTATAATTTTTGATTGTTCCATGCCAATATTCTACAACTTTTACGTACTTTTGGAAACTTTTTATACTATTTTTGGGACTAACATATTGATCCAGTGCCCAGTGCCAGTTCCTGTTTGTTGCATTTTTTTGTTTCGTAGAAAATCCATGTCAAATGGAGTCCAAACAGGATAAAACCTGACGGAGATTTTTTTTGGAATATATGTGAATTTTGGGAAGTGGAATCAACGCGAGATGATGCCTGAGGGCCCCACAAGGGTGAGGGGCGGGCCTCAGGGGGTCAGGCGCACCCTGGGCCCTCGTGGCCACTTCGTAAGGCGGTTGGTGCCCTTCTTTCGCCGCAAGAAAGCCAATATCCGGATAAAAATCTTGTCCAAATTTCAGCCCAATCGGAGTTACGGATCTCCCGGAATTTAAGAAACGGTGAAAGCGCAGAATCAGGGAGCGCAGAAATGGAAGGAAACAGAGAGAGAGAGAGATCCAATCTCGGAGGGGCTCCCGCCCCTCCGCTGCCATGGAGTCCATGGACCATAGGGGAAACCCTTCTCCCATCTAGGGGGAAGGTCAAGGAAGAAAAGAAGAAGAAGAAGGGGGGCTCTCCCCCCTCTCCCGGTGGCGCCGGAACGCCGCCGGGGCCATCATCGTCACCGCAATCTACACCAACACCTCTGTCATCTTCACCAACATCTTCATCACCTTCCCCCATCTATCTACAGCGGTCCACTCTCCCGCAACCCGTTGTACCCTCTACTTGAACATGGTGCTTTATGCTTCATATTATTATCCAATGATGTGTTGCCATCCTATGATGTCTGAGCAGATTTTCGTTGTCCTATCAGTAATTGGTGAATTGCTATCATTGGTTTAATTTGCTTGTGGTTATGTTGCTGTCCTTTGGTGGCCATCATATGAGCACGCACGTGGATCACACCATAGGGTTAGTTGTATGTTGATAGGACTATGTATTGGAGGGCAAGAGAGACAGAAGCTTCAACCTAGCATAGAAATTGATGCATACGGGAAGGGGAACCAATATATCTTAATGCTATGGTTGGGTTTTACCTTAATGAACATTAGTAGTTGCGGATGCTTGCTAATAGTTCCAATCATAAGTGCATAGAATTCCAAGTCAGGGATGACATGCTAGCAGTGGCCTCTCCCACATAAAACTTGCTATCGGTCTAGTAAAGTAGTCAATTGCTTAGGGACAATTTCGCAACTCCCACCACCACTTTTCCACACTCGCTATACTAACTTTATTGTGTCTTTATCTAAACAGCCCCTAATTTTTATTTACGTGATCTTTATATTCTTGCAAGCCTATCCAAAAACACCTACAAAGTACTTCTAGTTTCATACTTGTTCTAGGTAAAGTGAACGTTAAGCGTGCATAGAGTTGTATCCGTGGTCGATAGAACTTGAGGGAATATTTGTTCTACCTTTAGCTCCTCATTGGGTTTGACACTCTTACTTACCGAAGGAGGCTAAAATTGATCCCCTATACTTGTGGGTTATCAAGACCTTTTTCTGGCGCCATTGCCGGGGAGCAATAGCGTGGGGTGAATATTCTCGTGTGTGCTTGTTTGCTTTATCACTAAGTAATTTTTATTTTCTGTTCTAAGTTGTTCTCTATCTTTAGTTATGGATATGGAACATGAAATACGAAACAAATTAGGTTTACTTGCTACTCATGGAGATGGGGAACCTCCTAAAACCCTCGATGCTCATTATGTGAAAGATATTATGGACTACTTTAATAATCCTGAGAAAACCCCATTCAATTATATAATGGGTGACACGTTGGATCAACGTGAATACTTTAGGGATTATCGCTTGACTCAAAAAGGGAAACTATCAGGATCAAATTCATATGTTGCATTGGTATGCTCGGGAACTATGCTTGAGATATTATTATACTTGTTGCTCTAGGATGAAGGATCCACACCTTCCCTTTTTATGCAAATTTAATGATTATAAAACCTTGGCTTCTTATGCTAATGGTATATATGATTACTATGATGTGGAACAAATGGAAGAATTCGTTGCTTTTATGGGTGCTTATGAAATTGAATCTTTGTTTAAAGAGTGTGATAATCTTGATGATGTTGTTTACATACTTGAAAATTTTGCTATACTTAAATATTTCTCCGAGAATTATAAATTCAATTCCGATATTGATGAATTTATTGAGAGAGTCTCCGCTGTCCAAGAAGAGACTAATATTTTGCAGGAGTCTATGGAAGAAGAAATTGATGAAATTGTGAGCTCATTGGATGAAAAAGATGAGGAGGAGAGCGAAGAACAAAAGGAGGAAGAGCGGATTAGCTACCCGTGCCCACCTTCTAATGAGAGTAACTCTTCAACTCATACATTGTTTAATTTCCCTTCATGCTTACCGAAGGATGATTGCTATGATCCCTTTAATTCGTTTGAAATATCCCTTTTCGATGAACTTGATGTTTGCTATGCTTGTGGCCAAGATGCCAATATGAATGATGCTTATGGAGATGAACTTGCTATAGTTCCTTATGTTAAGAATGAAATTGTTTCTATTGCACCCACGCATGATAGTCCTATTATCTTTTTGAATTCTCCAAACTACACTATATCAGAGAAGTTTGTGCTTATTAAGGATTATATTGATGGGTTGCGTTTTACTTCTACACATGATGATTTTGATAGATATAATATGCATGTGCTTGCTGCTCATACTTGCAATTATTATGAGAGAGGAACTATATCTTCACCTCGCTATGTTTCCAATATGATAAAATTGCAAGAAACTGTTTATACTATGCATTGGCCTTTACTATGTGTGCATGAATTGTTCTTTTATGACATGCCGATGCATAGGAAGAGACTTAGACTTCGTTGTTGCATGATATATGTTACTTTGTGCTCACTACTAAATCACAAATCATTGTTAATTAAAATTCGCTTTGGTATACCTTGGGATCCGGGTGGATCCATTACTTGAGCACTATATGCCCAGCTCAATGGCTTTAAAGAAAGCGCTGTCAGGGAGACAGCCCGGAAGTTTTAGAGATTCATTTATTTCTATTGAGTGCTTTTATATAGTTTAAAAACAAAAATATATAGAGGGAAACCCAAAACTTTTCAAAAAGGAAAGTGAAAGTGAGAGAGACACGCATTGTTGAAGTGGGGGAGCTCCTTGAACTTTGTTCATGCTCACAGAAACTTTGTGAATCTTGATTACAGAAACTTTTCAACAAAAATAATTATCCCCTTGTACAATTCCATTGTAACATAAAAATAATATGCCAAGATTTGCCTTTAGGATGTTACATTACTTGTTGGTTTGTGCGGTGCAAAATAGAAACTTTGGCTATAGTGCGCAATTTTACATTTCTTACTAGAACGTCAAACGGCTCTGAAACTTTTTGCACTGTCTTTCTACACAAATTGTTTATTTTTACTATTTTTTCAGAATTTTTGGAGTACCGAAGTATGGTGAATATTCAGATTTCTACAGACTGTCCTGTTTAAGACAGATTCTGTTTTTGATGCATAGTTTGCTTGTTTTGATGAAACCATCGATTTCTATCAGTGGATTAAGCCATGTAAAAGTTATATTACAGTAGCTATAATGCAAAAAAAATATGAATTGGTTTGCAACTGTACTTAGAATAGTGATTTGCTTTATTATACTAACGGATCTTACCGAGCTTTCTGTTGAGTTTTGTGTGGATGAAGTGATCAAAGATCGAGGAGGTCTCGATATGAGGAGGAGGAGAGGCAAGAGCCCAAGCTTGGGGATGCCCAAGGCACCCCAAGTAAATATTCAAGGAGACTCAAGCGTCTAAGCTTGGGGATGCCCCGGAAGGCATCTCATCTTTCTTCAACAAGTATCGGTATGTTTTCGGTTTCGTTTCGTTCATGTGATATGTGCCAATCTTGGAGCATCTTTTGCATTTAGTTTTCACATTTCTTTGATGCACCATGCTGGTATGAGATAGTCCATGATTGATTTATAGAATGCTCTTCGCACTTCACTTATATTTTTTGAGTATGGCCTTATAGAATGATTCATGTGCTTCGCTTATATCATTTGAAGTTTGGATTGCCTGTTTCTCTACAAATATAAAACCGTCATTTGTAGAATGCTCTTTTGCTTCACTTATATTTGTTAGAGAGTGGGCATATCTTTTGTAGAAAGAATTAAACTCTCTTGCGAACCAGACCTCCCAGTTGGGGGAGTCTGGCGTGTACGCCGGTTCGCACTGGTGCGTCGGCGTCAGGAAGGCACGACGCATATGACCGTGGCACCAGAGTGTGATGGGGGTCAAGGTGCCAATTGTGGGGGAGGTTAATGTCTGGCCACTGCAGCGGCATGTGGTAGTACCAGTGGTACTGCATACGGTGCACCGGGAATAGAGTCGGTCCCGTGGTCGGCGACCCCTTGCTACACGTGACACTAAGGCGGAGGCGTCTGGAGGCGGCATCGACGACACGTGGGACTAGCCAATGCCGGCGTCGAGCTTGCCCTTGCCTTTGCCAAAGAACCACATGGCTGACGCGCTTGCCAGCTAGGCTTTGTTGTCGCCGGCAAGGGAGCGAGGGTGGCTAGATGGGGACAGGAGAAGTGGATGAGGTCAGCCACCTGCACGTTTGCATTAAAAAGGACGAGGACCCGAAGCCTTCCAGACGTTGCCATGCGGGCCGAAATTATGTGGACGCATTGATTTCGGTAGCATGGGGTAGTTGGGCGGCCGACATGCAGGCCCGGTGGACACGGAGTGGAGCGTCTGTCTCGTGTCCGCGTGGACACAAATCAGGGGCAAAATATGGGTCAGAAATGCGTCTAGGCGGACAATAAGCAGACTAATTTCGGGTTTGGGTAGGCGCGCTGAGCCGGTGTTTTAGTCCTTTTGGACGCAAACAGACACACGCGGACAATTTGGGTCGGCGCGTTGGAGTTTTCCAAAATACTGAGTTGGTAATAATGATGTGTTTTGCCATTCTCCATTTATAGTCGTCCGATCTGCATCAAATGCAAGGAAGTAATCTGTCGCAAATTTGCAAAATACTTCCCGTCACTCCATTAACATTTGCACACAACCGCTCCCAGCCTCATCTCTCCAGCTTAGAGGGTGCTTGGATACGTTTTAGTCCCGTGACTAAAAGTAGTGGGACTAAAACTTGCTAGCCTCACCAATGCTTGGATCCAAATACTAAATAGACTAAAATCAAGTTATTGAGCATTTATTATCCTCCAAACCCTCCAATCCAGAACTCGCATGTGTTAAAGGAGAGGAATTAAATGAGGAGAGAGAGGGCTAATACATATTTTAGTAGGTTTCCTATGACTAAAAATTTTTAGCCTCAAGACTAGTCCTAGCCTCTCTTTAGTCAGGGGTGCTTGGAACTTTAGCCTCTAAAAGAGACTATTTTTAGTCAGACTAAAAATAGTCCCTTGGATCCAAGCACCCTCTCAGTGTCATCTCCCCCTCTAGCCATCTAGCCATCTGAAAAAGGGCATCGTACAACCACCGACCGGCAGCATCGAAATCGATCTGGTGTGGTGGCCACTTCTGGCGACTATCAGTGCTAAAACCGGCTGATCTCGTGGGTAGGGGGTCCCGAGCTGGTAACCTTGGAACGATGGTGAACAGGAAGTAAAGGGGACACTATTTTACCCAATTTCGGGCCCTCTCAAAAACTTAAAACCCTATGTCCTGCTTGTATTATATTGATTGTGGATGGGGTATAAAGTACAAAATGATCCACGTCGGGATTGTATATGTTTGAGTTATAACCTCTAAGTCTTGAAAACGTGCATCTAAAGACTAAACCCCTAGGCTTATATCGGAACCTAGGGTATCAAGGGTTTACACATGGTCAGTTACAATCTAGGGATAGGTATGCCAATCATTCAAATATGCCTTGGAATATAGGCCACAGTCCTCGGAAGATTCCATCTTGAGTACGCCGAGGTCCACGGTATACGTGGCCCATTATTTGATCGTCGGCGGGTCCTAGTCTCGCCTACGAAAGTCGACGTGGTGTGCACCCCCTAATACAGGACACCATCAGTAGCCCATGAACCGGTCTTCAAGCCGAGGACTTTGGCTTGTTTCCTTGGAATAGCATCATTCTTGTGGTCTTCGGCTTCATAGGCGAGTTCTGTCCTCCTCGTCGGCTTCTCAATCTGAGGATCCTTCGATCCGAAATCCATTTTTATTTTACATCGGTTTTCCCTTCGAATACGACCATGCAGACTTTTGCACAATGATTTACTCCAGTAAATATACGGGCATTTTAAATAAAGCCATGTTCTTCGATATTTTTTTATTGGGTCTGAAGACTCTCTTAGCTTAGCCGCGAGGGCTCGCCACATGGGTGCGGTAGGTGAGTTGGTTGAACCCTGAACCATCACACTTATCATGGAGCCAAGTCTTTTTGTCAACAGTTATTACTACCTCCGTCTCAGTTTACAAGTCCTGCGCGTATACCTAGGTTGCCAATTTTCTCATCCTAAAATAAACTATATAACACAAAAAGTATACCTTTTGAAAGTAGAAACTCCGTAGTTTATGTTGGTATATCTTTTGTAATATATGACTTGTATTAGGTTGGTCAAATTGACGACCTAGGGGTACGCACATGCCCTGTAAACTGAGAGAGAGGTAGTACTGGACATGTTTTGGCCCGAGGCCGTTTCTATTTGCACGTCCCATCAAATAAAGGGATCATGCTCCGGAATTTTAGCGGATAGAAACGTGCAAATAAAGATATCTATTTATGTAGAAATATATCCCATCTTGTTATCCTTAATAGCAATGATACATAAGTGTTGTTTCCCCTTCTGTCACTAGGCTAGCCCGCGGCAGCGGTGGGGCGCCTCTTCCTCCTCATGCCCCCTTGTGCTTCCTTCTTGCGGCAGCTCCCAGCGTTCCTTCGACGGCGGCTCGGCTTCCCATGGAATCTCCTGCCGCTGCGTGCTAGTGGTGATGCGTGGGGCCAATGCCTCTCGATCTGGCATCGGGGAGCTGCCCCAGCAGACATCATCATTGGATCTGGCAACAGGGGCGGAGCTGCGCGTATCCTTCGGTGGTCGTCCGCTGACGCCCGGCGGTCAGCTTGGTTGCAGTATGTGGTGGTGTTGCGCCGGTGCGGCAGCTGGGGTGGCCAGTTGTGCCCTTGCGGCTTGTTGCGGGTGGGCAACAGGTGAGGATGAATCTCTGGTTATCATGTGATGTTCTCTTCACTTTGCAATACTTTACAAAACCTGGAGTGCATTGGTATCCTCCAGAGTCATGCATATTCCACCATACTGTTGATCCTATTGTCGGGTTTGTTCTTCTTTCTCGTTGAAGTGTTGCGGCATCCCCATAACATAGTCACCTGTGTCTGGCTAGACTATGATGGATGCGTCACAGCGAGAGGGCCCTAAGAATATCTCTCCATTGCCGGAGGAGCAAATCCCGGTCTCAAGTTATCCAGTCTCTTGTCAAACTTTCCGATGAACCTATAAGTTGTTGTTATGATCACCTAGTTACAGATGACGTTTGAGCAACCCAAAAATCTACCGTATGGTAGGAAGTGACTACGATACTCTCATGGTCCGAGGAACTAAAAAAATGCGAACACTCCGTATTATTACTTGATTTTCAGACGATATTATCTCAAAGTACAACAATCAAGTTTGATTCGATTCAATATGATCATTTTCTAACTTCATACTCTCAATATGAATCATCTAAACTGTCAAAAGAAAACTAAAAGTAATGAAGGTTGACGACAGAGGAAAAATATTGTAGGCATGCAAGTGTCAGATCATGAGAAGGAAAAGAGAGAAAGAGGGGCATGCACATGCAAAGGGGATGGGATTCTATGTTGGAGCAGCAACTGAGATATGCGCTGCGTGCGCAACCAGTTAGGATTCACCTTATTCGATGTAGAACAACCAACTACGCGTGTTCACACACACACACACACACACACACACACACACACAAATTTGAATATTGAAGTTATGCATAGAAAACTAGATGCGACTTAACTAATGCTCATCTAGATGAGAATTAGCAAATTCAATAGTACAACCTGGTAGAAAACTTGAAATATGAGATAAGATATTGTGTACTTAAATTAATTTCATCCGCATTTCCTTATATTTAATAAGTCTAACAAAATTATCTTTCTGATAAAAACCACAACTGAAGTACAAGCATCTCCTTGTTTGGTCACATGCATCGACTAATTTGGCATCCACTCATACTCTGCTGCCACCGCATTTGCAGCAGGGCGAGCTGTCCACTTCCCCATACAAGGTGGAAGGCTCAATCCCAACGATTCCGTGATGCCTTGCGGTCCACATTCAAATTTGATAAGTCGTCGCCAGACCTCTACACATGCTTTTGCAATCACAAGCATCCTCTCCAGCGCTGGCGCGCTCACAAGCAGGAGGCAGGAGCCGCACCATGTCGAGGCAGTACTCCTAACATCTAAGGTCTATTTCAACTTCCACATGATATTCTCCGGCTTTATGTATGGCATGGTCAAGAAAGAATCCCGCCAATTCCTCTTGAATAGCTTGTATGTGATCATGTCGTAGGAGTTCATCCCGCATCTGCCACATCTATTTAAAGAAGTGGGTCAACACATATATATGAACGAAACTCAACACAAATGATGGTAATAAAATAAAATTGTGAATTCTTTTGTTTACATACCTCATATTGTTTTTCAAAGTTGCCCTACTTAAAGGTCGTCGAGTTGTAGATGAACTCGCAAACATAGTATCCACAAAATTATTCCCGGCTTCCTGCCACAAGCACTTTACGAGAAATAGAGTTCAATCAAACTGATAATCAAGCATGCTAAATGGTATTGATGAAACTAGCTAGAATTAATGGGAGATGCACGAAACTAGCTAGTAGTCTTACTTTTGGGTGTTTAAATTGCAGCTCCATCGGTAGTCCCGGTGTAATTACGGTGAACTCTTTCCAAACCCTGCCAGACAAAGAGAATAATTACTTGATATCCATGAAATGAACAAAGTTGCCGATATGGTGCGATAATGATCGATTAAACTTACTTCTGAAGAATATCAGTCATGTCCGCATACTCCTGGGGATCTTTTTCTTCTCGAGTCTAAGACAGTTACTATTTCAGCTTCAAGCTTAATCTCGAGCAAAATAAAGTGGAATCTGCGCACACATGCATATCTCATCAATTACATTACTATAATTAACCTTGAGTGAGGGAAACCGAATATGCACAAGATAGTAACACTCACTTGAAGTTGTAAGGAAAGAGTATTTGATCTTTGTTTTGATTTTTAAGCTACGATTGTAGCAAGTTGTCCTCGGTTTCAGAGACATTGTGTTTGACCGTCCATTCATGTATGACATTTGGGTTAATGAACCCAATGTCATAGATATCTGTTTTTCTCTTCAACCTGCATAATATAGTGAGGATAATTATATATACATGCAAATGAAAGAGCTGAGCTATATGTAGAGACTTAATTATTACAGAAGTAGTACTTACAGACAGTAGCAAGTGACGAGTGTTTTGTCGAGGGTGTTTTGCTTGTATAACTGGAATAACTTGTCAAATTCAATATTCAAAATATCCATTCCAACGAGGTCGTGCTCTCTTTAATTCTCATCGTCAAAGTATGCTTCCCAGACTAGCGGCATCTTTCCATGTACCATTAATGGAGTCTTCGCATCATCGTTGTTAGAGGAGGATGATGATCAGGTTTGACGAGAGGTTGCCCGCACTGGAATCTAAATTCGTCCACCTCCATTGTTTCAAAATCTATATCATCGGTCAGGTAATCAGGAGGATTGGTACTGGGCACCATCCCCTTGAGCGGGGGGCACGTTTGCTTTGCCTTTTCGCTGAGCTAGGGAATTGTTTCTCACTTCTTCGTTCTGCTAACCTTGCATCACTGCAAGTACTTCCCGACCGCTCCGCTTCCTTATATGCCTTTTTAATACTGCGCACATAGTTGGAATCTGGCGGAGGCGGTGATGGTCGCTTCAGAGCATCGATAGACCGTTTCACTTTCACCGGATCTATATTTTCCTTCGGAGGTGGAGCTTCCCGTGCAAAAAAGTCCCTCACTTGGGCATGACTATTGTCCTCGTTTTCCTTGATAAATCTCGACCCTCGACCCCTCGGCGATCCTCGAACTCGACAACTCGTCGATCCTCGGCCCTCGACCCCTTACCGACCCTTGAACCTTGACCCCTTGGCGACCCTCGACCCTTGATCCCTCGCGACCCTTGACCCTCTACCCTAGTTCCCGACCCTGGACCGTTTGACTGAAGGAAATATGCCCTAGAGGCAATAATAAAGTTATTATTTATTTCCTCGTATCATGATAAATTTTTATTATTCATGCTAGAATTGTATTAACCGGAAACATGATACATGTTTGAATACATAGACAAACTTAATGTCACAAGTATGCCTCTACTTGACTAGCTCATTAATCAAAGATGGTTATGTTTCCAAACCATAGACATGTGTTGTCATTTGATTAATGGGATCACATCATTAGGAGAATGATGTGATTGACTTGACCCATTCCGTTAGCTTAGAACTTGATTGTTTAGTATGTTGCTATTGCTTTCTTCATGACTTATACAAGTTCCGATAACTATGAGATTATGCAACTCCCGTTTACCGGAGGAACACTTTGTGTGATACCAAATGTCACAACATAACTGGTGATTATAAAGGAGCTCTACAGGTGTCTCCAAAGGTACATGTTGAGTTGGTGTATTTCGAGATTAGGTTTTGTCATTTCGATTGTCGGACAGGTATCTCTGGGCCCTCTCGGTAATGCACATCACTATAAGCCTTGCAAGCAATGTAGCTAATGAGTTAGTTACGGAATGATGCATTACGTAATGAGTAAAGAGACTTGCCGGTAACGAGATTGAACTAGGTATTGAGATATCGACGATCGAATCTCGGGCAAGTAACATACCGATGACAAAGGGAACAACGTATGTTGTTATGCGGTTTGACCGATAAAGATCTTCGTAGAATATGTAGGAGCCAATACGAGCATCCAGGTTCCACGATTGGTTATTGACCCGAAATGGTTCTCGGTCATATCTACCTAGTTCTCGAACCCGTAGGGTCCGCACGCTTAAGGTTTCGATGACAGTTATATTATGAGTTTATGAGTTTTGATGTACTGAAGTTTGTTTGGAGTTCCGGATGTGATTACAGACATGACGAGGAGTCTCGAAATGGTCGAGACATGAAGATTGATATATTGGAAGCCTATTTTTGGATGTCGAAAGTGTTCCGGGTGAAATCGGGATTTTACCGGAGTACCAGGAGGTTACCGGAACCCCCCGGGGGCTTATTGGGCCTACATGGGCCTTCATGGAGAAGAGGAGAGGAGGCAAGGGCTGGGCCGCGCGCCCCTCCCCCCTAGTCTGAATAGGACAAGGAGAGGGGGGCGGCGCCCCCCCTTCCTTCCTCTCTCCCTCCTCCTTCCCCCTTCTCCTAGTCCAACAAGGAAAGGAGGGAGTCCTACTCCCGGTGGGAGTAGGACTCCCCTTTGCGCGCCCCTCCTTGGCCGGCCGCCCCCTCCCCCTTGGCTCCTTTATATACGGGGGCAGGAGGCACCTCTAGACACAACAATTGATCTCTTGATCCCTTAACCGTGTGCGGTGCCCCCCCTCCACCATAGTCCTCGATAATATTGTAGCGGTGCTTAGGCGAAGCCCTGCGATGGTAGAACATCAAGATTGTCACCACGCCGTCGTGCTGACGGAACTCTTCCCCGACATTCTACTGGATCAGAGTACGGGGATCATCATCGAGCTGAACGTGTGCTAGAACTCGGAGGTGCCGTGATTTCGGTGCTTGATCGGTCGGGCCGTGAAGACGTACGACTACATCAGCCGCGTTGTACTAACGCTTCCCCTTTTGGTCTACGAGGGTACGTGCACACACTCTCCCCTCTTGTTGCTATGCATCACCAAGATCCTGTGTGTGCGTAGGAATTTTTTTGAAATTACTACGTTCCCCAACAGTGGCATCCGAGCCTGGTTTTATGCGTAGATGTTGTATGCACGAGTAGAACACAAGTGAGTTGTGGGCGATACAAGTCATACTGCTTACCAGCATGTCATACTTTGGCTCGGCGATATTGTTGGATGAAGCGCCCCGGACCGACATTACGCGTACGCTTACGCGAGACTGGTTCTACCGACGTGGTTTGCACACAGGTGGCTGGCGGGTGTCTGTTTCTCCAACTTTAGTTGAACCGAGTATGGTTACGCCCGGTCCTTGCGAAGGTTAAAACAGCACTAACTTGACGAACTATCGTTGTGGTTTTGATGCGTAGGTAAGAACGGTTCTTGCTTAGCCCGTAGCAGCCACGTAAAATTTGCAACCACAATGTAGAGGACGTCTAACTTGTTTTTGCAGGGCGTGTTGTGATGTGATATGGTCAAGACATGATGCTATATTTTATTGTATGAGATGATTATGTTTTGTAACCGAAGTTAGCGGCAATTGGCAGGAGCCACATGGTTGTCGCTTTATTGTATGAAATGCAAACGCCCTGTAATTGCTTTACTTTATCACTAAGCGGTAGCAATAGTCGTATAAGCAATAGATGGCGTAAACGACAACGATGCTACGATGGTGATCACGACGTTGCTTCGGAGATGGAGATCACAAGCACAAGATGATGATGGCCATATCATATCACTTATATTGATTGCATGTGATGTTTATCCTTTATGCATCTTATCTTGCTTTGATTGACGGTAGCATTTTAAGATGATCTCTCACTAATTATCAAGAAGTGTTCTCCCTGAGTATGCACCATTGCGAAATTTCTTCATGCTGAGAGACCACGTGATGGTCGGGTGTGATAGGCTCTACGTTCAAATACAACGGGTGCAAAACAGTTGCACACGCGGAATACTCAGGTTAAACTTGACGAGCCTAGCATATACAGATATGGCCTCGGAACACGGAGACCGAGAGGTCGAACGTGAATCATATAGCAGATATGATCAACATAGTGATGTTCACCATTGACAACTACTCCATCTCACGTGATGATCGGACATGGTTTAGTTGATTTGGATCACGCGATCACTTAGATGACTAGAGAGATGTCTGTCTAAGTGGGAGTTATTTAGTAATATGATTAATTGAACTTAAATTTATCATGAACTTAGTACCTGATAGTATTTTGCTTGTCTATGTTTGTTGTAGATAGATGGCTCGTGATGTTGTTCCGTGGAATTTTAATGCGTTCCTTGAGAAAGCTAAGTTGAAAGATGATGGTAGCAATTACATGGACTAGGTCCGTAACTTGAGGATTATCCTCATTGCTGCTGATAATCCCCAAGTGCAAGGAATCATTGTAGCACTTTCCAAAGATGGAAGTGATAAGTATGGAGTGTCGAACCCACAAGGAGCTAAAGGTAAGATCAATATTCTCTCAAGCCCTACGCCATCGATCGACTCTCACGCGCGCGAGCGTTTGCTTTCAACTAGCAACGAGAAATAAAACTACGTTGTGGGTATGGAGAGGATAACTTTGCATGATATCGGAGAGCTAATACATAAAAGTAGGTGCTGTTATCATAAAGTTAGAATATAATACTAAATAATATAAGTAGCGAGTATGGAATAATGGTGGATCGGTGTGCGGAATTGTCCTAGGCAATTGTTAACAAGACCGATTGTCGTCATTGCAATTTCATATGAGGGAGAGGCATAAGCTAACATACATCTCTACTTGGATCATATGCACTTATGATTGGAACTCTAGAAAGCATCCACAACTACTAAAGATCATTAAGGTAAAACCCAACCATAGCATTAAAGCATCAAGTCCTCTTTATTCCCATACGCAACAATCCCTCTTACTCGGGTTTGTGTTTCAGTCACTCACCAACCCACTATAAGCGAATCATGAACGTCTTGCAACACCCTACAGCGGGAATCCCTCACGCTTGCGCGACAAGGAGGGAACCATAGGACAGCCCCAAAGTAAAACATACAACTCATACCAATCTAGATCATCAATCAACCAAAAGACAAAGATATCTACTCAAAACATCATAGGATGGCAACACATCATTGGATCATAATATGTGGCATAAAGCACCATGTTCAAGTTGGGGATTACAGCGGGGTGCGGGAGAGCGGACCCCATAAAAGAGATGAGGATGGTGATGTTGATGAAGACGATCACCGTGGCGATGATTCCCCTCCCGATGGTGAAGGAAATATGCTCTAGAGGCGATAATAAAGTTATTATTTATTTCCTTATTTCATGATAAATGTTTATTATTCATGCTAGAATTGTATTAACCAGAAACATAATACATGTGTGAATACATAGACAAATATAGTGTCACTAGTATGCCTCTACTTGACTAGCTCGTGAATCAAAGATGGTTAAGTTTCCTAGCCATGGACAAAAGAGTTGTCATTTGATTAACGGGATCACATCATTAGGAGAATGATGTGATTGACTTGACCCATTCTGTTAGCTTAGCACTTGATCGTTTAGTATGTTGCTATTGCTTTCTTCATGACTTATACATGTTCCTGTAACTATGAGATTATCCAACTCCCGTTTACCGGAGGAACACTTTCGGTGCTACCAAGCGTCTAGCGTAAGCGGGTGATTATAAAGGAGTACTAGAGGTGTCTCCAAAGGTACATGTTGGGTTGGCGTATTTCGAGATTAGGTTTTGTCACTCCGATTGTCGGAGAGGTATCTCTGGGCCCTCTCGGTAATGCACATCACTATAAGCCTTGCAAGCAATGTAGCTAATGAGTTAGTTACGGAATGATGCATTATGGAACGAGTAAAGAGACTTGCCGGTAACGAGATCGAACTAGGTATTGGATACCGATGATCGAATCTCAGGCAAGTAACATACCGATGACAAAGGGAACAACGTATGTTGTTATGCGGTTTGACCGATAAAGATCTTCGTAGAATATGTAGGAGCCAATATGGGCATCCAGGTTCCGCTATTGGTTATTGACCAAGAATAGTTCTAGGTCATGTCTACATAGTTCTCGAACCCGTAGGGTCCGCACGCTTAACATTACGATGACAGTTTTATTATGAGTTTATAAGTTTTGATGTACCGAAGGAGTTCATAGTCCCGGATGAGATTGGGGACATGACGAGGAGTCTCGAAATGGTCGAGCCGTAAAGATCGATATATTGGACGACTATATTCGGAGTTCAGAAAGGTTCCGAGTGATTCGGGTATTTATCGGAGTACCGGAGAGTTACGGGAATTCGCCGGGGAGAATTATTGGGCCTTATGGGCCATACGGGAAAGAGAGAGGGGCTGCCTAGGGCAGGCCGCGCGCCCCCCTAAGGCCTAGTCCGAATTGGACTAGGGGGAGGGGACGCACCCCTTGCTTCCTTCCCTTCTCTCTTCCCTTTCCTTCTCTCCTACTCCTACTACATGGAAGGTCTCCTAGTTGGACTAGGAAAGGAGGGAGTCCTACTCCCGGTGGGAGTAGGACTCCTCCCTGGCGCGCCCTCCCTTGGCCGGCCGCCTCCTCCCCATTGCTCCTTTATATACGGGCGCAGGGGGGGCACCCCATGACACACAAGTTGATCTACGGATCGTTCCTTAGCCATGTGCGGTGCCCCCCTCCACCATATTCCACCTCGGTCATATCGTCGCGGAGTTTAGGCGAAGCCCTGCGCCGATAGAACATCATCATTGTCCTGCGCCATCGTCTTGTGGAACTCATCTCTGGAGCTTCGCTGGATCGGAGGCGGAGATTGTCATCGAGCTGAGCGTGTGCTGAACTCGGAGGCCCGTCGTTCGGTGCTTGGATCGGTCGGACCGTGAAGGCGTCGACTACATCAACGCGTTGTGCTAACGCTTCGCTTACGGTCTACGAGGGTACGTGGACGAACACTCTCCCCTCTCGTTGCTATGCCATCACCATGATCTTGCGTGTGCGTAGGAATTTTTTTTGAAATTACTACGTTCCCCAATAGTGGCATCTGAGCCTAGGTTTTAGGCGTTGATGTTATATGCACGAGTAGAACACAAGTGAGTTGTGGGCGATACAAGTCATACTTCTTACCAGCATGTCATACTTTGGTTCAACGGTATTGTTGAATGAAGCGCCCCGGACCGACATTACGCGTACGCTTACGCGAGACTGGTTTTACCGCCGTGCTTTGCACACAGGTGACTAGCGGGTGTCTGTTTCTCCAACTTTAGTTGAACCGAGTGTGGCTACGCCTGGTCCTTGCGAAGGTTAAAACAACACCAACTTGACAAACTATCATTGTGGTTTTGATGCGTAGGTAAAAACGGTTTTTTCTCAGCCCGTAGCAGCCACGTAAAACTTGCAACAACAAAGTAGAGGACGTCTAACTTGTTTTTGCAGGGCATGTTGTGATGTGATATGGTCAAGACGTGATGAGATATAAGTTGTTGTATAAGATGATCATGTTTTTGTTGAAGTTGTCGGCAACTGGCAGAAGCCCTATGGATGTCTTTTTGTTGCATAAGATGCAAGTGCCAAATAATTGCTTTACTTTATCGCTATACGATAGCAATAGTTGCAAGAGCAATAGTTGGTGAGACAACCATGTGATGACACATTGATATAGATCAAGATGATGAAGATCATGGTGTCGTGCCGGTGACGATAGAGATCATGACAGTACTTTTGAGATGAAGATCAAAGGCGCAAGATGATCATGGCCATATCATGTCACATATTTTGATTGGATATGATGTTTATCTATTATACATCTTGTTCTTGCTTTGATTGACGGTAGCATTTTAAGATGATCTCTCACTAATTATCAAGAAGTGTTCTCCCTGAGTATGCACCGTTGCCAAAGTTCGTCGTGCCCAGACACCACGTGATGATCGGGTGTGATAAGCTCTACGTCCATCTACAACGGGTGCAAGCCAGCTTTGCACACGCGGAATACTCAGGTTAAACTTGACAAGCCTAGCATATGCAGATATGGCCTCGGAGCACGGAGACCGAAAGGTTGAGCGTGAATCATATAGTAGATATGATCAATATAGTGATGTTCACCATTGAAAACTACTCCATCTCACGTGATGATCGGTTATGGTTTAGTTGATTTGGATCACGTGATCACTTAGAGGATTAGAGGGATGTCTATCTAAGTGGGAGTTCTAAAGTAATATGATTAATTGAACTTAAATTTATCATGAACTTAGTCCTGGTAGTATTTTGCAAATTATGTTGTAAGATCAATAGCTTGCGTTGTTGCTTTCATATGTTTATTTTGATATGTTCCTAGAGAAAATTGTGTTGAAAATGTTAGTAGCAATGATGCGGATTGGATCCATAATCTGAGGTTTATCCTCATTGCTGCACGAAGAATTATGTCCTTAATGCACGCTAGGTAACAGACCTATTGCAGGAGCGGATGAGGCGTTATGAGCGTTTGGCTAGCTCAATATGATGACTACTTGATAGTTTTGTGCACCATGCTTTGTGGCTTAGAATCGGGACTTCAAAGACGTTTTGAACGTCATGGACCATATGAGATGTTCCAGGAATTGAAGTTAATATTTTAAGAAAATACCCAAGTTGAGAGATATGAAGTCTCCAACAAGTTCTATAGCTAAAAGATGGAGGAGAATCGCTCAACTAGTGAGCATGTGCTCAGATTATGCAGGTACTTCAATCGCTTGAATCAAGTGGGAGTTAATCTTCGAGATAAGATAGTGATTGACGAGTTCTCTAGTCACCATCACCAAGTTAGTAGAACTTTGTGATGAACTATAGTATGCAAGGGATGGCGAAAGCGATTCCCGAGCTCTTCGTGATGTTGAAATCGGCGAAGGTAGAAATCAAGAAAGAGCATCAAGTATTGATGGTTGACAAGATCACTAGTTTCAAGAAAAGGGCAAAGGGAAAGAAAGGGAACTTCAAGTAGAATGACAAGCAAGTTGTCACTTCCACGAAGAAGCCCAATGTTGGACCAAAGCCTGAAACCGAGTGCTTACTTCGCAAAGGAAATGGTCCTTTGGAAGCGGAAATGCCCTGAATATTTGGTGGATAAGAAGGATGGCAAAGTGAACAAGGGTATATTTGATATCTGAGGTTATTGATGTGTGCCTTACAGTGTTTATAGTAGCCCTGAGTATTTGATACTTGTTAGGTTGCTAAGATTAGTAGCTCAAACAGGAGTTCTGAGAATAAGCAGAGACTAGTTGAAGGGAAGTGACGATGAATGTTGGAAGTAGTTCCAAGATTGATATGATCATCATCGCACACTCCCTATACTTTCGAGATTAGTGTTAAACCTAAATAAATGTTATTTGGCGTTTGCGTTGAACATGAATATGATTTGATCATGTTTATTGCAATATGGTTATTCATTTAAAATCAGAGAATAATTGTTGTTCTATTTAAATGAATAAAAAACCTTCAATGGTCATACACCCAACGAAAATAGTTTGTTGGCTCTCGATCGTAGTGATGCACATATTCATAATATTGATGCCAAAAGATGCAAAGTTAATAATGATAGTGCAACTTATTTGTGACACTGCCGTTTTGGTCATATCGGTGTAAAGCGCATGAAGAAACTCCATAAAGATGGATTTTCGGAATCACTTGGTTATGAATCATTTGATGCTTGCGAACCGTGCCTTTTGTGCAAGATGACTAAAACTCCGTTCTCCAGAACAATGGAACAAGCTACTAACTTATTGGAAATAATACATACCGATGTATGCGATCCAATGAGTGTTGATGCTCGTGGCAAGTATCGTTATTTTCTGACCTTCACAAGATGATTTGAGAAGATATGGGTATATCTGCTTGATGAAACATAAGTCTGAAATAGTTGAAAGGTTCAAACAATTTCAGAGTGAAGTGGAAAAATCATCGTAACAAGAAAATAAAGTTTCTGCGATCTGATCGCGGAGACGAATATTTGAGTTATGAGTTTGGTCTTCAATTAAAACAATGTGGAATAGTTTCATAGCTCACGCCACCTGGAACACCACAACGTAATGGTGTGTCCAAACATCGTAACCGCACTTTATTGGATATAGTGCGATCTATGATGTCTCTTACTGATTTACCACTATTGTTTTTGGGTTATGCATTAGAGACAGCTGCATTCACGTTAAAAGGGCGCCATCTAAATCCATTGAGACGACACCATATGAACTGTGGTTTAGCAAGAAACCCAAGTTGTCGTTTCTTAAAGTTTGGGGCTGCGATGCTTATGTCAAAAAGTTTCATCTTGATAAGCTCGAATCCAAATCGGAGAAGTGCGTCTTCATAGAATACCCAAAGGAAATTGTTGGGTACACCTTCTATCACAGATCCGAAGGCAAGATATTCGTTGCTAAAAATGGATCCTTTCTAGAGAAGGAGTTTCTCTCAAAAGAAGTGAGTGGGAGAAAAGTAGAACTTGATGTGGTAACTGTACCTTCTCCCGAATTGGAAAATTGTTCATCACTGAAATCAGTTCTAGTGATTTCTACACCAATTAGTGAGGAAGCTAATGATGATGATCATGAAACTTCAGATCAAGTTACTACAGAACCTCGTAGGTCTTCCAGAGTGCAGTCCGCACTGAGTGGTACGATAATCCTATTCGGAAGTCATGTTACTAGACCATGATGAACCTATGAACTATGAGGAAGCGATGATGAGCCCAGATTCATAAAATGGCTTAAGGCCATGAAATCGAGATGGGATCCATGTATGAGAACAAAGTGTGGACTTTGGTGGAGTTGCCGATGATCGGCAAGCCATATTTTGTATAAATGGATCTTTAAGAGGAAGGCAGACGTTGATAGTAGTGTTACTATCTACAAAGCTTGACTTATGCAAAAGGTTTTTGACAAGTTCAAGGTGTTGACTACAATGAGATTTTCTCAAGCTGTAGCGATGCTTAAGTCTGTCCGAATCATGTTAGCAATTGCCACAGTTTATGAAATCTGGCAAATGGATGTCAAAACTGCATTCCTTAATGGTTTTCTCAAAGAAGAGTTGTATATGATGCAACCAGAAGGTTTTGTCAATCCTAAAGGTACTAACAAAATGTGCATGCTCCAGCGATCCATCTATGGACTGGTGCAAGCATCTCGGAGTTGGAATATACGCTTTGATGAGTTGATCAAAGCATATGGTTTTATGCAGACCTTTGGAAAGGACTGTATTTGCAAGAAAGTGAGTGGGAGCACCACAGCTTTTCTGATAAGTATATGTGAATGACATATTGTTGATCGGAAATAATGTAGAATTATTCTGCAAAGCATAAAGGAGTGTTTGAAAGGAGTTTTTTCAAAGAAAGACCTCAGCAAAGCTGCTTACACATTGAGCATCAAGATCTATATAGATAGATCAAGACACTTGATAAGATTTTTCAATAAATACATACCTTGATAAATTTTTGAAATAGTTCAAAATGGAACAGTCAAAGAAGGAGTTCTTGCCTGTGTTGCAAGGTGTGAAGTTGAGTAAGACTCAAGAACCGACCATGGCAGAAAATAGAAAGAGAATGAAAAGTCATTCCCTATGCCTCAGTCATAGTTTCTATAAAGTATGCTATGCTGTGAACCAGACATATTGTATACCTTGCTCTGATTTTGGCAAAGGAATACGATTTTGATCTAATAGTATATCACTGGACAGCGGTCAAGAATATCCTTAGTGAGGACTAAGGAGATGTTTCTCGATTATGGAGGTGATAAAAGAGTTCATTGTAAAAGTTACATCGGTGCAAACTTTTACACTGATCCAGATGACTCCGTGCAGAGTATTATAGACATAGAATATTTGCAAAATACATACGGCTCTGAATATGACAGACCCGTTGACTAAGCTTCTCTCATGAGCAAAACATGATCACACCTTAGTACTCTTTGGGTCTTAATCACATAGCGATGTGAACTAGATTATTGACTCTAGTAAACCCTTTGGGTGTTGGTCACATGACGATGTGAACTATGGGTGTTAATCATATATAGATATGAATATTGATGTTAAATCACATGGTGATGTGAACTAGATTATTGACTCTAATGCATGTGGGAGACTGAAGGAAATATGCCCTAGAGGCGATAATAAAGTTATTATTTATTTCCTTATTTCATGATAAATGTTTATTATTCATGCTAGAATTGTATTAACCGGAAACATAATACATGTGTGAATACATAGACAAATATAGTGTCACTATTATGCCCCTACTTGACTAGCTCGTGAATCAAAGATGGTTAAGTTTCCTAGCCATGGACAAAAGAGTTGTCATTTGATTAACGGGATCACATCATTAGGAGAATGATGTGATTGACTTGACCCATTCTGTTAGCTTAGCACTTGATCGTTTAGTATGTTGCTATTGCTTTCTTCATGACTTATACATGTTCTGTAACTATGAGAGTATGCAACTCCGTTTACGGAGGAACACTTTGGTGCTACCAAAGCGTCACAGCGTAACTAGGTGATTATAAAGGAGTACTACAGGTGTCTCCAAAGGTACATGTTGGGTTGGCGTATTTGAGATTAGGTTTTGTCACTCGATTGTCGGAGAGGTAACTCTGGGCCCCTTTCGGTAATGCACGTCACTATAAGCCTTGCAAGCAATGTAGCTAATGAGTTAGTTACGGAATGATGCATTATGTAGCGAGTAAAGAGACTTGCGATAGCGAGATTGAACTAGGTATTGGATACCGACGATCGAATCTCGGGCAAGTAACATACCGATGACAAAGGGAACAACGTATGTTGTTATGCGGTTTGACCGATAAAGATCTTCGTAGAATATGTAGGAGCCAATATGGGCATCCAGGTTCCGCTATTGGTTATTGACCAAGAATAGTTCTAGGTCATGTCTACATAGGTCTCAAACCCGTAGGGTCCGCACGCTTAACGTTACGATGACAGTTTTATTATGAGTTTATAAGTTTTGATATACCGAAGGAGTTCGGAGTCCCGGATGAGATCGGGGACATGACGATGAGTCTCGAAATGGTCGAGACGTAAAGATAGATATATTGGACGACTATATTCGGAGTTCGGAAGGTTCGAGTGATTGGTATTTATCGGAGTCTGGAGAGTTACGGAATTCGCCAGGAGAATTATTGGGCCTTATGGGCCATACGGGAAAGAGATAGGGGCTGCCTAGGGCAGGCGCGCCCCAAGGCCTAGTCCGGGTGGACAAGGGGAGGCCGCACCCCTCCTTCCTTCCTTCTCTCTTCCCTTTCCTTCTCTCCTACTCCTACTACATGGAAGGTCTCCTAGTTGGACTAGGAAAGGAGGAGTCCTACTCCTGTGGGAGTAGGACTCCTCCTGGCGCGCCCTCCCTTGGCGGCCACCTCCTCCCCTTGCTCCTTTATATCACGGGAGCAGGGGGCACCCATGACACACAAGTTGATCTACGGATCGTTCCTTAGCCGTGTCGTTGCCCCTCCACCATATTCCACCTCGGTCATATCGTCGCGGAGTTTAGGCGAAGCCTGCTTGATAGAACATCATCATCGTCCACCACGCCGTCGTCTTGTGGAACTCATCTCTGGAGCTTCGCTGGATTGGAGGCGGAGATTGTCATCGAGCTGAGCGTGTGCTGAACTCGGAGGCCCGTCGTTCGGTGCTTGGATCGGACGGATCGTGAAGGCGTCGACTACATCAACGCGTTGTGCTAACGCTTCGCTTACGGTCTCACGAGTGCGTGGGGCACACTCTCCCTCTCGTTGCTATGCCATCACCATGATCTTGCGTGTGCGTAGGAATTTTTTTTGAAATTACTACGTTCCCCAACAGATGGCACCCCGGCGCCACCGGAAGAGAGGAGGAGAGGTTCTCCCCCTTGTGCTTCCTCCTCCATGGCCTCCACCTTCTGGTCCTTGGCCTTCATGGTGATGAAGACCCCTCCGGGATACTCCTCCATGGCCACCGGTGATGATGGCCCCCTCCGGCGAGGTGCGGAGAGGGCCCCGATTGGTTTTTCGTGGCTACAGAGGCTTGCGGCGGCGGAACTTCTGATCTAATCTCCATTCTGGAAGTTTTAGGGTACGAGAGTATATATGGGTGCAGGGGTACGTCGGAGGATCTAAGGGGGCCCCACGAGGCAGGAGGCGCACCCAGGGGGGTGGGCGCGCCCCCCCACCCTCGTGAGCACCTCCTGTATCTCCTGACGTGCACTCCAAGTCCATCGGGTGGCTTTCCTTCCAAAAATAACTTCTCCAGTTGATTTCGTTCCGTTTTGACTCCGTCTGATATTCCTTTTCCTCGAAACACTGAAATAGGCATAAAACAGCAAATCTGGGCTGGGCCTCCGGTTAATAGGTTAGTCCCAAAAATAATATAAAAGTGGATAATAAAGCCCAGTATTGCCCAAAACAGTAGATAAAGTAGCATGGAGCAATCAAAAATTATAGATACGTTGGAGACATATCATGCATCCCATTCCTGCTCGTCCTCGAGTAGGTAAATGATAAAAAAGATAATTTTTGATGCGGAATGCTAGTAAGTGCTTAAGTTTGATCAATGATAATTCCAATCACTTTTCCTAGCATCAATATGTGTCATAATAGCAGCTTATCTCATAAAACTTTTCATGATAAAGTAACAATCTATTCACAATGTCAAGTATGGTTCAAAAACTTCATTGAGAACTAACAAACTATAATCTCAGTCATTGAAGAAATTGCAATTTATCATAACATCAGAAAGAGAGAGAGCCTTTTAGCAAGCCCACATACTCAACTATCATATAGTCTCCTACAATTGCTAACACTCACACAATACTTGTGGTTATGGAGTTTCAGCCGGACACTGAGAAAGATAGGGGCTTATTGTGTTGCCTCCCAACGTATTCACCTTTAGGTGATGTCAACAATAATAGCCCATGCTAACTTACATCGAATTGGATATATATATATCATAATCTTTCAAACACAAGGAGCTTGCCAAAGGATAAAATGAAAAAGGGAATGGTGAGGATCACCTTGACTCAAACATAAAGTAAAAACATAAAGTAAAGATAGGCCCTTCGCAGAGGGAAGCAAGAGGTTGTCATGCGTGTTTAGGGTTGATGCACAAAATCTTAATGCAAAAGAACGTCCTTTATATTGCCCCTTGTATGTGGACCTTTATTATGCAGTCCGTCGCTTTTATTACGTCCACAACAAGTTCGTACAGAGCTTATTTCTCTGCACTAATAAGTCATGCATATTTAGAGAGCAATTTTTATTGCTTGCACCGATGACAACTTACTTGAAGGATCTTACTCAATCCATAGGTAGATATAGTGGACTCTCATGGCAAAACTGGTTTAAGGGTATTTGGAAGCACAAATAGTATTTCTACTTGGTGCTGAGAATTTGGCTAGCATGAGGGGGAAAGGCAAGCTCAACATGTTTGGAAGGTCAATGACAATATACTTTAACTGAGATGTCGGAAAACATAAACCATTACATTGTCTTCCTTGTCCAACGTCAACTCTTTTAGCATGTCATACTTAATGAGTGCTTCACAATCATAAAATATGTCTAAGATAATATATTTGTATGTGAACCTCTCTTTCCTTATCACTTCCTATTAATTGCAATGATGACCAAAACTACGTTTGCCAACTCTCAATAACTTTTATGCCTCATACTTTCTATGTGTGAAGTCATCACTAACCATGTTATAAGCATATGAAACATATAAAAATTCAGATTTATGACATTCAATTCATTCCCTCATTTACTCATAGGATATACATGAAGCACAAGGGTAAATGACAAACTACTCCAAAAGATATGAGTGAAGGACACTGAGTAGGCAAATAATTAACTAGCCATGGGAGGGTTCCTTTTCTATTCAAAATTTCAGATCCAATGATTTTATTCAAACAGCGAGTAAAATAAAATAAAATGACATTGCAAGGATAGCACAACTCATGTGAAGAAGCAAAAACTTAGGCTCAACCGATACTAACCGATAGTTGTTGAAGAAGAAAGGTGGGATGCCTAACAGGGCATCCCCAAGCTTAGATGCTTGAGACTTCTTGGAATTTTATCTTGGGGTGCCTTGGGCATCCCCAAGCTTGAACTTTAATGTCCCCTTAATTCATCTCATATCACGGTTTCTCTTTTTATCAAAAGCTTCATCCACAACAAACTCAACAAGAACTCGTGAGATGGGTTAGTATAAACCAATGCAAAACCTTATCATTTTCTACTGTAACAAATCACTAGAATTATTATTCAACATTGCATACTAAATGCCTCTGTATATTTAATACTCCTATCCGCAAATAGAATCATTAAACAAGCAAACATATGTAAACAATGCAAACATAACAGCAATCTGTCAAAACAGTACAGCCTGTAAAGAATGCAAGAGTATCAATATTTCCCTAACTCCAAAAATTATGAGAGAAAATTCCCACTGTATTATATTTATCAGATACATGTATACTAGCAAAATAAGCATGGTAAAGGCTATCCTTGACATTTTTTATTGAAACTAAAGATGCAAAACATTATTATAAATAACAGCAAGCAAATACTAACAATATAAAATGACGCTCCAAGTAAAACACATATCATGTGATGAATAAAAATATAGCTCCGAGTAAGGTGTACCGATAGTTATGAAGACGAAAGAGGGGATGCCTTCCGAGGCATCCCCAAGCTTAGGCGCTTGAGTCTTCCTTGAATATTACCTTGGGGTGCCTTGGGCATCCCCAATCTTAGGGTCCTTCCACTCCTTATTCTCCTCATATCGATATCTTACCCAAAACTTGAAAACTTCAATCACACAAAACTCATCCAAGCTTCGTGAGATAGGTTAGTATGATAAAGAGCAAACCATTCACTTTGGTACTGACAAAGACAAGGTTCATAATTGTTTTCACACAATGCCTACTGTACCATATCATTTCTACAAATTATATTGAGAAATATAAGCCATAGAAACTAGAAAACAAGCTGACTATGCAATGAAAACAGAATCTGTCAGAAACAGAACAGTATGTAATGATCTGAGCAATAACCATACTCCTGATACTCCAAAAATTATGAAATAAATTTGGGGATGTGAGGAATTTGTCTATTAATCTTCTGCAAAAAGAATCAACTCAAAAGCACTCTTCTGTAAAAAAATACATCTATTCTCGTGAGCGCAAAGTTTCTGTTTTTTACAGCAAGATGACATTAACTCTCACCCGAGTCTTCCCAAAGGTCTTACTTGGCATTTTATTGAAACAAAAGATATAAAACATGACTAATACAGTAGCTTAATCATGTAAACACACAAAAACAGTAAGGGTAAATATTGGGTTGTCTCCCAACAAGCACTTTTCTTTAATGCCATTTAGCTAGGCATGATGATTTCAATGATGCTCACTTTAAAGATATGAATTGAAACACAAAGAGAGCATCTTGAAGAATATGACTAGCATATTTAAATCTAACACACTTCCTATGCCTAGGAATTTTGTGAGCACACAACTTATGGGAACAAGAATCAACTAGCATAGGAAGGCAAAAAAAGTATAACTTCAAAACTTTAAGCACATAGAGAGGAAACTTAATATCATTGCAACTCCTACAAGCATGTATTCCTCCCTCATAATAATTTTAAGTAGTATCATGGATATCAACTTTGTTCTCATACTCAATTGGAACCTCTTCTAAAATAGTCGAATCATTACTAGCTAAAGTTGACACTCTTCCAAATCCACTTTCATAAATATCACACTAAGATTCAATATCTTGCAAAATAGTGGGATCACTAATTCCTAAAGTTGACACTCTTCCAAACCCACTTTAAATAATAGTATTATTCATACTCCAAAAGGTATAAGTGAAATTCATGGAGCTTTCTACAACTGACCAATATCCAAGCTCAAAATGTATGAGTGAAGCACATGAAGCATTCTATAAAACCATACTCAAAAGATTTAAGTGAAGCACAAAGAGCAATTCTATAAGATCATACTTAAAAGATTTAAGTGAAGGACATGACGTATTCTATAAATCATTGAAGGGATAACTCATGCTAGCTTGGATCTTAAAGGAAAAACAAAAACACAAAAGACACAAATCATGTGAACAAAACAAAAACCGAGGTATACCGATAATCGTTGAAGAAGAAAGATGGGATGCCAACCGGGGCATCCCCAACCTTAAATGCTTGAGTATCCTTGGAATATTTACTTGGGGTGCCTTGGGCATCCCCAAGCTTGAACTCTTGCCTCTCTTTGTTCTTCTCATATTGATAGCTCCTCGACCTTCGGACACTTCATCCACACAAAACACCAACAAAAACTTGTGAGATCCGTTAGTGTAATAAAACAAATCACTACCTTTAGGTACTGTAATGAACTCATTCTTTATTTGTATTTATGTTAAATCTACTGAATTCCAACTTCTCTATGGTTCATACCTTCCGATACTACTCATAGATTCATCGAAATAAGCAAACAACACATGCAAAACAGAATCTGTTAAAAACAGAACAGTCTGTAGTAATCTGGAAGTTTGGCAAACTTCTGTAACTCCTAAAATTATAAACTAAATTTTACAATTTGAAAATTTTGTACGGAAGTAATGTACAAACAGAATCAGAACCATTTGTCTTTCCAGTTAAAAATGTAAATTCATGCACTACAGACAAAGTTTCTGTTTTTATTCTGCACAAAGCAAACAAGCAATCTAATCATCCTAAAACCAAGCTTGGCATATTATTTTTATAATACAATGAATATACACAATGGGATAATTATTTACAGAGAAACTTCCTTGAAAAATTCTACATTGTTTCCGTGAGCATGAGCACAAGTGCTCAAGGTTGACCCTCACTTCTTGAATGCAAAACCTTCCAATCACTTCTCTTTTTGAAAAACTTTTTAGGCATGAGAGGCACGTAATATTTTTTGTATTTTCATTTTTAATTTTTTTTTGTATGTTTCACCCACAACTAAACAGAAACAAAAAGGAAAAACGAAATCTAAATAGTGAAGAAAGCAAACAAGCACACACAAGAATATCAACCCCATGCTATTGCTCCCCGGCAACGGCGCCAGAAAAGAGCTTGACAATCCCCAAGTGCAAGGAATCATCGTAGCACTTTCCAAAGATGGAAGTGATAAGTATGGAGTGTCGAACCCACAAGGAGCTAAAGGTAAGATCAATATTCTCTCAAGCCCTATCTGCCATTGATACGACTCTACGCGCACCGAACGTTTGCTTTCAACTAGCAACGAGAAATAAAACTACGTTGTGGGTATGGAGAGGATAACTTTGCATGATATCGGAGAGCTAATACATAAAAGTAGGTGCTGTTATCATAAAGTTATAATATAATACTAAAAAATATAAGTAGCGAGTATGGAATAATGGTGGATCGGTGTGCGGAATTGTCCTAGGCAATTGTTAACAAGACCGATAGGCGTCATTGCAATTTCATATGAGGGAGAGGCATAAGCAAACATACTTTCTCTACTTGGATCATATGCACTTATGATTGGAACTCTAGCAAGCATCCGCAACTACTAAAGATCATTAAGGTAAAACCCAACCATAGCATTAAAGCATTGATACGTCTCCGTCGTATCTACTTTTCCAAACACTTTTGCCCTTGTTTTGGACTCTAACTTGTATGATTTGAATGGAACTAACCCGAACTGACGCTATTTTCAGCAGAATTGCCATGGTGTTGTTTTACGTGCAGAAAACAAAAGTTCTCGGAATGACCTAAAACTCCACGGAATATCTTAGAATAAATAATAAAAAATCCTCGACAAAGATGAAGACCAGGGGGCCCACACCCTGTCCACGAGGGTGGGGGCGCGCCTCTCCCCCCTTGGCGCGCCCCCCTACCTCGTGGGCCCCCTGGTGGCCCTCCGACGCCAACTCCAACTCCATATATTGGCTTTCGGGGAGAACAAAATCAGAGAGAAAGTTTCATCGCATTTTACGATACGGAGCCGCCGCCAAGCCCTGATCTCTCTCGGGAGGGCTGATCTGGAGTCCGTTCGAGGCTCCGGAGAGGGGGATTCATCGCCGTCGTCATCATCAACCATCCTCCATCACCAATTTCATGATGCTCACCGCCGTGCGTGAGTAATTGCATCGTAGGCTTGCTGGACGGTGATGGGTTGGATGAGATTTATCATGTAACCGAGTTAGTTTTGTTAGGGTTTGATCCCTAGTATCCATTATGTTCTGAGATTGATGTTGCTATGACTTTGCTATGCTTAATGCTTGTCACTAGGGCCCGAGTGCCATGATTTCAGATTTGAACCTATTATGTTTTCATGAATATATGTGTGTTCTAGATCCTATCTTGCAAGTCTATAGTCACCTACTATGTGTTATGATCCGGCAACCCCGAAGTGACAATAATCGGGACCACTCCCGGTGATGACCATAGTTTGAGGAGTTCATGTATTCACTATGTGCTAAAGCTTTGTTCCGGTTCTCTATTAAAAGGAGGCCTTAATATCCCTTAGTTTCCAATAGGACCCCGCTGCCACAGGAGGGTAGGACAAAAGATGTAATGCAAGTTCTTTTCCATAAGCACGTATGACAATATACGGAATACATGCCTACATTACATTGATGAACTGGAGCTAGTTTTGTGTCACCCTATGTTATAACTGTTACATGACGAACCACATCCGGCATAATTATCCATCGCTAATCCGGTGCCTACGAGTTTTCCATATACTGGTTTACGCTTATATACTTTTCCGTTGCTACTGTTACAATCACTACAAAAATACCAAAAACATTACTTTTGCTGTCTTTACCTTTGTTACCGTTACCACCGCACCTCTCGCTATCAAACCCGTGAACATCGAATCTTACGATGGTGCAACAGACCCCGCGCTGTGGATCGAAGATTATCTTCTCCACATCCATATGGCCCGCGGGGACGATCTGCACGCCATCAAATATCTCCCACTAGAGCTTAAAGGACCAGCTCGGCATTGGCTTAACAGCCTGCCTGCAGAGTCGATTAGGTGTTGGGAAGACCTGGAGGCCGCGTTCCTTGATAACTTCCAAGGTACATACGTGCGACCACCAGATGCCGATGACCTAAGCCACATTATTCAGCAGCCAGACGAATCGGCCAGACAGTTCTGGACACGGTTCTTGACGAAGAAAAATCAAATCGTCGACTGTCCGGATGCGGAGGCCCTTGCAGCCTTCAAACACAACATCCGGGACGAATGGCTAGCCCGGCACAGGGCAGGAGAAGCGAAATCCATGGCAGCCCTCACGCCGTTAATGACCGCTTTTGCGCGGAGAGGATAGCTAGCTAGCCCGCAGCAATAATCTCCATAAAAATTCTGGCGGACCGGACACCAAGGACAATCACGGCAGGTCACGTCGAATCAAAACAAACGCCGTACTAACGGTGGCGACAAAGAGGATCTGGCGGTCAATGCGGATTCGAGGCTCAAACCGGTCAGCGGAAGAAGCCATTTAAAAGAACAACCCGGGCCCGTCCAATCTGGACAGAATACTCGGCGCTCATGCGGATACATGGCACCCGAAAAGCCAGCTAATCACACCAATAGAGATTGTTGGGTGTTCAGCAGGCTAGCAAGTTAATTGCGAACACAATGACAAGGGGCTAAATAAGCGACGACGAGGAAGAGACCCGCCGCCGAACAATAGAGGACGAAGGGTTTCCCCATAAGTGCGGACGGTGAATATGATTCTGCGACCCATATACCCAAGAGGGAGAGGAAGCGCGCACTACGGGACATCTATGCGATGGAGCCAGTCGCCCCGAAGTTCAATCCATGGTCCTCCTGTCCGATCACCTTTGATCGACGAGACTATCCGACTAGCATACGCCATGGTGGATTCGCCGCATTGATCCTAGACCCAATCGTCGATGGATTTCACCTCACACGAGTCCTGATGGACGGTGGCAGCAGCCTGAACCTGCTTTATCAGGACACAGTGCGCAAAATGGGCATAGACCCATCCAGGATCAAACCTACTAAGACAACCTTTAAAGGTGTCATCCCAGGAGTGGAAGCCAACTGTACAGGCTCTGTCACACTGGAAGTGGTCTTCGGATCCCCAGATAACTTCCGAAGCAAAGAGTTAGTCTTCGATATAGTCCCGTTCCGTAGCGGCTATCATGCCCTGCTCGGACGAACCGCGTTCGCAAAATTCAACGCGGTGCCGCATTATGCATACCTAATGCTCAAGATGTCGGGCCCTCGTGGAGTCATTACGGTCAATGGGAATACGGAACGCTCCCTCCGAACGGAGGAACATACAGCGGCTCTCGCGGCAGAAGTACATAGCAACCTTCTACGGCAATTCTCTAGTCCGGCAATTAAAAAGCCGGACACATTAAAACGCGCCCGGAGCAACAACAACCAAGACCACCGGTAGCGATCGAGCATCGCAGTAGTAATGCGGCTAACCCCGCCGCGCATGATCACTAGAATAACACTCCGCGTACATCATTACGCTTTGGAGATACCATGGGCGCAGGGGAGGGGCTTAACCACAAGGATTAAAGAGTGCGGCTCGACCACACCAGGGGCTGATGCTAGCCCCCCCTTGATTTTCCTTTTTATCTCTTCTTCCTTTTTTTATATATACAGGATTCCACTAAACAGAAGCCCTGTCCGACGGCGAACTTGCCGAACTCACGACACAATAGTCAGGGATCAAAGAAGGCTGCGACGAACTCTCAGGTGGTCTCCATTACGGGCACTTAATTCGATTACATACACCAAGTCTGCAGCTCACCCCTGAAGAGGGACATGTCAAATTAGTCCAAATGCCTTGCTTACTGCACTATTTGTATCAGTCCGCTTTATTAGCAGACCTTACTTCATAAATAACGCATCACTTCCTTTTTTGTAAGTTCATTACCTTTTCATGGCAATTGCGTTACCCTTTACAAATGTTCATTATATGACATCTTGCACCCGTATACTTTGGTACGGCCGAATACACCAGGGGCTTCTATTCCCCAGATTATGGTGTGATTAAGTCCGAACACTTTCACAAGTCGGCACCCGAACTTATAGCATTATATGAATCAGCTCGAATCATGTCTTGGGTCAATAGTTGGGTTTGCCGGCTCCTATGTTTTGGTACCTTACGTTCCGTTTAAATCGGCTAAGGTAGCACTAGGAGAACCATCTGCGATTGCGCCCGGTTGAGCAGGTTAACACCTCGATGGAAAGCTAAAACTGGCGGCATGATAAGGCGAGAGACTGGTCGCTGTTCGAGAGGTCTTTCCGGGTCCCTAAAGACTCATGCCGCTCAAGCGAAGTTCGGATGATGTCCGGCGAAGGCGTGGATAGCGCCCGGATTCGGTCTTCGAATACTAGGGGCTTCACGAAATTAAAATTATAGAATTCTATGGCTAAGTGAGAGTGTTCAAGCATTATAACTCCGGTCGCCTTGTTACGTCGTGTTGGCGCCTCCTAGATGGACCCAAAGATGGGAACAAGAGTGCTCAAGTTTATCCTTGAACACCCGGCACTCGTGGCTTGGGGCTGAAGCCAACGACTTGCCATCTCTCGATTTAACAAACGGCCGCACAAAAGGTAATATTTTAAATTCAACAAAGTGTTGCTCATGGCGCATATAAACGAAATTCTCAGCGCACAGGATAAATATACAGCAAGTTCACTCAAGGATTACATTAAGGGGGCATTCATCCGCAATATCGCGGGCTCCCTTCAGGACAACCTTATAATATCGCTCCGGCGTGCGATGCTCCTTGCCCGGTGGTGGCGGATCCGTGAGAAGCTTCTCCGCGTCCAGCTTGCCCCATTGCACCTTTATGCGGGCAAGGGCCCGACGAGCGCCTTCAATACAGGCGGAGCGTTTGATCACATCCAGCCTGGGGCATGCATCCACTAGCCGCCGCACTAGGCCAAAGTAGCTGCCGGGCATGGCCTGCCCGAGCCTGGCCGGGTGTGAGGCCCTTCATGGCCTCCTCGGCTACCTTGTGGAGTTCGACCAGCTGCTTCACTGGTCGCTTGAAAACTGCCGGATGGCGGCCTCGGTGTCTTGAGACCGAAGACCTTCTCCGTTGAGCTCCCTCCTCGCCACGATAGAATGCAGCGGCGTCGGGCGCACGCTGGCAGATCTGCAAATGCCCCAGAGAGCTCGAGTTGGGTAAGTATCCGTAATTTACATTAACATGCTTGCTCTGCATGAAAAATGCCTTACCCGCCGCTATCTTCTTCATGTCCTCTATTTCCGTATGGGCCTTCTGGGCCTCGGCCTTGGCGGACTCGGCCCTATCAAGAGCCGAGGCAAGCTCGGACTCTCGAGTCTTGGACTCACGCTCCAAACTCTCATGTTTTTTCATGAGAGCACAGGCTCTTGCGAACTTCCGCCACCAGCGCCGCTTGCTTTTCTCGCTCAGTCCGTTCTCTGGCCGCATTGCGTTCGGCCACGGACACGGCATCCTTCAGGGCCGCCACCTCGTTAGTGGCCCCTGCATTACATATATTATCCTTGTTAATCTTGTTTGCAACCAAAACCCTTTTCTGTAAGGTACATATTTCAGGTGGTGTTCTTCACCTTCTTTTTCCTTGAGCTGTCTCTTGGCTTGGCCGAGCTCTTGCTCCGACCGCTCAAGATCTTTCTTCAGCGCCTCGACCTCCGCCGTTAATGCGGCAGAGGTCAACAGCACAGCCTGCAAACCCATATCGACATATTTTTTTACAACCCTGCGTATATCTTGTTAGATCCTTAGTCCGGCTTTTCTTTCCGAACACCGGACTAAGCATCGAAACTCTTGTCTATGCGGTATTATATTACTTAATTTTAACCTTCTTACCTCAAAGCCTGTTAGAAGGCTGTTGCAGGCTTCGGTCAGCCCGCCCTTCGCGAGCTGGACCTTCTCAATTGAAGGAAATATGCCCTAGAGGCAATAATAAAGTTATTATTTATTTCCTTATTTCATGATAAATGTCTATTATTCATGCTAGAATTGTATTAACCGGAAACATAATACATGTGTGAATATATAGACAAACAGAGTGTCACTAGTATGCCTCTACTTGACTAGCTTGTTAATCAAAGATGGTTATGTTTCCTAAACATGAACAAGGAGTTGTTATTTGATTAACAAGGTCACATCATTAGTTGAATGATCTGATTGACATGACCCATTCCGTTAGCTTAGCACACGATCGTTTAGTATGTTGCTATTGCTTCCTTCATGACTTATACATGTTCCTATGACTATGAGATTATGCAACTCCGTTTACGGAGGAACACTTTGTGTGCTACCAAACATCTAGCATGCTGGGTGATTATAAAGGTGCTCTCAGGTGTCTCCGAAGGTACTTGTTGGGTTGGCGTATTTGAGATTAGGATTTGTCACTCCGAATGTCGGAGAGGTATCTCTGGGCCCTCTCGGTAATACACATCACTTAAGCCTTGCAAGCATTTCAACTAATGAGTTAGTTGTGAGATGATGTATTACGGAACGAGTAAAGAGACTTGCCGGTAACAAGATTGAACTAGGTATTGGATACCGACGATTGAATCTCGGGCAAGTAACATACCGATGACAAAGGGAACAACGTATGTTGTTATGCCGTCTGACCGATAAAGATCTTCGTAGAATATGTAAAGACCAATATGGGCATCAGGTCCCGCTATTGGTTATTGACGGAGGCGTGTCTCGGTCATGTCTACATTGTTCTCGAACCGTAGGGTCCATGCACGCAAGGTTTCGATGGCGGTTATATTATGAGTTTGTGTATTTTGATGTACCAAAGGAGTTGAGTCCCGGATGTGATCACGGACATGACGAGGAGTCTCGAAATGGTCGAGACATAAAGATTGATATATTGGGCGGCTATATTCGGACACGGAAAGGTTCTGGAAGTTTCGGAGAAAACGAGTCTTGGAGGGTTACGGAACCCCGGGAAGTAATGGGCCTTATTGGGCCAAGAGGGGAGAGAGAGGGCCGCACCAGGAGGTGGCGCCCCCATGGGGAGTCCGAATAGGACAAGGAGGGGGGGGCGGCCCCTTTCCCTCTCCCTCTCCCTCTCCTTCCTTCCCCCTTCCTCCTTCCTAGTTGGACTAGGAAAGGGGAGTCCTACTCCCACTAGGAGGAGGACTCCCCCCTCCCTTGGCGCGCCTCCTAGGGCCGGCCGGCCCTCCCCCTTGCTCCTTTATATCACAGGCAGGGGGCACCCTAGAACACAGAAGTTGATCCTTGAGATCGTTCCTTAGCCGTGTGCGGTGCCCCCCTCCACCATATTCCACCTCGGTCATATTGTAGCGGTGCTTAGGCGAAGGCCTGCATCGGTAGAACATCAAGATCGTCACCACGCCGTCGTGCTGACGGAACTCTCCCTCCCCGGAGCTTTGCTGGATCGGAGCCGAGGGCGTCACCGAGCTGTACGTGTGTCAAGAACTTCGGGCGCCGAATGCTTGGCGCTGGGATCGGTTGGATCGCGAGGAGAGCGTCGACTACTTCCTCTACGTTGTGATCGCTTCGCCCGGTCTCACGAGTACGTAGACAACACTCTCCCCTCTCGTTGCTATGCATCACCATGATCTTGCGTGTGCGTAGGAAATTTTTGAAATTACTCGTTCCCCAACAGTGGCATCCGAGCCTAGGTTTTTATGGTTTGATGTTTTGCACGAGTAGAACACAAGTGAGTTGTGGACGATACAAGTCATCTTGCCTACCAGCATGTCATACTTTGGTTCAGCGGTATTGTGAGATGAAGCGGCCGGACCGACATTACGCGTGCGCTTACGTGAGACTGGTTTCACCATTACGAGCACTCGTGCTTAAAGGTGGCTGGCGGGTGTCTCTCTCTCACTTTAGTTGAACGAGTGTGGCTCGCCCGGTCCTTGAGAAGGTTAAAGCGGAGTCTATTTGTGAAATATCGTTGTGGTTTTGATGCGTGGGTGAGACTGGTTCTTGCTTAAGCCCGAAGCAGCCACGTAAAATTTGCAACAACAAAGTAGAGGACATCTAACTTTTTTGCAGGGCATGTTGTGATGTGATATGGTCAAGGCGTGATAAGATATAAGTTGTTGTATGAGATGATCATGTTTTGTTGAAGTTATCGACAATGGCGAAGCCCTATGGATGTCTCTTTGTTGCATAAGATGCAAGTGCCAAATAATTGCTTTCTTTGTATCGCTATCGATAGCAATAGTTGCAAGAGCAATAGTTGGTGAGACAACCATGTGATGACACATTGATATAGATCAAGATGATGAAGATCATGGTGTCGTGCGGTGATGATAGAGATCATGAGTACTTTGGAGATGGAGATCAAAGGCAAGATGATCATGGCCATATCATGTCACATATTTTGATTGCATATGATGTTTATCTATTATACATCTTATTCTTGCTTTGATTGACGGTAGCATTTTAAGATGATCTCTCACTAAAATTATCAAGAAGTGTTCTCCACAGTATGCACCGTTGCCAAAGTTAAATCGTGCCCGGACACCACGTGATGATCGGTGTGATAAGCTCTCGTCCATCTACAACGGGTGCAAGCCAGTTTTGCACACGCAGAATACTCAGTTAAACTTGACGAGCCTAGCATATGCAGATATGGCCTCGGAACACGGAGACCGAAAGGTCGAGCGTGAATCATATAGTAGATATGATCAACATAAGATGTTCACCATTGAAAACTACTCCATCTCACGTGATGATCGGTTATGGTTTAGTTGATTTGGTCACGTGATCACTTAGATGACTAGAGAGATGTCTATCTAAGTGGGAGTTCTTAAGTAATATGATTAATTGAACTTAAATTTATCATGAACTTAGTCCTGGTAGTATTTTGCAAATTATGTTGTAAGATCAATAGCTTGTGTTGTTACTTTCATATGTTTATTTTGATATATTCCTAGAGAAAATTGTGTTGAAAAATGTTAGTAGCAATGATGCGGATTGGATCCGCAATCTGAGGTTTATCCTCATTGCTGCACAAAAGAATTATGTCCTTAATGCACAGCTAGGTGACAGACCTATTGCAGGAGCAGATGCAGACGTTATGAACATTTGGCTAGCTCAATATGATGACTACTTGATAGTTTTGTGCACCATGCTTTACAGCTTAGAATCGGGACTTCAAAGATGTTTTGAACATCATGGACCATATGAGATGTTACAGGAATTGAAGTTAATATTTCGAGCAAATACCCGAGTTGAGAGATATGAAGTCTCCAACAAGTTCTATAGCTAAAAGATGGAGGAGAATCGCTCAACTAGTGAGCATGTGCTCAGATTGTCTAGGTACTTCAATCGCTTGAATCAAGTGGGAGTTAATCTTCCAGATAAGATAGTGATTGACAGAATTCTCTAGTCACCATCACCAAGTTAATAGAACTTCGTGATGAACTATAGTATGCAAGGGATGATGAAAATGATTCCCGAGTTTTTCATGATGATGAAATCGTTGAAGGTAGAAATCAAGAAAGAACATCAAGTGTTGATGGTTAACAAGACCACTAGTTTCAAGAAAAGGGCAAAGGGATAGAAGGGAACTTCAAGAAGAACGGCAAGCAAGTTGCTGCTCAAGTGAAGAAGCCCAAGTCTGGACCTAAGCCTGAGACTAAGTGCTTCTACTGCAAAGGGACTGTTCACTAGAAGCAGAACTACCCCAAGTATTTGGCGGATAAGAAGGATGGCAAAGTGAACAAAGGTATATTTGATATACATGTTATTGATGTGTACTTTACTAGTGTTTATAGCAACCCCTCGGTATTTGGTATTGGTTCAGTTGCTAAGAGTAGTAACTCGAAACGGGAGTTGCAGAATAAACAGAAACTAGTTAAGGGTGAAGTGACGATGTGTGTTGAAAGTAGTTTCAAGATTGATATGATCATCATCGTACACTCCCTATACTTTCGGGATTAATGCTGAACCTAAATAAATGTTATTTGGTGTTTGCGTTGAGCATGAATATGATTTGATCGTGTTTATTGCAATACGGTTATTCATTTAAGTCAGAGAATAAACTGTTGTTCTGTTTACATGAATAAAACGTTATATGGTTACACACCCAATGAAAATGGTTCATTGGATCTCGATCGTAGTGATACACATATTCATAATATTGAAACCAAAAGATGCAAAGTTAATAATGATAGTGAACTTATTTGTGGCACGGCCGTCTAGGTCATATTGGTGTAAAGCGCATGAAGAAACTCCATGCTGATGGAATTTTGGGATCACTTGATTATGAATCACTTGATGCTTGCGAACCATGCCTCATGGGCAAGATAACTAAGACTCCATTCTCCGGAACAATGGAGCGAGCGACTGACTTATTGGAAATAATACACACCGATGTATGCGATCCGATGAGTGTTGAGGCTCGCGGTGGGTATCGTTATTTTCTGACCTTCACAGATGATTTGAGCAGATATGGGTATATCTACTTGATGAAACATAAGTCTGAAATAGTTGAAAGGTTCAAAGAATTTCAGAGTGAAGTAGAAAAATCATCGTGACCAGAAAATAAGTTTTCTACGATCTGATCGCGGAGACAAATATTTGAGTTACAATTTTGGTCTTCAATTAAAACAATGTGGAATAGTTTCACAAATTCATGCCACCTGGAACACCACATCATAATGGTGTGTCCGAACGTCATAACCGTACTTTATTGGATATAGTACAATCTATGATGTTTCTTACCGATTTACCAATATCGTTTTGGGATCATGCATTAGAGACAGCTGCATTCACATTAAAAGGGCACCATCTAAATCCGTTGAGACGACACTATATGAACTGTGGTTTAGCAAGAAACCCAAGTTGTCGTTTCTTAAAGTTTGGAGTTGCGATGCTTATGTGAAAAAGTTTCATCTTGATAAGCTCAAACCCAAATCGAGAATGCGTCTTCATAGAATACCCAAAGGAAATTGTTGGGTACACCTTCTATCACAGATCCGAAGGCAAGATATTCGTTGCTTAAGATGGATCCTTTCTAGAAAGGAGTTTCTCTCGAAAGAAGTGAGTGGGAGGAAAGTAGAACTTGATGAGGTAAGCTGTACTGTTCCTTATTGGAAAGTAGTTCATCACGAAATCTGTTCTTGTGACTACTATACCAATTAGTGAGGAAGCTAATGATGATGATCATGTAACTTCAGATCAAGTTACAACCGAACCTCGTAGGTAAAAGCAGTGAGATCCGCACAGAGTGGTACGGTAATCCTGTTCTGGAGGTCGTGTTACTTGAACATGACAAACCTACGAACTATGAGGAAGCGATGATGAGCCCAGATTCCGCAAAATGGTTTGAGGCCATGAAATCTGACATATGATCCATGTATGAGAACAAAGTATGGACTTTGATGGATTTGCCCGATAATCGGCAAACCATAGAATATAAATGGATCTTCAAGAGGAAGACGGACGTTGATAGTAGTGTTACTATCTACAAAGCTCGACTTGTTGCAAAAAGGTTTTCGACAAGTTCAAGGGGTTGACTACGATGAGACCTTCTCACCCGTAGCGATGCTTAAGTCTGTCCGAATCATGTTAGCAATTGCCGCATTTTATGATTATGAAATTTGGCAAATGGATGTAAAACTGCATTCTGAATGGATTTACGGAGGAAGAGTTGTATATGATGCAACCAGAAGGTTTTATCGATCCAAAGGGAGCTAACAAAGTGTGCAAGCTCCAGCGATCCATTTATGGACTGGTGCAAGCATCTCGGAGTTGGAATATACGCTTTGATGAGTTGATCAGAGCATATAGTTTTATACAGACTTACGATGAAGCCTGTATTTACAAGAAAGTGAGTGGGAGCACATAGTTGCTATGCTAGTTGGCTTAAGGGAATCTTCACACAACCCAAGTAATACATAAGGGAAAGAGATACATAGTTGGCTTACAATCGCCACTTCACACGATTACATGAATAAAGCATTACATCATCCAGATACAATCAAGGTCCGAGTACGGAACCAAAATAAAAGAAGAACCCCAAATCGACAAAAGCCACGATCGACCCCAAGCTGGGCTCCACTCTTGATCAACTAGAGCGAAACAACACAAAGGGCAAGATCTTCATCGAGCTCCTCCTTGAGCTTGGTTCGTCACCTGCTTTCGGTAACATAGGCACCTGCAAACTGGTTTTGGAAGTATCACGGTGAGCCACGAGGACTCAGCAATCCCATTACCATGGGTATCAAGACTAGCAAAGCTTAAAGGGAAAGGAAGGGGTAAAGTGGTGAGGTTGCAGCAGCGACTAAGCAAGTATGGTGGCTACCAACGCAAATGAGGCGAGAAGAGAAACAAAGGGCGGTCGTGAAGCTAGCAATGATCAAGAGGTGATCCTGAACACCTACTTCGTCAAACATAACACGGAAACCGTGTTCACTTCTCGGACTCCGCCGAGAAGAGACCATCTGACTACACACTCGGTTGATGCGTTTTAATTCGGATCAAGTGTCAAGTTGTCTACAACCGACATTAACAAATTCCCATCTGCCACATAACGCGGGCACGGCTCTCGAAAGTTTATACCCTGCAGGGGTGTCCCAACAGCCCATGACAAGCTCTCGCGATCATCGAAGGAATAGACCTTCACCGAGACACTCCGATCGGACTCGGTATCCGGTACATCAAGACATTTCGACAATGGTAAAACAAGACCAGCAAAGCCGCCCGGCGTGCCGACATCTGATAGTAGCGCAGCGTATCTCGTCTCGAGCCACGACCGGATCGCTAAGCGTCTGTACCGGCGTAACCCAAGTTGCCCGTGGATGGTCCATACGGTGCTCTAGTTTGGACCAACGCTAGACAAGCAACGGCCCATGGGGCTATAATAAAGATGACCCTTGGGTTAATTACTCCCAAGGGAAAAGTAGGTGGTGGTGAGGCAAATGGTAAAAGGCAATGTTGGGCCTTCTTTGGACAAGTTTTATTCAAAGCGAACTGTCAAGGGGTCCCATAAATCACCCGATCTGCGTAAGGGACGCAAAATCCGGGAACATAACACCGGTATGGCGGAAACTAGGCGGCAAGAGTGGAACAAAACACCGGGCATAAGGCGAGCCTTCCACCCTTTACCAAGTATATAGATGCATTAATAATATAAGAGATATTGTGATATCCCAACAAAACCCTGTCCACCATGGAGAAATCTTCAACTTCACCGCAGCTAGCAGCGCTATAAGAGGGCTGAGCAAAAGCAGAGAACATAGGCAAACAACGGTTTGCTCGGAATGGTGTCAAAGGTTAGAGGTTCATGGCAACATGGGATGGCTTGACAAGCAGGTAATGGGTAGCGCAGCATAGCGAAAAGAACGAGGCAACTAGCATAGCAATGATAGTAGTGAGATCCGAGGTAGCGGTCATCTTGCACGAAATCCCGCAAGGAAGAAGAACGAGTCCATGAAGAAGACAAGCGGACGTGGTCGAACGGATCCTCACAACTCCGGAACGAAACCGAAGCTAACGAGAGAAGCAACCCGGAAAGAAACAAACAACATAGGTAAACACACAAGCATGATCATGGCATGATGCGCAAACAATTATGATGCATGTCCGGTTAAATGAGGCATGGCATGGCATGGCAAAGTGCAACAAACAACACTACAAATTAAGTGGAGCTCAATATGCAACGAGTTGCATATTGAAGAAAACACCACATGACTTATTTAGTTCTCTCTCGTTATGTACCCAACAATGTTAAATGTTGATTAACATGGCAAGGGGTGAAGCATAACAAAACTACCTACCTAGGCAAGTTTAAATGAGGCCGGAAACAACGAACAACAAGTCCGGAAAATCCTCATGAGCATATTATGAATTTGGTACTGTTCTGCCCTAAACACAATTTTAATGTTGTTAAACAGCAAAATAAAGTGCACCATGTTAAACTAGGCAAAATTCTACCCCATTTACATATAAAGTTTGTTTAAAACGGAGCAACGGTTATTTAGTTATGAAATAAATCATTTTAGCATGGCATTTGAGCAAATTTAATCAAACAACATTTTTAAACATTTTAAACATGGATGAAAATGGCATATTATGAAACTAGATGAAAAACTAGTCATTTTACATATATAAATTATTTACATATGATGCATGGTTGTGGAGTTATTATATGCACGAACTTTGAGGGTTTTTCTGTAAATCTGGTAAATCACAGGATAATAGGAAATTCGCAGAACGGAAAAAAAAACAACCACGGGCCGAATCTGGAGCATGGGCCAGCAGCAGAAGGAGAAAAAAAAACGAGAGGGGCGCTGCGGGTGTGGCTCACCCAGTGGGCCTCGGCCCAGGAAGAGGAAGCAGGCCGGGGCCTGGCGCTGGCTGGCGCTGGACTGGGCCTCGGCTCTCGCGGCCCACGGCGGTTGAGGGAGCGAGGAGGCGCGGCTCCCCGATCCGATCGGGATCGAGAAGGACGGCGGCGGCGCGCCGGTGCTCCGGCGAGCACGCGACGGCGGGGCGAGCGGAGGGGGCGGAGGGGGCCGGGAACGGCGCTGGACGGCGGAGGAGCTGACGGCGAGGAGGCCGGGCGGCGAGGCAGTGGACGCCGGGCGGCGGCGAGATGTCCCACGGCGGCGCTGGGCGCTGCTGGAGGCGCAGAGGGCGCGGGACGCGCGGGCGACGGGCGTAGGCGGCGGGCGGACCCGGAGGCGGCGGCGGAGTTCCGGCAGGGCGGCACGGGCGCCGCGATGGACGGCAGAGGCGGCAGAGGGCGGCGACGGGCGCGGCTGGCGTGGCGGAACACGCGGCGGCGAAGCGGCATGGCGAAGCGGTGACGGAGGAGGCGGCGGGGCTGAGGGCCCGCGCTGGCGTGGTTCGGCTCGGGCGGGCGGATCTGGGCCCGGGCGGCGGCGGCGATGTGGGCGCTGGGCGGACGTGGCAGCGCGGGAGTGGCTGAGGCGGTGGAGGAGATGACGTGGCAGCACGGGATTGGTCGGAGACGTGTCCGTGGGCGTGTCCGGCGCGGGCGGACGCGCCCGGCGGGCGCGAGAAGGAAATTGCTAGGGTTTCGGGGATTAGACCATGAAAATGGAAGGGGAGGGCCTATATAGGGTTGGCAAGCATGAGACGCCTGTCTGAAGCGTACCAGCGCGAGGTGGATCGCGCCAGGTACCGCCAGCTCCGACCGGGCCGAGCCGTCTTGGCGCGTCCGAGCCTTGATCTTGACGTCGCCGATCTGTTCGGGCGGCGCCCGTCTCGCCACCCCGAGAGAACATCCGCGCCCGCGGCGCGGCGAGGAAGCGAGGACCTCGGCGAAGAGCGCCGTGTGATGATGAGAGCGAGTCCAGCAGCTCGACGCGAGCTGCTTCGCAGAACGCTGGCGGCGGCCGTGCTGACTCATGCAACAGAAGAATGACGACTTACCCCTCGCCGAGATCAAAGCGCGACCTCCGTCGCCGGCTGGCGGAAGTCCATGAAGGAGGAGAAAGAGCCGCTGCGAGCCCTGATCGGTTCGCATCTCCATCAGCGAGACCAAGACGGCCGCCCAGGCGATGGAAGCGGCGAGATGATTATCTGCCTCCCCCGCCTCGGAAAACGGCGAAGTCTCCCGCCGCTTTGTCGAGCATCCGACTCTCGGAGATCGCCTTGGTCGCCGAGAGGAGTCGGGCGATGCCCGCCACCGGATCGACCGACTCCACCGATCCCTGGCGTTAGAAGAAGAAGACGAGCTGGGCCCGCCTTGCTTCGGGCCCCGCATCAGAAACGAGCCCTTCCCCAAAGGGTTCACGCTCCCTCGAGACACGCCCAAGTACACCGGCTCCGTGAAGCCGGAAGATTGGCTGATAGACTACTCTACGACCGTCAGCATCGCTAACGGCAACAAGCGAAGTCGCCGTCAAGTATGTTCCCCTCATGCTCGAGGCACGGCCGGACATGGCTGAATAACTGAAGCCCCGTAGCATCAACAGCTGGGTCGACTTCACGAAGCCTTCATTCGCAACTTCACCGCCGACGTACAAGCGACCTCCGAAGCCGCCAGCTCTCCTTGTCGTACAAGGCCCGAGGAATCGGCCGACGACTATCTCACGCTGGGGCGAGCTCCGAAACTCCTGCGATGGGCGCGCGAGGTGCAGGCCATCGAGTACTACGGCCGGGTGCGGGAGGGCACCCTCCACAAGCACAAGCTCTCTGCGGCGAGCAGAAACCCTCGGCGAGTTGCTAGTCATAGCGGACAAATCGCCACGGCCGACTCCTCTATGAAAGCGGAGATCCAAGTCGATCTGGTGGCAAGGTGATCCCAGGCTCCCGGGGACGCCGGCGGAGGCGCCGGACGGCAGCAGCAGAACGACAACAAGCGCAAAGCCCCCCAGCCGACTTCCAACAGCCGGCAGGTGGCAGCAGTAGAAGACCAGCAGCCTGAGGGGCAGCCTCCGGCCAAGCGGCAGAAGGGTGGCAAGTCCAACTGGCTGCCGGCTTTCTCCTATGAGCAGACTCTGGATGGTCCTTGCAAGTTCCACAGCGGCGCGAAGCCGTCGAACCATACCACCAGAAAGTGCCACTGGCTCGTCAGGATCGCCAAGGGAGACGGCCTCGCCCCTCCGCCGCCTGCGGGGCCGCCGCCTCCGCCGCCTCCGCGGCAGCAGCGGCCGCCGGTCAGCCTTGGTCAAAACGAGTTCCGAAGAGCACGGAGCATACGTAGTGTTCACGACCGACAGACGACCCAAGCGCAGCCAGCGCCAAAGAGCAAAGAAGAAGTTAGCGCAGAGCGGTGAAGCCCCGTGTTCATGCATTGGTCCGAGAAGCCCATCGGTGGGTCGGGCGGATCACCCAGAGGTGATGCGAGTCCGGCTCTACGCTTTGGTTCTTGGGGCGACCTTGGCCCGCGACAAGCGGGCCGCCCGCTTCTCACGAGTCGATAGACGGAGGCAGCAGCATAAACATCTTGTACAAGGATACCATGGAGAAGCTTCGGAATCGGGCGGAGGCAGCTGCAGAGCAGCGCAGACTGTTTTCCATGGGATCGTACCCGGCCTCTCTGCTTTCGCCGATTGGCAAGATTCGATAGATGTCCTCTTGGAGACAAAGATCACTTCCTTGAGAACCGATCTGGTTCGAGGTGGTGACTGGAGAGCCCATACCACGCTCTGCTAGGCGGCCCGCCCTGGCCAAGTTCATGGCGGTTCCCACTACGCCTACCTCAAAATGAAGATGCCGACTTCCAAAGGGATCTCGACCGTCGCCGGCGACTACAAGAAGTCGTTCGCTGCTTGTGACAGCGATCGGCTGGCCGAGTCTCTGGTGATCGCGGCCGAGAAGCGGCTCCTTGACCGTGTCGTGGCGATGGCTGGGAAGCAGCCGGAGATGTCGCCAGACCCCAAGGAGTCGGAGGCAGAAGGATCATTCAAGCCGGCCAAAGAGACCAAGAAGATACCCTTGGACCCGGAGCACCCGGAGAAGTACGCTGTCATAGGCACTGGCCTAGACAGCAAATAGGAAGGCGAGCTCGTCGATTTCCTCCGTGAGAATCGGGACATCTTCGCTTGGTCCCCCAAGGACATGCCAGGTGTACCGGCAGGTCGCCGAGCACAAGTTACATGTCAGGCCAGATGTGAAGCCAGTCAGGCAGCCCTTGCGCCGCCTGTCAGAAGAGAAGAGAAGAGTAGTTGGAGAAGAGATAGCCCGGCTCCTGGCAGCCGGCTTCATCATGGAGGTGTTCTTTCCGGAGTGGTTGGCTAACCCTGTGCTAGTATTGAAGAAAAACAAGCAGTGGCGGATGTGCATCGACTACACCAGCCTCAACAAAGCCTGCCCGAAAGATCCATTCGCTCTACCAAGGATTGATCAGGTGATAGACTCCACAGCCGGATGCGAGCTGTTGAGCTTCTTGGATCGCGCTCGAGGATATCACCGGATCAAGCTGAATCCAGCGAGACAGTGAAGACGCATTCATCACACCGTTTGGAGCCTTCGCTGCAGCGATGACGTTCGCTTGAGGAATGCAGCGCCACCTTTCAGCGTTGCATGCGAAATGCCTCCTCAAGCAACTCGGCAGGAATGCCCATGTTTATGTGGATGATGTGGTAGTGAAGACGGAGAAGCGGGGGACACTGCTAGAGGATCTGAAGGAGACCTTTGAGAATCTGCGCCGATTCCAGATCAAGCTCAACCCAGAGAAGTGCGTGTTCAGAGTCCCAGCCGGCCAGCTCCTTGGTTTTCTGGTCTCCGAACGCGGCATAGAGTGCAACCCTGTGAAGATCAAGGCCATTGAGAGGATGGAGGTACCCAGCCGACTGCTGGACGTGCAGAAGTTCACCGGCTGCTTGGCGTCCATAAGCCGATTCATCAGTCGGCTGGGCGAGAAAGCTCTGCCATTGTATCAACTAATGAAGAAGACCACTTTTTTCGAGTGGAACCACAAGGCAGATGAGGCATTTCTCCAAGCTGAAGAAGATCTGACGACTCCCCTGTCTTTGGCGGCTCGACTCCAAAGAGCCCATGCTTTTGTACATCGCCGCCACCGGTCGGGTAGTCAAGACAGTTATTGTAGTCGAGCATAAGGAGGAAGGCAAGGCGCTCGATCGAGACCGGTATATTACTTGAGCGAGGTATCGTCGACCTCCAAGCAAAACTACCTCACTACGAGAAGATGTGCTACGGCGTGCATTTGCCGCCAAGAAGCTGAAGCCCTACTTCCAAGAGCATCCAATCATCGTGGTTTGCACTGCCCCACTCGCCGAGATCATCGGAAGTCGAGATCGTCCGCCGAGTGGCCAAGTGGGCTATCGACCTAGCTCCTACGATCTACTACCAACCTCGCCTTTGCCATCAAGTCGCGGCGCCGCCGACTTCCTCGTCGTCGGGCCGAGACCAATACTGCCCTGCGCGCTTGATTCTACTCATTGGCGACTACACTTCGACGGCTCCAAGATGCGCTCCGGCCTCGGGCCGGCGTCGTCCTCACCTCCCCAAGGCGACAAGCTCAAATCGTCTGCAAATCCACTTCGCCGCCTCCAACAACGTCGCCCGAATATGAAGCGCTCATCCACGGACTCCGGCTTGCCAAGGAACTTCGGCGTCCGTCGGATCTGTCTTCTGGCGACTCCGACTTGGTGGTTCAAGCGATCATCCGGCCCCGGGACGCCAAGGACGCAAACATGGCAAGCTACCGCTTCCTAGTGCAGCAGCTCGGCGGATATTTTGAAGGATGCGAGTTCCTCCACGTGCCAAGAAGCGACAAGCGACCAAGCAGATGCTTTGGCACGAGTCGGCTCTACTCGCCCAGCGATTCCCTCTGGTGTCGCCCTCTGGCGCCTCCTCAAGCCGTCTATCAAACCTTCACCGAGTCCGACTCTATTTTCGTGCCGGCTCCCCGAGATAGTCGGATCCGACTCCAAGACCCCAACAAGCGACCTCAAGACAGCCACGAGTCGGCGGGGACTACGCCCGATCGGCCAGGGGACGCGCCGATCGGCCAGGGGCTCGGCGCCGATCGGCCCGGGACGCGCCCGATCGGCCGGGATTCGCCCCATCGGCCCGAGATTCCTCGATTCAGCAAGCGGCAGAGTCAACCCGCCGCCTCCCAGCCCAGCCGCCCTCGTCCAAGTCATTTGTGGTAGCGATCGAAGAGATAGCGGCACCTTCATGGGCACAGCCCATCCTCAAGTTCTTAGTCGACAAGGAGTTGCCTCTGAGATGAGACTACGGCTCGGCAAGTACAACGCCGAGCGGCAGCCTACACCATAGTCAACAGAGAATTAGTCAGGTAGCAGCGTTCTGGTGTCCATCGGCGCTGCGTGGAGTCGAACAAGGCAAGCGATCCTCAAGGACATCCATCGGGCAGTGTGGTTACCATGCGGCCTCGAGGGCGCCGGCCAAAGCCTTTCAACACGGTTTCTTTTGGCCAACCGCCTGGAGGAAGCTAAAGAATTAGTCGACAAGTGCAAGGGTGCGGTGTTCGCTCCAAGCCCCTTGACCGGCCAACCTGCGAAGACAATCCCCATCGCTGGCCCTTTGCGGTTTGCGGCTTTGGACATGGTGGGACCTTTCAAAGCGGCTCGAGGTGGCTCGACTCATTTACTCGTCGCGATGGACAAGTTCACCAAGTGGGTGGAAGCAAAGCCCATCAAGAAACTAAATGGGCCACAGCGGTGACTTTCATTGCCGACATCACGGTCGCGGTATGGCATACCACACATCATCACGGACAACGGCACCAACTTTGCCAAGGCGCCTTGGCTCGTTCTCGCGACGCAGGGCATCCGCCCCGGACTTAGCGTCCGTTGCCCATCCATGATCAAAGCGGCCAGGTGGAAGCGAGCCAATGGCCTCATCTGTCCGCATCAAGCCTCGATTGGTCGAACCACTCGGCGCTCGGCGGCTGTTGGGTGGAAGAGCTGCCTGCCGTCCTCTGGAGTCTGCGCACGACTCCGAACAGATCAACCGGCTTCACGCCGTTCTTCCTCGTCTCGGTGCGGCCGTCATCAAGCGGATATACAATTCGACTCTCCACGAGTCTCCATGTACACCGAAGAGGAGGCTGAAGAAGCACGCCAAGACGGTGTCGACCTGCTGGAAGAGGGCCGGCTGTTGGCACTCAGCCGGTCCAGCATCTACCAGCAGAGTCTGCGGCGATACTACAACCGCAAGGTCAAGCCACGATCATTCCAAGAGGGCGACCTTGTGCTCCGGCTGATTCAGAGAACAGCCGGCCAGCACAAGTTGTCGGCGCCTTGGGAGGGTCCCTTCATCATCGCAAGGTCTTTGGGAACGCAGCGCCTACTACCTGTCGATGCTCGAAGCCTCGAGCACGCAAGAGCGACTACGGCAAGGAGACAAGTGCGCGCGTGGAATGCAAATCTTCTTGAAGATTTTACAGCTGATCTGATATGTATCGCGCTACTCCCTTTTTTGTATTAAGCACCAAGACCTTGGGCCCCCCGAGCCGAGCTCGGGGACTGCCTGATTAAGCGTATGATATGAATCTCGCTTGAAATGCTTCCCCATTTCTATCATACCGTCCGGCACGGGTCCGACAAATCGGCCCGGGACTCGCCATGTGTGCTATAAGCGCTCCCGAGGTCGGACAAGTAATGTGCGCCTCAAAGCCGTCTCCTACAGAAGCCACAGATTCATGAGAGCGGCCGATGCATGAGGCGGAAGCGAAGACACATGAAAAACGGCTAAGGACTTAAGAGCTACGCATAGCCCAAGCCGGCTCCAGTTCCCCCACTAAGCCGACTACATAGCGGTCGGCTCATAATTAACCTTTATTTAAAAACGGCTGACTTTGAGAGTCACCGACCATTCAGCTAAACTTGCTACAACACTTTAAGCGACTAAGTACTTGCCTCCCAAGGTAGCGAGCTCTTGACCCGATGGCAGTCCATGAGCGGCTGCCCAGATGGCAAGGCGGCAACCAAAGGAGGCGGCAAAAAAACAGTCTAAAAAGAGCCAAAGCAAGCAAAAGGCGGAAACTTGATAAATATTTACATAAGGCCCTTGGCGAATACACCCATGGTGGAATTGTTCGCAACTAACAAGTTTTTTGAGCAAAAACAAAAGAACAGGTAAGGCCGATGCATCCTAGGGGGCGGCCTCCGGAGCCGGAGGGCCGGAGGCGGCGGCAGCTTCGGGCGTCGGGGCAGCCGGCTGGGCGGACTCGGCTTGGTCACCCTCGGCGACGATTGCCTTGTCCTTAGAGGCTCGTTCTTTGGAGTCGCGATCAGTGAGGCTGGTCGCCTTCTTCGTGCTCTGGCGCCTCCTCCTCCCGTCTCCGTCCTCCGGCTTCGCCCTCCCCCTCGGTCTTTGGAGCCGATTACCTCCTTGAGTCTTCCTCGTACTCTGGGTGCATCCCGAACCACTCGGTGGAGCCTCTTCGCCGTCGGCGGTCCGCTCGGGCACAAAGACACTAGTGTCCGTGTACTCGGCGATGGCCGCCAGCATCGGCAGGCGCCTTCCAACTCCCAGCTCGGCTGGGCCTCCGGCCGAGCAGCGGCCAGGCGGTCAGGTCCAGCACTGGGTACCAGCCCTTAGGCGAACTCAGGCCCGGCGTGCTCGGCCGGGCCGAGGAGCCCTCAAGCCTCAAGCGGCCGACGGCGACCTCCAGCCGGTCGGCCGTCCGGTAGCGATCTGAAAACCCGGCACCTCCGGCCATAGGGCGATGACAACTTAGGCGCCGCGTTGAAAACGGCGCATCGAGACGGTGAGCAGGCGAAGGCGAGCCCGATGCTCAAGATCTGCTCGTCGACGGTCGTGGCGCGTTGGCGGCGATCGCCGCCTGCGCCCGCCGCTCCTCGATCCGCCTCGATGGCGGAATGACAGCCTGCGAGTGGCCCGGGAAGAAGTCTGCGAAAGACAAGAAAGGAAACAGTCAAGAAAAACCAGAAGACAATTCGACGAGGAATCGAAAGACCAAAAAAGAGAAGACAGGAATTACCGTCGACGACGTCCTCAATCATGTGGTAGCCGGAGGACAGCATCGCCTCGCGGTCGGTCCAGGCGGCCCGCTCCATCTCGAACTCGGCTAGGAGGGCATCTTCCCGCGCCTTGGCGTCCTCCCGCGCTTTCCGAAGCAGATCCCTCTGCTCGGCCAGCTGCGTCGCCAGAAGGTCGCGCTCTTGGGCGAGCTTGTCGCACTCTTCCTCCTTAGCGCGACGGGCGGCATTGGCTTCATCTAGCTGCCCTTGAAGGGCGGCGTTGGCGTCTGAAGCCCAAAGAAAGATAAACATCATCAGCAAAGAAGGTCGCCGGGAGATCCGGCCCGATTGTCTGTGATCGGCCGAATCTCGAGGACTACAGACCAGGAGTGCGCCCGTGCGCCCGCGAACAAGGAAAAATCTGCCTACCTCGACTCTCCGCCAGATCGGCGGTCCGCTTCCTCAGCTCCTCAACGTTGCGGTTGAAGGCAGTGGCGCGGAGGTTGTGGTACTCCTGCAAGGCCGGCAAAGAACAGAGTCAGCTTCTGAAGATCGCTAAGAGGAGTTCCGAGCCGCCTGCTCAGCAGCCGACTCCGAACTCGGGGACTACACCCGATGGGTCTTGTTGGCGCGCCCACGAAAAGACAAAGAACCAAAAACCGTCGTGCGGTTGAGGCCCGCATGGCGGATCGTCTGGTGTAGAGTGGAGGCCTCGCCTTCCTTGCGCAACTTGGATGAACGATCGAAGCGCTGGTTCGGACCGTTGCCGCCAGCGCGCACCCAGCCGATGGGCGCAGCCTTTGGAAACCTCGGCGTCGATTCGCCATGCTGGCGGCGTCCGCCCACGAGCCAGCGCCTTGTTTCGTCCTTCGACTTCGGCAAGTCGGCGCTGCGACCGAAGCGAAGTGCCGCGTCGGCGTCGTCCGCAGCCGGCGGGTCCTCTCTGAGTCCTGAGCTGCTGCCGTCGCGGCCTCGAGGACGAGGCGCGGAGGCGGCGCGAAAGTGTCCGAAAGCCCGGCGCATCGCCGCCTTCCTCGGCGAAGGTTGGCGGTGCCGACCTCCCAGTCTGCCCGTAAAGTCGAGGGCGGCGCTGATGGCAGAGGGGACAAGCATCGCCCATGTGGCGAACGGCCGCCTCGGCGTCCCGTTTTAGCACGGCGGCGGCGCGCCACGCCTCTTCGGATGTCGCTGGGCGTTGGCGGCCGCCTTGTCGGCCTGCGCCTTCTCCAGGCGCTTAGCCTCCTCCTCCGCGCGCTTCTCCCGCGCGTTCCGCTCCGTCGCCTCCCGGAGATCGGCGGCGGGGGTCGACCCGCAGCGTGTTGGAGGACGTCGCCCCGACCCCATGGCGGAGGGCGCGCGACTCTCGAGGAGAGGGAGCGCTGGAGATGAGAGGGTGAGAGTCGAGCAATTCAAGCGAAGTCGAGAAAAAAGCAAAAGTAAAGGACTTCTGAAGAGACAAGCGGGCCTCTTCACTTCCTTCCGAAGCGGTTAGCCTTGGCCGCCTCCTCCCGGCAGTCGCGGCGGTTCCCCAGGTTTCTTGACCCGGCCGCCGGCGCCTCGGCCCGGCGTGGCGCTTCGACCCGGCCTGGTTGGAGGGGCGGCTCTCGGTTGAGGGCGGGATGACCTGCGTCGATGTCATCCTCGGGCCAATCGGTGAAGGTCGCCCACGGCTGAGGCGCCCTCCTCCTCCTCCCCTGCCGCCTTGGCGTCGGCCTCAGCCGCCTTGGCTCCCAGTCGGGGTCGTCAGCGTCGTGACCTCGCGGTCGAGGGCGTACCTGTGTGACTCTCTCTGGCGCCGCAGCGGCGCCAAGAGGGGTTCTGCTCAAGGAGACTAGCATGATCGAGCTCGAAGTCGGATCTGAGAAAGATTGGAACTGAGATGGGAAACTTACCTCCGCGGAGGGTTGTCATGTAATCTGGCTCCTTGCCGAACTGCCACTCGTCGGTGAACTTGTAGTGGGCGATGAGGTTCACCATGTTCGCCACTTCCAGCGGCATGTCCTTGGTGCCAACCGGCTGGGATCATGCCGGCCGCTCATCTGGCAGATGAGATGGGGCTGGCCTTGGGCGGAAGCACTCGGCGCGCCACGGCGGCGGCAGGAGGTCGGAGGGCAGAGCCCCTCCGCTGCGTCAAGACTTCGGGCGCGCCACGGCGCCGACTCCGGAGGCCGAGAGCGTCTTCGACCGGTGGGACCAGCTGGCCGGCCGGCCGGTCAGTGGCTCGGGGTCGAAGGGCGGCAGGTTGACCCAGTCGCCGTCGGTGGCGACATTCTTCACGTAGAAGTATGTCTTCTGCCACATCTTCACCGACTTTATCAGCCGGATGGACGGGAAGGGGTTGTCGGCTGTCGTGCGCCGTGACGCGATGAACGTGCCACACTGCGCCGGCGTGCCGGCAGCCTGCGTGCCGAGCTTGGAAGAAGAACTCTCCCACAGCTCGATGGTGGGGAGAACTCGATGTAGCCGCCGCACAAGGTGGCGGCGGAGAAAAGCACCACGCGTTAGGGGTAGGTGGTGCGGCTGCAGATGGTACAGCTCGAGCAGCGGAGGAACCGCTTCGCGGGTGGCCCATCCAGCGCATGAGGTGCGGCGGAAGATAACCCGCTTCGCCTGCCTCAGCAGCGGGCAGATTTCCCGCCGCGCAGGCGGGCCTGCACCGGTCGGCGCTGGGAAGGCGGCGGGTCGGCGGAGAACTTCGATGTCCTCAGCGTCCACATCCGAGCCGTCCCACTCGCCGGGCCTTGGCGGTGGGCGCGGCGGAGGAGGAGCTCATCGTCGGCGGAGAGAAAGGAAGCAGCGGAGCAGCGGTGCGGCGAACAAGAAGAAGGCGAAAGCGCAGAGGAGGAGTGCGCGTGCTGCGCCGCCGCTCCCCTCGGCCTATTATAGCCCCATGGGCTGAAAGCGAGGCGGCGTGGGGATCGCTCGCGCCCGACCCCACGGCGCCCACGATTAAAACCCCGCGATTCTTGCCCGCGATAACGGCATGGGGATGCCAACCGCCCTCGGCGCGGCGGATCCGCTCGGGAGCCGGCCAGCAGCGGTAGTGGCGGGCCCCACCTGGTGGCCCGTCCGTCCGTGGCGTGGGCGGGCGGCTACTCGCCTCCGTGGCGTCACATGATAGGACCGTCTCGCGGATGGCGGGAAGCGTGGCGATCGCGCTGGTTTCCGCCATGACTTGCGGGCGGCCCCTAACAGGGCGGGCGGCTCTGCGGCGGCAAGACACGGCAGCCGAATCTCGAGTCGGCGCGCGAGATTGAAACTGCGAAGCCCTCGGCGGCGCCAGACCTGGCTTCATGGCCGGGGACTCTGTCGAGTAATGGGCCATGGGTAGGTGACCCGGGACCCAAGATCTTTCAAGGCATTGGGTGGTGGCCTCGGCCGAAGTCAGCAGGCGATCTCGAGAAGGCGAGTCCCAGTGGCGACCTCGAGAAGGCTGAGCCTCGGTGGCGACCTTGGGAGGCCGAGTCCCAGTGGCGACCTCAAGAAGCGAGTCCCAGACGGCGACTCTGGACCAAGCCGACTCTGGGATTGCGACCTCTCGGAGGGCCGACTCGAGAGTCGGCCCGCGACCTTCCACAAGACCAGCGCAGGTGCAGTCCGTCGTGGCTGTCCCCTCGGACCTGGAAGGAGGCATGGCTCTGATGAGCCACGTCACGGGAGATCTCGGTGGCGCAGCCTTTGTTGCCATCGCCCCGACCTCAACCCACAGTGCATGCGGACCTTTGTACCTGACGGCTGACACGTCGGCCGGAGATCGCCAGGCCCTCCGTCGGTGAGATAGAGGCTCGGCGGAGAGTTGAAGGCGGCCCTCTGAGTCGGCCTCCCGGAGTCGGCGATCTCTGGCGAGGCCCCACAAGCCATAAACCGATTTGGATGGGGAGTGGCATGATGATCACTGACGGTGGCGGCACTGTTCCCACGACCTGTGACCATGCCTGCGTCATCGAGTCTTGCCAAGATTACTCGGCTGTCCATGAGGACCGCTTGATCGGCGGGCCCGAAGTTAGCGGAGAAGGCGGCTGCAAGAGGCCCGGCGATTGGGGCCACGCCTAGTCGAGATTACCCTTGTACCCCGGGTAGGCCTATAAACCCCGGGGCACCCATGCAAAGGTTCGCCCTGAGTAGGTTTCTAGACACATAGCAAGAGGAAGAGCTAGCCTTGCTCCTTCTGCCTCCATACTGACTCGAGGAGCACTCTTGTACTATCTCCCCATAGTGATCATGCGGAGACCCCGCAGAGCAGCAGTAGGGGTATTATCTCCTCGGAGAGCCCCGAAGCTGGGTAAGATTCACCGGCGTGCATGCCTTCGCCTCATCCCGTTTCCAGGCACCGGCGACGTTCTACTCGCCCCCACCATGATAAGCCACCCGTTGGCATATGTCGCACCCAACCCCCGACACCCCCATTCTCGTGAGCACCTCCCATATCTCCTGACGTGCACTCCAAGTCCATCGGGTGGCTTTCCTTCCAAAAACAACTTCTCCAGTTGATTTCGTTCCGTTTTGACTCCGTCTAATATTCCTTTTCCTCGAAACACTGAAATAGGCATAAAACAGCAAATCTGGGCTGGGCCTCGGTTAATAGGTTAGTCCCAAAAGTAATATAAAAGTGGATAATAAAGCCCAATATTGCCCAAAACAGTAGATAAAGTAGCATGGAGCAATCAAAAATTATAGATACGTTGGAGACGTATCAGCTGCACAAAAGAATTACGTCCTGGAAGCACCGCTGGGTGCTAGGCCTGCTGCACATACAATCGACGACGTTAAGAACGTCTGGCAGAGCAAAGCTGATGACTACTCGATAGTTCAGTGTGCCATGCTTTATGGCTTAGAACCGGGACTTCAACGACATTTTGAACGTCATGGAGCATATGAGATGTTCTAGGAGTTGAAGTTAATATTTCAAGCAAACGCCCGGATTGAGAGATATGGAGTCTCCAATAAGTTCTATAACTGTAAGATGGAGGAGAATAGTTCTGTCAGTGAACATATACTCAAAATGTCTGGGTATAACAATCACTTGATTCAACTAGGAGTTAATCTTCCTGATGATAGTGTCATTGACAGAATTCTTCAATCACTGCCACCAAGCTATAAGAGCTTCGTGATGAACTATAATATGCAAGGGATGGCCAAGACTATTCCCGAGCTCTTCGCAATGCTAAAGGCTGCAGAGGTAGAAATCAAGAAGGAGCATCAAGTGTTGATGGTCAAGAAGACCACCAGTTTCAAGAAAAAGGGTAAAGGGAAGAAGAAGGGGAACTTCAAGAAGAACAACAAGCAAGTTGCTGCTCAAGAGAAGAAACCCAAATCTGGACCTAAGCACGAGGCCGAGTGCTTCTCTGCCGCAATTTGATCGACCTTTGGAAGCGGAACTGCCCCAAGTATTTGGCGGATAAGAAGGATGGCAAGGTGAACAAAGGTATATGTGATATACATGTTATTGATGTATACCTTACTAATGCTCGCATAGTACACAGGTATTTGATCTTGGTTACATTGCTAATATTTGCAACTCGAAACAGGGACTACGGATTAAGTGACGATCAGCTAAGGACGAGGTGACGATGCGCGTAGGAAATGGTTCCAAAGTCGATGTGATCGCGGTCGGCACGCTACCTGTACATCTACCATCGGAATTAGTTTTAGACCTGAATAATTGTTATTTGGTGCCAGCGTTGAGCATGAACATTATATCTGGATCTTGTTTGATGCGAGACGGTTATTCATTTAAATCAGAGAATAATGGTTGTTCTATTTATATGAGTAATATCTTTTATGGTCATGCACCCTTGAAGAGTGGTCTATTTTTATTAAATCTCGATAGTAGTGATACACATATTCATAATGTTGAAGCCAAAAGATGCAGAGTTGATAATGATAGTGCAACTTATTTGTGGCACTGCCGTTTGGGTCATATTGGTGTAAAGCGCATGAAAAACTCCATACTGATGGACTTCTGGAATCACTTGATTATGAATCACTTGGTACTTGCGAACCGTGCCTCATGGGGAAGATGACTAAAACGCCGTTCTCCGGAACTATGGAGCGAGCAACTATTTATTGGAAATCATACATACTGATGTATGTGGTCCAACGAATATTGAGGCTCGCGGCGGGTATCGTTATTTTCTCACCTTCACAGATGATTTGAGCAGATATGGGTATATCTACTTGATGAAACAAAAGTCTGAAACATTTGAAAAGTTCATAGAATTTCAGAGTGAAGTGGAAAATCATTGTAACAAGTACATCAATACCTTCTCAAGTTTACAATTTCTACGATCTGATCGTGGAGGAGAATATTTGAGTTATGAAGTTTGGTTTACATTTGAAGCAATGCGGAATAGTTTCGCAACTCACGTCACTCGGAACACCACAACGAAATGGTGTTTCCGAACATCATAATCGTACTTTACTAGATATGGTGCGATCTATGATGTCTCTTACTAATTTACCGCTATCGTTTTGGGGTTAGGCTTTAGAGACGGCCGCATTCACGTTAAATAGGGCACCATTAAAATCCGTTGAGATGACGCCTTATGAACTGTGGTTTGGCAAGAAACCAAAGTTATCGTTTCTTAAAGTTTGGGGCTGCGATGCTTATGTGAAGAAACTTCAACCAGATAAGCTCGAACCCAAATCGGAGAAATGTGTCTTCATAGGATACCCAAAAGGGACTATTGGGTACACCTTCTATCACAGATCTGAGGGCAAGATTTTTGTTGCTAAATTCGGATCCTTTCTAGAGAAGGAGTTTCTCTCGAAAGAAGTGAGTGGGAGGAAAGTAGAACTTGATGAGGTAACTGTACCTACTCCCTTATTGAAAAGTAGTTCATCACAAGAACCCGTTCCTGTGACGACTACACCAATCAGTGAGGAAGCTAATGATAATGATCATGAAACTTCAGATCAAGTTACTACCGAACCTCGTAGGTCAACCAGAGTGAGATCCACACCGGAGTGGTACGGTAATCCTATTCTGGAAGTCATGTTACTTGACCATGGTGAACCTGCGAACTATGAGGAAGCGATGATGAGCCCAGATTCCGCAAAATGGCTTGAGGCCATGAAATCTGAGGTGGGATCCATGTATGAGAACAAAGTATGGACTTGGTTGACTTGCCCGATGATCGGCAAGCCATCGAGAATAAATGGATCTTCAAGAAGAAGACTGACGTTGATGGTAATGTACCTATCTACAAAGCTCGACTTGTTGCGAAAGGTTTTTGACAAGTTCAAGGGGTTGACTACGATGAGACTTTCTCACCCGAAGCGATGCTTAAGTCTGTCCGAATCATGTTAGCAATTGCCGCATTTTATGATTATGAAATATGGCAAATGGATGTCAAAACTGCATTCTTGAATGGATTTCTGGAAGAAGAGTTGTATATGATGCAACCGGAAGGTTTTGTTGATCCAAAAGGTGCTAACCAAGTGTGCAAGCTCCAGCGATCCATTTATGGACTGGTGGAAGCCTCTCAGAGTTGGAATAAACGCTTTGATAGTGTGATCAAAGCATATGGTTTTATACAGACATTTGGAAAAGCCTGTATTTACAAGAAAGTTAGTGGGAGCTCTGTAGCATTTCTGATATTATATGTAGATGACATATTATTAATTGGAAATGATATAGAATTTCTGGATAGCATAAAGGGATACTTGAATAAAAGTTTTTTGATGAAAGACCACGGTGAAGCTGCTTACATATTGGGCATCAAGATCTATAGAGATAGATCAAGATCGATGCTTAATTGGACTTTCACAAAGCACATACCTTGATAAAGTTTTGAAAAAGTTCAAAATGGATCAGGCAAAGAAAGGGTTCTTGCCTGTATTACAAGGTGTGAAGTTGAGTCAGACTCAATGCCCGACCACAGCAGAAGATAGAGAGAAAATGAAAGATGTTCCCTATGCTTCAGCCATAGGCTCTATCATGTATGCAATGCTGTGTACCAGACCTGACGTATGCTTAGCGATAAGTTTGGCAGGGAGGTACCAAAGTAATCTAGGAGTGGATCACTGGACAACGGTCAAGAATATCCTGAAATACCTGAAAAGGACCAATTATATGTTTCTCGTTTATGGAGGTGACAAAGAGCTAGTCGTAAATGGTTACGTTGATGCAAGCTTTGACACTGATCCGGACGATTCTAAATTGCAAACCGGATACGTGTTTATATTGACGGTGTAGCTGTCAGTTGGTGCAGTTCTAAACAAAGCGTCGTGGCAGGATCTACATGCGAAGCGGAGTACATAGCTGCTTCGGAAGAAGCAAATGATGGAGTCTGGATGAAAGAGTTCATTTCTGATCTAGGTGTCATACCTAGTGCATTGGGACCAATGAAGATCTTCTGTGACAATACTGGTGCAATTGCCTTGGCAAAGGAATCCAGCTTTCACAAGAGGACCAAGCACATCAAGAGACGCTTCAATTCCATTCGGGGCCAAGTCCAGGTGAGAGACATAGAGATTTGCAAGATACATACGGATTTGAATGTTGCAGACCCGTTGACTAAGCCTCTTCCACGAGCAAAACATGATCATCACCAAGACTCAATGGGTGTTAGAATCAATATTGTGTAATCTAAATTATTGACTCTAGTGCAAGTGGGAGACTGAAGGAAATATGCCCTAGAGGCAATAATAAAGTTATTATTTATTTCCTCATATCATGATAAATGTTTATTATTCATGCTAGAATTTGTATTAACCGGAAACATGATACATGTGTGAATACATAGACAAACTTAATGTCACTAGTATGCCTCTACTTGACTAGCTCATTAATCAAAGATGGTTATGTTTCGAAACCATAGACATGTGTTGTCATTTGATTAATGGGATCACATCATTAGGAGAATGATGTGATTGACTTGACCCATTCCGTTAGCTTAGCACTTGATCGTTTAGTATGTTGCTATTGCTTCTTCATGACTTATACAAGTTCCGATAACTATGAGATTATGCAACTCCCGTTTACCGGAGGAACACTTTGTGTGCTACCAAACGCCACAACGTAACTGGCTGATTATAAAGGAGCTCTACAGGTGTCTCCAAAAGTACATGTTGAGTTAGCGTATTTCAAGATTAGGTTTTGTCACTCCGATTGTCGGAGAGGTATCTCTGGGCCCTCTCGGTAATGCACATCACTATAAGCCTTGCAAGCAATGTAGCTAATGAGTTAGTTACGGAATGATGCATTACGTAACGAGTAAAGAGACTTGCCGGTAACGAGATTGAACTAGGTATTGAGATATCAACGATCGAATCTCGGGAAAGTAACATACCGATGACAAAGGGAACAACGTATGTTTTTATGCGGTTTGACCGATAAAGATCTTCATAGAATATGTAGGAGCCAATATGAGCATCCAAGTTCCGCTATTGGTTATTGACCCGAAATTGTTCTCAGTCATGTCTACATAGTTCTCGAACCCGTAGGGTCCGCACGCTTAAGGTTTCGATGACAGTTATATTATGAGTTTATGAGTTTTGATGTACCGAAGTTTGTTCGGAGTCCCGGATGTGATTACGGACATGACGAGGAGTCTCAAAATGGTCGAGACATGAAGATTGATATATTGGAAGCCTATATTTGGATGTCGGAAGTGTTTCGGGTGAAATCGGGATTTTACCGGAGTACCGGGAGGTTACCGGAACCCCCGGGGGGCTTATTGGGCCTACATGGGCCTTAGTGGAGAAGAGGAGAGGAGGCAAGGGCTGGGCCGCGCCCCTCCCCCCTAGTCCGAATAGGACAGGAGAGGGGGGCGGCGCCCCCCCCTTCCTTCCTCTCTCCCTCCTCCTTCCCCCTTCTCCTAGTCCAACAAGGAAAGGAGGGAGTCCTACTCCCAGTGGGAGTAGGACTCCCCTTGGCACGCCCCTCCTTGGCCGGCCGCCCCCTCCCCCTTGTCTCCTTTATATACGGGGGCAGGGGGCACCTCTAGACACAACAATTGATCTCTTGGTCTCTTAGCCGTCTGCGGTGCCCCCTCCACCATAGTCCTCGATAATATTGTAGCGGTGCTTAGGCGAAGCCCTGCGACGGTAGAACATCAAGATCGTCACCACGCAGTGGTGCTGACGGAACTCTTCCCCGACATTCTGTTGGATCGGAGTACGGGGATCATCATCGAGCTGAACGTGTGCTAGAACTCGGAGGTGTCGTAGTTTCGGTGCTTGATCGGTCGAGCCGTGAAGACGTACGACTACATCAACCGCGTTGTTCTAACGCTTCCGCTTTCGGTCTACGAGGGTATGTGGACACACTCTCCCCTCTCGTTGCTGTGCATCACCATGATCATGTGTGTGCGTAGGAATTTTTTTGAAATTACTACGTTCCCCAACATTGACGAACCTCGACCCCTCGGCGACCCTCGACCCTCTACCCTAGTTCCCGACCCTCGATAGCTCGGCGATCCTCGACACCCTCATTCCCTATAAAAAATAAGAAGAGGAAGAAGAAGAAAAAAAGAGAGGAGAAGAAGAAGGAATAGAGGAGAAGAAGAAAAAATAGAAGAAAAAAGAAGAAGAGAAGAAGAAAAAATAGAATAATTTTTCTTCTTCTCCTCTTTTTTCCTTCTTTTTCCTCTTCTTATTTTTTTCTCCTCTTCTTCCTCTCCTCTTCTTCTCCTTCTTCTTCTCCTTCTTCCTCTTCTTATTTTCCTTTTTCCTCTCCTTCCTTTTCTTCTTCTTCCTTCTTCCTTCTTCCTCTTTTCTTCTTTTTCCTTATTTTCCTTTTTCCTTATTTTCCTTTTTCCTCTCCACTAACCTAAAATGCCATGAACAAAAGAATTACATATAGCCACATCCATTCATCATATAGCTACCACATACAAATATACATTATATATATGAAATAAAAGCTATGAACAAAAAAAATTAATACACATATGAACCCAAAAAATCAAAAAAAATCATACATCAATGCATACATATCCATGGATCATACATACATCTGCATATACATATACATACAACATCCATATACATACATCAATGAACAAAAAAATGTATGAAAAAAAGGCAGCAGAGAGCAGACCAGGGTGGCGGCGACGGCAAAAAAGTGGCTTGTGTGCAAGCAAGAGCAGTGCAGGCGGCGGCGCTGGGGAAGGAGGGCTCAGCGGGCGGGCGGGCGAGGTCGGGCGAGGCGTCGACAGTGAGGTCGGGGCAGAGGACGGACGACGATGTCGACGGCGAGCTCGATCGGGCAGCATGGCGGCGTCGTAGGGGGCAATCGACAGATGAAATCTGAAAAATGCTAAGTGTTTTCTTATATAGCAAAGCCTTTGGTCCCGGTTCGTGGCGCAAACCGGGCCCAATGCCCTCCTTTGATCCCGTTTCGTGCCACCAACCAGGACCAAAAGTCTCTTTTCAGTAGCCCAAAGGGCGGGAAAGTACTAAAGGACCGTTTCTTAATTTTTTTTCATTTCCGAGTGTGCCTCTCGCGGAAACAAAACCGTATCACTCACAAAAGAAAAAAAATAGGGAAACATGTTTATTGTGTTTACAAGAGGCACGACCGTGCTTCTCACGGAAGTAGAAAAAAGAAAACATTTTTTTCTATTTCCGCCTCTCGTGGAAGCAAAATCATGCCTCTCGTGGAAGAAAATAAAATAGAACGCGTTTGTTCCGTCTCCGAGAGGCTCGCCCATGCCTCTCGCGCAAAGCAAAATCATGCCTCTCACGGAAGCAAAACCGTGTCTTTCACGAAAAAAAAGGAGAAAATGATTTTTTTCCCCATTTCCGAGTGTGCTTATCGCGGAAACAAAACCGTACCTCTCGCAAAAGAAAAAAAATTAGAGAAATGTGTTTTTTTTCGTTTACAAGAGGCATGACCGTGCTTCTCAGGGAAGAAGAAAAAAAGAAAACATTTTTTTTCTATTTCCGCCTCTCGTGGAAGCAAAAGTGTGCCTCACGTGAAAGAAAAAAATAGAACGCGTTTGTTCCGTTTCCAAGAGGCACGACCATGCCTCTCGCGGAAAGAAACCGTGCCTCTCATGGAATAAAATAACAGAAAAACCACATTTTATTTGCATTTTCAAGAGGCATGGCCGTGACTCTCGTGGAAGAAAAACCCATGCTTCTCATGAAAAAACTTGTTTTTCCGTGTAAATTGTTTTCTATTTTTTTATCGAAGAGCTAAGAAAAACCGTTAGACAATGGAAAATTCAAAAAAAGAAAAGAAAACAAAACCATCTAAAAAGCCGTAAACATGTGCGAGAAAATATAAAATACAAAATCTGAAGTATGCGCCCAATGCACGACACATGACGACTGCTGAAAGCGCGTCAAGTTGCTCACTTTCAGACGACTCCGAGTGATCGTTGAGAGGCTCCCAAAGGAGCACTCCTCAACTAATTGCTCTCCCGTTTAGTTTGGTTTGGGTTTGCGTAAAAGAAAGTTGGCGATGGCTGGGTGTGGGTAGTCCTGGCCATGGGCAGCCCGACCCGACCCGACGCTGCTCTTGGGCCGGGCCTGGGCCTAGATTTTGAGCCCGAAGACTGGGCCCATTGTTTTCGTTCTGAAGGGCGGGCCATGCCGGCCCGAAGCCCGACGAGTTTTTACACGTTTGGGCCAGGCTTGGGCCCAGAAAACAGGTCCGATGACCAGGCCAAGCCCGGGCCTGGGTTTTTGCGTCGGGCTTGGCTAGGCCCGGCCCGAAGCCTGACCCGGCCCGAGGTATGGCCAGGTAGAGGTGTGGGTCTAAATGGTTTGGTCGCTGACAGTTACGAATCGTGGTTTAGAACTGGTTCTTGAAATGGACGGACGCATTCGACGCGACGCGGCTGGACACACGCGTACATACATACACAACGCAAAGCGGCTGGACACATACTATAAGCTACTGGCGAGCTTGCTTGTCTTTTCGGTTAGCTTTGCACATACAGCAGATTGATTTGGTTTCAACCAAAAACTAAAGAACTAGGTTAAACCCATAGGTGGACAGGGTGGTTTGGTTTTGGTTCTTGGCGATGATTGGAGGTGTGGTTTAGTTCTGGTTTAAACTCTCGAAATCGCTAATTAAGGAGTACTCTTTTCAACACTTTCACCTCCCAGGTTGCGTCAAGTGGCGCGTAACATGGGCACCACTTGTTGCAACCTAGAAGTTTTCCCCTTTTTTGTAGATCTGTTTATTCAAAACGATTTATCTCTTAAACCATGCGGCTAAATCTCGAACCATTTTCACCGTTGAATTTCTCGCGTCGAGATCTTTGAAATTAGATCCTATGTTGATAGGTATTGATAACTTTGTTTTCATAAAAAAAACAGACCAAAAAATTATGCCTCTCACGGAAGAAAAACCGTGCCTCCTGCGAAAAAAAGAAAAAACATATTTTTTTTCCCGTTTTCAAGAAGCATGGTTGTGCCTCTCGTGGAAGAAAAAGAAGGAAAATGCATTTTTTTTTTCATTTCCGAAAGGCACGGCCCTGCCTCTCACGAAAAAAAAAACACAAATGTTTCGTTTCCGAGAACCACGACGGTGCCTCTTGTGGAAGAAAAAGAAGGAAAATGCATCTTTTTAACATTTCCGAAAAGCACGGCCGTGCCTGTCATGAAGAAAACACATTTTTTTTCGTGTCCAAGAACCACGGCCGTGCCTCTTGTGGAAGCAAAACCATGTCTCTCATGAAAAAAAAAGAAATAACACATTTTTTTTCATTTCCGAGAGGCACGGTCATGCCTCTTGCGGAAGCAGAACTATGCCTCTCCCGGGAAAAAGAAGAAGAGAAAACACGTATTTTTTTCGTTTTCGGAAAACAATTTGGTCCAAAAGCTAAGGAAGACCGGTGAAAAACCGAAAAACCATTAAAACTATCAAAAAAGCTGAAAACACGTGCGAAAAAGTAAAAATGAAAATAAAATCCAGAGGAAACGCCCAAAGCGCGATATGTGGCGGCGGCTGAAAGCGTGCCAAGTGGCAAGCTCTCCGTCCATCCCAAGTGACACTTGGGGAGGTTGGGAACGAGCGCTCTTTAGTTAGTTGCTCTCTCAAACACGTTTTTTTCATTTCCAAGATGCACGGCCGTGCCTCTCTCACGTAAGAAAAAAAAGAAACATGTTTTTTTCGTTTCCAAGAGGCACGGCCGTGCCTCTCGCGGAAGCAAAACCGAGCCTCCCGTGGAAGACAAAAGAAAAGAAAACGAATTTTTTCATTTCCGAGAGACACGGCTGCGCCTCTCACGGAAACAAAATCATGCTTCTCGCGGAAGTAAAGTCGTGCCTCTCGCGGAAGAAGAAAAAAGAGAGAGCATTTTTTCATTTCAAGATCACGAAAAGGAAAAAAACGTGTTTCATGTAAAAAATATTTTTTTCAAAAAAGGTTTTGTTCCAAAGCTAAGGAAGACCGGTGAAAAACTGAAAAAAAAACATCTAAAAAGCCGAAAACACGTGCGAAAAAATAAAAACAAAAACAAAATTCAGAGAAAGCTTCTAGAGCGCGACAAGTGGCGATAGCTGAAAGTGCGCCAACACTAGTAGAAAAAGAGGCTTCCAGGCGCCCCATTAGTCCCCAAAATAATAGAACCGGGACTAAAGGGGTCTTTAGTCGCGGTTCGGGAGGAGACCCGCGACCAACTATGTGGGCCCAGGCCGCGGTTGGCAGTGGCGGACGGGAGGCTTTAGTCCCGGTTGCTCGCCAGCCGGGACTAAAGGTCTCAGTAACCGAAGGCCTTTAGATCATGATTGGCCAAGGCCAACCGGGATTAAAGGTTAGACCTTTAGTCCGGTTTGTCCGCCAACGCGACTAATGGCCCGAACCTTTAGTCGCGGTTTGAGGCCTCATTTTCAAACTCTACCCCCCGATCGCCTTTTCAGTTTTAGAAAAAACAAAAGAAAATTATGGAAATGTCAAAAAATAAAATAAAATAAGTTTTCCATGTGATATGTGGTCTAGTTGTTGGGAAAATTAACAAATATGAATTTCGACTTTATTTGCAAAATCTCTCTGAAATTCTTAAAATTGGCATAACTTTTGCATACGAACTCGGATGAAAAAGTTTTTATATGAAAAATCATCTACTCGAAAAGTTACATCCGAATTTAACCGGGAACCCGTTAAACATTTTAGAATCCCCAAAACCTAACAGAAAAAAAAAGATACGGGCTTTTAAGTTCGGAGAGGCAAAAAATTCAAAAAATTCAAATTGTGGTCAAACTGTGGTCAAACAATGGTCAAACTAATTATTCTAGAATATTAGTGTTACTAAATAATTATTTCAGTTTTTTAAATTTTGGTCAAATCTGGTCAAACTGTGGTCAAAAATAGTCAAACTAATTATTCCGAAATATTAGTGTTACTAAATAATTATTGTTTTTAAAACAATAGTTTCAAACTCAAACAGTGAAATGTGTCACTTCATGCTCAAGCTAAATACCGAGGGTTAATAGAATTGACATCCTACTATTGTCGGAAAACAACAAGTGCAGACTTGGAAGCGAGGAGAATAGAACCGGAAGTTAAGCGTGCTCAGTGGGGAGTGGGAGGATGGGTGACCGTTAGGAAGTTAGATGATTTGGAATTATGAGGGGTGATTAGAGATTAGAGGATAAATTGAGCAGTGATGAGGGTGGTGATTAGAGATTAGAGGTTAAAATAATTCAGAAATTTGAAAATAAAAAAAAATGAAAAATTCAAAAAAATTAAGTAAAAAATTTAAACTCGGAGGAGGCCTTTAGTCCCAGTTAGCCACGAGAACGGGACTAAAGCCTTTATGATTAAAAGAGGCGCGACTAAAGGGGGGGGTCTTTAGTCGCGCATAGTTAGTCGCGGTTGCACAGCCGGGACTAAAGGCCTTTGCGAACCGGGACTAAAGGCCTTTTTTCTACCAGTGCAAGTGGCACAAACTCGGTACATCCCAAGTGACCCTTGGGGAGACTGGAAACGAGCACTCTTTAGTTAGTTGCTATCTCAAACTCCACATCTATACCTACTATTAAAGGGAGGTAATATTCTTGGTTTGGTCCCTCTTGGTTTCGTCCCACTTTGATGATATTTTTTTCTAACTGAGGTGGTACTATTTTTTTACGCTGCCCAGGTTCGCTCATGTTTTTGTTTCTGGCTCGTAGGATTGCTTGACTGGGCCAGTGTGGGCGATCAAGGCCCATCTTGGCAAAAAAACAAATGCGGGCGTCCATCAACTTATGGGCTGCGAGTGGGCTTCGTAAAATCAAGTAAAAAAAGTTCACATGGTGGTGAATCGAAGACAACACCTCGAGTACCAACGCAACCTGTCGTAACCAACTGAGCTGACTTCTATTTGTGATTCATCCCATCTCGATAGTTTATATTGCAGCGCACCGATTTATATGTGTTCCCTACTTGCTTGCAGTATCAACATACCTTCATGGGACTCAAAGAACACAGAAAATAGAGACTAGCAAGGAATTGATCCTGAAATTGTGTGGCTGCCACGTAAAAAAAGAAAAATATTTGGGGGCATTATAATTGCCAGGAGTCCCCTTGATTTTATAGTAAAGGAAGGGATCGTAGGGCTGGATTTCTTTGTCCTTAAAAGGATGCTTGATTTGAGTGATTTGTGGGCTGCTAATGACATCCATAATTAAAGCTTAACAGTTGCACAATCAAGGAAGGTCCGCCGGCCGGTCACGAGGGGCAACACAGAATTTAGGATCAGAATCCGCCCTATGGCAGGCCAGGGCGGAAGAAAAAGGAAATTGCTGGAAGGGAAGGAGATAAATTCCCCTGTTATTAGGCAAAAACGGAAGGAATTTAAAAGAAGAAATAAATTCCGCTGGAATTAGAAAGCTAGCTGTGGACGAGCTCTTGGCAAGCAAACCATGTTTCCTCGAATCTCATGGTAATATTTTCAATGTCCTAGGGCTGGGAGGTCCATATAAATTATGCTTTTGGCCATATTATAATTTGTTAATGAGGTACAATTTATCCTCCCAGCGTAACTTAATTTGCATTAATAATTATATTATTATGTGCACCGAGAAGGAATTGTGTCGCCTGATTCGTTAAGACCTAACTGGTGTTGAAGTGAAGATGTATGCGACGGTTACAACGCACGAGAAACTACAAGCCGGTGTAAGAAGAGGCTTGTGAAATCGGCTTGGTAGAAAGTGATAACCAACCTCACCGCCATGGGATTGATCACATTTGTTGTAATAGGTTGGCAAGTCATCACCATCATGATGACACAAGAGAAATGGCAACAAAGATGACTCATCAGGGCTATGCATGAGTTTGTTTCTCCCGTTGCAACGCACGGGCATTTGTGCTAGTCTCTACCTAATATTAAAGTACAGATTGCTTTTCCACCATTTTCGTCCATAGTAACTTTTTCGTCCGTCGCTAGCGAAAGCTGAATTGGAGTCGTGTCTCTACGATCTCTTCGTACGTCGCTCCTCCTCTCACTGTGGCCCAATGTAGTTATGGGCCAAACAACACGTATGGGCTTACTGGTCCTTTGGGTGCAAAATTTATGGATGGGCCTAGTACATAACCTGGCAACAAACATTACTAAAAAAAACTGGCAACAAACAACTTTTAAAATGACACTTAAAATTAAAAAAACGCGTGCATTGGAGCCGAACCAGCAATCTCATGCTGTATAGTTGCGTAGCCAACCAGCTAGCTATTAAGTATGGCTAAACACCAGCGTAAAATTAAAAGTAGTATGTACAACTGCAAATCTCTTTATTTTTTCCACAATTCTTGGGAAAAAATGTGACCAATTTTTCTTAAAATATTTAAATAATGTTTGCAAAAATCATGAATAAATTTAGAAATACTAACAAGTTTTACAACCAGAAAATTTTCTGGAAAACATGACCAATTATTGAAAACATGAACAAAAATAGAAATTCCAAATAATTATTTATTTTTATATACGATGAACAATTTCAAATATACATTGAACATTTTTTGATATACTTTGGTCAATTTTAGATACACATTGAACATTTTTAAGATATATGTTGAAAAATATTTAAATACTTATTTAACAAATTTTAAATGTAACTTGAACATTTTGTAATATATGGAACATATGTATGTTGAACCATATTTAAATCTACATTGACCATTTTGTGATATATGCTTAATTGTTTTTGAATTGTAAATAAAAATTTTAAACATTTTTAAACAAGAATATTTTTTTCAAAAATATATTATCTAGAATGCATACAATTTTGTGAATTATGATTTTTTTTGAAAAAGAGGACAATATTTGGCATTCCGAACAATATTTTAAATTTTAGAACAACTATTTGAAAAAAGAAAAAAGGAAACGTAGAAGGAAACAAAAACAAAAAGAGACAGGAAAGCAGCGACAGCTTCGTGGGCCGGCCCAACTAGGAGCACCTCTAGCGAAGCCCGGGCTTTTGGATGCCACCCTTGATATGCGTCACTAGCTGATTGAAGCAAGACTATACATACATGATGCACGTACGTACACTCTTATGGATTATACACACATAAACCATGGTTGTCGCTCACTATGTCAATGTCAATGTGGCACTACACATCCTCCCCTACAAGGGGAAGCAGGAGCACCTGTGTCACATCTTGTCGTGTGACGTCCGGCCTCTACATCCCACCGCCTCACTTCGCAATTGACGAACTTTTCATCTCCGGCGATGTGCCGTGACCCACCTCCTTGCCCGGGCCAACCCTGATTCATAATAATAATTGTTTGATCGTACAAAATAGAGTAGAAGTATGATGGGAGGTGTACGGACCAGGTGCAAGGAGTAGCATGCCAAGATTAGTTTTTAAAGTTTTGAACATTTCCTTGCATGGGCACAATGATCCGTGTGACATGCGGTGGCGAACCCATCGCCTTGGGATTGACCACATTTGAAGTGTTGTCATCGGGTAGGCATCATGGTGACCATTCGCGAGGATGGATAAAGGATAAGCGGTGACACGGTCGGGCGTTGTGTCGAATTAGAGGACGTGGATCTGTTAGGAGTCTTGAGCCATGCTTATTGGGATAGAGTCATGATAATTTTTTTTTCTTCCGTTGCAACGCACGGGCATGTTTGCTAGTTGATTACTCATGGTTTAGGTTTGGTTGAGTTGTATGACCATTGCCAACCGGCGTACGATCGAGCGAAGAGAAAACTAGAAAAAAAAAGGAAAAAGCCCAAAACCGCGTCTGTGGAGAAGAGCTAACCAAAGCCCAAACCCACGTCTTTGCGATGGGCCCACCGAAACCCAAACCCGCGTCTTGAACCCTCCCAAAGCCGCGTTCCCCTTTCCGCCAGATTTCAAGCAGAAAAGGCGGCAGAGCGCGCGTGTCTTCTTCCACCCTCCCCTTCCGATTCCCAAATCCCAAATCCGCCGCCCGCGCCTACCCAATCCCAAATCCAATACTGCCACTCCGCCTCTCCCCTCCCCAAACTGTCTCCTACTCTCCTTCTCCTCCGCCTCCCAGTCCGAGATCTGGCCGGCCTCCAGTGCTCTCTCGACGGCTCCACTGCTGACCGTCTCGGCGTCTCCTCCAGCAGACCAGCACTGCAGCACAGCTCCAGTTCTCCACCAAGGTATTTTTTGGCTTTTTGTCCTCTGTTTTTTTAAGAAATCTGAAGATTTGTTTGTAAACTGAAATTGAACTAAATAGACATTGGAGTTTGAAGAAGAAGGTTGTTTATGTGATGGATTTGATGCCACAGTGCCACTGCCACTGATTTCTACTTTGTTTATGTGATTGTGATGTAGACGAAGAAGAAAGATGTTAGCTTGTTTGAATTGTGGGACAAATCTTCAAAGGCAAGGAAAAAAATAAGTTCTGCATCCACACCAACTGCTTTTTCCGTTGAGGTTGAGAGCAACCTACAACTAGCACTACTGCTTTTTCTGTGTTGTTTGATTCATATGCCTCATTTAGAACAAAACTTTTTTTGAATGAATACCCAGCCTTTATTTCCTGGCGCCGCCACTGCGAAATGCAGGAACTGACAAGCACAGAATCATCTTAATTCAAGCCAGAATCGATCATGCTTTCATCGTCATCCCAAAAGAAGCTCATTCAACATGCTTACAAATGTATACTATAATACAAAAGGAACATCACAGATGAAGATACCCGCAGCTCTTCATTGCCTAGATCTGCTCGAGCGCCTCGAGAACCACCTTCATCGAGGGCCTGCTCCTAGGCTCCCCAGCCAGGCAGCTCAGCGCCACATGCACCGCCTGCAGGGCTTGTTTGGAGTTGTATTGGCCCTTGAGCCGGGGGTCCATAAAATGAGAGAGTTTTCTCCGGTCAGTCAGTGACTTTGCCCAGTCGATGATGTTCGTTTGCCCCTTGGGGCGGTTGGTATCCTTTACAAGCTGACCGGACAGCATCTCCAGGATCATAACCCCAAAGCCGTAAACGTCGCTCTCCTCATACAGAAGGCCTGGACATGGTTCAGAGCATGAAGTGAGAATAACTACCAACCGATAAAAACAGCTAGTATATGTAGCAACATGTATTCTTATGTAAACTATTTTAGTGATCTTAAACGTCTTATATTAGTTTACAGAGGAAGCAGATTCGAAATTTTAAAAGATTTAATGGAGCTAGAAAGTCGAAATTTTGTGTTCCAAATCATATGTTCTTTTTTCCGAACTGTGGGGAAGAGCTGCATGTCATTCATTACGAAGAGAGTATAGTGCTGAAACCGGCATGGCCCTTATATTGCCAAAGATGGCACGACCGAAGCACACCATGATATCGCCAAATATGGTTTCTATAGGATAAGTAAAATGTGCATGTTCCTCTTTGATCTTCTGTAACCTCTTCCCTTGGTTTAAATTTGGCGATGAAGTTAACACTGAAGCAAGAAAATGAGCACGGCCCAGCGGGTCACCACACATGAAGGTGGGCAACGCGCGGCAAGCCGTGCCTCCTATCAAGTGGTATAAATGATTGCAATGGACTACACATTATTCTTTTCTCTTTTTATGGAAGGTGATGGTAGAGGAATGCCAAAGGAATTGTCAGCACATGGATCAACTTACTTTGACAATTAACTGCTTGAGAAAGCAATTGTTATGCATGATCGACAAGCCTATTTGATGCAAAACTCTAAATCTGGAAAGATATGATGAGCGAGGACACATACCACTCATTACATATTCCGGAGCTGCATATCCGTGGGTCCGCGTGGGCATGATAGTCATACGCGAGTTGCCAGTTGACCCAAGTTTAGCAAGCCCAAAATCAGAGAGCTTCGCGTTATAGTCCTGACAGCAAAACGCAGTCAGAATTAGATCTTCAGAAATAGACAACATATAGAAGACACATTGCAGGGTAGAAAGCTTACTGCATCTAGAAGAATCTTGGAAGCCTTGAAGTCACGGTACATAGCTTTCTTCTCTGATGCATGCAAGAAAGCAAGTCCTCGAGCTGCACCGATGGCGATCTTCAGCCTCTGTTCCCATGATAGTGGAGGACATCGTCCTCAAACTAATTACAATTGCCTCCGGCTTCAGTGTTAGTACTTTTCAGTCAATTGGTCTTTTAAGAATTGCAGACACGAAGAAAAACACACAGCCAGCATGAGCAAGGCCATAAACAAATGGTCATCAGCAACAACTCACCTGTGAATAGATGGTCTTTCAAGCTCCTTTGGGCCATGAGCTCATTCACAAGAAATAGTTCGTTGCCCTCCCAGCAGTAGCCCAATAGCTTGACAAGGTTTGGGTGGGAGAACCTTCCCAAAAGTTTTATGTCCGATTGCAAGTGGACAGTCAGAAATTTCTGTCACACATAGTTGCAGAAACATTTAGAGGTGACGACGCTGTTGGAATTTCAAAATTCAAGATATGCTTAATCAGTGTATGATGGGCCAGATTTTACCTGCCATTCCTCATTTCCTTGCATGATAGCAACAGCCATGGCAGGGCGACTCGTTGTCGGGTTCATCGTCCTCTCATCGACCCATGCTTTGTACACGCACCCAAATCCCCCCACCCCAATGAGACCATCTGGCCTGAAGTTCCTGGTAGCTGTCTGGATCTCAAGGAATGTGAATTTCCGGAGGTTTGGTGCCTCCAGTATCTGGCCTTCGAGGAAACACCCCTGTTTGAATCCACTGTTTGTACCGTCGCTGCCGGCAGAGGCCATGAAGCTGGTGGTGGCACTGCTACTTGCCTTGGAGTTCATTGTCCCTGTTATACAATTAGCACGCATTAAACATGCTGAATTTAATGACCACATTTTCTTTTGAAGAATGAAAAGATTTTTTTTCTGAAGAATATCGTAGCAGAATTTTGCGAAGAACATAGAGTTCAACTGAAGTTGGTGCCTATCTTTTCTACCCTTAGTAGGAAACACTTAGAAGGACATGAGCAATATATGGTTGCGGTTCGTCACAAAGTGATACTATATGGTTGCGGCAGCCTATATGCTTTGTGGAAAGGGGAAAGCTACTGATTTTTCCTGAGAAAGTGCTTTTTTGTAAAGTGGGACAGAGTAGCTCGAGACCAAAATCCTGTAGATGTATATGGAAGAAAACTAACGAGGCATTAATCTTAGAGAACTATGGTTGTATGATACTAAGTCAGGTAATTCCCATCCTTGATCTATACTGAGTTACTGACTGCTGCTACGAAGAAGAGAGGAAACCTGAGAGCTCACCTGAATCAGGTTCTTCGAGACCAGATTCCTCATCTGGGCTTGACGGCGTGTAATCTGCTGCGACACGACCCTTTCCCGGCCACCGCAGATGTTCGCCATCTCCCTCTCTCTGGTGTGAAGGTGAAACAAGTGAAGGAGGGGAGGAAGAGGAAGAAGACGAGTAGGGAGACTGGAGTCAATTGGGGCTTGATAAGTAAGCAGAGAAGCCAAACTAGAAACTGAAGAAAGTCTCCGGTGGCTTTGTTGATTCTCCAGCATGTGGGCTGGGGCCCGCCCTGCACTTCAGCTTTTCCTTTGAATCAAACCGCGTTGCCTACTTTCCGCTTTACCATCTTTTTAAATGGAGAACTTGCCATCTTATTATCGGGGAATTTGATTTTTTGCCAACACTTACTTTGGACTTTGATGATATTTTGCCACTACTTACTTTGTACTCCCTCCATAAACTTATATAAGAGCGTTTAGACCACTACAGTAATCTAAACGCTCTTATATTAGTTTACAAAGGGAGTAATTGATTTTTTGCCACCACTTACTTTGCACTTTGATCTTTTGCCACTTTATAACACAAAAATAATCTTTGCAAATGATAGATGAAATACATGCACAAATCAGAGGACAATTATACCCTTTACCTGTTTGACTGTAATTTAGGTGCATCTTCTTCTAGTTGCATCTTCTTGTAGTTGCAGCTACATGCCTACATATAACAAAGATGAATAAACCATGACATGCATTGCCTCTGTTCTGAAACTGATGGCGTGCTGAAGGTATGCTGTCCAGATGGGTTAAATCTGAATCCATATGGGTTAAATATGAATTACATATCAAGGGGGTGGCTAGGGTGACTGAATTTAGAATTTTGACAACCGGCTAAAGTCTGTGTTGCGTGCACCTCCCTACCCATCCACCCTCCCAAAGCAAAGCTCATTAGAGTAATTGAGCAAAGCTCCTCAGAGTAATTGATCTTCCGTTTCATTGTATTCCATGGCGTCTCCACTTCTCAAAATATAAATAATTTTTTTTCTAAGAAAGTATGAATTACAGGCATTGGTAATATCCTTTAAAAAAAAGAAAATAAATACAATATTTGTGCTCTTTTAAATATGAAAGATAACATATAATAAATCAATATTCCCACAAATAAACTTTCCTAAGAAGGACTGAATTAGCAGCATTGGTATTACCCTTAAAGAAGAAACCGAAATACAAAGTACAATAAAATCAAATAATGAAGTTTTCTAACGAAGAATGAATTAATGGCGTTGATATTAACCTTTAAGGAGAAGAAAAATAAATAATGAAAAAATTGCGCACAAGTTACATAGAAAATACACTTTTTAAGAATATGTGATTCTACATCTTGGAACCAGGCCAATTTGGTATTACCCTTAAAAAAGAAAGTAAAATAAATACTAAAACAAAATAAAAATAATTAGGTGGTATGGAGGACTAAGAAAGTCTTTCCCTTTATGGTTGGCCCTCTCTGTAGGGTTCTTTATCCTCTCAGGGCGATCTCGCCGCCGTTGAGTTTCTCCCCCGCCACCGGAGACCCTTCACAGGAGTTGGCTCGGATTGATCCTGGGGCGAATCGCTACCCGGTCTTAGCTAACTCGTCACGGGTAGACGGCGGATTTAGGATTCCTCAAAGCACCCGGTTAGTGGCGGAGCTTGACAGAGGTTGTTGAAGGGCTAAGCAGCATTGAGGGGGCAAAGAATGCAAATTATCCTTGAAGTTTGACTAATATTTGGTATTTAAGTGAACATTAAGGGTATACACATAGTGGATTTTCTAGAGTAGGGGGGCGATTGCCCCCTTTGGCCCTAGGGAAGCTCCGCCACTGCACCTGGTGATCTGTTGTTTGGGTTAGGGAAAAGATGGCTGACAGAGAGTGCAATGGTGGCCGCGTTGGCGCTTCCAGGGTCATGAGTCCACGATGTAGATCCAGACGAGCGCAATGGCCAGTAGTAGTTCCCTGCAAGAAGTGATGATTACTGCTATGGCGCCTTCAGAAAGCCCGTCGCCGCCGTTCTTGACGCACGTTGCGGGGCACAGGCACTGTTGCACGGGGCAATTCTGGCCCGGACAGGAACATTGGCATCAGATAACTGTGGTACCATGCCTCTCGAGGAAGCAAAACCGGGCCTCTCGTGGAAGACAAAAAAGATGCCTCTCACGGAAGTAAAACCATGCTTCTCGTGCCTCTCACGAAAGAACAAAAAGAAAATGCATTTTTTCGTTTCGAGATCGCGAAAAGTGAAAAAAGTGTTTTTTCGGGTATTTTTTTCTTCAAAAAAAGCTTTGTTCAAAAGCTAAGGAAGACCGGTGAAAAACCAGGAAAAACCATCTAAAAATCCGAAAACACGTGCGAAAAAATAAAAAATAAAATAAAAGCTTCCAGAGCGCGACACATGACGGTGGCTAAGAGCGCGCCAAGTGGCACAAACTCAGTACATCCCAAGTGACCCCTGGGGAGACTGGGAACTAGCACTCTTTAGTTAGTTCCTGTCTCAAACTCCCAATTGATTACTTATGGTTTAGGTTTGGTTGAGTTTTTTTTTGTTTGGTTGACCATTGCCAACCGGCGTACGATCGAGCAAAGAGAAAATAGAATAAAAAGGAAAAAGCCCAAAACCGCATCTGTGGGGAAGAGCCAACCGAAGCCCAAACCCACGTCTTTGCGATGGGCCCACCGAAACCCAAACCCGCGTCTTCAACCCTCCCAAAGCCGTCCCGCCAGATTTCAAGTAGAAAAAGGCGGCAGAGCGCGCGCGTCTTCTTCCACCCTCCCCTCCCGATCCCCAAATCCGCCGCCCGCGCCTCCCAGATCGCGCGCCCAAACCCTAGCTCGTTCACCACCGGCCGTCACCTCCATGTCCCATGGCACCCTCCCACGACCTTCCCCCGGGTTGCAGGTTCAACCCACACGATGCCGACCTAATCTCCGCCTACCTCCGCCCCATGATCGCGGGCGAGCGCCTCCCTGAACCAGCCGCCAGCTTCCTGCACTTGGCCGACGTCTACGCCGCCGATCCGGCCACGCTCGTCGCCGGACACCTGCCCGCGGTCCTGGTGTCGCACAAGACCGGCGAGGAGAGGAGCTACTGGTACATCTTCGGCCCCGCCAAGGCCAGGTCCGTGCGCGACAAGCGCAGGTCCCGAGTGGTCGGCAACGGCAAGGGCCAGTGGCACTCCGAGAAGGGCAGGAAGGTTGTTTCCGACGACCAGGGACGAAACATCGGAGGATACAAGCAGGAGTTCACCTATAAGCCCACCAACACCGACGGATCTGAGGCGGAGGTATGGCTCATGGTTGAGTTCGGTGTGGATCAAGAAGGAGAGGACGAGACCGGCAAATCCATCCCCACTCTTTGCAAGATATATCGAAGCCCGCGTAAGCCCAGATCATCTACGCCCATTCCGTCGACATCATCAACACGGATGAGGAAGAGGAAGGCTCGAGATACGCCACTGCCAGCATCATCTCCTGTGACTGTGAGGCGGCGGCTGCTTGTTTCCTCTGCTGCACCAATTCTACCGCTGCCCATCCGCGTCCAGTCAAAGCCAGACTTGAACAAGGACTTGGATGGCGTCTCCTGGGACGAGCTTCTTCAAGATCTCATGTCCAGCCTCACACCTGACCAAGTCATGGGCGACTTGTTGACGCCTGTCCCTGAATCAAATGCCAATTGCAGCTTTTACATGGCCGACCACACCAGTTCTGCGGTGAGCGGCTGCTGCGGTGCACGCATGCCTTTTCCTGACAATTCTGATCAAGTCCTTCGAGGTGACCTGTTGATGTCTGTCCCTGAATCAGAGGTCAATTACAGCTTCTCCATGTCCAACCATACCGGTTCCACGACCAGCACCTATGGCTATGACAACATGGTCCTCCATGGTGCTTCAGCCACGCCCTTCTCTGAGATTTCTGATCAAGCCAACTTCTTCAGGCCAATCGTTGAACCACAACCTGTTGTTGAGTCACAGGGCCAGAGTACAATGCTAAATTGCAGCTTCCTGCAGTGTGCCCCAAATGATGGCACTTCTGGTTCTTGGACAGGAGGCGACACCACGGACGATGAAGTGGCCTCCATCAATTGGTATGGTTCTGCTCCAAGCACACCGGTGACTCTAACCGAGTGGATGATGCAATCAGCATTTGCCAGCACATATCACTTCTGAAGCTGACCAGCTTGTACTGTCTTTTTCTGCTAGGCTAAGGATAGGATACATGTTTTTGTTGCCTGTACCAAAGGTTCAAGACCTTGATGAGTTGGCTGACGATCGATATAGTTTTGACTTACCATGATCTGGATATGTATGTCAGTATGCATTATTAAGTAGAAATGCCTAAAAGACTGGGATGTGTATGTCTTTAACTGAATTTAGATGTCCATTCAATCTGAACTTAGATGTTTTATCATTCAGCATGCGCTCGATGCGGCTATATCTCCCACATGTCGAAGCACGACTTAGAGGCATAACCGCATTGAAAGCAATGTCGCAAGTGAGGTAATCTTCACACAACCCATGTAATACATAAGGGAAAGAGATACATAGTTGGCTTACAATCGCCACTTCACACAATTACATGAATAAAGCATTACATCATCCAGATACAATCAAGGTCCGACTACGGAACTAAAATAAAAGAAGAACCCCAAATGCGACAAAAGGTCCCCGATCGACCCCAACTGGGCTCCACTACTGATCAACTAGAACGAAGCAACACAAAGGGCAAGATCTTCATCGAGCTCCTCCTTGAGCTTGGTTGCGTCTCCTGATCGGTAACATAGGCACCTGCAAACTGGTTTTGGAAGTATCTGGTGAGTCACGAGGACTCAGCAATCCCATTACCATGGGTATCAAGACTAGCAAAGCTTAATGGGAAAGGAAGGGGTAAATTGGTGAGGTTGCAGCAGCGGCTAAGCATGATATGGTGGCTAACCAACGCAAATGAGAGCGAGAAGAGAAACAAGCGGAACGGTCGTGAAGCTAGCAATGATCAAGAGGTGATCCTGAACACCTAGTTACGTCAATCATAACCCCGAAACCGTGTTCACTTCCCGGACTCCGCCGAGAAGAGACCATCACGGCTACACACTCGGTTGATGCGTTTTAATTCGGATCAAGTGTCAAGTTATCTACAACCGGACATTAACAAATTCCCATCTGCCACATAACCGCGGGCACGGCTCTTGAAAGTTTAAACCCTGCAGGGGTGTCCCAACTTAGCCCATGACAAGCTCTCGCGATCATCGAAGGAATAGACCTTCACCCGAGACACTCCGATCAGACTCGGTATCCCGGTACATCAAGACATTTCGACAATGGTAAAACAAGACCAGCAAGACCTCCGGCGTGCCGACATCCCGATAGTAGCAGCGTATCTCGTCTCGAGCCACGACCGGATGAGCAATCCGCATAACTAAAACCAGACCTCAAGTTTCCACGAGGGGCGCAAAGGGGCTCTAGTTTGGACCAACACTTAGACAAGCATTGGCCCGGGGCTGTAATAAAGATGACCCTTGGGTTAATTACTCCCAAGGGAAAAGTAGGTGATGGTGAGGCAAATGGTAAAAGGCAATGTTGGGCCTTCTTTGGACAAGTTTTATTCAAAGCGAACTGTCAGGGGGTCCCATAAATCACCCGACCGCGTTAGGGACGCAAAATCCGGGAACATAACACCGTATAACGGAAACTAGGGCGGCAAGAGTGGAACAAAACACTGCATAAGGCCGAGCCTTCCACCCTTTACCAAGTATATAGATGCATTAATAATATAAGAGATATTGTGATATCCCAACATAAACCCTGTCCACCATGGAGAAATCTTCAACTTCACCTGCAACTAGCAACGCTATAAGAGGGGCTGAGCAAAGCGGGAACATAGCGAAACAATGGTTTGCATAGGAAAGGTGTCAAAGGTTAGAGGTTCATGGCAATTTGGGATGGCTGGACAAACAGGTAATAGGTAGCGCAGCATAGCAAAAGAACGAGGCAACTAGCATAGCAATGATAGTAGTGAGATCCAGGGTAGCGGTCATCTTGCCTGAAATCCTGCTAGGAAGAAGAACGAGTCCATGAGGAAGACAAACGGACGTAGTCGAACGAATCCTCACAACTCCGGAACGAAACCGAAGCTAACGAGAGAAGCAAACCGGAAAGAAGCAAACAACATGGTAAACACACAAGCATAATCATGGCATGATGCACAAACAAGTATGATGCATGTCCGGTTTAATGAGGCATGGCATGGCAAAGTGCAACAAACAACACTACAAATTAAGTGGAGCTCAATATGCAACGAGTTGCATATTGGCAAAACACCACAACCAAGTTATTTAGTTCTCTCTTGTTTAAGCTACCCAACAATATTAAATGTTGATTAACATGGCAAGGGGTGAAGCATAAGAAAACTACCTACCTAGGCAAGTTTAAATGAGGTCGGAAACAACGAACAACAAGTCCGGAAAATCCTCATGAGCACATTATGAATTTGGTACTGTTCTGCCCTAAACCATATTTTAAAGTTGTTAAACAAGAAAATAAAGTGGACCATGTTAATCTAGGCATTTTTCCACCCCAAATACATATAAAGAACATTTAATTCCGAGTTACGGTTAAATAGTTATGAATTAAATCATTTTAACATGGCATAGGAGCAAATTAATGTACACAACATTTTAAACATATTAACATGAGATGAAAGTGGCATATTGTGAAACTAGATGAAAAACTAAGCATTTTACATATATAAGTTGTTTTAATCCGATGCACCGTTAATTAGTTATTATATGCATGATGCTAAGGGGTTTTACGAAACAGAATTCACGGATAAATGCAAAAATGGCAGCAGCGGGAAAAAAACACTACGGGCCAAATCTGGTTGGCCCGATAGTGTACAGGAGAGGACTGGAGGGGGGCTGCTCACATTGGGCCTCATGGGCCGGCTCGAAAGGAGGGAGAGGCAGGCCGAAAGGGGCGCTGGGCCGGTGGCCTTCTTCTTGGGCCTTGGGCGTCGGCCCACGCTGGCTCGTCGGCGTCCTCCGACGAGGACGAGCCTTGGCGGCGAGCGGTGACCAGCGAGGCCGCCGGCAAGGCTGGCGAGGCGCGGGAGGAGCAGGCGGATCCGTCGGCCCGACCGATCCGCCGGATCCGGCGACAGCAGTGGCGAGCTCGCGGGTCCGGCGCGGAGGACGGAGCGAGGGGCAGCGAGGAGGCGGGTGCGCGTGCTGGCGCGGGGCGCGCCGAGGAGGGCGGCAGGGCGGAGGACGGCGCGGGCGAACCGGAGGCGAGGCGGGCGAGGCCGACGGCGGGAAGCGCTGGCGGCGAAGCGAAGCCGGCGAGGTCGCCGGCAGCCAATGGCGGGACCGAGCCAAGGCCAGTGACGGGCGCTGTGGTCGGCGGCGATGGGCGGGCGGACCAGGGACAGGCTCATTGGACCGGGCGCTGGGTGGCGGCAGGCCACGTGTGTGAGGATTAGCTCGGCGGTCGGGGCGGACGTGTCATGTGGCGGACGCGTCCGGCAGGAGGTGAGGGAGCTAGGGTTTTGCCGAAAATGGAGGGGAGGGACGTTTTATAGGTAGAGGGAGTTAGGAGAGTCCAAATGAGGAGCGGTTTTTGGCCACGCGATCGTGATCGAACGACCAAGAGCATGGAGGGGAGTTAGATGGGTTTTGGGCCACTTTGGAAGGGGTGTTGGGCTGCAACAAAAGAGGGCTTTACGGTTACCCGGTTAACCATTGGAGTACCAAACGAACTCCAAATGGCACGAAACTTGACAGGCGGTCTACCGGTGCTATACCAAGGCCGCTTGGCAAACCTCGGACCATTCCGAGAAAGTTTAATACCCGCTCAAAACAGGAGATTAGAAGGGGACGCCGGATGACGTAGGAGCGCCGGATTGCAAAACGGACAACGGGGAAAAGGCTCGGATGCATGAGACGAACATGTATGCAAAATGAAATGCACATGATGACATGATAAAATGCAAATGATGACATGGCAAATACAACACGCAAGCAGATGACATGGCAACAACGACGAATAACTGGCAGACACCTGGCGCATCGGATCCGGGGCGTTACAACACTCCACCACTACGAGAGGATCTCGTCCCGAGATCTAGGATGGCACCGGAGAGAAACGGAAGAGGAAGAGAAGAGGTAAAACTAAGTTGCTTCTTTGACGAACGAGTGAAACCACGAACCTTGAGAGGTTGAGCAATTTAAAAGAAACAATACAACAGAGATGAACGAGATTGCAAACAATCCGGTAGAAAAGAGGAACAAGGAGTATTACGAGAACTTGAAGGTTGAAAGACATGGAAATAAGAGCTTCATGAATGAAAAGAATATGACCACATTGGTATAATGAGATAGCCAAGGAACAAGAATGGCAGAATTTGGACAGCACTCCGGTAGAAAAGAGAAGAAAACTTGATGAGATGAAAAGATATTGAAAAGATGACACAACACTCCGGTTAAATGGATAAGCCAGAAAAGAACACGGTCCTCACAATTCGAGATGATGAGTGAAGAGAGCAACATCACCATGCCTTCGGAAGAAAGAATAGAAGATAAATCATTGAAATAACAGAATGGGGAAGAAAATGCCAACTTCTGCCACGAATGAGCTTGGAAAGCATCCTTGCAAAGAAGAATCGAACGGAGTTGTTGGAAAATCAACAACGAGAAGCACAAGCTTGTTGTGGGCTTATGGCAAACATCTCGAAATGATGAGGTGACAACCGGCCACTAATGGAAACAATTGATTGGTTGAGATCAATGAAGATAAGAGAAACTTCTTCCACCAAGTGAATAGAGAGCAAGCTTGGGTCATGCATAATCACCACAAATAGCAACAACCCTTAAGGAAAGGCTTTAGGTGAAATATGACACAAGATAACTCCAACGAAGAAGTTGATTGGATTTAAAATACCTCATTCTTGACAACAATATGAATCATGAAACATGAAGGAAATTGTCAAGAATGATATAACACCATCTCAAAATATAGGGTAGGAGCATTGCACTTCGAAATGCAAGAAGAAGAATACTTGAGCTCCTCAAAACAAAACATGTGTTGAGCACCATGTTTATTTTGAAGTATAGCTTGACGGGTCATAACTTCAAGAGAAATCTTGAAGAACAATTGAAGAATGAAAGGAATCCTTGATGAACCACCATGTAGAACCTCCATGAAGAACTCCGGTAAACAAAAGGGTGATAGAAAGAAAGAGAAGTTGAAAACACAAGGTGAAGCCTTGCAATGATTTAGATGGATCTCCGTGTTAAATAGAGCTTGGAACTCCGGAAAAGAAAAGATGAAGCATCTCGAACCAAGAAATGTGACATTATGAATAACTCTGGAAAGAAGAAACTAGATCACTTGGATGAAACAATAATAAGAATTACGTTATGCGTATCCTTCACCAATTTATATTGATGACAAGCAACGGATTTGGCATACTACTTATTCTTGTAGAAAGGATTAAAAGAGATGTATCAAAACTTGAGAAGGTCTTCAATGAACCACCGGTAGGATTGGAACAACAAATGAATTGAATGATAACAAAGGAAGTGAAATCTTGAACGAACCACCGTAAGAATTGAAAATGAACATAGCAAAAGCACAATTCACCGGGAAGAATTGGAAAACGAATGAAGATACTAGAGGGGATTTAGATACCTGAGAACGAAGAGATCATGAACAGATTAGAGTATATTTGAATGATGCACTGGTAAGATTTAGAGAATGATAGCTACACGCTGAGACTGACGAATTATGACATGATGGCCTTCGGAGGAAAGAAATGGAAACAACTCATGAAATACTCCGGATGGTAAGAAAAGAATTCTCACAATCAAAAACGATTATGAGGATAGCATGAAGCTAGAACTATGAATATTGAAGAGAATAGAGCAAGATTTAAGAGAAATCCTTCTTCGGTCTTCAAATGTTGAGAATGATGATGATAACCACCATGAATTGTTGAGATACTCCGGGAGAATTAAAAGCAAAGAGGTTGAGCCAACTATGAAAAGAATTTGAAAGATCTTAGAGAAAAGCATTTGACTGATGATAACTCATTCTTACGTCAAACTTGGAGAAGAATTTAGGATAGCTCGGGAAAATAGAAGGGTCGTAAGATCCTCGAAAAGACACGTGGGTTAGGGCCACTCAAAAGAACACCGTTGAAAAGATTTAAAAGAGATGTTGCACGGTTGAATTAAATGACTTGAATGAGATTCCTATCTCGAAAGAGCTTGAACGAATGCAGAGTGGAAACACGAATCTTGAGATATCTTGAGCACTCCGAATAACAAGTAGCGAGAAGTAGAATGATAATGAGGTGCACGGTATGAGAAGACATTCAAATGAGGAAAAGATATGATCAACAAAACTTGACTTGAATCCACGGAGAAGAGAAAAGAATGAGGAATGACGAACTAGAAGAACATCTTCTTGAGAACCACCGGTAAGAACATTGTGAGAAAAGAATGGAGAAACTTCACAAAAATAAAAGGATACTTGGTAAAGAAATCTGTGTCCTTGAAGAAAAAGGGTGGGAGGGTGGGAAAACAAAGGCAACTTGGGACGGATGAAACAAACACCGTTGAGAAAACTTAGAATTGATCTTGCGGATGGGGAGAATGATGGGATCATCTCGAAGAGAAACGCACCGGTTGGAAAAGAATTAACATGACAACTCCAATGATCAAAAAGGATTAGTATTCACATAGCAATATGAGAACACCATTTAGGGAAGGTATGGATTCAATATTTGACTTCGAAGCAACTCGAATACCACAATTAAAACAAAACAAAGGATTGGCTTTCAGAATAAGCCAGAACAAACATATGATAGAGATTTCGTCTGAAGTTTTCGTGGTGGGGCCTACACGGGCTCAATCGTACAGCACCATGATGTACAAGGCAGTGCACATGACATACGAAGCGTCCCCGAGTCGGCATAGCCAAGGACTCTTTAAGACACAACAAGACCACTGTAAAACCAACCGTGAATAGGCGGACCACTAGACGTCGAACCCCAATTTCATATCATACATCCGTCGAAAAGATATCCTAAGAGCTACTTGAATTCCCACCTATAAAACTCCCGAAACTTTCTGGTTATGCAATCTGGTGTTGGGGATACAGGGGAGCAATATATCTCACTCAAACTAACAATACCTACATCCAAGCTGTATCCATCCGTCAACACATAACCAAGAAACCTTCGAAAATCGTGTACCTCAACCTTCGAAAAGCATCCGTTATACGAGTCATGGCAATACTCCCGTACTCACCTCAGTACTGGGTTAGCGGGGTTATCTCACCAACAACTGCATAAAAGAGATTTTCGATGTCGGCGTACTAAACTCGGTATTCCGAACTGCAACGATAAAATTATGACGACAACACCTCGGAGCTCAACTCCCGGGACACCGCCACAACCCCTAAATGTCGAGGCACCAAGAACAATGTTCTCGTCATAAGAATATCGAACGATTCCAAGATACCAGCGTGATCCTAAAAAAAAATTTAGTGAAATTTAAGAAGAGAAGAGTCAAAACTCTCGTCGGGATACCTCACCGGAAGGTCGAAGGACCGGGAGTAAAAAGAATTCCTAACTCTCCGATATATATAATCCTAAATGACTCAAAACATTTTTCTAGACACAACTCGCCGCTAAAAACGATCAAGCGGTGGGGCTCCTAAGGTCGGGAAGGCTCGATTACCAACTTAGCGCCCTCGATGCGGCTATATCTCCCACGTGTCGAAGCACGACTTAGAGGCATAACCGCATTGAAAGCAATATCGCAAGTGAGGTAATCTTCACACAACCCATGTAATACATAAGGGAAAGAGATACATAGTTGGCTTACAATCGCCACTTCACACAATTACATGAATAAAGCATTACATCATCCAGATACAATCAAGGTCTGACTACGGAACTAAAATAAAAGAAGAACCCCAAATGCGACAAAAGGTCCCCGATCGACCCCAACTGGGCTCCACTACTGATCAACTAGAACGAAGCAACACAAAGGGCGAGATCTTCATCGAGCTCCTCCTTGAGCTTGGTTGCGTCTCCTGATCGGTAACATAGGCACCTGCAAACTTGTTTTGGAAGTATCTGGTGAGTCACGAGGACTCAGCAATCCCATTACCTTGGGTATCAAGACTAGCAAAGCTTAATGGGAAAGGAAGGAGTAAAGTGGTGAGGTTGCAGCAGGGCTAAGCATGATATGGTGGCTAACCAACGCAAATGAGAGCGAGAAGAGAAACAAGCGGAACGGTCGTGAAGCTAGCAATGATCAAGAGGTGATCCTGAACACCTACTTACGTCAATCATAACCCAGAAACCGTGTTCACTTCCCGAACTCCGCCGAGAAGAGACCATCACGGCTACACACTCGGTTGATGCGTTTAATTCGGATCAAGTGTCAAGTTATCTACAACCGGACATTAACAAATTCCCATCGCCACATAACCGCAGGCACGGCTCTCGAAAGTTTAAACCTGCAGGGTGTCCCAACTTAGCCCATGACAAGCTCTCGCGATCATCGAAGGAATAGACCTTCACCCGAGACACTCCGATCGACTCGGTATCCCGGTACATCAAGACATTTCGACAATGGTAAAACAAGACCAGCAAGACCTCCGGCGTGCCGACATCCCGATAGTAGCCGCAGATCTCGTCTCGAGCCACGACCGGATGAGCAATCCGTACAACTAAAACCAGACCTCAAGTTTCCTTGAGGGGCGCCGCAAAGGGTTTCTAGTTTGGACCAACACTTAGACAAGCATTGGCCCGGGGCTGTAATAAAGATGACCCTTGGGTTAATTACTCCCAAGGAAAAGTAGGTGGTGGTGAGGCAAATGGTAAAAGGCAATGTTGGGCCTTCTTTGGACAAGTTTTATTCAAAGCGAACTGTCGGGGGTCCATAAATCACCCGACCGCGTTAGGGACGCAAAATCCGGGAACATAACACCGTATAACGGAAACTAGGGCGGCAAGAGTGGAACAAAACACGGGCATAAGGCCGAGCCTTCCACCCTTTACCAAGTATATAGATGCATTAATAATATAAGAGATATTGTGATATCCCAACATAAACCCTGTCCACCATGGAGAAATCTTCAACTTCACCTGCAACTAGCAACGCTATAAGAGGGGCTGAGCAAAGCGGGAACATAGCCAAACAATGGTTTGCATAGGAAAGGTGTCAAAGGTTAGAGGTTCATGGCAATTTGGGATGGCTGGACAAACAGGTAATAGGTAGCACAGCATAGCAAAAGAACGAGGCAACTAGCATAGCAATGATAGTAGTGAGATCCAGGGTAGCGGTCATCTTGCCTGAAATCCTGCTAGGAAGAAGAACGAGTCCATGAGGAAGACAAACGGACGTAGTCGAACGAATCCTCACAAAACTCCGGAACGAAACCGAAGCTAACGAGAGAAGCAAACCGGAAAGAAGCAAACAACATGGTAAACACACAAGCATAATCATGGCATGATGCACAAACAAGTATGATGCATGTCCGGTTTAATGAGGCATGGCATGGCAAAGTGCAACAAACAACACTACAAATTAAGTGGAGCTCAATATGCAACGAGTTGCATATTGGCAAAACACCACAACCAAGTTATTTAGTTCTCTCTTGTTTAAGCTACCCAACAATATTAAATGTTGATTAACATGGCAAGGGTGAAGCATAAGAAAACTACCTACCTAGGCAAGTTTAAATGAGGCCGAAACAACGAACAACAAGTCCGGAAAATCCTCATGAGCACATTATGAATTTGGTACTGTTCTGCCCTAAACCATATTTTAAAGTTGTTAAACAAGAAAATAAAGTGGACCATGTTAATCTAGGCATTTTTCCACCCCAAATACATATAAAGAACATTTAATTCCGAGTTACGGTTAAATAGTTATGAATTAAATCATTTTAACATGGCATAGGAGCAAATTAATGTACACAACATTTTAAACATATTAACATGAGATGAAAGTGGCATATTGTGAAACTAGATGAAAAACTAAGCATTTTACATATATAAGTTGTTTTAATCCGATGCACCGTTAATTAGTTATTATATGCATGATGCTAAGGGGGTTTTCTGTAAAATAGTAATTCACCGGATAAATGCAAAAATGGCAGCAGCGGGAAAAAAAAAACACTACGGGCCGAATCTGGTTGGCCCGATAGTGTACAGGAGAGGACTGGAGGGGGGCTGCTCACATTGGGCCTCATGGGCCGGCTCGGAAGGAGGGAGAGGCAGGCCGAAAGGGGCGCTGGCCGCACTGGCAAGGCTTTGGGCCTTGGGCGTCTGCCCACGCTGGCTCGTCGGCGTCCTCGACGAGACGACGGCGGTGCGGCGCAATGGTGACCAGCGAGGCCGCTGCAAGGCCGGGCGAGGGCGAGGAGGAGCAGGGCGCGGATCCGTCGGCCCGACTGATCCGGCCGGATCTGGCGACAGTTAGTGGCGAAGCTTCAGCGGTCCGGGCGCGGAGGACGGAAAGCAGGGAGGGAGGAGGAGGAGGCGTGGTGGATGGGGGTGGCCGAGGGCGGCGGCAGGCGGAGGACGGCGGCGGGCGAACCGGAGGCGAGGCGGGCGAGGCCGACGGCGGAAGCGGCTATGGCGGCGAAGGCCGGAGAGGTCGGCGGCGGCAATGGCGGGATGGAGCGAAAGGCAGAAGTGACGGGCGCGTAGCCTGGCGGCGATGGGCGGGCGGACCCGGACGGGCTCGCCGAACCATGTGTATGAGGATTGGCTCTTGTGGTCGGGGACGATGTGTCCGTGGTGGACGCGCCCGGCGGCAGGAGGTGAGGGGAGCTAGGGTTTTTGCCCGAAAATGGAGGGGGAGGGGACGTTTTTATAGGTAGAGGGAGTTGGAGAGTCCAAATGAGGAGCGGTTTTTGGCCACGCGATCGTGATCAAACGACCAAGAGCATGGAGGGGAGTTAGATGGGTTTTGGGCCACTTTGGAAGGGGTGTTGGGCTGCAACAAAAGAGGGCTTTACGGTTACCCGGTTAACCGTTGGAGTACCAAACGAACTCCAAATGGCACGAAACTTGACAGGCGGTCTACCGGTGCTATACCAAGGCCGCTTGGCAAACCTCGGGCCATTCCGAGAAAGTTTAATACCCGCTCACAACAGGAGATTAGAAGGGGATGTCGGGTGACGTAGGAGCGCCGGATTGCAAAACGGACAACGGGGAAAAGGCTCGGATGCATGAGACGAACATGTATGCAAAATGAAATGCACATGATGACATGATAAAATGCAAATGATGACATGGCAAATGCAACACGCAAGCAGATGACATGGCAACAACGACGAATAACTGGCAGACACCTGGCGCATCGGATCCGGGGCGTTACACTTGATGAGTTGGCTGACGATCGATATAGTTTTAACTTACCATGATCTGGATATGTATGTCAGTATGCATTATTAAGTAGAAATGCCTAAAAGACTGGGATGTGTATGTCATCTTTAACTGAATTTAGATGTCCATTCAATCTGAACTTAGATGTTTTATCATTCAGCATGCGCTTTTTTTGTGATTTCTTGTGCTGTAAACTATAATTAATCATCTTTAGCTGTTGTCTATGATCCTACAGCTTGGCTCATGCTCTTGGAATTCTTTGCTGACTAATAACTAATGAAGGTAGTATATCTCTGGTTCATAATGCTAAATTAATTGTTATTTTTTTACTTTATGCTAGCCCACTAGATTAGTTGGTGAAGTACACGTATCATCTTACACTTCCTATCTGTGCAGACTGCAGACAGACAGTGGATTACTCTAGCTTTCAGGCACTGTTAATCAGAGAAACTGTTGTTTACTGGGAGCTGGTAGTACTACTGGCTTGCTCCTTGGAAATTTCTCTCTGGTAAAGATTTACTACTAGCACACAAGTTAAATGATTCCATGTTCAACTGAATTATGACTGAGTTTAGATGGTTAACTGAATTATGACTCTGCGTATTTATTATTAAGTAGTAATGTGTAATGGATCTGGATGTGTATCTCATTTTCAACTGAATTTAGATGTTTATTTAATCAGAATTGAGTTGATGTTTTATTCAGCATGTACATTATCAACTCAATAATGATGTTTATTCAATCATCATTATTGAGTTGATGTTTTATTCAGCCTATGCTATACAAACTGTAATCATCTCTAGCTATAGCTGTTAGTCTTGTATCTTATAGCTGACTCGTGCACTTGGAATCCTTCGCCGTATGATAATTAAATAGCACAGATGCCCGTGCGTTGCAACGGGGGGAACTTTTGTTGTGGATTCAAATTTAGTGAGAATTGTTCGATCTTGTTCATTTCACCAACTTGCTCCACGCGCACCTTCTTCTAGTCAACTATGACAAAGCGCCCCTTTTTCTGCTCAACCGTGACAAATTCTATATCTATATCGATAGAGGACGGTAAAAAAATTTGAAAAAAAATCTAGTGCACTCCATATCTTACAAAGTCACAAATATGGTTACTCACTTCACCACAAAAAGGTTACTTTCCCCTCTAGTGATTGTTCTTATGATAGAGTAAACATAATGTAATTGTATTTCACTAAAACAGGAAAAAAACAAAAAATTAGCTAAAATCAGGAACCGAGGAAGAAAATTATGGAACTTAGAAACTTTTGTTCAAAATTGTACAATTTAGAAGCTTTATTTTATCTAAAAATCATATTAATAACAGAAAGTTCAAATATAAAATAAAATTATTTAATGTTAGATTTCCTACTAATTAATTTCGTGATATGCATATATATGCCCGCTTTTTAAATAGGAAGGCAATCAGCGACAATAATTATCCCCGCGTGCATCTTGCTTTTTTAGATCTGCATCTCCGCTTTTAAGTAGGAAAGCAATCAAGCCGCACTAATTAAATCATTGCCTTCCCGTGGAGTCAACTTCTTCATTTGCCTTTTTTTTCATGGCGTTATTCCTTCCTTTCTTATCTTTCTAATTGCAGATAATCATTTATTTCTTAGATTCTCGGGCAGCTCTGCTTATTTTTCAGAAAATTCATAAACTAACATGTAAACGACTTTAGCCCAGTTGGTTGTGCACCGTGAGATGAAACGGCAGGTCATCAGTTCGATTCCCACGAAAGTCAACTAATTTTTGCTGCGCTCCTCTAAAATCTCGCCCAAATCCTATTTGGCGCCTTCTGCGCCCGATACAGGCGTTTCCACAACCGGGCGCACACCCCCCTCCCCTTCCTTCGGTACTAACGGGCCGGCCCATCTGTTTTTATATTACGCTAAAAAAGGTCGCTCGAGGAGAATCGAACCCTCCTGTTTCGTAAGACCTAGCAACAACCACCGCACCGCACCACCAAGCTGAGAAAAGTACCAATCTTTTTTCTTCTTTCTTCTTTCATCTTTCCTTTTTCCCTTTTTCCAAATTCGAGAAATTTTCTTTCTTCACGTTTTTTATTCTGAAAAATGGATGAACTTGTTGTTTACAGATTCAATGAACTTTTTCCATAATCAACGAATTTTTTTCGAAATCGATGCACTTTTTATTCAAAATCGATGATCTTTTTTCCAAATTTTGTGAACTTTTTCCAAAATTGATAAACTATTTATGAAAATCGATGAACTTTTTCAAATTGAGGAATTATTTTTCGAAAATGATGTTTCTTTATTTTTTTTGAAAAGTCCATATGGTCAACTGCGAATTGGTCAAATGTTTCACGGACAACTGAATTGAACAATCAACTTGTCAGTTGAATCGAACCAGCGAGCAGCGAGGTTTCTGTTTGTCGAGCGATGGAAGAACGACCGAAGGAAGGGAGTCGATCCAGCTAAATGGGCCGGCCCAAGTGAGCTGGGACGTGAGCGCCAGCACGCAAAAGCAGCGCATAAGGCGCCAACGAGGAGGACTCAAAATCTTGGCCCATATGCAAGGGCAAAGTCGCTGCTCACAATCTCGGCCCATGTGGCGGTAAAGCCCATGACGGATAGAAAAACGTAATTTGTCAAATCTATATCGACGGCAACATTAGTACCACCTCGCGTATATGTTTTAAATTCAAACTGAAAGCGTAAAATCATAGAAAGAAGCGCATTGTGACGGTGAACCCGGAGACCCAATCCGTGCTTTATTATTAGGGAGAGATTAATGAAGATAGTATGTGTAGTTTGGATCTTAATTAGAGCTCCAGCGCTTCTAACAGCGGGTGAAAATTAACCGCAATTGAACTCATGAAAAAGGAAAACAATAAATCTACTACTAAGACAGTTGAACACTGTTCTAGCTTACTCCTTCAGTACGTAGACCCGACTCTTCAGATTGGATCCCCTTTCAACAAGTAATTCAGCATCGCCTCCAACCTCCATCGACCGGCAAGTTGTGTCACTCAATGATTTCCCAAATTTGTGGAGCTTCCATTGATCAATTCTTCCATTCCACTACTACTATGACATGGAAAACTAGTTCCATCTCCAACAAAAAGTAAAATAAAATACAGGTGCGACAAGCACAGAACCCGAAATGCAGGAACTGATCATGTTTGCATGGTCATCCCAACAGAAACTCCTTCAACATGCTTATAAATGTATACAATAAGAAAAAGCGACATCACAGATGAAGATATCTGCAGCTCTTCATTGCCTAGATCTGCTCGAGCGCCTCGAGAACCATCTTCATCGAGGGCCTGCTCCTAGGCTCCCCGGCAAGGCAGCTCAGTGCAACATGCACTGCCTGATGGGCTTGTTTGGAGTTGTATTGGCCCTTGAGCCGGGGGTCCATAAAATGGGAGAGTTTTCTCCGGTCAGTCAATGACTTTGCCCAGTCGATGATGTTGGTTTGCCCCTTGGGGCGGTTGGGATCCTTCGCAAGCTGACCGGACAGCATCTCCAGGATCATAACCCCGAAACCGTAAACGTCGCTCTGCTCATACAGAAGGCCTGGACATGGTTCAGAGCATGAAGTGAGAATAACCACCAACCGATAAAAACAGCCAGTATATGTAGCAACATGTATTCTTATGTAAACTATTTTAGTGATCTTAAACGTCTTATATTAGTTTACAGAGGAAGCAGATTCGAAATTTTGAAAGATTTAATGGAGCTAGAAAGTCGAAATTTAGTGTTCCAAATCATATGTTCTTTTTTCCGAACCGTGGGGAAGAGCTGCATGTCATTCATTACGAAGAGAGTATAGTGCTGAAGCCGGCATGGCCCTTATATTGCCAAAGATGGCACGACCGAAGCACACCATGATATCGCCAAATATGGTTTCTACAGGATAAGTAAAATGTGCATGTTCCTCTTTGATCTTCTGTAACCTCTTCCCTTGGTTTAAATTTGGTGATGAAGTTAACACTGAAGCAAGAAAATGAGCACGGCCCAGCGGGTCACCACACATGAAGGTGGGCAACGCGCGGCAAGCCGTGCCTCCTATCAAGTGGTATAAATGATTGCAATGAACCACACATTATTCTTTTCTCTTTTTATGGAAGGTGATTGCAATGAACTTACTTTGACAATTAACTGCTTGAGAAAGCAATTGTTATGAATGATCGACAAACCTATTTGATGCAATACTCTAAATCTGGAAAGATATGATGGGCGAGGACACATACCACTTATTACATATTCCGGAGCTGCATATCCGTGGGTGCGCGTGGGCATGATAGTCATACGCGAATTGCCGGGTGACCCAAGCTTAGCAAGCCCAAAATCAGAGAGCTTCGCGTTATAGTCCTGACAGCAAAATGCGGTCAGAATTAGATCTTCAGAAATAGACAACAGAAGACACATTGCAGGGTAGAAAGCTTACTGCATCTAGAAGAATCTTGGAAGCCTTGAAGTCACGGTACATAGCTTTCTTCTCTGATGCATGCAAGAAAGCAAGTCCTCGAGCTGCACCGATGGCGATCTTCAGCCTCTGTTCCCATGATAGTGGGGGACATCTTCCTGAAACTAATTACAATTGCCTCCGGCTTCAGTGTCAGTACTTTTCAGTCAATTGGTCTTTTAAGAATTGCAGACACGAAGAAAAACACACAGCCAGCATGAGCAAGGCCATGAAACAAATGGTCATCAGCAACAACTCACCTGTGAATAGATGGTCTTTCAAGCTCCTTTGGGCCATGAGCTCATTCACAAGAAATAGTTCCTTGCCCTCCCAGCAGTAGCCCAATAGCTTGACAAGGTTTGGGTGAGAGAACCTTCCCAAAAGGTTTATGTCCGATTGCAAGTGGACAGTCAGAAATTTCTGTTACGCATAGTTGCAGCAACATTTAGAGGTGATGTCGCTGTTGGAATTTCAGAATTCAAGATTTACTTAATCAGTGTATGATGGGCCAGATTTTACCTGCCATTCCTCATTTCCATGCATGATAGCAACAGCCATGGCAGGGCGACTCGTTGTCGGGTTCATCGTCTTCTCATCGACCCATGCTTTGTACACGCACCCAAATCCCCCCACCCCAATGAGACTATCTGGCCTGAAGTTCCTGGTAGCTGTCTGGATCTCAAGGAATGTGAATTTCCGGAGGTTCGGTGCCTCCAGTATTTGGCCTCCGAGGAAACACCCCTGTTTGAATCCACCATTTGTACCGTCGCTGCCGGCAGAGGCCATGACGCTGGTGGTGGCACTGCTGCTTGCCTTGGAGTTCATTGTCCCTGTTATACAATTAACATGCATTAACATACTGAATTTGATCATCACAGATTATTTTTTTTCTTTGGAAGAATGGGAAAGTTTTTTTTTTAAGGGTACCATCACAGAATTTTGCGAAGAACATAGAGTTCAATTGAAGTAGGAAACATGTAGGATGGCACAGGCAGGATATGGTTGCGGTTCGTCACAAAGTGATATATGGGTGCTGCAGTCTGTATGATTTCTGAAATAGGGAAAGCTACTCTGTTTCTGAAACTGGGAAAACTACTCTGTTTTCCGGACAAAGCACTTCTAAATGAAAAATATGTAGATGTCTAGAGAAGAAAATTAAGGAGGCATTAATCATAGAAAATTATACTTGTATGATACTAATTCAGTTAATTCCCATCCTTGATCTCTAGTGACTGCTGCTACGAAGAAGAGAGGAAATCTGAGAGCTCACCTGAATTAGGTTCTTGGAGACCAGATTCCTCATCTGGGTTCGACTGCGTGTAATCTGCTGCGACACGAGCCCTTTCCCGGCCACCGCAGATGTTCGCCATCTGCCTATCTCTCTGGTGTCAAGGAGAAACAAGTAAAGGAGGGGAGGAAGAGGAAGAAGACGAGTTGGGGGACTGGAGTCAATTTGGAGGCTCTTGATAAGTAAGCAGAGAAGCCAAGCTGCATACTGAAGAAAGTCTCCGGTGGCTTTGTGGTTTCTCCACCATGTGGGCTGGGGCCTGCCCCGCACTGCACTTCAGCTTTTCCTTTAAATCAAACCGCGTGTCCTACTCCTACTTTCCGCTTTACATTACCATCTTTTTAAATGGAGAACTTTCCATCGTATCATTACTTATTTATTTAGGTGCATCTTCTTCCCTCCAGTTGCAGCTACATATAACAAAGATGAATAAACGATGATATGCACTGCCTCTGTTCTGAAACTGATGGCGTGCTAAAGGTATGCACATGGGTTAAACCCGAACTACCAATCAAAGAGAGGGATGGTTAATTTGCTGTCCTTGCATGCATGAAATCTTTTGGGAGGTTATATAGTGCACAGCAGTTATTAATGATGCTAGAATGTGTCAACTAATGGTGCACTAAATTGTTGATTTCTCTCGAGCGCCAAAACTTAGCTAGTATGTGCTTTCATTTGGTCCTTGATCCAGTTTAGACCAATCTAAACTATGCACTCTGATCGAGTGGCGGAGCTTCGGCCTAATCTTTGGTGGGGCAATGGGCCAAGAAGGGGTGAAATTATGAGGGTTGGGCTAGTTTTTTTGGATTCATGTCCCAATAACTAAGAACTACTCACATATTTCTTCATGGGCTGGGGGAGGGGGCCCGCAGCCCAGGCTGAGCCCCACGAAGCTCCGCCACTGCTCTGACCACTGGGTTAAGAGCCCATCCACTTCGATTTTATACACAGAATTCATTAGTTTTTGTTGTCTTAATAACATACACGCACTTTGGTTGGAGGCCACATATATAGCTGCTCTTGCTGGAGCTGGCGAACCACAACATTCAATGTGGATGTTGTTGAAGTGGTGGAGCATGCTTCACCTTTTTCGAAAGTAAAATAATGGAATAAGTTTGGCAAGAACTTTCTTTATAATTGAAACTAATGCCCCTTTATTGTTAAAAATAATAATTTAGAATTAACGTAAATAGGATCTTGATCTCAAAATTAGAACACCTCTAGTGGGGAGAATTAGAGACTAACAAAAATTAGGAGACGCTTACTTTTTAAGGTGTAGCCCATGACTGCACGTGAGGTCTCCATTTGTGAGGAGATCATCATGGAGGAAGTGCAGCAGTAAGGCCACAATAGATGGTAGCAGGAAGCCGTCGACACAGTCCTGCGGTGGATGGGGATGGAGACGACCTTGGATCCCCTTAGCACCTCTTTAGGATCGATAGTTGCAGCTGAATGTGGCCAACCCAGTGAGATTGTTATATCCAACCAACGGAGCCCTTATCGTCATATATAGGTGATGAGAGCGAGATTAAGTCGTTGATTCGGTGCCCCCGATCTGGGCATGCATGTGGGGAGTCACCTCCTTCTTTTTCTCTTCGTTTGCTTCAACCGTAGATCAATTCCAACATTTAAGTAACGTTATAACATTGACAACATACACATAGAAATCACATTGACAACCACGATACTTGACTTTACACCTCTAATCCTCTGAACGTTTGCATTGAGCTCGTCAAGTTCATCATCATACTGCCCGAAGGAAATTCGATGCGAGCATCAAAACAGTACACACTATATGAACTTCAAAGAGTATATGACCCAATAGTTTCATGTTCAAAAAATTGAAGAGCCAACTGCAGGTCATCCAGCTTGCCAATGATGCAATCGATGTCATCGAGGTCGCATCTCTCCTCCATCGTCCATAGTTCTTCTCGATCATGAGGGTCTGCAGGTCGACAGAGGATTTGATGGCTATTGCCATCTGCAGGTACTTGCGTGGTACCGTACAAAGGAACTTTAGCACATAATAGTACTCGGTCACGAGGTCGTTCAGGAGCTACAGATCATTGACGATGGCGGTGAGGCGTAAAGCAAAATCTTCAATTGACTCACCATCACAGAAACATATATAGCTCCTTCAACTCGCGGCCGCAAACTTGCACCCTAGCCTCCCGCATGCGCTGGCACCCCATGCGGAGCATCTTCAGTGTATCCTTGCTGGCAAGCAGGCACACCATCTCCGATAGGACCGCGCGGAGCGGCGCTACCAGCGTCGCGCCGCCCGGTCATCACAGTCGTCATCGCCGAACTTGATGGCCTCGCAGAGGCCTTGCGACCGGAGTTGCACATTTATCACCATCGCTCAAGCGTAGTTGGTGCAGGTGAGTGTCGGGAATTGGGCACAACATCCGCTCTCCCTTACTACTCTCTCGCAAACCACTATCGTGCCCTCTCGGTTGCATCCTGGGTTGCGCCCACGACACAGGGCGGGTGACAACGATGTCCTATAGCACACATCAATGTCCTTGACCCATGCCCGCCAACTCTGATGTCGCCTCCTCCTTCATGATGCAAGGACTGTGAAGCCACCATGTATCTCACACGGCTCTGATGACAATTGTTGTTGCTCAATCTAGATGAAACACAATGAGAGGGACAAGAGATTTTGCACTACTTGCAATACCACAACTTTTCTTCTTTCTCCTTCTATTTAGTGAACAAAAGCAAACATGTCTTGGAGCTCGCGATCATGCCATCCCATGACCCGAGATTGCACCAGGCCTTCCTACCTTTTCTAGTAAACCAGGCCTTCCTACTCATTCACAGATATCGTACAGACCACGAAAAAGGAAAAGGAAGTTTCCGAGGCGATTGCCAATATGAAATGTAATAAGGCGCCGGGGCCGGATGGTTTCCCGGCTGAGTTTTACAAGAAGTGTTGGCATATTATCAAAGGGGACCTGATGCCAATGTTCCATGATTTGTTCTCGGGACACTTGCAGTTGTTCCAACTGAATTTTGGTACGATAACGTTATTGCCTAAGAAAACTGATGCCGTCAAAATTGAACAATTTCGGCCGATCTGCCTACTGAATGTCAGTTTCAAAATATTTACCAAGGTTGGTACTATACGACTGACTCAGATAGCACACGCTGTGGTTCAACCTTCACAAACGGCTTTCATGCCAGATAGGAACATCCTAGAGGGGGTTGTCGTCCTACATGAAACGCTTCATGAAATGCACACGAAAAAACTAGATGGGGTTATTTTCAAAGTGGATTTCGAGAAGGCTTATGATAAGGTCAAATGGCCGTTCCTCCAGCAAGCTTTAAGAATGAAGGGTTTTGATGAGCGCTGGAGACATCAGGTGGAGTTGTTCACGCAAAAGGGTAGCGTGGGCATTAAGGTCAATGATGACATAGGCCACTATTTCCGAACGCACAAGGGCCTGCGACAGGGCGATCCTATGTCACCCATTTTGTTCAATATTGTGGTTGATATGTTAGCGATCCTGATTGGGAGGGCCAAAGAGGCTGGTCAGGTGGAGGGAGTGGTGCCTCATCGGTTGATGGTGCTTTATCCATCCCGCTGTCTGTTGACGATACAATCATTTTTATGGAACATGATTTGGCCAAGGCAAGGAACATGAAACTAGTATTGTGCCTTTTGAACAATTGTCAGGGCTGAAGATTAACTTCCATAAGAGTGAGTTGTTCTGTTTCGGTAGAGCCAATGACGAAAAGGAAGCCTATACACAATTGTTCGGATGTGAGAGTGGGTCTCTTCCTTTCTCTTATCTTGGCATTCCAATACACTATCGCAAGTTAACGAATGCTGAGTGGAAGAGCATCGAGGATAGATTTGAGAAGAAACTAAGTTGTTGGAAAGGAAAACTCATGTCTTATGGAGGCCGGTTGATTCTCATTAACTCGGTGCTCACGAGTTTACCTATGTTTCTGCTATCTTTCTTCGAAGTACCAATTGGGGTGAGGAAGAGACTAGATTTTTATCGCTCTCGCTTCTTCTGGCAGAGCGATGAATCCAAGAGGAAGTATAGATTGGCCAAATGGGATATTATTTGTAGACCGAAGGAACAAGGAGGACTTGGCATTGAAAATCTTGAAGTCAAAAATAAGTGTCTCTGTGTAAGTGGCTGTTTAAGCTGTCTTACGAGACAGAGGCAACTTGGGCGCAGATCTTACGGAGTAAATATCTCTACTCAAAGACTTTATCCCAGGTCACTATGAGACCTCTGAGACTCATTGCTCGAAAGGGCTAATGAGGGCTAAATCAGCTTTCTTTAACAGAACGAAATGTATTGTTGGGAATGGAGCTGATACGCGATTCTGGGAGGATACGTGGCTGGGTGACACGCCTCTGGCTTCTCAATATCCAACGCTGTATCGTATTGTCCAGCGTAGGGATGCCCTTGTGGCCACAGTTTTGCAGACGATCCCTCTTAACATCCAGTTTCGAAGAGTGCTTGCTGGACCGAGATGGGAAGCATGGCTTCACTTGGTCCGTAGGCTAATGGAGGTACAGCTAAATACTCAGCCCGACCAGTTGTTTTGGAAGCTAACTAGAAATGGGGCGTTCACTGTCAAGTCGATGTATCTTGACATTATTAATACATCTGTGATACCTACGTCCAAGGTAGTCTGGAACGTTAAGGTTCCTTTGAAAATTAAAGTGTTTATGTGGTTTGTGCATAAACAGGTAATTCTTACAAAGGACAATCTAGTTAAGCGCAACTGGACAGGACCTACTAGGTGTAGCTTCTGTGATCGGGATGAGTCTATCAAACATTTATTTTTTGATTGCCCGTTGGCACAAGGGTTGTGGCGCACCGTGCAAATTGCCTTTAATATTACTCCACCAAGATCGGTAAACACGCTTTTTGGGCGTGGTTGCTCGGGACGAGCCCAAACAGCCGGACAAATTCGTGTAGGAGTATGTGCGTTATTATGGGCAATTTGGAACTGTAGGAATGACTTGGTTTTAACAGAATATCAAATACTCATTTTTGCAGGTGTTGTTCAGGCCACGGCGCTGATCCGTGCTTGGTCCTTACTCACTCCGACGGAGGCCGTGGAGCGTTGGTTATCGGATCTGTCCGGTGGGAGACGGTTATGTGGATATCTTCAACCGGTTTGGATGGCGATCATGTAATAGGATAGGCATCTAGTTTACCTACCTCATATTCTGCCAGCCGGTTTGTGGCTTATCCCGTTTGTGTATTTTTCGCTGCTCTATGTGAGCTCTGCGCTACCTTTTCTCATTTGCTTGTAAGACTTTTGTTCTGGACCACTTTATTTATTAATAAGAGAGGCCGTATGCATCAATCTGATGCAGAGGCCGGGGTAAAACCCCTTTTCCAAAAAAAAAAATCGTACAGACCACGTCCCTCGTCCTGATCAAAGCAAAAACAAGTGATAGAAACGCTATCAGAATCGCTAAGGGCATGTACAATGGTTGATAAGATAGTCTTATCTTAAGTCTTGCATGTACAATGGGTCATTTCTTAGCCTTATCTTCAATAACTAGCTATTCCTAAAAATATGGTGAGACATATTGTGCTAAGAGATCATCTCTTGTCTTCTTTTAAATAAGAGAAGACAAGCCTTTTCTTATGAGTTCTCTCTCCTCCACCTCATCATTTATCCTACATGACACTCCTAAGATAACATCATTGTATATGCCCTAACTAAAAGGGATGTTGTGGCAACAAAATTGGGTTGCCTCAGGCTGGCCATAGTGGTGACATCTTAGCCGGTATCATGCACTCGATCGAGACTAGCAAACACGCTGATGTGGCAGGCAATTAAATAAGAGAGAGAAGATTAAAGTAACATAGGTAGATACAATATTGTAATAAATATTACACTACTATGTATCATGCATGCACTATGAAGATATTATCATATGGACAATACTAATATATGATAGTTTCCACTATTAGTAGCCTCATGCAGCGAAAAACGCTGCCATGGCAGGCTTATTTCCTGACCGATTTGCACAAGCATACGCGCAACGAGATTAGGCCAAACAGTGAGCAGATTGACATATTCTCAGCGCTGGCCCAGAACCAGAAGGCACAGGGCGGCACAAAACGTGACACTTACAAGTTACAATTCTAAGAGCATCTCCACTCGTTGGCGCCCCCAGGAGGTCTTTTTTTCGCCGCTTGGGATCGCGCCGGCGGAATTTTTGGCTATGGGAGGAAAAATTCCCAGCCGTCCCCCACCCAAGACGCATTCCGAGGACGCGTGGCGGCACCCCGCAGCTCGACACTGTCTCCAGCACCATCGAGGACGCCCGCCACCGCTCGCCGCACGCTCCTTGGCACGGGCCTCGCCGCCGGTACCACCATCCCTCCATTGAGCTCCCTCCTCCACGCGAGCGCGAGCTCTGCCACGGCCGCGCGAGCGCGAGCCCCGCCACGGCATATGCACTAGCCACACCACCTTGGCCGCCCGCAGGAACGTCGCCTGTTCGAGGAGCGAGGAGAGGAGGGAGGAGGAGGAAGGAGGAGGAAGGGGGGCGCCTGGCCGCGCGCCCTCCGTGGCCGGCGCCGACGAGGACGGGGAGGAGGGAGGAGGAGGAAGGGGGAGCCTGGCCGCGCCTGCGCCTTGCCGCGCGCGCCCTCCGTGGCCGGCATCGACGAGGATGGAGAGGAGGGAGGAGGAGGAAGGGGGGCGCCTGGCACGCCACGCGCCACGCCGAGGACGAGTCCGGGAGCACGCTGCTCGACCTGGCGGAGCTCCTCCTCACCAACGGAGCCGGCTCCGGCGCGCTCCACGTGGCCGCCCGCGTCTGCTTCTCCCCGCTCATCCTCCTCCTCCGCTTCCTGGGGCTCGACGAGGCGATTCTGGCGGCCGGAGCGGCGAGGAGGCGGGCGGCGAGGAAGCGGGGCGGCGCGAGGCAGGCGGCGAGGAGGCGAGCGGCGAGCGGGAAGAGAAGCGAGGAAAAGTGGGCGAGATATTCCTTTTGCATGTGGGCGAGCGGGGAGAGAGAGAGGGAAGAGAGGCTGACCTGTGGGGTTTCGGCATGCAAAAGGGAGTGCCGGTGGTCCCAAGCGCCCCCGGTAGGCTGGGTGTGGGCTGGGGTCGCCGGGGCTGTTTTTGCTTCAATCCGGCGAAAAACGAGGACTTGGGGGCATGAGTGAGAGGATTTTTTGCTGCCAATGCTAAAAAAGTGGCCTGAGGGGCGTTCCTGGGGGGCGTGGGTGGAGATGCTCTAAGGTGGTGGCTAATATTGGATGGGCAACGATCTGCGCCGGTGCGCCGGCCGAATGTTTCGGCCGGTTGCACCCTAGCCGTCAGATCGGCCCGTCCCGAGCCGTTGGATCCTTATCTCTGGGTGGCGTCTTCCTCTCGCGAGCGCGTACGAGAAAAGGAACCCCATCTCGCCGGCGCGCGCATTCTCCCTCGTCGTCGGCCCCCCGCCTGCCCTCCTCGTCTCTCAAGCTCGTCGATACCCTCGCCGCCCTCGCCGGCCGTCTTCGCCGGCCGCCATGGTCGCCGGTCCCAGCCCTGGGCGGCCGTCCTCGTCACCGGCTTCGCCCATGCAACAGCCCACCCCTGCGGTTGTAGCTTCCGTGGCAACCGTTGTAGCTCCGGTGGCGACGACCGGAGCTCACCGGCATGCTCGCCGGTCTGCTCGCTGGTGCTCATCCCCCGCTTGCAACAAAAAATCAAGCCCCGGGGGAATATGCCCAGTGCTGCAACCGACGACGGAAAAAGCTACAATCGTTGACGAAAAAAGCTTCAACTAGCTATGAAAAAAGTTTCAACTCGTACAACATAAACTATGAACGACCAAAGAAAAGTTACAACCGGTGACAAAAAAAGCTTCATCTCGCGACGAAAAAAGCTTCATCCGACGATGGAAAAAGCTTCAACTGTGGAGCCGTACCCATGGACGACAAATGAAAAAGCTGCAACCGGAGGTTACAAAAGCTACAACGGGCAATGAAAAAAGCTTCAAACTTATTGTCTTAGCTGTGAACCCGCGATGACGATGACGCCGTTTTGCTGCAACCATAGTTTGGTTTTGCTACAAACGGCGTTGAAATTTGCTACAACCATTATCACAGCTACTTGTGCTGCTCCACCGAGCTCCCGTGCCTGCCCATGGCCATCGTCGTTTTGCTGCAACCGTAGTAGATTTTGCTACCACCGATGATTGAATTTGCTACAACTGGTTCCACCGATGATTCACTAGTAGAAAACCACCCATTAGTCCCGGTTCGTAAGGGCCTTTAGTCCCGGTTCGGGAACCGGGACAAACGGGTCGTTACTAATACCTCAACCCATTAGTCCCGGTTCAAACACGAACCGGGACCAATGTGCCTCCACGTGGCCCTGCAGGCGCCGAGCCCGGTCGGGGCCTTTGGTCCGGTTGGTGGCTCCAACCGGGACCAAAAGGCATCCACGTGTCTCGCATTCCAAATGGCTGGGGTTTTGTTTTTTAAAGGAGGGGGTTGGGGGTTTTGGGGGTTAATTTAGGTGTTTCGTATATTGTGTTAGCTAGCTAATTAATAGAGAGAAGTGTCTTCTCTTATGTCCGTGCTTGGTTGACGCCACGTAGTATATATACATAAGTGATCGAGAGAACCATTCATCTGAAGTTAAGTCATGCATACCGAGAGAAGTGATCGATCGACCTCTCCTTCTCCGAGAGATTGGTCGAACAACAAGTTTTACTGGCTACATACATGTACAATCTATATAAGATCTCTTAATTACAAACCACTAGAATTTGAATTGAAGTTCCACATGGTATTCTCTGGCTTTACTGATGACGTGTTCAAGAAAGAATCCCGCCAATTCCTCTTGAATTGCTTTCATGCGATCTGCTGATAGGAGTTCATCCCGCATCTGCCACGTCTAATTAATTTGAAGAAGGGGATTAATTAATACATATATATGAATGAAACTCAACAGAAATGATGGTGTAATAAAATGAAATTGTGAATATTGCTTACGCACTTCATATTGTCTTCTAGAGTAGCCTCGCTTGTTTTTCAAAGTCGCGTTGTGGATGAACTCGCACACGTAGTATCCACAGAAATCATTCCATTCCTCCTGCCACAAGCACTTTACGAGAAATAGAGGTCAATCAAACTGATAATGAAGCATTATATAAATGGCATTGATGAAAGTATAGCTATAGAATCAACGGGAGATGCGCACAACTAGCTAGCCAGTAGTACTTACTTTTGGTATGTATATCGCAGCTCCTTGGCAGATCCGGAGCTTGTGCGGTGAACTGTTTCCAAACCCTGCAAGACAAAGAAAATAATAATTATTACTTGAGATATCAGGAAATGAACAAAAAGTTGCCGATATGGTTCGATAATGATCGATTGAACTTACTTGCTGAGCATCTCGGTCATGTCCGCATAGGTGCTGGGATCTTTCCGTGCGAGTCTAAGGCGGTTACTAGTCCACGCTCAAGCTTAATCTCCGAAGAATATAGTGGTGCACGCATGCATAACTCATCAATTACATTAACCTCGCTCGAGTAATAAGGAAAACCGAATATGCACAGGACAGTAACACTCACGGGCCGTTGTAAGGAAAGAGTATGGTATCTTTGTTTTGATTTTTGATCAATGATTGTAGCAAGTTGTCCTCGGCCTCTTCGACGTGCTTTTTAACCAGAAATACATCTATGATATTTGTGTTAATGAACCCAATATCATAGATTTCATTTTTTTTTGCACTCGACGATCTTCAATCTGCATAATATATTGAGGATAATTAATTATAAATACATGCAATGAAAGAGCCGAGCTATATATACAGACTAATGACAGAAATAGTACTTACAGGCAGTAGCAAAAGACCATTAATTTATCGAGGGCCTTTTGATTGAAGAACTCGAAGAACTCCTCAAATGGAATAGACAACACATATTTGAAACGAGGTCGTGCTCCTCTTTAATTTTCAGATACAAAGTGTTCGTCCCCTCAGACTCTCTGCAGGTTTTCATGTACCAACTATGAAATCTTAGCATCATTGTTGTCGAGACTTTTCATCTTTGACGAGAGGCTTCCCGTACTCAGATATCTGAATAAGTCCACCTCCATGAAATCAGGAAGTACATCGTCAGGCAGGTAATCTTCAAGATTGCCATAACCAGCCACCGTCCCCGGAGGATTAGACACATTGAGCGGGGGGGCACGATTGCTGTGCTTGTTCGCCGAGCTGGGCAATTTTTCCCCCTTTGCTCGTTGTTCTTTTGACCTTTTATCACTGACGGTAGTTCCCGACCGCTTGGCTTGGAGATATGTACATTCGAGAATGCTCATAGTTGGTTCTCGGCGGAGACTTTGGTGGTTTCCTCAGGGCATCGAGAGTGCGCTTTGCTTTCACCGGATCTACCTTCTCCTCCGGAGGTGGATGTATCTTTGCTTTTACCCCTTCAAAGAACTCCTTCACTTGGGCCTGCACGATCGTATCGTTTTCCTCCTTGGTCTTCTCGTACGGTAACTTCTCTACAGGCTTTAGAGGTGGACCGATCTCAGATTGCCTCTCTCTTCTTGTGCTGCTAGACGCCGGAGCAGACGGGCGGCTGCGGCGTCTGTCTTCTTCGTGCTTGCTTACGAGGCGAGGAGAAGGACTACGACGCGTCGGAGCAGCCGGGCGGCGGCGGGTCTCTTCCGCCCTTGCCGGGCGAGGCGGAGAAGGAGGAGGCGGAGTGCCGCCACGCGCCGGAGAAGGAGGCGGAGTGCCTCCACGCGTGCCTGATCGTCACTCGACGGAGGAGGAGGCGGTGGAGGAGGCAGAGTGCCGCCACGCGTGCCCCGATCGTCACTCACGGAGGAGGAGGCGGTGGAGGAGGCGGAGTGCCTTGACTCACGGGAGGAGGAGGAGGAGGAGGCGGAGGCGCCCAGTTCGAGAAGGTCGATGAGCTCCTTCCGCCATAGGCATGGAGTCTTGAGCGAACCCAGCCTAGTCTCCCTTCACGGTAGGGTGCTCAAGTCGCGAGGTCCTCAAATCCCTCCGTTATTTCATCCACCATCACCTTAGCAAATCATACCGAATCGGTGGCAGTGATAAGTTGTGCGGGTCCACTAGGATAAACTTGGCCAACAGCTGCCTTGACCTTCAAATTCATGCATCGCGCCATAATGTGGCAATTTTGAGACTCCGTGATACCATCCACGGGATAGCTGGCAGAGCCGTCAAGACATGCTTGGCTGAAGCAGCCGGTGGAAGCAATGCTGCTTCTCCGCTGAGATGGCGGGTAGCCGGGGAAGCTTCGCATGTCGTTTGTTGCGATCTGCTGCTTCGTTCCTCTTCTCGATCCTCTAGCCCCATTACCCTTCCAAGCAGCGCTGCATTTGGTCCTGCTCCAGTTTCTTCCTCCTCTCGTGGGTTTTGTAACCCCTGCGTCCGGAAAACCAACCTTCCACGAAAGGGAGCTGGCGTGCCTCGTGTCCGTCTGTGGTGCTTGGGATTCCCAAGGGCCATTGTGAGCTCGTCCTTCTCCTGTTTGGAAGGAACGTCCCTCATTGTGTTGCATCGATATAGTGTCGAAGGTTCTTGGTCGGTGTTTGCAGTTGCTCGTCCGCCCATCGACACGCCTCACATAGGTCCAAGGTTCCGCCAGCCCGAAGAACCAAGTCCGCAACGGTCAGCAGCGCATTGTCTCTGGTTCGATCCCTTTTTCAAGCAGATCATGCTCAGCCTTGGACCACTTAGGCCGGGCTTTGAGGTAGCCACCTGACCCCGTGCGATGGTGAAGCTTCTTCTTCGCAGCATTTTTCTTGTTTGTCTCCGACATCTTCTTACTCTTTTCCGATGTCTTGTGGGCCACAAATGCGGGCCAGTGATCTTTGATCTTCTCATATTTGCCGATGAATTCTGGTGTCTCTTTTTTCTTGACAAACTGGTTCAGCTCTTTCCTCCACCTCCTCATTAGGCCTGCCATCTTTTTAAGAGCACAAGACTTGATTAATTGCTCTTTAACTGGCTTCTCCGGATCCTCCTCTGGCGGTAGGGTGAAATTTGCCTTCAGCTCATTCCAAAGATCTTCTTTCTGCATATCATTGACATAAGACACCTCAACGTCTTCATCCTTAGCAGGCTTATACCATTTTGGATGCTGATCGGGATCTGTCCCTAACAAGAACCCCTGACCGAGCGAAAATGCCTTCTTTGTCCGGATGGGTTCAATCGGTTCGCCGTCGGGCACGATTTCTATGATCTCAAACTTTTCATCCGAGCTCAACTTTTTCTTCGGGCCTTGTCTCCTTACCGAAGTTGTGCTCGATCCGGAGGGCTAGAAATTATAAGGAAGAAAGACGACAGTAATTAATATGTGTACATATACCAAAACAATGGATCCATCTATTAACTTGTCAGCACGGGCTTAACTAATATATATATACCTGGCCGGACTCGGTTCGGTGACCGGAGCATTCAGCACGGTCTCCTTCGTCTTGTACCTCCATTGTGTCACCGGAGCTATCATGAACATAGTCCTCCTCTTGTACCGGCATTAATGGGTCGAAGCCATCATAATCATAGCCCTCTTCTTCATCCAGCTGACCAACGGTGTCGATGAGAAATGACGCAACATCATCACTTCCATTTGCGATTATTTCCTCCAACATCGCTTCTGTTTCTTCGTCTCGGGAGTGCTCCATAGTTTCTGCAAATATTGACAACATGTCAATTATTATTCAAACATGGTACATAGTGGCAAACGTAGAACTAGCTAGCTAATCACAATAAGGAATCATGTTAGTGGCCTCGACGCTGCTTCTCTAGGGTTTGGGGTCGCCTCGACACAAAGCTTCAAGGGTTTGGGGTGGCCTCGACAATAACGCTCTTTTAACTTGATAAATTTGGGTGGCCTCGAGAGAGTATAATTTGTCGGGTAGGGGCGCGGCGGGAGTGGGTACGTAGGATACCTGCAACATCGTTTTCTCTCTAGGGTTTGGGTGTCCTCGAGAGTTTTGGTCGAGCGAGAGGGCCGAGGGGGGTGCTGCAGTTGTATCTAGAGGGGGTTATATCGACAACGACGCGACATACATATACATGGGAAAATAATGTTATCGGGGAGGGGGTATCGGTACCACCCCCTCGTGTTGAAGTTTGTTCTTTCTCCTTTCCTTTCTTTCTTCTTCTCCTATTCTTTTTCTTCTTCTCCCTCGAGAAAGGAAAATAATTAAGGAAAAGGAAGAAAAGAGGAAGAAGGAAGAAGGAAGAAGAAGAAGAAGTAAAAGAAAAAAAGAGGAGAAGAAGAAAGGATTAGAGGAGAAGAAGAAAAAATAGAATTTCTTCTTTCTCCTCTATTCCTTTCTTCTTCTCCTCTTCTTTTTCTTCTTTTTTCCTCTTCTTATTTATTTCTCCTCTTCTTCCTCTCCTCTTTTTCTCCTTTCTTCCTCTTCTTATTTTCCTTTTTCCTCTCATTCTTTTAGTATTACTTGTTTTAAAAAAAAGTTCAAATAGAAAATTTCGAAAAAAACAAAGGTTTTGCCTAATGCATTGTTCATATGAATATACAAACATTTGCATATTCTACAATAATTAATATCAACAAAAAATCTATGAACAGAAAAAAACCTAACTTTTCTAAAAATCTATCTTTTGCATATATGAAAACATTAATACACATATGAACAATAAATACATATATCAACAAAAACATATTCTGAACAATTTTAAACATTACATACACATAGCCACATACATACACATATACACATATGAACAATAAATAAATATATCAACAAAAACATAATCTGAACAAAAAAACTAAACTAATAAAAATGAAAAAAAACAGAGCCGCATATATATATATAGCCACATACATACACACACACGTATATACATTGAACAAAAAAATAAAACTAATAAAATGAAAGAAAAATAGAGCCGGTCTTGGGTGGCTCACAAGGCTGGTGTGTGCGCGGGGGGGCGACGGCGACGGGCAGGGGCTCGGGCGCGGGGGCGGGCGGCGGCGGGCGGGAGCTCGGCGGCGACGACGGCGGCGCGGGCTCGGGAGGACGGCGACGACGACGGCAAGCGCGATGGCGATGGCGACGGCGGCGGGGGGCGGCGGGCGGCGTGGGGCAGCTGGCGGCGTCGATGTGTTCGGCGTCGTCGGGGGCAAGCGGTGGCGATGAACTCGCAAAACGGCGGTGCTACTTATATACAAGGAGCATTGGTCGGTTGGTGGCACCAACGGGACTAATGCCCTTTAGTCCGGTTGGTGCCGCCAACCGACCAAACCTCTTTTCGGCAGCCCAAAGGGCGGGAAGCTGCGACCTTTGGTCGGTTGGTGGCACCAACCGACTAAAGTTACTCCCTTTAGTCCGGTTGGTGCCACCAACCGGGACCAAAGGCCCCTGTGCTGCCCGCATCGGGGCCAAAGTTTAATCCCACCTCGCTAGTTGAGAGGGGAGCGCAGTGGTTTATAAGCCCCACTTCCGCTCCCCTCTTGAACTCCTCTCTACTGCAGGCTTATGGGCCTACTTGCTAGTGCTTTGCCCGATGGGCCTTCTGGGCCTTCTGTGGGCCTGAATCCTGGTCCAAATTAGGGATTCAAGTCGTATTCAGGCCGTGGGGGCCCAGTAGGTGGCACTTTTTTTGTTTTTTGTTTTCTTTACTTATTGTTGCTATTTTTTTCCATTTTTTTGTTTTGTTTTCTGCATTATTTATTTTCTTTTGTTTTTTGCTTTATTTTTTATTTCTTTTTGCTTTTAGTTTTAGGAAAATTATAAACTTTCTGTTAGTGCCATTACTTTTCAAATTTGAAAACACTTTTTTGTTTTCTTTCTTGCTTTATTTATTTTATTTTGTTTCTACTTACAACAAAATACTTATTGTTGTTTTTTTGTTTTGTTTTTTGCATTATTTATTTTCTTTTGTTTTTGCTTTATTTTTTAATTCTTTTTGCTTCTAGTTTTAGGAAAATTATAAACTTTCTGTTAGTGCCATTACTTTTCAAATTTGAAAACACTTTTTTTGTTTTCTTTCTTGCTTTATTTATTTTATTTTGTTTCTACTTACAACAAAATACTTATTGTTGTTTTTTGTTTTGTTTTCTGCATTATTTATTTTCTTTTGTTTTTTGCTTTATTTTTAATTCTTTTTGCTTTTAGTTTTAGGAAAATTATAAACTTTCTATTAGTGCCATTACTTTTCAAATTTGAAAACACTTTTTTTTTTTTCTTTCTTGCTTTATTTATTTTATTTTGTTTCTACTTACAACAAAATATTTATTGTTGCTATTTTTAATTATTACGAGGGCCGAACCATAAGACATTAAAGCATTTCAAATGAACTCTGAAAAAGTTGAAAGTTGGCATGGTATCATAAATTGACCCACACATAGCATGTGCATGTACAAAACGAACAATGGTATCATACTCGTCAGTTAGAAAGTCTTCAATTTTTCTTCGCTTGTGTCATTTGCTTATTGCGCCGTAACCATGGATAATCTTCATCGTTTATCAGGATGCTAGGGTCAGCCTTGACTTTAAAGGGAGAAATTTCATGAAACTTTTCATAATCTTCAGACATGTCTGTCTTATCCTCCACTCCCACGATGTCCCTTTTTCCTGAAAGAACTATGTGGCGCTTTGGCTCATCGTATGATGTATTTGCTTCCTTATCTTTTCTCTTTCTCGGTCTACTGGACATGTCCTTCACATAGATAACCTGTGCCACATCATTGGCTAGGATGAACGGTTCGTCGGTGTACCCAAGATTTTTCAGATCCTTTGTTGTCATTCCGTCATGTGGGTCTACTCTGCATTCCCGCCTCTGACAGATTGACCCATTTGCACTTAAACAAAGGGACCTTAAAATCATGTCCGTAGTCAAGTTCCCATATGTCCACTATGTAACCATAATATGTGTCCTTTCCCTCTCGGTTGTTGCATCAAAGCGACACCGCTGTTTTGGTTGGTGCTCTTTTGATCTTGGTCAATCGTGTAAAATGTATTCCCATTTATCTCTTATCCTTTCCAAATCAATACAGTCAAAGATGGTCCCTGGATAACAAGTACAGCTCATCACAAACAGTGTTGTCACCTCGACACGTGCTTCCAACCAACTGCTGAAAGTCTGATGTGTTCACATGTAATCCGATCGTCGACCGCCAGGGTGTTTGAAGCGCAGGCTGTTCTTGTGTTCATCGACATACGGGTCACCAAGGTTGAGTTCTCAGAGCGTGTAGTGGGCTTGAGACCAATAATATCCGTCCTCGCATATCATTGAGTCCTTTCCAAGCGTGCCTTTTCGGTCGATCTCCCCTCATACCGCGATTTAGGGAGACATATCTTCTTAAGGCCAGGAATGAAGTCAACACAAAACCCGATGACATCCTCTCGTTTGATGGCCCATGGAGATGCTTCCTTCGGCCTAGCGCGATTCTGAACATATTTCTTTAGGACTCCCATGAACCTCTCAAAGGGGTACATATTGTGTAGAAATACGGGCCCGTAATGACAATCTCGTCAACTAGATGAACTAGAACGTGCGCCATGATATTGAAGAAGGATGGTGGGAACACCAGCTCGAAACTGACAAGACATTGCACCACATCACTCCTTAGCCTTGGTACGATTTCTGGATCGATCACCTTCTAAGATATTGCACTGAGGAATCACTAGTAGAAAACCACCCATTAGTCCCGGTTCGTAAGGGCCTTTAGTCCCGGTTCATGAACCGGGACTAATGGGTCGTTACTAATGCCACCACACATTAGTCCCGGTTCAAACACGAACCGGGACCAATGTGGCTCCACATGGCCCTGTGCACCGAGCCCAGACAGAGGGTCTTTGGTCACGGTTGGTGGCTCCAACCGGGACCAAAAGTCATTTTTTTAAGAAAGTGGCTGCTTTAGGGGTTTAGGGGTTTATTTTTAGGTTGTTATTATAGCTAGCTAATAGAGAGAAGTGTCCTCTCTTATCTTCGTCCTTGGTTTATCAACGTTGCTGCTATATGTTCATTGCACCCGCAGATATGACATGGCTCATGCATGCTTTGCATCATACATCATCATATATATGTATATAATAAAGTCCTACTAATCATGCATCATTATACTACTTCTACTCGTTATTAATAATAAGTCATACGATCATCATCCTCATATATAGTCATCGAACCCAACCCTACATAATTGTTCTTAGCACATGATCATCGATTACCGGTATAGGACCTAAACACCCTTAAGGTAAAATAGCATAAAACAATATAGACCCCGACTCTCCATTATGAAGAATGGCGATCATCCTGTCTCCAATTCTTGCCTTTCGCGCTTATTGCTTCCAAGAAGCTCCTTACGACTGTCCATACATTTTTTTCATTCTTTGATTGTTATGTCTCCACTTCTTTTAGAAACCCGATATGGACAGTTGAGATTCGTAGGACAACCTGGTAGTATGTTCAAAACATGAAGGCTACCACGCGTATACATCAGATGAGGCACACACTCATTCGGGATTATCTGTTGAAAAACATAGTAATAACTTCATAGTTAGCAATGATGTACTAGTTTTAGAAGTGTGCAAAAAGATGCACGGATGTTGTAATAGTAAAAAATAATCTTACCAAGGTATCTCCATGGTAGTTACCGTAGTTCAACACGTGCACTAGTGGCACGTATTTGTTGGGGAACGTTGCAGAAAATTAAAAATTTTCCTACGGCTTCACCAAGATCCATCTATGAGTTCATCTAAGCAACGAGTAATGGAAGAGAGATTGCATCTACATACCACTTGTAGATCGCGTGCGGAAGCTTGCAAGGTGATGATGGAGTCGTACTCGAACGTGATTCAGATCACCGATGCCAAGTGCTGAACGGACAGCACCTCGCGTTCAACACAACGTACGGGACGAGCGACGTCTCCTCCTTCTTGATCCAGCAAGGGGAAGGAGAGGTTGAGGAAGACAGCACCACCGGCAAAGACGACGGCGTGGTGATGGTGGTGAAGCAAGACTCGGCTGTGGCTTCACGAGCTCACGGAGGAGGAGATGTGTTGGGAGGGAGGGCTGCGCCTTGGGAGTTGTGTGTTGCAGCCCCTCCCCCTTTATATAGGCCCCGGTGGTGGCTGCACTGAGATCCAATCTCCTGTGGGGCGGCGGCCAAGGGGTGGAGTGCCCCCAAGCCGGTGGGCGCCCACCCCTAGGGTTTCAACCCTAGGCGCGGGGGGTGGGCCTAGGGGCGCACCAGCCCCTTGTGGGCTGGTTCCTTCCCTTGGCCCATGGGGCCCTCCGGATGGGTGGCCCCACCGGTGGACCCGGGACCCTTCCGTGGTCCCTGATTTTACCGAAACCCCAAACTTTCCCGATGGCGAAACACCACTTCCTATATATTATTCTTTACCTCCGGACCCTTCCGAACTCCTCGTGACGTCCGGGATCTCATCCGGACTCGAACAACATTCGTATTCACATACTAGTCTTCCTACTAACCCTAGCGCCACCGAACCTTAGTGTGTAGACCCTACGGGTTCGGAGACACGCAGACATGACCGAGACGACTCTCGGGCAATAACCAACAGCGGGATCTGGATACCCATGTTGGCTCCCACATGCTCCTCGATGATTTCATCGGTTGAACCACGATGTCGAGGATTCTATCAAACCTCGTATGCAATTCCCTTTGTCAATCGATGCGTTATTTGCCCGAGACTCGATCGTCGGTATCCCAATACCTCGTTCGGCCTCGTTATCGCAAGTCACTTTACTCATCAGTAATGCATGATCCCGTACAACACCTTGGTCACTTTGAGCTCATTATGATGATGCATTACCGAGTGGGCCCAGAGATACCTCTCCGTCATACGGAGTGACAAATCCCGATCTCGATTAGTGTCAACCCAACAGATACTTTCGGAGATACCGTAATGCACCTTTATAGTCACCCGCCACGTTGTGACGCTTGATACACCCAAGGCACTCCTACGGTAACCGGAGTTACACGATCTCATGGTCGAAGGAATAGATACTTGACATTGGCAAAGCTTCTAGCAAACGAACTATACGATCTTTTATGCTATGCTTATGATTGTCTTGTCCATCACATCATTCTCCTAATGATGTGATCCGTTATCAACGACATCCAATGTCCATAGTCAGGAAACCATGACTATCTATTGATCACAACGAGCTAGTCAACTAGAGGCTCACTAGGGACATATTGTGGTCTAAGTGTTCACACGTGTATTACGATTTCCGGATAACACAGTTATAGCATGAACAAAAGACAATTATCATGAACATTGAAATATAATAATACTTTTATTATTGCCTCTAGGGCATATTTCCAACAGTCTCCCACTTGCACTAGAGTCACTAATCTAGTTACATTGTGATGAATCGAACACCCATAGAGTTCTGGTGTTGATCATGTTTTGCACGCGAGAGAGGTTTAGTCAACGGATCTGCAACATTCAGATCCGTGTGCACTTTGCAAATCTCTATGTCTCCATCTTGAACATTTTCACGGATGGAGTTGAAACGACGCTTGATGTGCCTGGTCTTCTTGTGAAACCTGGGCTCCTTGGCAAGGGCAATAGCTCCAGTGTTGTCACAGAAGAGTTTGATCGGCCCCGACGCATTGGGTATGACTCCTAGGTCGGTGATGAACTCCTTCACCCAAATCGCTTCATGCGCTGCCTCCGAGGCTGCCATGTACTCCGCTTCACACGTAGATCCCGCCACGACGCTTCGCTTGCAAACCGCACCAGCCATCGCTCCACCATTCAACATATACACGATCCGGTTTGTGACTTAGAGTCATCCAGATCTGAGTCGGCTAGCGCCGACGTAACCCTTTACGACGAGCTCTTCGTCTCCTCCATAAACGAGAAACATGTCCTTTGTCCTTTCGTGTACTTCAGATATTCTTGACCGCTGTCCGGTGTTCCTTGCCGGGATTACTTTGGTATCTTGCAACCAAACTTACGGCCAGGTTTACATCGGTCCGTACACAGCATGGCATACATAATAGATCCTATGGCTGAAGCATAGGGATGACACTCATCTCTTCTTTATCTTTTGTCGTGGTCGGTGATCGAGCTGAGCTCAATTTCACACCTTGTAACATAGGCAAGAACCCTTCTTGGACTGATCCATTTTGAACCTCTTCAAAATCTTATCAAGGTATGTGCTTTGTGAAAGACCTATGAGGCGCCTCGATCTATCCCTATAGATCTTGATGCCTAATATATAAGCAGCTTCTCCAAGGTCCTTCATTGAAAAACACTTGTTCAAGTAGGCCTTAATGCTGTCGAAGTTTTGTATCATTTCCCATCAAGAGTATGTCATCTACATATAATAAGAGAAATGCTACTGAGCTCCCACTCACTTTCTTGTAAACGCAGCTTCTCCATAAGTCTGCAGAACCCAAACGCTTTGATCATCTCATCAAAGCGAATGTTCCAACTCCGAGATGCTTGCACCAGTCCATAAATGGATCGCTGGAGCTTGCATACTTTGTTAGCGTTCGAGGATCGACAAAACCTTCCGCTGCATCATATACAGCTCTTCCTTAAGATGTCCATTAAGAAATGCCGTTTTGACGCCCATCCGCCATATCTCATAATCATAGTATGCGCAATTGCTAACATGATTCGGACGGACTTAAGCTTCGCTACGGGAGAGAATGTCTCGTCGTAGTCAATCCCTTGAACTTGTCGATAACCCTTAGCGACAAGTCGAGCTTTATAGATGGTAACATTACCATCCGCGTCCGTCTTCTTCTTAAAAATCCATTTATTTTCTATTGCTCGCCGATCATCGGGCAAGTCTGTCAAAGTCCATACTTTGTTTTCATACATGGATTCTATCTCGGATTTCATGGCCTCAAGCCATTTGTTGGAATCTGGGCCCGCCATTGCTTCTTCATAGTTCAAGGTTCATTGTTGTCTAGCAACATGATTTCCATGACAGGTTGCCGTACCACTCAGTGCGGAACGTGTCCTTGTGGACCTTGAAGTTCAGCAAGAACTTGATCCAAGTATCTTGATCATCATCAATGATTTCCTCTTGATTGGTGTGGGCATTACAGGAACGGTTTCTGCGCCGCACCACTTTCCCGTTCGAGAGGTAGTACTTCATCGAGTTCTACTTTCCTCCCACTTACTTCTTTCGAGAGAAACTCTTTCTCTAGAAAGCATCCGTTCTTGGCAACAAAGACTTTTCCTTCGGATCTTAAGTAGAAGGTATACCCAACAGTTTCCTTAGGGTATCCTATGAATACGCATTTTTCCGACTTGGGTTCGAGCTTTTCAGGTTGAAGTTTCTTGACATAAGCATCGCATCCCCAAACTTTCGAAACGATACTTAGGTTTCTTCCCAAACCATAATTCATACGGTGTCGTCTCAACGGATTTAGACGGTGCCCTATTTAAAGTGAATGTAGCTGTCTCTAGAGCGTATCCCCAAAATGATAGCGGTAAATCGGTAAGAGACATCATAGACCGCACCATATCCAATAGAGTGCGACACGACGTTCGGACACACCGTTTATTTGAGGTGTTCCAGCGGCGTGAGTTGTGAAACGATTCCACATTTCTTTAAGTGTGAGCCAAATTCGTGACTTAAGTATTCTCCTCCACGATCCGATCAGAGGAACTTTATCTTTCGGTCACGTTGATTCTCCACCTCATTCTGAAACTCCTTGAACTTTTCAAAGGTCTCAGACTTGTGTTTCATTAAGTAGACATACCCATATCTACTCAAGTCATCGGAGAGTGAGAACATAACGATATCCTCCATGGGCCTCAACGCTCATTGGACCGCACACATCGGTATGTATGATTTCCAACAAGTTGGTTGCTCGCTCCATTGTTCGGAGAACGGAGTCTTGGTCATTTGCCTAAGAGGCATGGTTCGCATGTGTCAAACGATTCATAATCAAGAGACTCTAAAAGTCCATCAGCATGGAGCTTCTTCATGCGCTTGACACCAATGTGACCAAGGCGGCAAATGCCACAAGTATGTGGGACTATCGTTATCAACTTTACATCTTTTGGCATCCACACTATGAACATGTGTAATATTACGCCGAGATTCATTAAGAATAAACCATTTACCATCGGAGCATGACCATAAAACATATCTCTCATATAAATCGAACAACCATTATTCTCAGACTTAAATGAGTAGCCATCTCGTATCAAACGAGATCCAGATACAATGTTCATGCTCAAACTTGGCACTAAATAACAATTATTAAGGTTCAAAACTAATCCCGTAGGTAAATGTAGAGGCAGCGTCGACGGCGAGCACATCGACTGGAACCATTCCCGACGCCAAGATCGTCACCTCGTCCTTCGCCAGTCTCCGTTTATTCCGCAGCTCTGCTGTGAGTTACAAATATGAGCAACGGCACCGTATCAAATACCTGGGAGTTACTACGAGTCTCGGTAAGGTACACATCAATTACATGTATATCAAATATACCTTTGGTGTTGCCGGCCTTCTTATCCGCTAAGTATTTGGGGCAGTTCCGCTTCCAGTGCCCTTTCCCCTTGCAATAAAAGCACTCAGTCTCAGGCTTGGGTCCATTCTTTGACTTCTTCCCGGCAACTGGCTTACCGGGCGCGGCAACATCCTTGCCGTCCTTCTTGAAGTTCTTCTTCCCCTTGCCCTTCTTGAACTTAGTGGTCTTATTGACCATCAACACTTGATGTTCTTTCTTGATTTCAGCCTCTGCTGACTTCAGCATCGAGAACACTTCAGGAATGGTCTTTACCATCCCCGCATGTTGTAGTTCATCACAAAGCTCTTGTAGCTTGGTGGGAGCGATCGAGGATTCTGTCAATGACCGCCTCATCGGGAGGTTAATGTTCAACTGGGTCATACGGCGTGCAACCCGGACATCTTGAGGATGTGCTCCTTGTAACTGTTTTCCTCCATCTTACAATCAGTAGAACTTGTCGAGACATCATATCTCTCGACCGGGCATGAGCTTGGAAAACTAGTTTCAGCTCTTGAACATCTCATATGCTCCGTGATGCTTAAAACGCTTTTGGAGCCCCGGTTCTAAGCTGTAGAGCATGCCGCATTGAACGAGGGAGTAATCATCGAACGAGTCGCCAGACGTTCAAATCGTCTTTGGTCTTTGGGAGAACAGGTGGGTCACCTAACGGTGCTTCTAGGACATACTGTTTCTTGGCAGCTATGAGGATGATCCTCATGTTCCGGACCCAGTCCGTATAGTTGCTGCCATCATCTTTCATCTTGGTTTTCTCTAGGAACGCGTTGAAGTTCATGTTGACATTAGCGTTGGCCATTGATCTACAAGACATATTTGCAAAGGTTTTAGATTAAGTTCATGATAATAAAGTTCTTAATCAAAATTATGAACTCCCACTTAGATTAGACATCCCTCTAGTCATCTAAGTGTTACACGATCCGAGTCGACTAGCCCGTGTCCGATCATCATGTGAGACGGACTAGTCATCGTCGGTGAACATCTTCATGTTGATCGTATCTTCCATACGACTCGTGTTCGACCTTTCGGTCTCCGTGTTCCGAGGCCATGTCTGCACATGCTAGGCTCGTCAAGTTAACCCTAAGTGTTTTCGCTGTGTAAAACTGTCTTACACCGTTGTATGTGAGCGTAAGGATCCATCACACCGATCATCACGTGGTGCTTAGAAACGATTTAACTGTAGCAACGGTGCACAGTTAGGGAGAACACTTCTTGAAATTTTATAAGGGATCATCTTATTTACTACCGTCGTCCTAAGTAAACAAGATGCATAAACATAATAAACATCACATGCAATTATAAAGTTGTGACATGATATGGCCAATATCATCAAGCTCCATTGATCTCCATCTTGGGCTCCATGATCATCTTGTCACCGCTTGACACCATGATCTCCATCATCATGATCTCCATCATCGTGTCTTCATGAAGTTGTCACGCATAACGACTACTTCTACTTCTATGACTAACGCGTTTAGCAATGAAGTAAAGTAGTTTACATGGCGTTCTTCAATGACACGCAGGTCATACAAAAAATAAAGACAACTCCTATGGCTCCTGCCGTTGTCATACTCATCGACATGCAAGTCGTGAATCCTATTACAAGAACATGATCTCATACATCACAATTCAACATTCATCACAACTTCGGCCATATCACATCACATGATCAATCGCTGCAAAAACAAGTTAGGCGTCCTCTAGTTGTTGTTGCATCTTTTACGTGGCTGCGATTGGGTTCTAGCAAGAACGTTTTCTTACCTACGAATCACCACAACGTGATTTTGTCAACTTCTATTTACCCTTCATAAGGGCCCTGTTCATCGATTCCGCTCCAACTAAAGTGGGAGAGCAGACACCCGCCAGCCACCTTATGCAACTAGTGCATGTCGATCGGTGGAACCGGTCTCACGAAGCGCACGTGTAAGGTTGGTCCGGCCGCTTCATCCCACAATACCGTTGAGCAAGAAAAGACTAGTAGGGGCAAGTAAGATGACAAGATCAACGCCCACAACAAATTTGTGTTCTACTCGTGCAATAGAGAACTACGCATAGACCTAGCTCATGATGCCACTGTTGGGGAACGTTGCAGAAAATTAAAATTTTTCCTACGGCTTCACCAAGATCCATCTATGAGTTCATCTAAGCAACGAGTAATGGAAGAGAGATTGCATCTACATACCACTTGTAGATCGCGTGCGGAAGCTTGCAAGGTGATGATGGAGTCGTACTCGAACGTGATTCAGATCACCGATGCCAAGTGCTGAACGGACAGCACCTCCGCGTTCAACACACGTACGGGACGAGCGACGTCTCCTCCTTCTTGATCCAGCAAGGGGGAAGGAGAGGTTGAGGAAGACAGCACCACCGGCAGCACGACGGCGTGGTGATGGTGGTGAAGCAGTACTCGGCAGGCTTCACGAGCTCACGGAGGAGGAGATGTGTTGGGAGGGAGGGCTGCGCCTTGGGAGTTGTGTGTTGCAGCCCCTCCCCCTTATATAGGCCCCCAGGTGGCGGCCCGGAGATCCAATCTCCGGGCGGCGGCCAAGGGGTGGAGTGCCCCCAAGCGGTGGGCGCCACCCCTAGGGTTTCAACCCTAGGCGCGGGGTGGGCCTGGGGCGCACCAGCCCCTTGTGGGCTGGTTCCTTCCCCTTGGCCCATGGGGCCCTCCGGATGGGTGGCCCCACCGGTGGACCAGGACCCTTCCGGTGGTCCGGTGATTTTACCGAAACCCCAAACTTTCCCGATGGCGAAACACCACTTCCTATATATTATTCTTTACCTCCGGACCCTTCCGAACTCCTCGTGACGTCCGGGATCTCATCCGGACTCGAACAACATTCGTATTCACATACTAGTCTTCCTACTAACCCTAGCGCCACCGAACCTTAAGTGTGTAGACCCTACGGGTTCGGGAGACACGCAGACATGACCGAGACGACTCTCGGGCAATAACCAACAGCGGATCTGGATACCCATGTTGGCTCCCACATGCTCCTCGATGATTTCATCGGTTGAACCACGATGTCGAGGATTCTATCAAACCACAGATGCAATTCCTTTGTCAATCGGTGCGTTACTTGCCCGAGACTCGATCGTCGGTATCCCAATACCTCGTTCAGTCTCGTTACCGCAAGTCACTTTACTGCATCCGTAATGCATGATCCCGTACAACACCTTGGTCACTTTGAGCTCATTATGATGATGCATTACCGAGTGGGCCCAGAGATACCTCTCCGTCATACGGAGGACAAATCCCATCTCGATTAGTGTCAACCCAATGATACTTTCGGAGATACCGTAATGCACCTTTATAGTCACCCGATTCGTTGTGACGTTTGATACACCCAAGGCACTCCTACGGTAACCGGAGTTACACGATCTCATGGTCGAAGGAATAGATACTTGACATTGGCAAAGCTTCTAGCAAACGAACTATACGATCTTTTATGCTATGCTTATGATTGGGTCTTGTCCATCACATCATTCTCCTAATGATGTGATCCCGTTATCAACGACATCCAATGTCCATAGTCAGGAAACCATGACTATCTATTGATCACAACGAGCTAGTCAACTAGAGGCTCACTAGGGACATATTGTGGTCTAAGTGTTCACACGTGTATTACGATTTCCGGATAACACAGTTATAGCATGAACAAAAGACAATTATCATGAACATTGAAATATAATAATACTTTTATTATTGCCTCTAGGGCATATTTCCAACAGTATTGACCATAATGTTGAGGAGTTTGATTGTAGATATTGTAATTCTCAAGATCTCTACAAAATCCGACCAGATGTCGTTTCTCCTGATAAGTTAATTCGCAGCCTTCGGTATAGTACGTTCTGTCTACCATCTTCCGCACATTCTTTGAAGAATGAAAATAAGCTGTCAATGGAGATAAGTTGTCAACTATATATTTTGAAATAAACAATATAAATTACTTAATAACTATGTTTAGCTCACATGAGGGAAGAACTGGAGGTGTATGCACAAAGACCCAAATCATAGGTGTCTTTTGCTCGATTGTAGGATCACCAAGATCCATGGTGATAATCATACCCTCATCAAGACCATACATCTTGCAAAATGCATCCCAATTTTTGCAACCAAAATGGGTTACACTCTGAGCATTGTACAGCTTTACTTGAAAATCCACATCATGTTCGTACTTAGGACAATTTTTTGGTTTCAAATTTTCATGGTCTTCAAAATCCATCCTCTTCAAGACATAGCGTCTTGCAAAGCATGGGATAAGCTAGTCGAATTGAAAAAGATGAAAATACACGTTAAAATAGTTGAAGTCGTGCTTAATTACGAAAAAACTATTGTCGTCGCTATGCATCCGTATGAACATCGCAAGTCTCCTCGAGCTTAATGCTAAAGCGCCGATCTTCCTCCAGCTCAATGAATCATCGCACATACCTCGGTCATCGTGGCACCGATCGCACTCCCGAGGCGATTTTCGTCGCCGATGAGGACGACATTTCGCCTACGTTCATAATTCAAATATTAAACTAGATCATTATTATAAATCACGGGTTGACTATCGATGATCGATGTACGTCGGGTTGAATATTATACCAAATTGTCTAGCACACGGAATGAAGGAGAACTTATCCAATATGAGCATTCAATAAGCAAAACCAAATCACAAAATAAAGTATAGTATTCAAATTAGCATGCATTCAATAATTATAAGCAAAAGTACATCATCTCTTGGTGTCCGTACATCATCGAATATTATCACTAATAAAACTAGAACTGTAGCGCCCGACGGTATCGTGGGCGGTGGACACCCAAAGATAAGGAACCATCACGGGATCATAGCTCCAAGTGAGATCCTCAAGAACATGCCGGTATTGTCGAACCTCCTCCAATGCAACCATGTAGCGACGGACGTGCTCGTCCTCCTCGCCGACACGATGACGATACCACCTCCGCGGTGTCCGGATGCCTCACCACCGCCATCGCCCACGCGATCGCCACCAAACAAGGATCGGGTCAACAACGGGCTGCCTCCTCACCAACCTACGCCCCCGAAAGGTAGCACCTCCCAATACCAACCGGCGGAGCCCAGTCCCGAACATGACCACGATCAAGCAGGCCTCCATCGCCGACTCGACGACGACGAGGATGCGGGATAGGCATCGCCGACGTCGACGCGGGAACTACTTCTATATATAGTTAAATAAAAGTAGTCTTATTAATTAAATCTATCTAGCTCAACTACTAAACACTTACTATAAATAAATAAGTAGTACTTACTAAAAACAAACTACTTCATATATAAACTACTTCTTCTTCTTTTTTTAATTTTTCTAAATTACTACACATCTAATCCTACATAAAGATCTAAATTACTACACATCTAATATAATTTAACAAATTTTACAGAAAAAAAGATCTAAATTACACAATATGAACAAATTTTACAGAAAAAAATCTAACATAAAAAAACTAACATAAAAAATCTTTTTACAGAAAAAAATCTAACATAAAAAAACTAACATAAAAAATCTTACATAATATGAACAAATTTTACAGAAAAAAAATCTAACATAAAAAAATCTAACATAAAAATCTTTTTACAGAAAAAAACTAACATAATATAATACATATCTAAATTACTACACATCTAATCCTACATAAAGATCTAAATTACACAATATGAACAAATTTTACAGAAAAAATCTAACATAAAAAACTAACATAAAAATCTTTTTACATAAAAAACTAACATAATTTTACAGAAAAAATCTAACATAAAAATCTTTTTACAGAAAAAAATCTAACATAATTTGAACAAATTAATTACACAATCTACATTAACTACATACCTAAATTACACAATCTAATCTAACAAAAAATCTATGAACTACAAAAAATCTAAAAACAAATCTAACAAAATTAAAAAGGAGGCGACCTGGCGACGGCGACGGCGAGGTCTTGGTGGCGGCGACGGCGCCGAGCGAGCCTGTGAAGGCGGCTGCGCTGTGTTGGCGGGCGGGTGGCGACGGCATGGGCGGCTGGGCGGACGGGCGGCGACGGCGTGGGCGGGCGGGCGGGCGGGGCGGGCGGCGGCGGGCGGGCGGGCGGCGGCGACGGCGTCGGGCGGGCGGGCGGGCGGCGACGGCATCGGGGCGGCGCGGCGTCGGGGAGGAGTATAGAGGCCGAGAGATCGAAATAGATGCCAAGTGCTCTATATATAACAAGATTGGTCCGGTTCGTGGCACAAACGGGACCAATGCTTTAGTTCGGTTGGAGCCACCAACCGACCAAAGGCCTCTTTCAAGAGCCCAAAGGGCGGAACGAAGACCTTTGGTCCGGTTGGTGGCTCCAACCGGACAAAGAGCGGGATTGGTCCGGTTGGAGCCACGAACAGGACCAATGATTGGTATGGTCGGTTGGAGCCACCAACCGGGACCAATGGACCCAATCTAACTACTTTTTGTCTCTACTGCTGTTTTTTGTTGATTCTTCCAAAGCTTTCGTTTTAGTCCCACCTCGCCAAGCGAGAGGCACTCTGATTGTTTATAAGCCCCGAGTGCGAGATACAATGACGAAGAGGCTCAATGCTTCAAGACGTTGGTTGGCTTCAACCCTTGCGGGATATGGTAGACCGCATGAGCTATGTGCGGTGCGGTTGACACTATCCCGAAATGGTTGAAACAGATTAACGAGCATTGCGTCTCTTTTTATTTTTAATGACTTATTATAACTCGTAAAAAATAATATAGCAGAAAAAGAAAAAACTATATAAAAACTACTCAGAAATGAATAGAAGCAAAAAATAGTTGTGATTAACTATACTAAAATGGAGCATATATGCTTATTTTTAATGGCTTATTACAACACAGAAATAAAAAGAAAAAATAATATAGCAGAAAAAGAAAAAAACTATATAAAAACTACTCGAAATGAATAGAAGCAAAAAATAGTTGTGATTAACTATACTAAAAAGGAGCATATATGCTTATTTTTAATGGCTTATTACAACACAAAAATAAAAAGAAAAAATAATATAGCAGAAAAAGAAAAAAACTATATAAAAACTACTCAAAAATGAATAGAAGCAAAAAATAGTTGTGATTAACTATACTAAAAAGGAGCATATATGCTTATTTTTAATGGCTTATTACAACTCAGAAATAAAATGAAAAAAATTTAATATAGCAGAAAAGAAAAAACTACTCGAAATGAGATGCAGATCGCTTATAGAGGAAATTCAACTTAAATTCATAACTAATTTCAAGAGAAATCCGTATGAATTTATGCTAAATTACCTATATAAGCGCATCTATTTTCATTATCGGAGGAGCTCAATAAAGTAGAGAGGAGGGCTCATAAACCAGTCCCGTTCCCCTTGATTGGCGAGGTGGGACTAAACTCAGTATAACGGCACCAACCATTTAGTCCCGGTTGATGGCTCGAACCGGGACTAATGAGCCCATTGGTCCGGTTCAAGCCACCAACCGGGACCAATGGGTTTGGGCCAGAGCGAGACCATTGGTCCCGGTTCGTCCCACAAATCGGGACCAATAGGTCCAAATGAACCGGGACCAATGGCCCACGTGGCCCGGCCGGCCCGGGGCTCACGAACGGGTCCGATGCCCCATTGGTCCCGGTTCGATTGAACCGGGACTAATGGGCTGGACCGGCCTCGACCATTGCCCCCTTTTCTACTAGTGAATGCACATAGCTTCACAATGGCTAATCGGACGTTTTCTGGTAGAAGCCCCCTCAATGCAACCGGAAGCGATTGCGTCATAATCACGTGGCGATCATGAGACTTTAGGTTCGAAACTTTTTCTCGCCATATTTATTATTCCTTTTATATTCGACGAGAAGCCGTCGGGACCTTCATACTAAGCAGGCATTCAAAGAAGATTTCCTTCTCTTATTTGGTAAGAGCATAGTGGCGGGACCTTCATAACGCTTTGGAGGCATGCCGTCTTTTTTCGTGCAAACGTTGCAGGTCCTCCGTGCCTCGTTGTATCTTTTGTCTTCCCATACACGCCCAAGAAGTCTAGCAGGTTCACGCAAAGGTTCTTCGTCACGTGCATCACGTCGATCAAGAGCGGACCTCTAGGTCTTTCCAAAGAGGGTAGGTCCCAAAATATAGATTTCTTCTTCTACATGGGTGCGTGTCCCTCGGCGTCACTCGGAACAGCTAGTCCGCCGGGACCCTTTCCAAAGATTACGTGTAAATCATTGACCATAGCAAATACGTGATCACCGCTACGCATGGCGGGCTTCTTCCGTGATATGCCTCGCCTTTGAAATGCTTGCCTTTCTTTCGACATTGATGGTTGGTCGGAAGAAATCGACGATGGCCTGTGTACACATTCTTCCCGCAGCTTGCGGTATATACTATCGGTGTCAAGTAAGCAGTGCGTGCATGTGTGGTATCCCTTGTTTGTCCGTCACCGAAGGTTACCTTGAGCGGGCCAATCGTTGATGGTCACGAACAACAACGCCTTTAGGTTAAATTCCTCTTGTTTGTGCTCATCCCACGACGCATAACCGTTTCCATTCCACAGCTGTAAAAGTTCTTCAACTAATGGCCTTAAGTACACATCAATGTCATTGCCTGGTTGCTTAGGGCCTTGGATGAGAACTGGGGCATCATAATGAACTTCCGCTTCATGCACATCCAAGGAGGAAGGTTATACATACATAGAGTCACGGGCCAGGTACTGTGATTGCTGCTCTGCTCTCCCAAAGGATTAATGCCATCCGCGCTTAAAGCAAACTATACGTTCCTTGGCTCACTTGCAAACTCATCCTAGTACTTTCTCTCGATTTTTCTCCACTGCGACCCGTCAGCGGGTGCTCTCAACTTCCCGTCTTTCTTACGGTCCTCACTGTGCCATCGCATCAACTTGGCATGCTCTCCGTTTCGAACAGACGTTTCAACCGTGGTATTATAGGAGCATACCACATCACCTTCGCAGAACCCTCTTCCGGGGGCTCGCCGTCAACATCACCGTGGTCATCTCGTCGATCTTATACCATAATGCACCGCATACCGGGCATGCGTTCAGATCCTTGTACGCACCGCTGTAGAGGATGCACGATCATTAGGGCATGCATGTATCTTTCGCACCTCCAATCCTAGAGGGCATACGACCTTCTTTGCTGCGTATGTCTTTGTCGGGCAATTCGTTATCCTTTGGAAGCTTCTTCTTCAATATTTTAAGTAGCTTCTCAAATCCTTTGTCGCACAACATTCTCGCCTTCCACTGCAGCAATTCCGAGACGGTACCGAGCTTTGTGTTGCCATCTTCGCAATTGGGGTACAACCCTTTTTGTGGTCCTCTAGCATGCGATCGAACTTCAGCTTCTCCTTTTGACTTTCGCATTGCGTCCTTGCATCGACAATGACCGGCGGAGATCATCATCATCGGGCACATCGTCTGGTTCCTCTTGATCTTCAGCAACCGCCCGTTGCAGCATCATCGTGCACATCGTCTGGTTCCTCTTGATCTTCGGAGCATCACCGTATTCAGGGGCACATAGTTCTCATCGTACTCTTCTTCTTCGCCGTCTTCCATCATAACCCCTATTTCTCCGTGCCTCGTCCAAACATTATAGTGTGGCATGAAACCCTTGTAAAGCAGGTGGGTGTGGAGGATTTTCGGTCGAGTAAGACTTCAGATTCCACATATAGGGCATGGACAACACATAAAACCATTCTGCTTGTTTGCCTCAGCCACTTCGAGAAAATTATGCACGCCCTTAATGTACTCGGAGGTGTGTCTTGAACCGCATATCCATTGCGGTTCATCGTGTGCATTATATATAATTAATGTGTCAAAATCATTACGAACATCATGAATTAGATAATTAAGTGACCAAATTAATAGAAGTTCATCATCACATTAAAACCAAAGTACATACATAGTTCTCATCTAACAACATAAAGCTCGCAGAGCATCTAAATTAATTAAACCATACACTGAAACTATGTAAAACATTTCAATGCGAAGACAAATGCGATCATAATCGCAACCAATGTAACAACCGATCCAACGGCATAATGATACCAAGCCTCGGTATGAATGGCATATTTTTAATCTTTCTAATCTTCAAGCGCATTGCATCCATCTTGATCTTGTGATCATCGACGACATCCGCAACATGCAACTCCAATATCATCTTCTCCTCCTCAATTTTTCTAATTTTTCCTTTAACAAATTGTTTTCTTCTTCAACTAAATTTAACCTCTCGACAATAGGGTCGGTTGAAATTTCGGTTCAACAACCTCCTAGATGAATAAAATCTATGTCACGTTGGTCGGCATAATTGTCATAAACAATAAATGAACCAATAGTTATGAAAAGATAATATATACCACATCCGAATCATAGACAGGACGAGGGCCGACGGGGGCGGATACCAAAACCATCACACTATATAAGATGCAATAATAAAAGTAAGAAAATTATACAAGTATATATCTATCTAAACATACAAATAAGAATATTTTTCCTTTCAGAAAGAAGATAAGAACAAGAGGCTCACCACGGTGGTGCCGGCGATGAGATCGGTGCGGGTGATCAGCGACGTTGAAGACGGGACGGGGTGTGACGGACCGCTAAACCTAGACAAATATGGGGGAAAATGGAGCTTGGTGGTCGAGCTTGGAGAGGAGAAACCTTAAGTAGTGTGGCCCGGGCATTCCATCGAACACCTTGTGTGCATAGGAGGTGAGCTAGAGCACCACCAAGCCCTCTCCCCTCGGCCGAAAAAACAGAGCAAAGGTGCTCTGCTCTTGCTTGAGGTGGGTATATATAGGCACCACCATTGGTCCGGTTGGTGGCACCAACCGGTCTAAGGTTTGCCTTTGGTCCCTGTTCAAGCCACCAAGGGACCAATTGTTGTGGGCAGTGCGGCCCATTGGTCCCGTTCGTCCCACCTACGGGACCAATAGGTCCGAACGAACGGGACCAATGGCCCACGTGGCCCGGCCGGCCCCCGGGGCTCACGAACCGGGTCCGATGCCCCCATTGGTCCCGGTTCTGGATTGAACCGGGACTAATGGGCTGGACCGGCCTGGACCATTGCCCCCTTTTCTACTAGTGATTGTAGTCTGTTATGGCTGGCTGCAGCTCCGGCGTGGCCGGGTCCGGCGATGTAGGCAGAGCTCCGATGCATGCGGATCCGCACGGATCTGGTCGAGGGTGGCCAGATCGGCTGATTCCCATGATGGCGGCATCCCTGGGAAGCCTCCGGCGTGGCGACAGGTTGACCATGGCAACAGGGAGAGAGAAGAGAGAGATGACCGAGAGGAAGAAGAGAAAGGGCAGAAAGGAGAAGACGCACGTGGGCGGGCCCTTCATCCTACGTGTCGTTAGGTGGGTCGCTGGGCGCGTTTGCGCGTGACGCGACCGGCCGAAGCTTCGGCCGGTGCGCCGTTGGCAAACCATTCCCATATTGGATCAGACGCTCCATATCGATATGTTACAATTCTATAAGTGAGATCAAGGCCCAGCGGAGCTCCTTCCGAGATCGTTAGTTTATCCACAAGGGTGCAGTTTCTATTAAAAAAAGAACAAGTTACAAGCGGAGAGTGGCGGGAATTAAGTCGCCGTCACGGTCTCCGCCGTACCAGACAACTCTTGGACGGCCAAGTCTACCATACAGTGGATACACAACACACTTACCCAGCCAATATATCTATATATATGGCATGGCTGCTACTTGCTCTTGCTTAATTTATCGTGGCCATCGAGCATCTCCTGCAGCACACCGTCGTCCAGGCACTCCAACTCAATCATCTTTGGCGTCGCCGCCGCCGACGAAGAAGGACCAGCACTGCCACCGCCACGCGACGCCTCCGTCTCGTAGGCGTGCGCCTGATCGGGGAAGTTGAGGATGGCGTTCCTGCCGCGCATGGAGTAGGCGGAGCGGTCATATGCCACCGCCGCCTCCTCGGCGGTGTCGAAGGTGCCCAGCCACACGCGGACGCCGTGCCGGCTCGAGTCACGGATCTCCGCCGCGAACTTGCCCCAGGGCCGGCGCCGCACGCCGCGGTACTTGGTCTGGCTGCCCGAGCCTTCTCCGCCTTCCGCCATGACCACTCACTTACTCACCAGATCGCACAACTTGCTTAACTATGTGTATATGTATTCATATGCTGCATGTACATACATAGATATGTATGTACTTATATGCTTCTGGCCGGGGGTCTTGCCCTGTTCTTCAAACAGAAATTATATTCTTCCGTGCATACAAGTTGCTTTCTACAATTAATAGTACTTTCGTCTGCAGGGACATTGACCAAAGAAATGCCATTCTCATCTCCACTTCCACTGTAACGTATAAACTAACAACTATAGCAACAGATTTGCAAACATATTCCAAACTGTAATTACCTCTTAAGATTGCTGCATACTAAACTATTCAAACTCCTGCCCGACCGGTACTGGTGATGTCGCCACCCAGCACTTTAATAAGCAAATCAAGTTTCCTAATCTATCACTACCTAGCTTAATTTGCTCTCTTTTGTTGCTAATGAGCGAAACCGAATCCCCAGCAAATAAAAATGAACAAAGTAGAATCTGATCATAGTTAGCAAATCGATAAGCGGCCGGGCTAATTGAGCTTTCTACTAGTCAATCGCAGGTCGATGGATTTCTTAATCCATCACTACCTTGGATTTGCTGATGAGCAAGACAGAATATGATCTTAGCAAACCGGTTGCTCCATAAAAGATACATTTATATGCACGAATATGGACAGTTAATAATAAATCAAATCCTCTATAGTCCTGAACCGACCATCTACCATACACATACATCAATTTTTTTATTACAACCTAATTTTATTATCACAATTTGTTTCCCACGTTGAAAGTTAAAAGAGATACCAAACCGCCCTTCAAACATGCTAATTAGATATAAGTATATCATTAGGTCTATGTCTGGGCTGTTGAGAAACTTAGACTTGTGGTGGAACCATTAAAGGTGAGTGCCCCACCATATTTCTATGGACTAAGAGCATCTTACACAAGGGTCCCATTCAATTCCCTTAAACCATTTTTTGGGCACGGGAGACAAGAAAATACTCTCCCGCTCTGCCTCTACCCAGTTCCTTATTATAGGGAGGCATCTAGAAGACCCCAATAGCCAATCTAAGAGGGCCACGTGCCAAGCCCCAACAATCGGTATGGGAGGCGGGAAGAAATTTCATTTCAACCCCTCACTCCCGCCCTCATCCAACCATGCCGTCATCTCTCCCTCTAACTGCCGAATCCACCATCTCCCTAACCGCTTCGCCATATCACCACCTCTTTAGCCACCAATTTAAGAAGAGATTTTACAGTACATCTAATTAATATGAGTCGTCCATTCTCGATCATTCAATGGACTAGATCCATCAATACTACCGAACAAAATCAGTTGTATTTTCTATCTAAAGGGTAAAATCTAAAGACAATCAAAACAAATACTAAAACTCTACGGGCAAAATTGAAGGTGTGGTTTCTTCTCGATGCAGTCCATCCATTCCGGGACTGTTCGCGGAAGCCCGATTCTCGATTACTTTCCAGCAGAGATGCAAGAAAGAGACGATTGTACCTCGCCCCAATCGCCGGTCGCAGGTCGGTGTCTTTTGCCAAGGAAGACACCACGTACGAATGCATTAGTACGATGTGATGAGCAGGCAATGGATCTTGGCGATCACGTGTGGTATATGTATACAAGTCGACGGCTGCACACATGCATACAATGCAATCGAAGCTCACTAAAACAAAGGATGGACGAACGAACGATGGCAGCACAGCATGACCGTGGCCGGATGAGTGAGCACACAAGGAGTACATGATGGACTGTTCTATAGTATAGACAGATGCCGCGATGACCGCGACGGCAATCACAGCGAGTGGGTCTATAAATTACAAACCAAAAATTGACAAAATTACCCATCTAATCAACGGCTAAGATTATTTAATACCATTGGGTCTTAGAGGGAGTATGATGCACTGTAAAAGGTCTCTTTAGCAAGAGTACAAATTGGCAATCTATTGCCCCTTCCAAAAAGAGGCATAGTGCGATAAATTCTGCGACGATGTCCAAGGGAGGTGGGGAGGTGGGGGGATCATGAGAAGAGGGTTCAACACATGGAGAATGATGGTAGTAGTAGCCCAACTAGCTACGGTTATTTGTTAATTGGTTTGTTTGACCAAGCAAAACCAACTAGCTAGGGTTTCTCCTAATGACCAAACAAGAGATGAATGGTTTATTTGATTTTTTATGAAGGGATGATTTATTTGCTGCCCATGCTTGTCCTTTTCCCTCTTTTTTGTTCTTAAAGCATAAGTGGAAGGGCATGAGGAGAATATGTGACTAGAGTTATGCATCCATGAAATTTAGGAGGTTAGCGCACGACAGTAATTGATGGTGCTAGAATGTGGCAAATAATTCTGTTTGAATTTGCCGCCGTGAAAGCTTGCTGACTGAGTGGAAAGCTTGTCGGCCAAATGGAAACTATAAGGCCAATCTGACCAGAGCTGAAGATTGGCCGAAAAGATTATCTAGATGGACTCGGGTGAAAAAGTGTTCTACAAGGAAGTTGTGTGTATCGTCGAGATAGTATACGGTCTGCAAGGTTGCTACAATACTTGGACAGCTAAGAAATCTGCATAACTGAGTCCGACTGGAAGTTAAAGATGGCCCCTAGGGTATTGAAGATGTCCTTATTTGGAAAGTTGATCAATACGAGAGTTGTTTGCCTCGGTGAGGCGCACAAATTTGCTATTTTGATCATCTCAGTCAGAGGTCATATGCAAATTCTACGGCCTGCATAAGGAGCAAGACAGAAGTTTGTGTCATATTCAGGCTAAATCCAAGTTAGACTGGAGCTAGGACTCTAGGATGTGAATTAATGTTCTTTTCTTGTAAGGAAATTCTAGGTGAATTCTTTTATTCTTTAGTTCTACGGGAAGTCCAGTCGCTTCTTATATATGTTGGGGGTGACATCAATTGAAACAACACACAATCGAACAAATCAAGAAACTACTTTTTCATCTATGTTTTATCTCATCATTGTTTTTCTCTCTCGTTCTTCATGAGAGCTGTGAATACCGAGGCTCTAAGGACGAGCAAATCGACCTAGGGCAGCCCATAGCTGCCGCACTCCCTAACGGGGTCCTTCCCGGGCGTGTGGGGTTTTGGGTCTGCAAAAGCACCCGCCGATTGTCTTGTGTATCGCGCTGTCGGTGAGTCGGCCAGGTCTCCTACGACGTGAACTGCGGTGCATCACCCCCGGCGTCGAGGATACACAGAAGTGTCCATGTGTCAACAACATCCTCATAGGCTGCAGGAGCCTGGAGAAGGTAGAAGTGAGGAACTGCTCATTTGGGAATAAAGCGTTGCTGGAAAACCATAGCATGTTGGAGAAATTTGGATCCCTCTCTATGGCCAAATGCTCATCGACCCTTGGCTGATGTCCACGACTTGCATGAAGAAGCCTCGGCTTACTTTGGAGATATGGAGCTATCCTAGAGAAACACGCCCCTTGGAGATACTTCCGGATGGAAGCCATGTAGTGAAATTGTTACCTACTGGACAATCGCCTCGCCAGTCAATGGTAGTTGTTGTCCGGCCTAAAAATCAGTAACGCAATTTCTAATGAGGTATGTTTGTGGGGTTGAGATCCTCTACAGTATCGTATGGTGCTGTAGTGTGGATGACATGTGGGGCCAGGTCCCACATGGCAGTGACTGTACAGCACCATGCAGTACTGCAGAGGATCCTAACCCATTTTTGTGATACGTGTTCAACTCAACAGTTATGAACAAATAAACTATAGCCTTGTCGGTCATGAAGAAACTCCAAACTTGTTGTTACTGAGTCCGAGTGTAAAAAAGACTTGATGAAAATATGTGCTTACTGGGTGTGTCTAGGGCACATCTAAATGTGCCCTAATTATTACACATCTAAATGACTCGCACAAGCATAAAAAAGAAAGGGATAAGTATATTTTTCGTCCTCGAACTCTTCCGAGAGTTTAGAAATCGTCCCTCAACTCTAAACTGGAGAGTTTTCGTCCCTCAACATCAAAACCGGATAGTTTTCGTCCCTCGTTCCACTTCAGGCGATTTTAGTCCGGGATGAACAGTACATCGGTGAACAGTAAAATCGAAAAACAATAGCAAAAAAGAAAATAAAAAAAATCTGAAATTTTACAGCATCGAAGAAGGTACTCTGGTGCGCAAGACCCGTGGAAAATTTCCTGATGTTTTGACATTCGAGCAGCTCGTGGCAAACAAAAAACTGTAAATATGTGCGGTGGTGAACAGTTGAAAGTGCGTTATATCGACTAGAGGGGGGGTGAATAGGCGATTTTTATGAATTCTTCACTGAGGAATTTGCTGGTGAGGATATTCCTTAGCGAAGAACTACTTGCAGCGGAATAAGTACTCAGAAGTAAACAGGATACAAACATAGTCATCATGATGAAATGAAGACTAGCACAGAGTACAGAAAGCGTAAACACATGATAACAAGATGAAGACGGACAGACTGAAGAAATTGAACTGAGCAATTTGTGAAAGTCATCAGTCAAAGTCTTCAAGCACATATATGAACAACATACAACACAGTAATGAGGAAATGAAAGAGTTGAGGAAATAGAACCAGTTAGTTGGTGAAGACAATGATTTGGTAAACCAGTTCCAACTGCTGTCTCGGTTATGCGTCTGGTTGGAGCGGTGAGTATTTAAACTCGAGGACACACAGTCCCGGACACCCGATCTCGAGCCGCAACTCAGGACACCCAGTCCTCACCGTATTCTCCTTGAACTAAGACCACGCAGGCCTCGTCCAATCACTCGTGGTAAGTCTTCAGGTGACTTCCAAACCTTCACAGACTTGGTAAGTCGGCGATCCACAATTCCTCTTGGATGCTCTAGACCTTGACGCCTAACCGTCTGGAAGAAGCACAGTCTTCAAAGGTAACAAGCATCAGATCCACGCAGGATCAATTTCTTCAGTGATGCTCCATCACTTTGGGTTTGTGGGGGTTTGGTTTTGGATTTTCCTCACTTAATGATTTTCGCTCAAAGTCCTCGAAGGATGGGTTGCTCTCAAATGACAAGTGTCAAGTTCTCTCGGAGCAGCCAACCAACTAGTGGTTGTAGGGGGCGGCTATTTATAGCCTAGGGAGCAGCCCGACATGATAAGACATAAATGCCCTTCAATGATATGACCGTTAGGTGGATAAGATATTTTGGACAGCGCGCCAAGAAGACAAAGAACGGTCGGAAATTTGACTCTCAAATTCCTCGGGGCTATCATGTTCCTCACTGTAGGCAATTAGACCGGCAAATTCCTAACTCCTCGGTTAGAGCAAAGTCCTCATGACTGAAGCACTGCGTCTCATCCTTTCAAGAAATTGACCGAACTGTATGAGATTTCCAATGGCTTCACTCGAAGGGATTGGTAGGTGTAGGATTTTGAGTTGAGCATCACATGGAAATTTTTTCTTAGTATTTCCTCGACCCCCTTTAACTGTACGGTGTTTCCTATGACTCAAGAAAGAGAAAATGAAACTATGAAAACAAAAGTCTTCACGCTTCATGTTCCTCAAGTGAATACCAAGTCTTCAAGGTCACACCAATTTCTTCACTTTCAAAGTCTTCAGAAAGTCTTCAGAATATCAAAGTCTTCAATCGAAGAACTTCATTTTTAGGGGTCGACTTTCTCTGTAAATATCAAACTCCTCATAGACTTATAGACCTGTGTACACCCACAAACGCATCAGTCACTTAACCTATAAGTCTTCAGTCCACCAAAATCACTAAGGGGCACTAGATGCACTTACAATCTCCCTTTTTTGGTGATTGATGACAACATAGGTTAAGTTTTCAACGGGGATAAACATATGAAGTGTAAATACTGATATTGAGGAATTTGATTGCAAGATATAGAAGAACTCCCCCTGAATATGTGCATAGTGATGAATTTGCTTTTGAGGCAATGCACATTTGAAGAATTGAATCATGGAGATCTCCCCCTATATCTTGTAATTCATACACGCATTTGATATATAATATGAAGAATTTGAAATGCATGATGAAATATGGTGCCTGATGAGATTCAGCATGTGTGCAATAATATTAACGAGGAATAAGCATGCAGAATAACACATCAAAAGTATCAGAGCACAGTGCATCAAAGTCAGAGCACCATGCACCGTCCAAAAGTATCAGGGCACCATCGGATTTAAGATTACAACTCGATCCAATAAAAGTTTCGGAAGAACGAGAGTTGTAACTTAACAAAACGCCCATAATATAAACCCGCTTGAAGACTAACTCAGATTTCTCGCCCTTTGTCATCAAATGACCAAAAGGATCGAAACCGAGGACTAACGCCTCAAGAATTTCAAGTCGATGGAGGGCGCCGGCGTTATCGGGTTGTTTGTTGAAGTAGGGCCTGCCGCAGTGTCGTCCAAATCTTCATGCTCATCAGTTTCACGCGATGAAGAATAAGAACTGGCCACTAGATCAGGAACTTTGACTCTCTTGAATTTCTTCGGAGGTGGTGCAGACTAGTCAAATGCTTCCTGGAGACCCATAGTCTTCAGTTCTTCCGCGGAATATACATGAGTGAGAACAGCCCAGGTGCGGTTGAGGGTTTCATGAAGGTGATACTGATTTTTCTTCACTACATTATGGGTTGAGGTCATGTTGTGAAGAATTGCAGCAAACTGACACTTCACCCATTTGTGATTGCGATCAACCTTCTGATGAAGACTGAGGAGTAACTCACGGTCAGTCATCACCCTGGGTGTTGTTGCTTGAGGCTTTTGCTTGGCTGATGTATTTACGGAAGTGTCATGTGTTGCAGAATCGTCATTGGTGGAGTAAGATGTAGCCAGACGGAATTGACCATCCAATGGACGAGTGCCTTCATCGATCGCAGCAGCTGCCTTGCCCTTATCATCAGATGATGAAACTGGTCGCTTGAGGACTTCAATGGGCGGTAAGTAGCTACCATGGTTCAGTGTGTCAGCCTTGTAATTCAGTGAAGATCTTGCCCTTATGAATCTCATAATCCAAGGCGCATAGGGCTTCAGCTCAAAAGGTGACATAGCAACATTAGCCAGAGTCCTCATGAAGAAATCATGGAAGTTGACGGGAACGCCGTGAATGATGTTGAAAAGCATGTTCTTCATGATGCCAACGACATCTTCATCATTTGAGTCGTGGCCTTTGATAGGACTCATTGTCTTCGTCAGTATGCGATAGACAGTTCGAGGCACATAAAGCAATTCCTTGACGAGGAATTTGGTTCGTGGGGCCTGTCCTGGCTTCAAAGGCTTCATGAGCACTTGCATATAATGATTTGTCAGTTCGCGGTCATTGTAGATGCAACGTGCACTGTCATGGGGAGGATCAAGAGGAAGGACACGAAGCAATTCAGTTGTTGGTGCCTTATAGTGAGTGTTTTCTGTCATCCAATCCAACACCCATGAATTGACATCTTCAGCATCTCCGGTGATATGCAAAGTGGCATAGAACTGAAGAATGAGTTCTTCATTCCAATCACAGATATCGATGTAGAAGTTCAAGAGTCTGCATCGTGAATAACTCGGAGGACTGGCTCGAAGCACGGCAGAGATTCCATATCCACATGAGGAATATGTTCATGATCGAAGATTTTGTCCTTGTCAAAGAGCACTGAGGAATAGAAGTTGGCTTGAGTAGCAGTCCAGAAACGTCTCTTCCTTATGCGAGCAGAGTCATATGGATTGTAATCAGTGAAGAACACATGCTCAGAAAAGAAGTCTTCAGCCTTGAATTTTTGCTTGCTAGAGAACGGATTCTTCGGTTTGGGCAGAGGAGTGTCAGTGATTTGCAGCACAACCTCAGGAATGACGATCTCAGGTGCTTCAGGCTGAGGAATTTCTGGTTCCTCTTCTTGTGCAGTTTGGGGATCAGCAGCAGCAGGTTCTTCAGCACTAGTGGCTGGAATTTCTTCATGAACAGACGATGTGGGATGAGTTTCTTCAGAGCCCATTTGAACAATTGTAGCCGGGGACTGAGGAATCTGTTGAATAGGAGTGAAGAGAGGAGTATTGGGGTGCTGACTTTCCCAAAAGTCATCGTTCATCACTGGTGTAGTGCATCCAATATCCACATCTTCATCTTTTTTTTCAATTTCCTCAACACCAGCCTCTTCAGCTGTGAACTGAGGCATAGGTGAGGAAACGACTGGCGTTGAAGGGAATGTTTCCACTTCAATTTCTTCATCAAACTGCTCTGAGGTAGCAACAGAATGATTTTCTTCATCAGATCCGCTTGGGATCTTGTAGTCTTCTCCATAAGGAACAATTTCCTTGGATGACATGGAGGAAATTGGAATGGCATCAATAGGATTTTCAAGCGAGCTGGTCATTGGCTTCATTTTCTTGGCGTCAAGAATTTGACGCAATGATGCCTTCCTTTTCTTCATCGCAGCTCGCTCTACAGCCTTGGTCTTCTTCACTTCATAAGCGAAGGAAGAATTGGAGTTGGTGTCGGCGAGAGGAGCTGAGGACTGTGGTTCATTTTCTTCAGCGCAACAGTGCAGATTGCCCGATCTCTTGATTTCTTCAGCGCACCACTAGTGGATGCCCAGGAATTTCTTCGGTGGTGGAATGGAGTCATCAGCCCGGAACTTGTATTCTCATCAACAGTTGAAAGTCATCAGAAGATCTTGGCATGTTCTTCAAGAAGCTGAGCAGAGTCTGCAGCTCGAGGATTTTCTTGTTGCGATGGGGCTGCAATCTGTTGTCATTTTCTTCGTCAAATTGTGAATCTCACTTTGGCTCCTTGCCAATCAGCATTGTATGCATCGAAATCTTTCTTTGAGGGCTTGGATCTCAGATTGAGCCTTGAGAAGTTCTTGGTGTCGGTCGACAACGTTCTTCTTGAAGCTTCTCCTTTCTAGCTTGTGCTCTCTTTATCTCACGAGCCTTTTCAAACTTCCATTTCTCTTGAGAGATGAAATGGGTTGACATATGACTTTGACCAGAGTCGAGGCAGATCGAGGCATTGGAGTGTTTGGATCCTTATGCCATAAGTCAATGTAGTCGAGGATCTTCTTGGATCCGTAAGCGAGGGCACAGTGTTCCTTTGGCTCGCGGCCTTTGCTTGTCTGTCTCGATGATTTACGCAAGTTCTTCATCGAAGCCTCATCATCGAGGGCACTTGGAAAGCAACCTGTTTCTTTCTTGGAATTGGCCGAGGACGCGCCCGATTGTTGCTTTTGTCTTCAGCAGAGTGGGGCTGATGAGGACATTGGTGCAGTGAGGAACTCGCTGAGACACCAGAAGCAATTGAGAAACCCTGAGTCCTTTGACATGTAGCCAGATGCACAGGAGTTGAGGACTTGGAGGGAGCTCCTGAGGACTTTGGTGGAGCAGCAGCAGTCTGAGGAATTTGCCGTGAGGGCGCGACTGAGGAACTTGGCCGTGAGGGCGCTGTGAAGGAAATATGCCCTAGAGGCAATAATAAAGTTATTATTTATTTCCTTATTTCATGATAAATGTTTATCATTCATGCTAGAATTGTATTAACCGGAAACATGATACATGTGTGAATACATAGACAAAACAACATGTCACTAGTATGCCTCTACTAGACTAGCTTGTTAATCAAAGATGGTTATGTTTCCTGACCATGAACAAAGAGTTGTTATTTGATTAACGAGGTCACATCATTAGTAGAATGATCTGATTGACATGACCCATTCCATAGCTTAGCACACGATCGTTGAGTATGTTGCTACTTGCTTTTATCCATGACATATACATGTTCCTGTAACTATGAGATTATGCAACTCCGTTTACGGAGGAACACTTTGGTGCTACCAAAGCGTCACAACGAATCGGGTGATTATAAAGGAGTACTACAGGTGTCTCCAAAGGGTAGATGTTGGGTTGGCGTATTTGAGATTAGGTTTTGTCACTCGATTGTCGGAGAGGTATCTGGGCCCTCTCGGTAATGCACATCATGAAGCCTTGCAAGCATGACAACTAATGAGTTAGTTGTGAGATGATGTATTACGGAACGAGTAAAGAGACTTGCCGTAACGATATTGAACTAGGTATTGGATACCGACGATCGAATCTCGGGCAAGTAACATACCAATGACAAAGGAACAACGTATGTTGTTATGCGGTCTGACCGACAAAGATCTTCGTAGAATATGTAGGAACCAATATGGGCATCCAGGTCCCGCTATTGGTTATTGACCGTGAATAGTTCTAGGTCATGTCTACATTGTTCTCGAACCGTAGGGTCCATGCACGCTTAAAGTTTCGATGGCGGTTATTATGAGTTTATGTATTTTGATGTACGAAGAAGTTCGAGTCCCGGATGTGATCACGGACATGACGAGGAGTCTCGAAATGATCGAGACATAAAGATTGATATATTGGAAGCCTATGTTTGGAGTTGGAATGGTTCCAAGAAAACAGGAATTCTACCGAGTACCGGAGGTTACCGGAACCCCACCGGAGGTAAATGGGCCATAGTGGGCCTTAGTGGAAAGGAGAAGGGCCAGCCCTAGGTGGTCAGCCCCCCCTTCCCTAGTCCTACTAGGACTAGGAAAGGGGCCGCCCCCTCTCTCTCTTTCCCCTCCGGAATCCTAGTCCAACTAGGATTGGGGGAATCCTACTCCCAGAGGAGTAGGACTCCTTGGCAGCGCCACCCTTGGCCGCCAGCCCCTCCCCTTGCTCCTTTATATACGGGGCAGGGGGCACCCTAGAACACACAAGTTAGATCTACGGATCGTTCCTTAGCCGTGTGCGGTGCCCCCTCCACCATATTCCACCTCGGTCATACCGTCGAAGCTTAAGCGGCTCTGCTACCGGTGAAACATCAAGATCGTTACCACGCCGTCGTCTTGTGGAACTCTCCCTCGACACTCGGCTGGATCGGAGTCTGAGGGGCGTCATCGAGCTGTACGTGTGTCAAGAACTCGGGCGCCGGAGTAACGGCGCGGGATCGGTCGGATCGCGAGGAGAACGTCGACTACTTCCTCTACGTTGTGATCGCTTCCGCTTCAGGTCACGAGGGTGCGTAGACAACACTCTCCCTCTCGTTGCTATACATCACCATGATCTTGCGTGTGCGTAGGAAAATTTTTGAAATTACTCGTTCCCCATCGGTGGCATCCGAGCCTAGGTTTTTCTATGGTTTGATGTTTTGCACGAGTAGAACACAAGTGAGTTGTGGGCGATACAAGTCATACTACCTACCAGCATGTCATACTTTGGTTCAGCGGTATTGTGAGATGAGGCGGCCTGACCGACATTACGCCAGACGCTTACGCGAGACTGGTTTCACCGCTGCGAGCACTCGTTGCTTAAAGGTGGTGGTGGGTGCTGCTCTCTCACTTTAGTTGAACTGAGTGTGGCTACGCCCGGTCCTTGAGAAGGTTAAACGAGTCTATTTGACGAAATATCGTTGTGGTTTTGATATGTAGGTGAGACGGTTCTTGCTTAAGCCCGTAGCAGCCACGTAAAATTTGCAACAACAAAGTAGAGGACGTCTAACTTGTTTTTGCAGGGCATGTTGTGATGTGATATGGTCAAGACGTGATGCTATATTTTATTGTATGAGATGATCATGTTTTGTAACCGAAGTTATCGGCAATCGGCAGGAGCCATATGGTTGTCGCTTTATTGTATGAAATGCAATCGCATACTGTAATGCTTTACTTTATCACTAAGCGGTAGCGATAGTCGTAGAAGCATAAGTTTGGCGAGGCGACAACGATGCTACGATGAAGATCAAGGTGTCGCGCGGTGGCGATGGTGATCATGGTGGTGCTGCAAGATGGAGATCATGAAGCACAAGATGATGATGACCATATCATATCACTTATATTGATTTGCATGTGATGTTTATCCTTTTATGCATCTTATCTTGCTTTGATTGACGGTAGCATTATAAGATGATCTCTCACTAAATTATCAAGAAGTGTTTTCCCCGAGTATGCACCGTTGCCAAAGTTCGTCGTGCCCAGACACCACGTGATGATCGGGTGTGATAAGCTCTACGTCCATCTACAACGGGTGCAAGCCAGTTTTGCACACGCAGAATACTCGGGTTATACTTGACGAGCCTAGCATATGCAGATATGGCCTCGAAACACGGAGACCGAAAGGTCGGCGTGAATCATATAGTAGATATGATCAACATAAGATGTTCACCATTGAAAACTACTCCATTTCACGTGATGATCGGTTATGGTTTAGTTGATTTGGATCACGTGATCACTTAGATGACTAGAGATGTCTTTCTAAGTGGGAGTTCTTAAGTAATATGATTAATTGAACTTAAATTTATCATGAACTTAGTACTGATAGTATCTTGCTTGTTTATGTTTGATTGGAGATAGATGGCTCGTCTTTGTTGTTCCGTTGAATTTTAATGCGTTCCTTGAGAAAGCAAAGTTGAAAGATGATGGTAGCAATTACACGGACTGGGTCCGTAATTTGAGGATTATCCTCATTGCTGCACTGAGAAGAGTTACGCCCTGGATGCACCGCTAGGTGCAGAACTCTCTGCTAATGCAACCGCAGATGTTATGAGCGTCTGGCGAGCAAAGCTGATGACTACTCTATAGTTCATGTGCCATGCTTTACGGCTTAGAACCGGGACTTCAACGACGTTTTGAGCGTCATGGAGCATATGAGATGTTCCAGGAGTTGAAGTTGATATTCAACAGAATGCCCGGATTGAGAGATATGAAGTCTCCAATAAGTTCTATAGCTGCAAGATGGAGGAGAATAGTTACATTAGTGAGCACATACTCGTAATGTCCGGGTACTACAATCACTTGACACAATTGGGAGTTAATCTTCCGGATGATTGTGTCATTGATGTAATTCTTCAATCACTGCCACCAAGCTACAAAGGCTTCGTGATGAACTATAATATGCAAGGGTTAGTAAAGACTATACCGAGCTCTTCGCAAATGCTAAAAGCTGCGGAGGTAGAAATCAAGAAGGAGCATCAAGTGTTGATGGTCAATAAGACCACTAGTTTCAAGAAGAAAGGCAAAGGGAAGAAGAAGGGGAACTTCAAGAAGAACAGCAAGCAAGTTGCTGCTCGGGAGAAGAAACCCAAGTCTGGCCCTAAACCTGAAACTGAGTGCTTCTACCGCAAGCGATCGGTCCTTTGGAAGCGGAACTGCCCCAAGTATTTGGCGGATAAGAAGGATGGCAAGGTGAACAAAGGTATATGTGATATACATGTTATTGATGTGTACCTTACTAGAGCTCGTAGTAGCACTGGTATTTGATCTGGTTCTATTGCTAATATTTGCAACTCAAAGCAGGACTACGGATTGCGAACTCGCAAAGGACGAGGTGACGATCGCGTGGGAAATGGTTCCAAAGTCGATGTGATCGCGGTCGCACGCTACCTCTACATCTACCTTCGGATTAGTTTTAGACCTAAATAATTGTTATTTGGTGCTGCGTTGAGCATGAACATTATATCTGGATCTTGTTTGATGCGAGACGGTTATTCATTTAAATCGAGAGAATAATGGTTGTTCTATTTATATGAGTAATATCTTTTATGGTCATGCACCCTTGAGGAGTGGTCTATTTTGATGAATCTCGATAGTAGTGATACACATATTCATAATGTTGAAGCCAAAAGATCAGAGTTGATAATGATAGTGCAACTTATTTGTGGTAATGCCGTTTAGGTCATATCGGTGTAAAGCGCATGAAGAAACTCCATACGATGGACTTTTGGAGTCACTTGATTATGAATCACTTGGCACTTATGAACCGTGCCTCATGGGCAAGATGACTAGAACACCGTTCTCGGCACTATGGAGAGAGCAACAGATTTGTTGGAAATCATACATACAGATGTATGTGGTCCGATGAATGTTGAGGCTCGTGGCGGATATCGTTATTTTCTCACCTTCACAGATGACTTAAGCAGATATGGGTATATCTACTTAATGAAACATAAGTCTGAAACATTTGAAAAATTCAAAGAATTTCAGAGTGAAGTTGAAAATCATCGTAACAAGAAAATTAAGTTTCTACGATCGATCGTGGAGGTGAATATTTGAGTTCTGAGTTTGGTCTACATTTGAAAAAATGCGAATAGTTTAGCAACTCACGCCACCCGAACACCACAGCGTAATGGTGTGTCCGAACGTCGTAATCGTACTTTACTAGATATGGTGCGATCTATGATGTCTCTTACAGATTTACCGCTATCGTTTTGGGGTTATGCTCTAGAGACGGCCGCATTCACACTGAATAGAACACCGTCGAAATCCGTTGAGACGACACCTTATGAACTATGGTTTAGCAAGAAACCAAAGTTGTCGTTTCTTAAAGTTTGGGGATGCGATGCTTATGTGAAAAAGCTTCAACCTGATAAGCTCGAACCCAAATCGGAGAAATGTGTCTTCATAGGATACCAAAAGGAGACAGTTGGGTACACCTTCTATCACAGATCCGAAGGCAAGACATTCGTTGCTAAGAATGGATCCTTTCTAGAGAAGGAGTTTCTCTCGAAAGAAGTGAGTGGGAGGAAAGTGGAACTTGATGAGGTAATAGTACCTTCTCCCTTACTTGAAAGTAGTTAAATCGCAGAAACCGGTTTCGAGACACCTACACCAAGTAGTGAGGAAGTTGATGATGTCGATCATGAAACTTGAGATCAAGTTACTACTGAGAACCTCGTAGATCAACCAGAGTAAGATCCGCACTGAGTGGTACGGTAATCCTGTTCGGAAATCATGCTACTAGATCATGATGAACCTACGAACTATGAAGAAGCGATGGTGAGCCCAGATTCCATAAAATGGCTTGAGGCCATGAAATCGAGATGGGATCCATGTATGAAAACAAAGTATGGACTTTGGTTGACTTGCCCGAGGGTAGGCAAGCAATAGAAAACAAGTGGATCTTCAAGAAGAAGACCGACGACGACGGTAATGTTATCGTCTACAAAGCTCGACTTATGCAAAAGGTTTTCGGCAAGTTCAAGGGATTGACTACGATGAGATCTTCTCACCCGAAGCGATGCTTAAGTCCGTCCGAATCATGTTAGCAATTGCCGCATTTTATGATTATGAAATTTGGCAAATGGATGTAAAACTGCATTCTGAATGGATTTACGGAAGAAGAGTTGTATATGATGCAACCAGAAGGTTTTATCGATCCAAAGGGAGCTAACAAAGTGTGCAAGCTCCAGCGATCCATCTATGGACTGGTGCAAGCATCTCGGAGTTGGAATAAACGCTTTGATAGTGTGATCAAAGCATTTGGGTTTGTCTGAGACTTTTGGAGAAGCCTGTATTTACAAGAAAGTGAGTGGGAGCTCAGTAGCATTTCGATATTATATGTAGATGACATATTGCTGATCGGAAATGATATAGAATTCTGGATAGCATAAAGGGATACTTGAATAAGAGTTTTTCAATGAAAGACCTCGGTGAAGCTGCTTACATATTGGGCATTAAGATCTATAGAGATAGATCAAGACGCTTAATTGGACTTTCACAAAGCACATACCTTGACAAAATTTTGAAGAAGTTCAAAATGGATCAAGCAAAGAAAGGGTTCTTGCCTGTGTTACAAGGTGTGAAGTTGAGTAAGACTCAATGCCCGACCACTGCAGAAGATAGAGAGAAAATGAAAGATGTTACCTATGCTTCAGCCATAGGCTCTATCATGTATGCAATGCTGTGTACCAGACCTGATGTGTGCCTTGCTATAAGCCTAGTAGGGAGGTACCAAAGTAATCCAGGAGTGGATCATGGACAGCGGTCAAGAACATCTGAAATACGAAAAGGACTAAGGATATGTTTCTCGTATATGGAGGTGACAAAGAGCTCATAAATGGCAGTTACGTTGATGCAAGCTTTGACACGATCCGGACGATTCTAAATCGCAGACCGGATAATGATTTACACTAAGCGGAGGAGCTGTCGGTTGGTGCAGTTCTAAACAAAGCGTCAGAAGCGGGATCTACATATGAAGCGGAATACATAGCAGCTTCGAAGCAGCTAATGAAGGAGTGCGGATGAAGGAGTTCATATCCGATCTAGGTGTCATACCTAGTGCATCGGGTCCAATGAAAATCTTCGTGACAATATGGAGCAATTGCCTTAGCGAAGGAATCCAGATTTCACAAGAGGACCAAGCACATCAAGAGACGCTTCAATTCCATCCGGACTTAGTCCGGTGGGAGACATAGAGATTTGCAAGATACATACGGATCTGAATGTTGTAGACCCGTTGACTAAGCCTCTTCCACGAGCAAAACATGATCAGCACCAAGACTCCATGGGTGTTAGAATCATTACTATGTAATCTAGATTATTGACTCTAGTGCAAGTGGGAGACTGAAGGAAATATGCCCTAGAGGCAATAATAAAGTTATTATTTATTTCCTTATTTCATGATAAATGTTTATCATTCATGCTAGAATTGTATTAACCGGAAACATGATACATGTGTGAATACATAGACAAAACAACATGTCACTAGTATGCCTCTACTAGACTAGCTTGTTAATCAAAGATGGTTATGTTTCCGACCATGAACAAAGAGTTGTTATTTGATTAACGAGGTCACATCATTAGTAGAATGATCGATTGACATGACCCATTCCATAGCTTAGCACACGATCGTTGAGTATGTTGCTACTGCTTTTATCCATGACATATACATGTTCCTGTAACTATGAGATTATGCAACTCCGTTTACGGAGGAACACTTTGGTGCTACCAAACGTCACAACGTAACTGGGTGATTATAAAGGAGTACTACAGGTGTCTCCAAAGGGTAGATGTTGGGTTGGCGTATTTCGAGATTAGGTTTTGTCACTCTGATTGTCGGAGAGGTATCTCTGGGCCCTCTCGGTAATGCACATCACTGAAGCCTTGCAAGCATGACAACTAATGAGTTAGTTGTGAGATGATGTATTACGGAACGAGTAAAGAGACTTGCCGGTAACGAGATTGAACTAGGTATTGGATACCGACGATCGAATCTCGGGCAAGTAACATACCAATGACAAAGGGAACAACGTATGTTGTTATGCGGTCTGACCGACAAAGATCTTCGTAGAATATGTAGGAACCAATATGGGCATCCAGGTCCCGCTATTGGTTATTGACCGTGAATAGTTCTAGGTCATGTCTACATTGTTCTCGAACCGTAGGGTCCGCACGCTTAAAGTTTCGATGATGAGTTATTATGAGTTTATGTATTTTGATGTACGAAGAAGTTCGAGTCCCGGATGTGATCACGGACATGACGAGGAGTCTCGAAATGATCGAGACATAAAGATTGATATATTGGAAGCCTATGTTTGGAGTTGGAATGGTTCCGGCGAAACAGAATTTCTGAGTACCGGAGGTTACGGAACCCCACCGGAGGTAAATGGGCCATAGTGGGCCTTAGTGGAAAGGAGAAGGGGCCAGCCCTAGGTGGCCGCGCACCTCCCCCCTTCCCCTAGTCCTACTAGGACTAGGAAAGGGGGCCGGCCCCTCTCTCTCTCTTTCCCCCTCCGGGAATCCTAGTCCAACTAGGATTGGGGGGGAATCCTACTCCCAGAGGGAGTAGGACTCCCTTGGCGCGCCACCCTTGGCCGGCCAGCCCCCTCCCCCTTGCTCCTTTATGTACGGGGGCAGGCGGGCACCCTAGAACACACAAGTTAGATCTACGGATCGTTCCTTAGCCGTGTGCGGTGCCCCCCTCCACCATATTCCACCTCGGTCATACCGTCGCGAAGCTTAGGCGAAGCTCTGCGCCGGTGAAACATCAAGATCGTTACCACGCCGTCGTCTTGTGGAACTCTCCCTCGACACTCGGCTGGATCGAGTACGAGGGACGTCATCGAGCTGTACGTGTGTCAAGAACTCGGGGCGTCGAGTGCTGGCGCGGGATCGGTCGGATCGCGAGGAGAACGTACGACTACTTCCTCTACGTTGTGATCGCTTCCGCTTCAGGTCTACGAGGGTACGTAGACAACACTCTCCCCTCTCGTTGCTATACATCACCATGATCTTGCGTGTGCGTAGGAAATTTTTTGAAATTACTACGTTCCCCAACACGCTGATGGTGAAGCACTTGGCTTGCGAGCAGGCTTCTTCGGCATTGATTTCCTCGGCTTGACCGAGGTCTCAGCGGCAGCAGCAGCAGCAGTAGAATCCTCATTGAATTTCCTCACTGCCTCCTTCGCTTGTCTTGCCAATTTTGCTTGGCGCCTAGCCCATTCTTCAGGAAAGTCTTCACCACTTTTGATGCTAGTGGGATCAGCGACTTGGCCAGGTGCCAATGGAGCTCTTGGGCATGGAGGATTTAAGGCAAATTTCTTCATGTACTTTGGAGTAACATATCGATATTCCCTCTATTCTCGTGCCCATCTTCGTTCAATCCTCTGAATGCGCACTTTGCGCTGATTCTTGTTTTCTTTGCCAAACTTGGCTTCATCAGGTGTGCAATAATCCTTGTATATTTCATCAGGGATATCGAAAGCAGTCATGACCTCCGGTTTTTTCCTCCTTTCTGCGGTCTCTTTCCTTCAGCATTTTCTTTAGATGAGGAATTTGAACAATTGAACACTCTGAAGAAGTATGCAGTTTTTCCTCGAGGAACGCTGCAAATGAGTTAAGTTGATGAGAACCTAGTGATTCAGCAGCGGACGTGAGTACCTGTGAACAGAGTGTAGGTGCGAGGAATTTGGAGAGGTCATATGCGTTCTTAGAAGATTTTTTGAAAAGACAAGTTTTGAGGAATTTGACCAGTTGAGCCTTGAGGAATTTCACTAAGCGTTCTTGTCTTAGGTTCGAGTTGTACAGATCGAAAATCCGCACAATTGAGGAATCTTGAAGAAATGAGTGCTTAGAGAGATGGATCAAGATCATACGATGTGTGAGGTGTTCATATGTGAAGATTTAAAGAATAAAACACCTTTGAAGATTTTCGAAAAGTTTGAGAATCAAAGCGAGTAATAAAAGTGACTTTTAATTACCCGAATGAAGAACACGATTTAACTGAGATGAACAGCGGTGAAGTTCGTCAAGTTAGATCTCCCACGCCCTAACTTGGCAGAGGGAGACAGCTCTGGCGGCGGTGGAGTGAAGATTTCGCAGCCGGCGTGAGTCTGACAATGACGAGGTCGAGGCAGTGAAGCTCTTCCTCACCGGCAGCGATGGAATAGAGGCGGCGCTAGGGTTTGAGGAGAGCTCGAGCGAGAGACAGCGACCGAGCGGAGTAAATGAAGTAAGGAAGGGGAGAGGGGTATTTATAGCCACGATAAAAACTGTTCGCCCGAAGATTTTGGGACGAACATGCCCCTGCCCTTTCTTCTTCACACGACATGTGTCACCCATGTACTGTGCAGATGAGATCGTGTAAGATCGTGGGTGATTATAATGATGCATCGTGGGATGCGGAACGGTTTGAGCGGTAGAACCGAAAATCTGGATAAGATTTGTTTTTAAAGTTTCGTTCACAGTTTCTTCAGCTGTCAAGGACACAGTGAAGACTTTGAACAAGTTTTAAATAGAACGCACATGAAGAATTTGTGAATAGATTGGGTTGAGTATAGCATAGAGGGGGAAGGGTCCGATCACATTCACTTAGCAGAAATCATAACTTGAGGAAATAGCAATAAGTGAATGTTGTAGAGGACATAAACTCATATATATATATATATATATATATATATATATATATAGCCAATGAAGAAAAACGACGGAAACAATGAAGATTTTACAAAGTTGAAGAATTTGAAAAGCTGAAGAATTTCAAAAATAAGGAAAAACTCAAATTGAAGATTTTCAACTTTTTGTGGTGGCGTAACCCACCGTATAAGAATGATGATTTCAGACACCGCGTACAATTGTCGTAGGGTTCTGAGAATCAAATTCTTCATTAATTTCTTCACACTTAGAGTGTTATTCTTCATTGATTGAAGAAAAACGTTTCTTCATGTGTTGCACATCTAAGTCATCAATTCTGCATTGGGTTAGGATGTGTGTCCTTTTCAAAGAACATTCGAAGATTCTAAGATATTTAGCTCACACCGCAACTTGCTAAATCTCTTCTCGTCCAAGGGCTTAGTGAAGATATCAGCTAGCTGTTCTTGATCTTCACATGCTCGATGGAGATGTCGCCTTCAACACATGATCACGAAGAAAATGATGACGAATCTGGATGTGCTTAGTCTTGAGTGCTGAAGCTGGGTTGTGAGCAATCTTGATGGCACTCTCATTGTCGCAGAGGAGAGGCACATTCTTCACGTTGACGCAATAGTCCTTGACGGTTTGCTTCATCCAAAGTAGTTGAGCACAGCATGAGCCAGCAGCAATGTATTCAGCTTCAGATGAAGCGGTGATACGTGATTCTGTTTCTTCGAGGACCAACGGACCAAAGATCGTCGAGGAAATGGCACGTGCGGATGTTGACTTGCGGTCCACACGATCACCGGCATAGTCGAGTCGAATATCAATGAGATCAAAAGCAGAGCCCTTGGGGTACCATAATCCTAGTGTTGGTGTGTGAGCTAGATATCGAAGAATATGCTTCACAGCCTTATGGTGTGATTCCTTCGGTGCAGCTTGAAATCGGGCACACATGCAAACACTAAGCATTATATCTGGCCTAGATGCACATAAGTACAATAAGCAACCAATCATGGAGTGGTATACCCTATGATCGAAGTCAATACCATTTTCATCAGTGCATAGATGGCCATTTGTGGGCATAGGAATTTTGAAGCCTTTGCAATCTTGCATGCCGAATTTCCTCAGTACATCTTTGAAGTATTTCTCCTGACATATGAATATGCCATTGCGCTGCTGACGAATTTGAAGACCTAAGAAGAATTTCAACTCTCCCATCATAGACATTTGATATTCTTCACTCATCATATAGGCAAATTCATCATGGGTGTCAAGCCATTCTTCACGAAGAATTCCTTCAATGTATCATACCACGCCCGAGGGGCTTGCTTGAGGCCATAGAGAGCCTTATTGAATCTGAAGACTTTGTCAGGATTCTTGGGATCTTCAAAATCTGGGGGTTGAGCAACATATACTTCTTCCTCAAGCTTACCATTGAGGAATGCACTTTTCACATCCATTTGATATAAGATGATATCATGATGGTTAGCGTAAGCAAGTAATATGCGAATAGCCTCAAGTCTAGCAACAGGTGCAAAAGTTTCATCGAAATCAATTCCTTCAACCTGTGTGTAGCCTTGAGCTACTAGTCATGCCTTATTCCTCATCACAAGGCCATTTTCATCTTGCTTGTTGCGGTAGATCCACTTTGTGCCAATGATATTATGCTTGTGAGGATCTGGGCGATTGACCAATTCCCAGACATTGTTCAGCTCGAACTGATGTAATTCTTCTTGCATAGCCTGAATCCACTCCGGCTCCAGAAATGCTTCATCTACCTTAGTGGGCTCTGTGATAGAGACAAAAGCATAGTGCCCACAAAAGTTAGATAAATGTGATGCTTTTGAGCGTGTGAGAGGACCTGGTGCGCTAATGTCATCGATGATCTTCTCCACTTGCACTTCTTTTGCAACGCGTGGATGAGTTGGTTGTCGCTAAGGATTTTGATCAGCATTTTCTTCAGCACCATTTTCCTCATCATGTTCTTCAGGTGCATCAGCTCGACGTTCTTCATGAACAGGAATGAATTCTTCAGCAGATTCTTCAGTCGGAATGACATCCTCAGTTGCCTTGAGCTTGATAGCATCTTCTGGTGCTGGTTCATTAACACAGAAGGTAGGTGCTCTCTTTGCAAGCCATTAGTTTTATCGAACCGCACATCTACAGTGTCAACAATCTTGTGAAGAACAATGTTGAAGACTCTGTAGGTGTGCGAGTCCTTTCCGTAACCAAGCATAAGTCCTTTCCGTAACCAAGCATAAAATCTTCATGTGCTTTCGGTGCAAATTTAGAGTTGTGGTGAGGATCTATAATCCAACATTTAGCACTGAAGACTTTGAAATAACTCACATTGGGTTTCTTATCAGTGAGGAGTTCATAGGCAGTCTTCTTGAAGAATTTGTGAAGATATACTCTGTTGATGATGTGGCAAGCAGTATCAATTGCATCAATCCAAAAACGCTGAGGTGTTTTGTATTCATCAAGCATAGTGCGAGCCATCTCAACAAGAGTTCTGTTCTTGCGCTCCACGACGCCATTCTGCTGAGGAGTATAGGGAGCAGATAACTCATGAGTAATACCAAGTTCATCAAGATAGGCATCAAGACCGGAATTCTTGAACTCAGTTCCATTGTCACTTCTGATATGCTTGATCTTCACACCAAAGTTGGTTGAAGCCCTCGAGGAAAATCGTTTGAAGACTTCCAAGACCCAATACCTGACTTTTGCCTTTGTCAGCAAAGATGATATGCTTCAGAGGTGACGGTGATAAGGGAGCATCCATCAATAGATTCTTGTCACCAGTCATGTGATTTGTACATCCACTATCGAGGACCCATTCAGTGGTTTTGGGTTGATCATCCTGCAAATGAATTAGTGTAGCTTACAATCTCATATGCGTCATCAGTGAAGAATATGATATCAAGTTCATCGATGAATTTCATCAAGCGAGAAACAGATATAGCAGTATGAGGGCGTGTGAAATGAAAGTTCATTTCATCATGATTCACTGTGTCCCTTGAGCATTTTCGTCAGGTCCCAAAGCAAATTCTTGAGACGTTAAAGCTCGTTCGGAGACTGACCTGCAGAAAAGATTAGTTCTTTTCTTCACCACCCACATCGGAGGGGTGGCAAAGAGTTCATCATTCTGCGAGCACCATATGAGAAAGGTGGCAAAGATGCCAAACCATTTCGTTTCACATAAGAGGGTTAGGTTAAGCATATGAATAAGCGAGTAATTCTTGAGGACTTATGAACATAATGGTTTGAAGAATAATGCACATATTCATAGCCCTTAGCTCTACCTGCGAGACAGAGTTGTTAGCACGATGATAATCATATGAGGACTTTGATCCAGTTGAGGAATTTGATCCATGTGAAGAATTTGGTCCATATGAAGAATTTGATCTGGAGTTCTGTTCTTCACAGGTGGTGTCATGAGGACATTCACCAAGACTTTCAACACAACTTTTGGGAACCCAGATTTTCTTCATAGGGGAACCGTTCTGCAGATTAGTGCCAACATATCTAGCAAATACTTCACCATTCGATTTTTGAACAGTTTATAGTTGGAGTCAAATGACTCATCGGAAGAATGAGGAGATTCACATGTAAAGCCGGATAAGTTAGATGGATCAAGCTGGAGGTCCCTTTGCGACAACCCATGAGGTTTTGGGTACCTGCTCGGGCTTCCAATATGTTCCCTCAACATTGAGTTTCCTCTCAAAGGCAATACCCTCTTTCCTAGGGTTTCTGTTGAGGATCTTCTTTTTAAGCACATCACAAAGTGTCTGATGCCCTTTGAGGCTTTTGTACATGCCTGTCATGTACAATTCCTTCAGCCCTCCATTGTCAGTGATACTAGCAATGTCCTCAGACGAGGGATTAGTGATAGCAGAGGTAGATGAAGAATTTGTAACAGTTGAAGCATTTGAACATTCAGGTGAAGAGTTAGCAGATTCACGTTCAATGCACTTTAAGCATGGGGAAACAAATTCTTCCGGAGAAGCGTTGATTTGTTGAGCTAGTAATGAATTGCGCTCCTTCTGAAGATCTTCATAACATACTCTTAGCTTTTCAAGATCTTCCTTTCTTTGAAGAGATTCAAGAGAAAGCTTCTCGTGATCTTGCTTTTCTTGAAGAAATTCATAAGAAAGTTTCTCATGATCAGACAAGAGAGTGTTATGATGACCTTGAAGGTTATCAAACCTAGACTGAAGTCTCTGAAGATTTTCAGTCAAGGCTTTAGTGCGATCCATTTCTTCACCCAACATATTGTCACTTTTATCTAGCATGTTTTGAACCTTTTCAAGAGCCCGTTGTTGTTTCACAACAATCTTAGCAAGTTTAGAGTAGCTGGGCTTGAGATCCTCATCAGATTCATTTTCACTAGATTCAGAGGAGTTGTATTTGAGTACCTTAGCACCTTTCGCCATGAAGCAATAGGTGGGAGCGTAGCCATCATTATCTTCATCAGGCTTTTTGGTGGAATCTGTTTCTTCAGTGTTGAAGATGGACTTGTCGACGAAGGCAAGAGCAACGCCAGACTCGCCACACTGCACTCAGATTCTTGAGACGCCTCCTCTTCATCATTTTCCTCAGATTCAGTTTGAGTCCATCTCCTTGCCAATGAATGCCCGAGCCTTCTTGGAGCTGCTCTTCTTGTGAGATGAAGACTTGAGGATTTTGATGACGAAGATTTTGATGATTTCTTCTTCTTCTTCGCATCATCAGAACTGTAATCCTTGTATTTCTTCTTCTTCATTTACTTTTCCCACTGAGGACAATCTTGAATATAGTGACCAGGCTTCTTGCATTTGTGGCAAAGCCTTCTCTTATAGTCATTGGATGAGGAATCATTGCCTCTTGAGGATTTTCCAGCGACCACATCTTGTGAACTTGGAATTTCTTCAAGCAGTGCTAGATCTGGCTCGATTCTTCAGGATCACCAAGGCTACTACCAGAATCCTCATATTCAGAGTCAGACACGGCCTTGGCCTTCAAGGCACGTGGTTTGCCATAGTTTGAACCATAGAGATCTCTCTTTTCAGCAAGCTGGAACTCGTGAGTGTTTAGCCTTTCGAGGATATCAGCAGGATCAAGCGACTTATAGTCAGCACGTTCTTGTATCATCAGTCCTAGAGTATCAAATGAGGAATCAAGCGATCTCAACAGTTTCTTCACAACTTCATGATCAGTGATGTCAGTGGCACCGAGGGCTTGAAGCTCATTTGAGATGTCAGTGAGGCGATCAAAGGTTTGTTGGACATTCTCATTGTCGAGTCTTTTGAAGCGGTTGAAGAGATTCCGAAGAACATCGACTCAAGAGTCACGCTGAGTTGAAACTCCTTCATTTACTTTGGACAACCTATCCCAGATAAGCTTAGCAGTTTCCAAAGCACTCACTCTTCCATCTTGTCCTTTGCTCGGATGGCCACATATGATATTCTTCGCTGAGAATCGAGTTGTTTGAATCTCTTCACATCGGTAGCGTTCGGTGAGGGAGTGACAGAGGGACACCATTTTCCACAACATACCGTAGATCGTTATCAATTGCCTCAAGATGCATTCGCATCTTGTTCTTCCAAAGAGGGGTAGTCCGTTCCATCAAAGGTAGGACACCCAGCCGAGACCTTGATCATACTGCGGTCGACATAACTAAAACTCCGGCGGTTAAACCAAAATCACACGTAACAAGGAGTACCTTGCTCGATACCAATTGAAAGTCGTTATATCGACTAGAGGGGGTGAATAGGCGATTTTTATGAATTCTTCACTGAGGAATTTGCTGGTGAGGATATTCCTTAGCGAAGAACTACTTGCAGCGGAATAACTACTCAGAAGTAAACATAACAGAATACAAACATAGTCATCATGATGAAATGAAGACTAGCACAGAGTCTGAGATAAGCGTAAACACAGGATAACAAGATGAAGGCAGACGGTGAAGAAATTGAACGAGGAATTTGTGAAAGTCTTGATCAAAGTCTTCAAGCACGATATGAACAACATACAACACAAGAATGAGGAAATAGAACCAGTTAGTTGGTGAAGACAATGATTTGGTAAACCAGTTCCAAGCTACTGTCTCGGTTATACGTCTGGTTGGAGCGGCCGAGTATTTAAACTCGAGGACACACAGTCCGGACACCCATCTCGAGCCGCAACTCAGGACACCCAGTCCTCACCGTATTCTCCTTGAACTAAGACCACACAGGCCTCGTCCAATCACTCGTGGTAAGTCTTCAGGTGACTTCCAAACCTTCACAGACTTGGTCACTCTGCGATCCACAATTCCTCTTGGATGCTCTAGACCTTGACGCCTAACCGTCTGGAAGAAGCACAGTCTTCAAAGGTAACAAGCGTCGGATCCACGCAGGATCAATTTCTTCAGTGATGCTCAATCACTTTGGGTTTGTGGGGTTTTGATTTTGGATTTTCCTCACTTGATGATTTTCGCTCAAAGTCCTCGGAGGATGGGTTGCTCTCAGATGACAAGTGTCAAGTTCTCTCGGAGCAGCCAACCAAATAGTGGTTGTAGGGGCGGCTATTTATAGCCTAGGGAGCAGCCCGACATGATAAGACATAAATGCCCTTCAATGATATGACCGTTAGGTGGATAAGATATTTTGGACAGCGGTAGCAAGAAGACAAGAACGGTCGGAAATTTGACTCTCAAATTCCTCGGGGCTATCATGTTCCTCCTTTGTGTAGGCAATTCAGACTGGCGAATTCCTAACTCCTCGACTAGAGCAAAGTCCTCGGTGACTGAAGCACTGCGTCTCACATCAAGAAATTGATGAATCTGTATGAGATTTCCAATGGCTTCACTCGAAGGGATTGGTAGGTGTAGGATTTTGAGTTGAGCATCACATGGAAATTTTTCCTTAGTATTTCCTCGACCCCCTTTAACAGTACGGTGTTTCTTATGACTCAAGAAAAAGAAAATGAAACTACGAAAACAAAAGTCTTCACGCTTCATGTTCCTCAAGTGAATACCAAGTCTTCAAGGTCACACCAATTTCTTCACTTTCAAAGTCTTCAGAAAGTCTTCAGAATATCAAAGTCTTCAGTCGAAGAACTTCATTTTTAGGGGTCGACTTTCTCTGTAAATATTAAACTCCTCATAGACTTATAGACCTGTGTACACTCACAAACGCATCAGTCACTTAACCTATAATCTTCAATCCAACAAAATCACTAAGGGGCACTAGATGCACTTACAACAGTAAATTCAAAAAGATAGCAAAAAATTCAAAAAATATGAAACTTTTTGGCATCAAAGATGCTCAGGTACACAAGACTCATGCAAAATTTCGTGATCAAATGATATACGAGGAGCTCTAGCAAAAACAAATATCGCACTTTTTTAAAAAAATAAATCTCAGTCAAATTTTGTTTTTTTGTCATGAGTCGGTACAATGCCCAAACACCACAAAAATTTGCACGCACGTTGCGCACCCAAGCCTCTTTGATGCCAAAAAAATTCATACTGTTTTGAATCTTTTTTGCTATTTTTTTAAAATTTACTGTTCACAGGCGTACATATTTATAGTATTTTGTTTGCGTACATATTTATAGTATTTTGTTTGCCACGAGCTGCTCGAATGTCGAAACTTGCACGTGTCTTGCCCACCAAAGTATCTTCGATGCTGTAAAATTTCAGAGTGTTTTGATTGTTTTTGCTATTTTTTATTCATTTTACTGTTCACCAATTTACTGTTCACGTCGGACTAAAACCGCCCGAAGCGGCATGAGGGACGAAAACTATCCGGTGTTGATAGTTGAGGGACGATAACTCTCCGGTTTAGAATTGAAGGACGATTTCTAAACTCTCGGAAGAGTTCGATGACGAAAAATATACTTATCCCAAAAAGAAAAGAGAAAAGAAGAAAGAAAATGCCCACACGAATCTCCGCGTAATTTATGTCTCCTTCTCTCTCATACACGGCCATACGCACAGCCTACGTCGGCCAGATCACTGTCCAATCCATCAAGCTATGCATACTTACTTGGGAGTGCCTAGAACTCATCTAGCTGAGTTATAATATGGCGGCTGCTAGGCGGCAGTCGGATGTACTGATCAAAACAGCATCCGCCTTCTCCGTCGTTTGATTTGTCCTAATCAAAACATTATTAGCCGCAGGATTAAGTCAATGCATCTCCCCAGTCACGAGACATACGAGCGCGTGGTGTCGCTTCGCTCTCCCCAGTCACGGCATCTCCGACGCGCGGCCAAACCTCCATTGAAGCGTCGATGTGCGGCCAGCGTTCGTGGCACCGGCGAATCCGCAGCGTTGCTGCCGCGGCAGCTCGCACCATCACCGCAGCCACATGCTGCAATGAAGCAGCCAGTCGGGACACCATCACAGCACTGCTGCCCCTGCTCGTCGGCCATCGTGCTTGCAGTTGCAGAAGACGGTGGTGTTGGAACGGTTGGAGCGTCGATGATGAGCTGCCCTTGCTCTCGGCCAACGTGCTTGCAGCAGACGGTGTTGTTTTAGCGTCAACTTTGAAACACTAGTTAGGCAGTTTTGCCGGAGCTCATGCAAGGACGACAGACTGATCTGTGTGTCGCCTCGAAGCAACACCAGCTGCATGGTGGCATCGACGGACGACGGGACTGTTCCACGTCATCGTTGGTGGCATGGCAGCATCTCCTCGCAGCATCCATGGTGTCCCAGCACTGGCGAGCTCGCAGCAGATGGTGGTGCTACAACCGATAGCAAGCTCTGAAGCACCGGTGAGGTGGCTTGTAGCAGTGCGCACGGACGACGAGGCCGGCATGCAGCATCGTCGTTGGCGTGGTAGCATCTCCTCGCAGCATCTGATAAATACCGGCGGCCGCCACAGTCATCGAAGCACCCGTGGTGTCGCAGCACCGGCGACCTTGGAGCAGACGGTGGTGTTGGAGCCGACGGCGAGCTCTGAAGCATTGTCGGGGGCCATGCTGCTCTGTATCCATGAAGCATAGAGGAAAGGATGAACGGGAGGGAGGCGAAGGTCGGAGCACCCACATGGCCCAACTCCTTGCAACGCGCGCTCCCCTTGCAGCAGCGAGATCCGCCGGCGCCGGCCACCGCCGGCCTCGTCCAATTTGGTTGAGCGTGTGCGTTGACTCAGTTGGATGAGGATGAGAGGAGATTGGGGAAAACTGGACGAGAAAAGAAGGAAGGAAGGGAGAAGCGTGTGTGTGCGGGCCCACAGGACGTGTCGATCGCACGAGGCGGATGTCGCGAGCGTATCTACATCCGGATGAAACGGAGGAGTTTCCTTATAATATGGTCTCATTCACCTGATGTATGCTGATGTCACATGATAGTTTATTTCTTCTGAGCAAATGTCACGTGATAGTTGTCCCGGTCCGTTTCCTGTTATCCCAGCCTGTTTGTGGTTGTTCCTCCGAAAACAGGCTCCCGAAATCCAAGGCATTTCCTATTTGGCGCCACAGGCGCCAGTTAACGTGCATTTTGTTAACTGGCGCCTGTGGCGTGCGTAAATGGGCCGGCCCATCTAGTCGCCGGTTGACTATTTTTTATAAACAATTCTGTGAACTTTTTTGAATACTGATGAACTTTTTGAAAAATTGAAAAGGTTTTTCTTCAGATTGATGAACTTTTTAGAAATTTAATGGACATTTGTCTTGAAAAATGGATGAACTGTTTTTGATTTATGAACTTTTTTTTCAGTTCCATGAACTTTTTCTAAAACTAAATGATTTTTTTTTCAATTCCTATGAACTTTTGTCAAGTTTAATGAACTTTTGCTAAATTTGATGAACTTTTTTTCAATTTTAATGAACTTGTTTTAAAATTGAATGAACTTTTTCAAATTGATGAACTTTTTTCAAAATTGATGAACCTTTTTGAAATATATGAACGTATTTTTACAAATGTATGAACCTTTTTTCGTTAAATCTTTAAACCTTTCTTGATTTCATATTTTTATTGTCCTAACAATTAAAATTTAATAAAAACTGTGGGCAGCATGTTAGTGGGCCGGCCCCTGCTAGCAGCGCTGCAGGCGCCAGATCATTAAGGGGCGCCTGCAGCGCTGTATAGGTGCTCCCGAAATCCAGCACAGCCCAGTGGTGGCGTTGTGTATTTTGAGCTGTCAAATTGTTATAATTCCGGAACAGCCTGTTTGAGCTTTTCGGCCTGTACACAAGTCATTGGGTGTTAAAACAAGCCGGCCCATTGGCAGATGCAGCACTGTATCACGTGGGTCATAAAAAAATGCCAAAAAATAAGCGCTTATATGAGATCTCGAACTCACGATCTACAGCAGATGGGCGTTGGTTACGAATAAAAACCATGAAACTTTAAAGAGCTATCTATCGCGACAAATCGAACAGTTTTAGTACTTGTCTAACATTTATTGAAATTTATTATTTTTAAAAAACTTGAGAAAATCTTTTGAAATTCTCCAAACATTTTATCGATTCACGAACAAAATTTGAAAACATGATTTATTTTCAATTTGTGAAAAGATATTAAAAATAACATTTTTTGAAAATCCCTTAAATTTTCTACATATATGAACAAAATGAAATAAAGTGAACAACATTTGAAAACATGACCCTTTTTTCAATTTCCGAACAAAACTTGAAAAGGTGTGAGCATTTTTTAAATTCACAGATATTTTGAATTCGTGCATGAAATTTAAAAACATGATTTTTGTTTGAAGTTTTGATCAATTTGTGGAAAACACAAACATTTATTTAAATTTACAAACATTTCCTGAAAATGCCAAACATTTTTTGAAAAGAAAAAAACTTGAAGACAGAAAAATAATACTCTAAAAAAGAGAAAGAAACGAAACAGAGAAAAAGAAAAGGGAGAGAGCGTGAGTTGTGGCCACCCTGAAAAGTTGCAACTGCGACTAACCTAGATAAACTTGCAGTTGCGGCCGACCTTCAAAAAACTTGTAATTGCAACTACCATAGAGAAACTTGCAGTTGCGACCGGCTTTGAAAAACTTGCAATTGCGACTACCCAACAGAAACTTGCAGTTGCGACCGGCCTTCAAAAACTTGCAGTTGCGACTACCCTAGAGCAAATTGCAGTTGGGACCGGCCTTGAGAAGTTGCGATTGCAACAACCCTAGAGAAGCCTGCAGTTGCAACCAGCCAAAAAAAGTTGCAATTACGACTACCCTAGAGAAACTTACAGTTGCGATCGGCCTTCAAAAACTTGCAATTGCGACTACTCAATAGAAATTTGCAGTTGCGACCGGCCTTCAAAAACTTGCAGCTGCGACTACCATAGAGCAACTTGCAGTTGGGACCGGCCTTGAAAAGTTGCGATTGCAACAACCCTAGAGAACTTTGCAGTTACAACCAGCAAAAAAAAAGTTGCAATTACGACTGCCCTAGAGAAACTTACAGTTGTGATCGGCCTTCAAAAACTTGCAATTGCGACTTCCCAATAGAAACTTGCAGTTGCGACCGGCCTTGAAAACATGCAATTGCGACTACCCTAGCGAAACTTGCAGTTATGACTACCCTAGAGAAAATTGTAATTGCAATCGGCCTTCAAAAACTTGCAATTGCGACTACCCCTAGAGAAACTTGTAGCTGCGACCGGCCTTGAAAACTTGCAATTGTGACTACCCTAGACAATTTTGCAGTTGCGACTAACTTGCAGTTGTGACCGACCTTTAAAAAACTTGCAACTGCGGCTATCCTAGAGAAAACATGTAATTCTGATCCCCGCTTAAAAATGAAAAGAAGATGAATGAACGACCGCTGCCCATTGATCCAGGTTCTATAAAAAAAAAAGCAAAAGTCATCATGGACTGTAAGCATCGTTAACGGACAATCAGGCAAAAACAAAAAAATATATGCAAAAAGGGTCACAACGGGCCGCGTGTAGCTTTTATTACATGGATATTGGATCCTGACGCAAATCATTCTGATGGCTGATGGGCCAAATAAGGCATAGTTAAAACTCAGAATGTGAGATAAGAAAATAAATAGAAAAAACAATTTTTTTTACAAATGACACAAACAAAAATATTCAAGACAAACAAACAAAAATAAAAAATAAAAAATGAAGCGCCAAACTATAAAAATTAAAAAATGTTAAGAAAAAAACGAAACAAGGGGAAAAAGTTGAAGTTAAAATGAGAGTGAGCAGAGAAATGGAGGAAAATGCTCACGAGAAGTACATAAAGGCTTGCCTTGGCGCTTCCCGTTCTGCACAGTATATTGACGAAACGAGGCCAGGTACATCCATTCAAAACAATATTTTTTTTACATCCATTCAAAACAATTAAGAGTATAAAAGTACAACAGACCGAGCACCCCCGCCCCGGAGACAAACCGGCCCAAGATGGGCGAGCACAAACAAAAACAGATAACAGGCCGCCGTGCACATATTCTCAACAGCAGCACAAATCTCAACGCGTTCTTATATTGGACGGACATCAACGTGAATGAGACCATAAATAAATCTCAGCTAGCTGAGTTTCAGCAAAACCGTACTTAATTATGATATGATCCAGGAATTCGGATAGTTGATCCATCCATATCATTGCTAATCCTTGATGCTGCTGCTGCAGCATTGCCTACGCAGGTCCGGTAATCTGTTGATAGACAAACATTGCACTAGTAAAATAGAATTTGTAGCTTGTGTAGGGGGGCCATGGCCCCGTGGCCCCACCCCTAGATCCGCAAATGACGCAATGGCGTCTCTCACAACTCTAACTTCAAAGATTCCTCAGCCATTCGCTCTAAACTTGTGTCTGGTCATCATCAAGATCAGGTTCATCGAGCTGGCACAAGAGATCAAGTTGTGAGATGCTGAATGATCACGTCTAAGTTGAAGCCGAAGTTACCCCCGCTGAAGGGGAGCAACTATTGACAGCCAAGGTACGGTGCGCAACGCCGAAACAAGCAGCAACATGGCTGATTCTTCCGAAAAAAGCATAGAACGGGGGGCATGGATGCATTCCCTCACTGTCCATCAACAAGTTCAACTCCGAAAACTGTTCAACGATAATGTGGGCCGGTCCACCATGTCAGCAACGTCGACTGCCTGACAGGCCATTTTCCAACTGGGCCTCTTGTAAATGATCAGACCATGAGGATGTAATCAGAAATGTTACTCCTGGTATAGTTATTTAGTGAAGTTATAAGTTTCTCCTTTGCGAGTTTAGTTCTACGGGTGCTCACTCCCTACATCTATTTTGTCGTTTTTTCAGAAAATGAAGATGTAAATTGCCGTGCCACTAATCTCGGCAAAAGAGTAGATCATGTGCCCCTCGTGCTACAGTGGAATTCAGTCACAAAAAATTCTATAGATTCATCAAACACTGAAGGAGGTTAGTTTTTACCTAAGCAGCAACGCCAGCTGCAGTGGTCTTGCTGAGCCTCACTTACAGTTGGAAGTCACTAGCTTCAGGGAGTGCCGGCACAGCCAGAACAGACACCACCTTCAGCGGGGACCGAAAGCAGCAACTGCGAGGATTTGGCTCGCGATACGAGCAAAGGCGGCGGCAATACCCCCTTCCGCAGCTCTGAGCTGCAGCAAGACTGCAAGAGCTGCCAGTCCGCCGAGACGCATATGGAGCCGGTGAGCTGCTGCGCCTCCAAGCTGCCAGGCCATCGAGATGCAGATGGAGGCGCAACACCTCCGAGCTGCAGCGAGAGCCGCTCCGCCGCCAAGCTGCAACATGAACCGCCGTGAAGATGGGTCGTGCTTTCTCTCAAGTACGAGTACAGTGGGGAGAGGGGAACGAATCCAATGAACTGGTCCACGGAATCAAGACCAACAGTCAACCACGTGGTGATCTCACCGTTATATGCGCCACGCGTGTGTTTAGCTGTCGAGAATGTGTGGTTCTTTGTCACAGTGGCACAATTGTAATTATATCTTGGTGCTAATTTGTAACACTGGTACGATCCTTAATTTTTTATCTAATTTATTTCAACTATTCTTAGAATATAATAGCATCTGCACACACAAGTATCATAATCTGGCCCCAACCGCCTGCGGATGCATTGCGCATCCGCGGATAGTGATTAGTCAGCACACAAAAAACCATATTCATGAGCACATACCTCATTTCCAAATCATCAAATCCGTACAATTACATGCAACTAAACTATTCTAAATATTCTTCGGCGACAGTCCTTATTGTTCTGGTAGTGTCCATGTCTTTTTTTTTCTTTGCGGGTGAAAAAACTTGTATTACTCAAACTCCACGTTCATACAATCCATCCACTAGTAGAAAAAGGGTCAAACGTGAAGCACATTAGTGCCGGTTTGATTTTGGCCCGTACTAATGGTACCATTAGTGCCGGTTCGGACGGATTTGCATTAATGCCGGTTCGTGTTGAACCTTTTGTACCGGTTCATGGCACGAACCGGTACTAAAGGGGTGGTGGCAGGCTGGCGTCAGGCCGGGGCCCTACGATCACCTTTAGTACCGGTTCGTGCCATGAACCGGTACTAAAGGGGTCTGACCTATAGTACCGGTTTGTGACACAAACCAACACTATAGGGCAATTTTCAAACTCTACCCCCCCTTTAGTGCCCACCCTTTAGTGCCGGTTATGGAACCGGCACTAAAGGCCCTTACGAACCGGCACTAAAGCTCCGTTTTCTACTAGTGATCGCAGCTAACTCCGAGGATTCTTGAGGTCCAAAACCCAACCAAGTCATGGTTCTACCCTGAATTCAAGCAAACTTAGCTAGGCTATCACTAACCTTATTCTAGCTACAATTTACATGAGTAATACAACTTTCACGAAGATACATAAGATATTTGATTTCCTTTATGATGGACGAGTAGATGGATCTGTCAACCTCCGAAGCTTGGGTCAACTTCACTGCCACAATCGAATCCATTTCCAAGCAAAGGACAAATCTTCCATACATGCACGCAACTCAGCTTCAAGTGCCTTCCGGTAGGAGAACAATTGCCTGCAAGAGGAAGATGATGGCACCCATGTCATCTCGTAGCACCATTCTAGCACCTGTCGTTCCGTCATCAGCAAAGGAACCATTAGTACTGAGCTTCACCCATCCAGACTTTGGAGCTGACCACTTAGTAGCAGTTTTGTCCCTTGTCAAGTTGTCATTAGAGGATTCAGATTTTCATAAGTGATGATTGACTTGCCTTTGCTTGGATCAATAGAGAGATTTGTTTTTATACCCATCAGAGAGTCCAAATATATAGCTGACCAAGAATCTTCTTGAAGCTTCCATGGGCGTGGTTGGTTTATGGTGTACGACCTCGTTATGGATATGCCACACCCTCCACATGGACATCAACAACATAGACCTCTCCACTTCCTGTAACGGTTCAAGGGCATGCAGCAGCCACTCATCCCTGTTGTTTTACAAGGTTGATAAGCACGGGAGTGGCCAAACCTCGGACATTACTTCCCACAGGACTCTCGCAAAAGTGCAACGACAGAGAGCATGGTAACAGTCCTCGGGTTCAGCAGCACATACAGGGCAAAGGTCACTAGTTTCAAGTCCTCGCCTCTGCTTATTGCACCATGTCGGCAGCGAGTTAGTAGCAACACCCGATGACCATATAAGCTTCCAGCATGAGCGCCGTCCATCAGTTCGTGAGCTAGAGCCCGTTGCCGAGCTCACTTTTGACCGAAAAAATGCCGAACTTACCCGGACCCCAAGCCAAGGTGTCATCCTCCTGCCTAGGGGACGCCCTGATTTTCAATATCTCGTTCACATTAGCCGGAAGGAAATACTCCTGTAGCAGCCCTAAATTCCGTGAACCATTATCATTGAGCAGATCAGACACGAAGTTGATTCTGCATCTCCCTTGTAAGGTGATGGGTTTATAGGAAGAGTAGGACATGGGACACGCGTTGCTCGACCTTGTCGGAGCCCAGAGCCTGCACTAGTCGGTGGGTGTGAGATCGGCGAGGGATCCATCGTGGTCGGAGGCGGACATGTACACCATGATGCGGTTGCAGCGCCAGGGGTCGCCGGACATCCATTGCGGCACCAGAGAATGTGACTCCACTTGTGCTATGACTGTAGATGGAAATTAATTTTTTTCTATAGCAAGGATAAGATATTAAGCTTGAAATCAGTCATTTAGGGTTTACACTATTATTTGCATTTCACGTTTCTTTTAAGTAGCTTCCACCTGGTACTATTATGCGCCAATACATGATAAAAAATATGGACCAAAATTATGTGGTGTGCAAAATCTCAAAAGCACTTTGGAAGTAATAAAAGTAAAAGTTGGTTTGTTATGAGCAGCAAGGATCTTGGTATAGTGCTTAAAAGCACTAACCCCTTCATCGTTCACATACATTTTTTGTTCCTTTACTAATTTACTTTTCTTGGCATTTTTAGTGTGTGTCCGTTTTTATGACCAGCTTGACCATTCCTCTCGAAGGAGTCGTTCAACTCAAAAAGAGCATAGAATTTGAGACTGCTTTTATCTTTCATGCAATAGTTCATATTCAACAACTAACTTTAGCCAAGAACAAACCATCAGCAAGGAAGTGTAACCTGGGATAGGTGTGCAGAAATCCTTGAGAAAAAAGATAATCACAGTGAAATGCTACTTTCCAGTGGTTTATTGTGGTCCTTCAATTTTTTCGTAGGGAACTGACAAGGTTTGTGGAGAGAGGAAGTTGATTTTCTTCTTATTGCACATTTTTTTCTTCCATTTGGTTGTGTCTCTTGAAAGCTAATGCTGTTGCAGTGTCTATTTTTTTACATTTTCATTTTTGTTGGGAGAAAGATGATTCTCTTTCTTGGGAAATTACTTATTAGATGGAACAATAGTCACCTTACAAAGTTCTTCCCCCAATGTTTTTGTGTGTGCAACTATGATCGGGTTTTCCTATTCACTTATTGTATAGTTTTATTCTGCAGAAATGGTAAAAAAGTTAATCACGAGCACGGTGAAAGATTTCATATCTAAGTTACCAGAAGCTGGGTTATCAAAGCAATCTTCATGATCCATCTCTGGATATGTAGCTTTTCTTACAGAAGTTGGGTGATGAAAGCATTCTACATGATGCAGTCATGATTTTCTTTTAGCCTATGAACTGTAGGGCTTAGAGCATTCTTTGAATCATCTTTGAATTTCAATATATAGCACTATGCATGAACAATTTCCTTATGTTTAATGAATACCGGTCTCTAAATATTCCAATTTGCGTGGTTTGAAAACTTGGCTTGCTATCGCCCTTTGCGCCATCGGCTCAGTGGGTCATCTAGTAGTAGTAAAACAGGAATTCATGAACTAAACTTTAAACAACGTAGTAACCCAACTTAAAGAGGTAATCAAATTCTGAAACTCCCGTGTGGACATGCTTGAGGATCGGAAAGAACACTTGAATTATTATATGGATCAAACAACACTCTCTCTTGTCAACTCTAAGCGCACAGTACTAGTGAATCAGCCAATCACAAAGCCTGCTATTACATGATCTATCAATTGTCATCTAGCATTGAGAGGATGCAAATTAAATCGACCCTGCTGAGTTCAATTTTACAACTCAAAACACATGTAGCTAGTTGCAGCACTTTCACCATAGAAGAGAGAACAGATTAATAGCAAGCTAACACAACACAGTATATATACTACTCCCTTGATCCACATGGGAAAACAACTAACACACTCCAGAATATTAAAACCAGAATAGAAAAACAGAATTTCCAGAACAAATATGCTGATGCACACCATATACCTATCCAATGGCAAGGATGCACCTTTAATAACTTTCTTGATATTACTTATACATAGCAATGTACCAGTTTCAGAAACAAACATAAGTTCTCACGCATGCGAATCTCTGATAGACAGCAGATAGTAGTACAGTACTAACCATAGAAGTAGGAAATCATGAACAAATTTCCAACGCACCAACAAAATAACAGCAATTAAATTCCCACATCAGAAATGCCACATCTTTCAGCTTAGATTTTGGATTGCAGCACTAAGCCTTTGTGCTCATCCTTTGTGCATTTGATTTGTATGTGCAGTCTACAGTTATCAAACACTTGGTTGGCCATTGAAATATAAAACTGTTGAAATATGGTTGTTGAATTTGTCCTTTTGATACAGGTTTGTGGGGATGAACGTATGGATTGAATGGTACTCTCCTGAACTTAAACGAAGAACTTGAGTGGAAATGTATATCCCAACTCCTTATATTCCAGTGGCATTCGTTCTATACTTAATGCACAAGCATGTCCACACTCCAGTAGCAGCAGGAGCTTTTCTTTGTACAATACATACAAAGCATGCACTAGAGTTTAAAGAACGTAGTAGCCCAACTTAAAGAGGTAATCAAATTCTAAAACTCCCATGTGGACATGCTTGAGGAAAGAACACTTGAATTATTGATTATAAGCGCACAGATAGCATCTGGAAAGCAGCACGTTAAACAGTACTACTCTACTAGTGAATCAGCCAATCACAGCCTACTATTACATGATCTATCAATTGTCCTCTAGCATTGAGAGGATGAAAAATCGAGCCTGCTGAGTTCAATCTCACAACTCAAAACCCATGTAGTTGCAGCGCTCTCACCTTAATTAGAAGAGAAAACAGATTAATCCCAAGCTAACACAACACAGTATATATACTACTCTCTTGATCGACATGGGAAAACAACTAACACACTCCAGAATATTAAAACCAGAATAGAAAAACAGAATTTCCAGAACAAATATGCTGATGCACAACATATACCTATGCAATGGCAAGGATGCACCTTCAATAACTTTCTTGATATAATTTATACATAGCGAAAGCGAAGTACCAGTTTCAGAAACAAACATAAGTTGTCACGCGTGCGAATCTCTGATAGACAGCATAGCAGATAGTAGTACCAGTACCAACCATAGACGTAGGAAATCATGAACAAATCTCCAACGCACCAACAGAACAACAGCAATTAAATTAAATTCCCATGTAATGAAAGCCCTACTCCTTGGAAGCGGGAAGAGCCAAAGTAGGCGCCGACGAATCCCCCGATTTCATAGGTACATCTTGTAGACGGCGAAACGCTCCTTGCGGGTGGCCAGGGTCGCGCCGGAGGCGTACTCGGAGATGGCAGCGAAGGAGTCGGCCTCGATGGCCGCGGCGGCACGCCTGGCCTCGGGCTCCGGGACGGCGCCGTAGTGGACGCAGTAGAGGCTGGGCCCTACCAGCTTCTGCAGGAGTCCGCGCACCAAGGAGTCGCGCGAGCTCTGCGTCGGTGGCCACGTACACGTAGGAAGAAGCGACGGATCGTACCCAGGCGGCAGGGTAGACGCGAGAGATCTGAGGGCAGCGGAGCGATCGGCAGACCTGCGGCGGCCCTCGGCGGCAGCGCCGCGGGAATAGGGAGCGACGGGTCTGCTGCGGCCATCGGGGGCAGTGCTGAGGGCAAGGCGAGAGCGAGATCGGCGGCCCGACATCGCTCGCCGCTCGTGAGGAAGAAAGGTGGGTTCTGTGGGTGGCGGCGGCAGGGAGAAATTTTTTTGGGGAGACGAGGGTCGTAGCACCTCCTATTTATTGCGTAGGCCGACGGTTGGAGAACGCCTCCCCACCGCAGCGCCGCCGGTTCGGGAACCGGCGCCCGCGCAGACGCGGCAGCGGCCCGTTAGACGTGAGCGCCTTCCTTTCCTCGAATTCTTGCGCAATTTTTTTTTGAAACCATGAGCATTTTTTGATTTTGAGACTCCTGAAAATTTTCGTAATTCAAGAAAAAATTACGAGTTTCACCATCTTCTTTTGAATTCTGATTGGTTTTTCAAATTTGTGAACATGTTTTCAAAATTTTGAACATATTTTTAAAATCACGAACATTATTTGAATTTCGAAAACATTGGTTCGAGACTCATGAACATTTTTGGTATTCGCAAACATTTTTTTAGAGGTTCATGAACATTTTAGGAATTCATGATCATTAGACTTGACTCTCTTTGCTCACTCGCTCCCTTTCCTCGTTCGCTTGATCCTTGTTATGTTTCCTCTCGGCTATGATGTGCTGCAAATTCTGGAAGAAAGGACCGCCATCCTGTTTTGAAATTTTGATAAATGTTCAGCTTCATGAAGGATTTTTTTTTTTAGAAAAAGCATGCACACTTTTGAAAATCTTGAATATTGTTTGAAATTCTTGAACAGTTTTGAAAGACTTATGAACAGTTTGGAATTCGAAAACATTTTCAAATCCATGGACATTTTTACAAATTCAGAAACATTTTTTAAAGTCGTAAAGACTTTTTTGAATTCTTGATAATTTTTTATAAATCGAGAACATTTTCTAAAAATTCACAAACATTTTTTGTACAAATTTACGACATTTTTTCGAACTCATGAACATTTTCTATATTCAAGTACTTTTTTGAATTCCTGAAGATTTTGTAACTCGTTTTTTGTTTGAAATATTGCACATTTTTTAATGAAGTAAAAAAGGAAACCAAAAAAAAGGAAAAAGGGGCACACACCCGTACATGGGCGGGTCCAAAAGCATGTGCTGGGGAGAGAGGGTGCACGTTTGCGTGTTCTCAGCCATGTAGGTCGATGAATAGGAGGTCCCGCACGCTCTGCTTCGCCGCTCCCGCCCCACGCGCCACGCCCGTGTTCTCCGTCGAGCTCGCCATGCCCGTGTCCCGTGCGCTCATCAGCTCCTGCTTTCTGCTTCAGCACCCCCCTGCTGCTGCTCCTACAGAGAGCGCGAGGGGCGATGGTCGGCAGCGCCGGTGACTGCAGCAGGGGGCGGGTTGGTCCGGAAGAGAGAGTAAAATGAGAGAGAGAGAGAGAGAGAGAGAGAGAGAGAGAGAGAGAGAGAGAGAGGTGGCAGGTGGGTGGCCGAATGATAAGTGGGTCAAGCCGGACACAGGCAAACGCAGAGTGCGCAGAAAGTGCCCAGCTGTGTCCGCTTTGGACGCAAAGCCAGCTCGAATTTTGTTTGGAAATGGGGCAGAGCGGACACAAACCGGACAAAAAATGGGTATGCTCATGCGCGTTGGATCGTTGCATGTGTCCGTTTGCACCCATACGGACGTAAGTACGTTTTGGGGTCGTGCGTTCGAGTCGACGTAATGCCTTCTAGCAATGGAGGGAAGATTGAGTCCGGGGGAGTATCTTTGACCTTTGCGTTGGGCTCAACCACTTTCGTGATGACATGGTTCGGCGACAGCGATCGGCTGCACACGAGGGGACTCGGATGTCTCTGCCGCGCCTCAAGGTGTAAGGTAAGGATATGTGCCTCCATGTCATGGTGTGAACGGAACTGATCTAGCTCCCCTCTTTCTAGGAGGTTTGTGCGCACGGCTTCAGAGTATAGAACTGTTGCAAGTACGAGGAGGTCTTGGGCATTTCGTGAAGGGTTGGTTGGATTAGATGTTTACCGTGTAATCTTAGGAGTCAACAGTTTCGATGAAGGGTTAATTTGATAAATGCCACTCCAATTATGGTGATTCCCAAAAATGTCACTGCAATTTTTAAACTTTAAAAAATGTCACTGCAATTTTTGCGAACTTTGAAAAACGACACTTTAGATTTTAAAAAATGCCACTGGAAATGGCATGAAAAGGCATTTTCTAAAGTTTGGAAATTGCAGTGGCATTTCTCGGAATCGCCAGATTTGGAGTGGCATTTATCAAATTAACCTGATGACGAAAGGTTGTTTGGACTCGCTTACTATAATATTCTGCACCTGGATGCTTTTATATATTTTGTGCTCTTATGTTGTCTCGACGATGATGGAATCCGATCCTATTTTACGATCGTACACTGAATGTTTGTGTTTTTAAAACTCGGTGATTGCTTCACTGTTAAGGTGCTGCCTTTTGTTTTCTCATCATTTGGAGATGCTCTAGGAATGATAGGCTGCTATTTAAGCTGCAGCAATCAATTGCCCCTCCGATGGTGAGTAGCATGTATGTTTACCCGACATGGGGCTTACTCTAGCGCGCGTCATCTTCACGTGTGGTTGGCAACTTGATAGGAGATCGAGGAGCTTGGCCAGTTCAGCCAATGCAATTACAAGTAGGACAGGTTTTGGTGCTAGCGACCAATTGCTTGACTGAATTGAGATCAGACTGAGTAGAACTTGTCCAAGGCGAAATTAAACAGAGCAGGGAAAGCATCTTCGAATATTTGATTGTTGCACCAATTATCCCAGCACAAAGAAGCCATGTCGGAGCTTGCACTTCGTGCTAGCATCAAAGGACCATGTAATTGCTGGGATATCTTCCCGAATATGAAGTTTTCTACGATTTCCTTTTGTTGCAGCATGTGTTGCTGAGCAATAGTTAATCTACAGCCGCTAAATGAAGAGGTATAGTTGTACTACATGGAGAGAATTAAACTGAGACTCAAACCCATGTACTCAGGGTTAGTCATGTATCCTTTATACGAGAAGGGACACATATGGCGAGAATAGGCAAGAGCCGGTGACCAAGCATCACTGCACGGGCGAGTCATGCATGTCCAAGCCGTGTTGGGAAGTGAAGGGTGCTGGTCTGGCAGTGGCATGACGCACTCGCGACCATCGAAGTAGGCCCTTGGGAACGCCCAGCCACCAGAGAAGCTGAAGTCGCTCGGGTCTTTCTGCAATAACATCGTCGTCTGCACATTCCCGTCCCCCAGCAGCATCCCGTTCTAGTTCTTGATCCAACAGAACATCCCCGTGTCATTCGCAAACCACACATTTCTTACCCACTCTTGCTTCTTAGTATTATACTTCTAGTTAACCCCGTCGAAGATTGTGTAGGGTAGGGGGCTATGGCCCCCCTGGCCATATGGAAGCTCTACCCCTGGTGTGCTTACTAATGGTGTCGTACTAGACAAGGGTAGGTAGTTGAAGCTGAAGAGCTGCGTCAAGCTCCGGAGGTTGGGGTGTCGTACCACCAGATTCCAGTCACTGTAGTTGCTAGCCACGTTATAGTTCGTGACTGTCGCCTTCACCCTCCAATACCCCCGGTAGCTCCGCTTCACGTGCCAGTGTACCCGGATCAAGCACATGTGCTCCGTGCACTGGATGGCCGACACCGGCAAATCACCGACAGTGATAGGCAGCGCAGGCTCTTGGATTGCTCGCCGGAGTTGAAAAACGGGACAAACATGTGCATGCGGACGCGAATCAGAAAGACGACAAAAATTCAGATGATTGCAGAGTGTGGCAGGATGCCATGTGGCTTTTAGGAGGCGCTAAGGCGCCGAGGGAGAGTTTGCACGGTGCCTGACAGGCACACGATGCTTGTGCTGTTGTAGAAGGCCGAGAGGGAGACGTAGCAAGACGGCGATGGGACATACCTGAACTACGAGTACGAGTAGATATCATTGGCAAGAAGAAAGAATCAAATGCTTAAGAAAAACTTGTTCATGCCGCTGCTTGTCGACCTTAGGCCCCGTTGCAGGCACAATGGGATGGGTTGGGTCGATGCTCGTCTGCGGTGAAGTCGGAGACACTTGCTCGAATATTAGGGATGGCGATGATGCCTTGGTGAGAAGTTATGACAATGACACTTCTATGTTGTCTTGATGAGCTCTTTAAAAACGTGTGTGTAGGGTATCCTATGTGTACGGCAGACTGTAACAGGTTTTGTCCGGTTTCTGATAATCAACTCGGCAGTTATCTCTTCGGCTTGATTAATGAATGAGACAAATCATTTGCCTATTTAAAAAAACATCACCTGAGTAAGCAGAAAAGGCGAAAACCCACATATATCACGACTCACCCATATAGACAGGCTGAACCGTTGCAACTGACATTTGTTTTGTGTCTACTTCTAGTCTGATGCCGTGTTTGGAATGCAGGAATTACTGATACGAGCACACCAATCATTAGCAATATTAATCCAGTTATTGATCCAGCCGTTAATGATGTTTTAGTTATGCCGAATCTGAAGATTAATGAGAAGCAGTGCAAAGTTGAGGATGAGCCTATTACTGTGACCTATACGTCTGCATATCTGCAAGAATTGAGTGCTAGCTATTTAGCATGGAGATCGGAAAAAGTTGGAGACCCTGACTACGCGATGGTCCAAAATAATTTAAAGATGGAATTGTTTTCATGGAACCTGTAATACGCATGCATGCAATCCGTGCACTCCAATGTGTACTATACGTGTACACGAGAGAAGAGAAGAGACTTTCAACCAGATCGTACATGTGCTAGTGCTCGTAGAAGAGTTAAAGTGTATTATTATTTTTATTATGTTGTCACGTCCACCAGAAAATAGAAGGAAGGGCAGGAATCTGTCGTGGGATAGAGCAATGCACGACAACTCATCCTCACCACTGGATTTGGCTCGTTCCTTAATATCTATGGGTTGGAGCTGCTTCGTCTGGGAATCGTTCAATGCTCTGTCGTCCGTGTAGCTATTTCGCGTGGGACATTATGTCCTTCTGTTCACTTGGATGGGCACCACCAATAGGGGATCAAATAAACCTGCGGCAGCGCCGGTTCGGGAACTGCCGCCCACTCACACGCGGCAGCGGCCCCTTACACTTGGCTCCCTTTCCTCGAATTCCTGCACAATTTTTTTGAAATCATGAATATTTTTAGAATTTTGCAAACTTTTTTTGAGACTCCTGAATATTTGTGATTCACCAAAAATTTACGACTTTCACCATCTTCTTTCTATTTCAATTTTTTTTCAGATTTGTGAGCATGTTTTCATAATCTTGTCATATTTTATAAAATCATGAACATGTTCAAATTTCGCAAACATTATTTCGAGACTCATGAACATTTTTGGTATTCGCAAACATTTTTTTAGGGATTCATGAACATTTTAGGAATTCATGATCATTAGACTTGGCTCTCTTTGCTCGCTCGCTCCCTTTCCTCGTACGCTCAATCCTTGTTTATGTTTCCTCTCGGCTATGATGTGCTGCAAATTCAGGAAGAAAGGACCACCATCCTTTTTTGCAATTTTGAAAAATGTTTAGCTTCATGAAGATTTTTAAAAAAAATCATGAACATTTTTTAAAATCTTGAATGTTTTTTTGAAAGTCTTGAACATTTTTGCAAGACTCATGAACGTTTTTTAAATCATAAACATTTTTTAAATCTACTGATATTTTTACAAATTCATAAAGGTTTTCTCAAATGGTAAAGATTTTTTTTTGAATTCTTGACCTTTTTTGGAAATCGAGAATATTTTCCAAAATTCACAAACATTTTTGTACAAATTTACAATATTTTTGAATTCTTTTTTCGAACTCACGATTTTTTTTATATTCAAGTACATTTTTTGAATTCCTGAAGATTTTGGAATCGGTTTTTTGTTTGAAATATTGCGCAATTTTTAATTAAGCAAAAAAGAAAAACTGGAAAAAAAAAAAAGGGGCGCCCGCCCCGTACATGGGTGGGTCCAAAAGCATGTGTTGGGGAGAGAGGGTGCGCGTTTGCGTGTTCTCGGCCGCGTAGGTCGATGACTAGGAGGTCCCTAGAGCCAACGTTAGGGTTAGTTCTGGTGTGATTAAAGATGCATGTGCATCAGTTGGTGTTGTAGACAATCTGGAGAAGCTTCAGGTGGTGTACAGAAAACTGTGGCTACTCTAGGGACCTGGAGCAACAAGAGATTTGAAAACATTTCTAGAGAGCATCTCAGAGTTGAAATATGTAATTGCCAGATGTTGTACAACCATATCCTAGCTCAGGTCAGAATGCATCAACCAGACTGAAGTGCTTGCCTCCTTATTGGTAAAGGATGCAGCGGTACAAGCCTATAGAACAGATCCTGTTCAAGTAAGGTCGTGCTACCAACAGCCGCGCCTCGCCTTATAAACTGCTCCAGCGTCGTCTAAACTAGCGAGGTGGGACTAATTAGAGAGCAGTCATGCAGCAGCGCCTACTCAGCCAGAGCATGGAACGGCTGGAAGGGTCCCCGGATCATGGCCCATGATCAAAGCCCAGCCCATGTGAGGAATTATTTATGATCTTCTTTTTGCGAATTTGAATTAATTATTTATGATCTCGTTGTCCTCTTTCCATTTTCGTTGCATCAGCTGTGGAGTCTGGAGATACTGAAGCGGTTTAATATCTACTGCTGCATGGCCTGTACTTTCCATTTATATTTATGTAAAATAGTAAATTCTTACATTTTTCCATTTATACTCTTTTTCTTTTGCAAATTAAATTGCAGTCGGCCACTAGAAGTAGCAGACTACACCCTGCCAGATTGGAGACATCACACAGAGGCAGAGCATACACTTGTTTGGTATATATAGTACTTTGGTGGCATTTACAGCATCTTTCCAAGCAAAGGAAAGTCTTGTTCTGAATTCCGCGGCTGGATTGCCTTTCATAACGGGACTGTCTACACAACATTTCTCAAAGTGAAAGGTGCAGAGTTCCATCATTTTTTTTATCTGGCTACTACTAAGTACTAAGAGACAGACTGAATACAAGCGCCATGTTTCCTAAGGAAGAACTTCTTCCTCCCATCTTGCTCATGTGCCATGTGTGGTCTTCAGAGTTCAGACAGTAGAAGCAAGGATCACCTCTGTTTCAGCTGCCAGTTTGCTAAGTACTCCTAATTATGCCTAGCATTAATCTTGGATATGATTGTTTCGATATGTTTCAAACACTTAAGCAAGCAATCACTAAGCCTTCTTTTTCTTGGAAACCAACACCCACTCTTGTCTCCTGGAAGGAGTTACCACATCTTCAGAGTATTACTTTACGGATACAGGAAAGTGTTGAAAGATGAGCTGAACTCAGACTTCCACAAAGCATTTGGGTTGGTAGCTTCATGTTACACAGATCTATGTAAAATAATTTCGGTTTGTGAGAAATATTTATTCAAGTCTAAAGAAGATGAGTCCTGCAGAAATCAGTCTCTATATATTTATTCAGCCGCGAGTTTCACGCCATCTGGGTCAATTTCCTCTCCCAGGTCAGTACTAAAATTATCTCACTGCTACCCTCACTGTCAGATGATCCATCTACTGGTCTGTAGTCAATTACCTTGGGCAGTAGAGCACTAACAGGATCTAAATTACTTTGCACACATGGATGCAGTGTGACATGTCGTGTCGGATCAAAGTGTTGAATCGGCCTCAATCAGAACCAAACCACTACTAATAATTTCCTCTCCCAATATTATACTGTGAACTGAATCATACATAGCTTCAGATGTATGATCAAGAAAGGAGATTTGTTGGTTAAACAAGTTCGAAAAGAAAATGTATCTGCATTCCAGATCCATTGTAGTACAACTGAATCATGCATAGTTCCCAAGAAAATTGGTTGCCACAAGATTAAAAAGAGAGTTGCAAAAGCAAACAAATTATTGTAGTCTGATCAAGGAGAAATGGTTTTCAGAGAGTTGCAAAAGAAAAAAAGAATTGTTGAAGTCTGTCAGACAACCTCTAGGCCACCCTGCACCAGTTTAACCAGGCAGGAACGATCCTCTACAGCCGTCGGATGGCACCCATCAAGGTGAATCCAAGCCGTTAATCACGCTCTGGCCCCTAAACTGGCGAGGTGGGACTAATTGAGAATTGCAGGCACATGCAGCAGCACCTCCTAAGCAGAGCTTGGAAGGAAGGAGGTTAGTGGCCCATGTACAAGGGCACGAGAATGAGCAAGCCCATCATAGAAATGTTCAGCTGTGGAGATTTTGAACTAATTTAAATATATGGAAACCTGTACTTTTAATACCTAGTTTTGAAGAATGGTTTTTATAAATTATTTCAAGGCAGCTAGTCTTTTGTTTTCTTTGGCTTTTATATATATGCCAAATTAAATTACGGTCGGTCATTACTTTGGTAGCTGACACATTGCTAGGTTTGAAAGAAGAGACAAAAAATGTGACCGATAGGGAAAAAACTAGAGAGAAAAATGGGCGTGGTGTAAAGCTCCGGAACATCGCAGACAGAACATACACTTTTCTGAAGTGTCTTTTTATTTTGTTTTGTTGAGTCAGCTGTTCAAATAGTATTCCTGTGGGAACGCTGCTTGCTGCAATTTCAGTTCATCCAACAAGTCAGGTATAGCATGGCCTCTGACGGCCATCCTTCCTCTGTGGGGAGCACCACAGTGTCATCCTTGGCGCCGCCCTTGATCGCGCCAGAGGGAGGCGCGCACACGACCGGCGATTAGCGACGACGCGGCGCGACGCAGCCAATGCTTGATGCACAGCAGCCGAATTGCCAAGATATATGGATGAATGCATAATATATCAGGGACCAAAGGACTGAAACCCACTTTGGAACATGGTTTCATTTCAACCAAGGTGAGGATGGACCCAGAATGAGCAAAGGCAGCACCAAAACCAAGATCAGCAGTAAGGAATAATTTCTCAACATCTCTGAAACAGGCCAAGTCAGTGGCTACAAAAACATGTGAAGGAAGCGCTGACGACGAACATCGACAAACTGATTGACAACAGATAATGTCGCTCGTCAAGGCCTTGCCAAGCCAATGAATACTTCCTCCGTCCGAAAAAACTTGTCCCTGACACAGCTAACACAACAGGTGTCGATCGGTTGGTCGACAAGGGGCTCGGCTCTATTCTTCTTCTGCAGAGTGTGCGAGCTTCTAGTTATACCTGAAAAACAGAATAATACAAATGGCAGTGAAAAATGGCACACACACACAAGACAATCAGGCTCAGTACCCTTGCACAAACACATTGGGAAATCACAAGTTTTCCGAGTTTTGGCTAGAAGAAGATTTAGTTTCTTTAATCAGCACCCTTTTTTTGTTGCCGGAAAAACAAGATTTTGTTGCCAGGTAAAACAAAAAAGAACAAAGCATGCACCAGCCGGGAATCGAACCCGGGTCTGTACCGTGGCAGGGTACTATTCTACCACTAGACCACTGGTGCCATTTGATGAGCTGTCACTCGAGGAATGTTTACTAATTCTTGCTGAGTTGACTGACTCCTTTTATTTTATTTTTTACTTTTGATGATATTATCTTTGAGGGAACCGGACTAATCCTGATTAGTATGTCCGCCTCTTCGATTTGTAAGTTCTGCAAAAATCAGTCTTTGTACACATTTTCCTTCCTGAACATACTTGTTCAGCCACTAGTTCCTTGCCATCTTGGTCAATTTTCTCTCCCACTTCAGTAGTGAACATATCATTGCTACTCTCACTCTCAGCAGTGGCAAATTTCAAATGATCATCCACTGTACTTGCACTAAGAGAATCGCTAGCTGAATCTTGATTACTTTGCACTCGTGGATGCAGTGTGACACATCGTGTCGGATGATGGCGCCGAATCGGCCTCGACGACAAACCAAGCCAAGCATATGATCCATGGACCGGTAGGTGTTGTAGAAAAGCTTGAGCCCTGAAGCAACATCTTTCAGCAATCGAGCTCCTGGAACAGGTGTAGATATGTGTATGGATCATGCATGTGGTCAGTGTGCTTCTGTTACCTTCGGATATTTTTGCAGTGACTACTGACGAGTACTTGTGCAGCTAAAAATAAAGTGGGTGCACTTATCTTACTGCCACTATAGTGTAATACTCCTGCACAGAACCATTCATAGTTTCAGATGTGTGATTAAGGTGAGAGATTTGTTGGTTAAACAAGTTCAAAAGAGATGAAAATCCACCTGCATTCCAGATCCGTTGCAGAACTTAGTCATGCATAGTTTCCAAGAGAATCGGTTGCCACAAGGTAAAAAGAGTTGATTGATTGTAGATGAAAGAAGTTGCAAAAAACAAAAAGATTTTGTGTAGTCTGTCAGACAACCTCTGAGCCACCCTGAACCGGTGTTAACTGGCAGGAACGATCCTCTACAGCCGTCGGATGGCACCCATCAGGTGAATCCAGGCCGTTAATCACGCTCTGGCCCAGAGGTCAGAATGCATCAACCAGACTGAAGTGCTTGCCTCCTTATTGGTAAAGGATGCAGCAGTACGAGCCTATAGAACAGATCCTGTTCAAGTAAGGTCGTGCTACCATCAGCAGCGCCTCGCGTTATAAACCACTCCAGCGTCGTCTAAACAAGCGAGGTGGGACTAATTGCAGCGGCATGCAGCAGCGCCTCCTCACTCCTCACTTCCTCAGCGAGAGGCTGAGCGTGCTGCGTGCGAGCCTGGAACTGGAGGTACACGCGGGTCATGGCCCAGTAGTTGTTGGGCAAGAGAATGATCGGAGCCCAGCCCATCTGAGGAATGTATTTTTCCTCACAAAAAAAATCTGAGGAATGTATTTCTTGCCATTTCATTTCGGTTACGTCAGCTGTGCGGATTTAATATGTAGAATTATTACGAACGATGCTGAATTCTTAACTTGTTCTCATTCATGGCAGCTGTTTTTCTTTCCTTTATCTTTTCCTAAATTAAATTACAGCCGGACATTACAGAAGTAGCAAGCACACTGCTTAGAGAGGAGATTTTGTTTTTCCTTTTTTTGCAAGAGGTAAGAAGGAAACCGGAGAGAAAAATGTGTGTGGTTGAATAAATTTTCGGAACATCACAGAACATATGGATTTTGTAACTAGTATTGTTCTTCTCCCTGAATTGAGTAACAGGCTAACAGAACATATTTTGCCGTGACTGGTTTTCCGGTACAAATGCAAAACTGCAATCTAGACATATACAAAAACTGCCAGCCTGAACCTTTTCTTATACAAACTGAAGCCAAGATGAGCAGGATCACCAGGACGGGTTGATATATCTTGATTTCTCGGCATCTATCTATCTAAAAAAAGGGAATTGATCTCACACTCTGACAGCTAGCATCAGTCAGTCGCTACATACACATCAGCGAGGGCAACATAGCACCTTGAGCTTGCATGGTTCATCGGGCAATCACAAACGTCAACTTGAATGCTTCAGCTTGAATGTGAAGCAAGTATGTGCATCTGTACAGGTGGCTCCCAAAAACCGCTGACACAACAGGCGTCGATCGGTTGGTCGACAATCGGCTCGGCTCTGTTCTTCTTCTGCAGAGTGTGCATGCTTCTAGTTATATCTGAAAAATAGAATACATATGACAGTGAAAAATGGTACAGACAATCAGGCTCAGCCCTAGAACATCTCATTGGGGAATCACAATTCTTGCATGTTTTGGCTAGAACAAGATTTAGTTTGTTTAATCATCGTCATCCTTTTGGTTGCCTGGACTGTTCTCCTTTTGTGTGGGATCCTCTTTTATCGATGTTACCGCATTTCATAGCTGTTAATTAATGGAGATACTGTTGTATTAACAAGCCTCCTTTTGGTGTATGATGTGTTCATGTTTGATAAAATATTCCTAGCCTCTTTCTTTCTCCCAATCAGCGGAGACATTCTATATATGGAGAAAAGTAAGCAATTAGAATTACCATGCTTCCAAAATATTTCTGTCCTCTGCGTAATGCTGATGCTTCTGTCCAAGTGTGGGACGCCGGCCTGGACTCGTGCGTTCGCTGCAACAAGCTTGGAAGCACACACACCGTCATGTCCATAGTGGCCTTATTCGTTTCCAGCAGTGGCCTGAGGTCTTCTTTTGTTCTATAGAATGCTCATTTATCTACAAAGATAGTACTGGACAGTGGAGATCTCTCGGATATTATTTCCAGTTGCCTCTGTCGGAGTAGTGAGCAGGCCTACTCCCAGTTCAATGATCTCCAGCTCTTGGCTAATTCAGTAATTCTGTACTGATGATGACAGCAAGATCTCTAGACATATCAACTGAATTTTGTTCACCTGGATACTTTCCTACCTTGCGGGCATATAAAATTCTGTACTCTTGCAGTCATGAAACCCCTCCTGTTAAATGAAAAAAAGAAGAAGAAGCAAATCTTGCTGTCAAAGGAAGCATCAATTTTTCTTCCGGTCAGCACTAAGAGATTGACTGAATACAAGAGCAATCTTACTCAAGTGCCATTTGTGGTCTTCAGACAGTTGAAACAAGGATTCACCTCTGTTTCAATTGGCAGTTTGCAAAGGCATCCTACTAAGTGAAACAAGGGTTTACCTCTATGTCTGATAGCATCCATTCATGGATTTCACTCTGAATTTGAAGCTGCCTGGGGTAATTAACACTAACTGAATCTACTTTGCAGATGATTTACAGATCACACTGCCAAAAGGAATTCGGGAAAAGGCAAAAACAAGTGGTAGCTACCACTAACTGAATCGAATTTGCAGATGATGTACACATCACATTGCCAAAAGGAGTAGAGAGAAAAGGCAAAAAATCTGGTAACTAACACTAACTGAATCTATTTTGCAGATGATGTATATACATCATATTGCCAAAAGGAGGTGGGGAAAAATGCATAAGAAATGTTTTTGTCTGTCAGACAACCTCTAGGCCACCCTGTAGAGACAGAAGCCAATCCGGAACAATCCTCTACAGAGGTTGGATAGCTCACATCAAGAGCATCTAGGCCGTTAATCACGCTCTGGCCTAGAGGTCAGAATGCATGAACCAGACTGAAGTGCTTGCCTCCTTATTGGTAAGGATGCAGCGGTACGAGCCTATAGAACAGATCCTGTTCAAGTAAGGTCGTGATACCTTCAGCTGTGGCACGCCTTATAAACCACTCCAGCGTGCCTTAAACTGGCGAGGTGGGACTAATTAAGTAGAGCAGGCACATGCAGCAGCGCCTCCTCAGGTAGAGCTTGGAAGAAGGGTTAGTGGCCCATGTAGCAGTTTGGCCTGAGAAAGAATAGATCCCAGCCCATCCCACCTGAGCGATGCTTTTGTTTCCTTTTTTTCTTCTCCTTGTTGAGTTAGCTGTGGAGATTTTGAACCAGTTTAAATATCTAGCAAATGCTGCCTGCCCAATAATTTAATAAATATATATAATTCTGTCTGTTGAAGTACTTCGGTTGCATTTACGGTATCTTTTAGTTTTGTCCAGTCAGCTGTTCAAAAGTTTTCCAGAGGAAATGTTACTTGCTCCAACTTTCCCAACAAGTCAAGACAATGATCTGGCACTCTCACCGCCAGCATCAGTCTGTCGCTACAAAGGACATGTCGTGAAGGAAGCTCGCCTGCTTCGTCGGGCAATGACAAACGTCAACAACCTGAAAGACAACAGAATCTCGCTAGTCAAAGCCTTGCCTAAACACCACAGACACAACAGGCATCGATCGATCGGTCGGTCGACAAGGGGCTCGGCTCTATTCTTCTTCTGCAGAGTGCGGTTCTAATTATTATACCTGAAAGCAGAATTCATATGAGAAAGAAAAATGGTACAGACAAACAATCAGGCCAAGTTCTATAGAACAACCCATTGGGCAATCACCAATTGTTGCATGTTTCCACTAGAACAAGATTTGGTTTATTTAATCATCATCATCCTCCTTTTGGTTGCCCGGACTGTTCTCGTTTGTGTAGGATCCTCATAGATCTACAATGATAGTGCTGGAGAGTTCAGACCTCAGAAATTTGTTCCAGTTGCTGATCACAGAGCAAGAAAATCTCTGAACTATATGTCAAATTCTGTCTGGCAGTCATGTAACTAACCATTCCTGAACTTAAATGGGACAAGAAATCTTGCAGGCATATTTGTTCCTGGCTGCTATACCAAGAGACAGACTGAATACTAATGTGGGCAAACATTAGTATGACTTAAGCTCTTAAGCAAAGTCATACTTAAGCTCTTAAACAAATTATCCTACAAAGTCATACTAACGTTTCAAGCTCTTTTCAACGGAGATCAGCACTCACTCCTGCTCGTACTGCATTTAACAACCAAATGGTTCCACATTTTACTCAATTAGCGAGAGGATTAACCACATGACCAAGGAACAGCGTTGTGCCCGTCATCTCCTCAACCACGGCAAACAAGAAGGGCCGATCCGCCACAAAATCGACAAAATGCGGCGGCTCGCTTGGAAGCGCGCTACCTTCCATGCCTATGGCCGTGGCAGCAGCGGCCACGGTGCCTTGTTCGTCCACCTCGATGGTGGCCTTATGGTACACCGCGCCGATGGAGAGCCGCCCATCCCCGCCGCTCACCATGCCTGAGAAGTCGCCGCCTGCGAAAGCCCTTGTGACACCAAGCTTCCGCATGTCTGACGACGCCTCAAACTTAGAGGCGAACTTGAACTTGGGGACCATGAACCGCCGTACTTGAACCTCCTCTTCTGGCGTGTGCTTCCTGATGAACTCCGGCGATGACACCACCTTGTCGTACAGATCGGTGAGGCTGAGGGTGCCGCTGTCCGGGAGAAGGATAAGCATGTAGAATGCAGCAGCGCGGTCGCCGTCGTTTCTGTAGGGCAGCTTGAGGGCCCTGAAGCCCGGGTAGAGCGCGATGTACTGTGACCGGCCAGACGTCATGGACGGAATGCGCACGGTGGCGCCGCCTGGGGTGTGGAACGGCGCGGTGAAGAGGGCGAAAGGCTCAGGCCACGCGCCTTTGAAGTAGAGCGCGTTGGCGAGGACGACGGTCGTGGACGAGTCGACGGAGCCGGGAGGGAGGATATGCTGGATGCGCTGCTTCGTCGCGTCCGCCACGAAGGAGTTCACGCGCCTCCTCGCCAGCTCGGCCCCCGACACGAAGTCCACGGATTCCGCCGTGGCGGCGTACCGCGAGGCTCCGGTAGCCGTGAACTCCGGCCTGAGCGCCCTCCTCCGGTCGACCCACACGCCGCAGGCGAAGGACGTCTGCTTTAGTCCGTTGAGCCTGGCGACAAGCTTGATCGCCGGCGCGCGGTGCGGCTCGTCGAGCGACGCTGACCCGAGGAGCCCCAGGAGCTCCCTGCGCGTCTCGCCCCGCGCGCCGGCGGCCACCATCGCGAGTGCCGCGTGGATCGACAGCGGCGAGACGACGAAGTTGCGCCCCGTGCCGGCCGCCGCCCGGACGCCGGCCTCCCTGGCGAGACTCAGGCCCGACGCATTCCCGGCCGCATCGCTGACTACAGCTTTCTCCTCCGCAGAGTGGCCACCGGGAGGCCACAGGGTCGAGCAGAGGTGCCATGCGGCGAACAGGGCTAAGCAGAGGAGGACGGTCTTCCCGAAGCGCGACATCGGAATGGCCGTGGGTTTGTGGTAAGACGCAGACAGGATCACCGGCGCCCGGCGATCTGACGACGAAGACAGCCGGCGGCGGGCAGGTGGAGTCCCTCCGTGGGAGCTGACGCGTGGGTTAGGTAGGTTAGGTGCACAATGGGCTGATGGGCTTCCTTCGAGTCCAGTTCCGGATGGGAGAGACTGGAGATGGAGTACTGATATACTCCCTCTGTAAATAAATATAAAAGCGTTTACATCACTACTTTAATAATGAGAAATGTTTGAGATCGGCAGACCGGCCGAACGCAGCGCCGGTCGCCTCGCGCATGCAACGCTCACTCCATCACTCGCGGCGTGTACAGCGGGTCCCACGCACCGCCTTCTTTTTTTCCTCTGCACACCTTATCTTTTCCTCATCCAAACACACCCGTGGACAACTCCTGGCCACACCTTCCTCATTTTTCTGGATCGGGAATGCGAGTGAGGAGGCAGCACACCGTTGTTTGGATGCTCGCGACGCCGGCTTCTGCTCCCTCGCCGTGCTCCGCCGCAGTCGCCCCCGCAAGTCCTACGAGTTAGCTCTCCACTCCCCTCAGCAAACCACCATGGATCCCTCGAGTTGAGCTCTCTTTATGTTGTTTTCTTTCCTTCCTGCAACAATCCTCCATGGACCACATGAGATTCAGCTCACACGTGTGCTACTGCGCGACCACACCGTGCTGTGAGCTGCGACGGGCAAGTGGCGGTTGGTGACCACGACCGGCGAGTGCTACAACTGCGGCAACCAGATGCTGGGACCAGCGCTCAGTTTTGCTACCACAATGTTTGATTTGGCCCAATTTTACTTTTTTTTGCTACCATCATTTTTTGTTTTGCTGGAACCAGACCAAATTTTTGCTACCAACCGCGTTTCGGTTTTGTTGGAATCGACGCCAATTTTTTGCAATTTGCTACAACCGGCGTTTTGGTTTGCTGGAACCAGCTGCATTTTTGCTCCAACCGGTATTTTTTGCTTTGTTGGAAGAACGCCCAATTTTGCATTTTTGCTACTAATGTCATTTTGATTTGCTGGAACCACCTTCAATTTTTGCTGCCACCGGTGTTTTGGTTTTTGCTAGAACATCTCCCAATTTTGAATTTTTGCTTCCACCGTTCTTAATTTTGCTGGAACCAGCACAAAAATTTGCTACCACCGTTGTTGGTTGCGAGCTATGGCGTCGTCGCCATTGAATCTACAGGGGGCGAGGGGATGTAGCACCGGCGAGGGACGAGCGTCGGCGGCGGCCATAAACAGAGGGACGACACACGCTACGCGGCGCGGCGGAGGTTGCTGCCGCCATTTCTCCATGTGTTTGGCGGAGGTTGCTGGATCCCGAGGATGTGGACGGGCCTCAGACACGGCGCGAATGCTGCGAGGAGCGGGGCTGGCGTCGAGGGGATGCTGCTTTTGTGCCTCGCGGAACTGCACGCGTGTGGGTTGGAGGCGGAGGTGAGGGCCTCAATTCGCCATTAAAAGGCAGAGGAGATTTTTTTTCCTGTTCATGCGTTGACTGTGTGTGCGGGGAAGAAATAGAAGACCATCGGACGGTGCCTATTGTTTGCATCCAACGACCGCGCGGCGACCCGCCGAATTTGGGCCGGTCGACCGGCGCCTAGCGTTGGCCTTTAATAATTTAAACGCTCTTACATTTCTTTACGGAGGGAGTAATATTTTTCAAATAAGAAACCACTACAGTGGCAGGAGTATATTAATTGCACATAAATTAGGTAGGATATAATTTGTGTATTTTCTTGAGGGGTATTATTTGTGTATTAATTATGTGATCAGCGGTGCTGATATTTGGAGCAATCTAGGTCCTTGCATTGACTTAGTTTCATGGCCGGGATTAATTGAATTCGCCCCTTTGGATCTTTTTATATTGGTATATTAGTTATTGCTTTATTCTACCTCAAGAAAACTACTCTATATGATTAGGGTTCAAGTACTTCGTCTACTTTTGGTCATCGTTGAGTTATCTATATGATCATCATTGAACTCGTTTACCCCTCCATGGACCATGCATGAGTGCTCTGGCACGATGTTGCTGGCTCGTGAGTAAACATAGACCAAATCAGAAATAGGTACCGGGTGATGGCGGCGTCTTCATCAGGGGCTGGGGGAGGGGCATGTGTGAAGGGTAGCAGGAAGGGTAAGGACAAGGCAGACCTGCATGCAACGATGAAGAATATGAAGATGAAGGATGGAGGACTTGACGAGGATTTTGTCCGTGATGACGAGATTAATAACAAGCTTATGAAGGCAGTGAGATTGCTCTTAGTGGCTAGAGTAAACATGAGGCATCCGTTCAGCATACATGCTTTCAACCAGTGACGTAGCTAGGATTTGAAGGAAATATGCCCTAGAGGCAATAATAAAGTTATTATTTATTTCCTTATATCATGATAAATGTTTATTATTCATGCTAGAATTGTATTAATCGGAAACATAATACATGTGTGAATATATAGACAAATAGAGTGTCACTAGTATGCCTCTACTTGACTAGCTTGTTAAGCAAAGATGGTTATGTTTCCTAACCATGAACAAGGAGTTGTTATTTGATTAACGAGATCACATCATTAGTTGAATGATCTGATTGACATGACCCATTCTGTTAGCTTAGCACCCGATCGTTTAGTATGTTGCTATTGCTTTCTTCATGACTTATACATGTTCCTATGACTATGAGATTATGCAACTCCGTTTACGGAGGAACACTTTGTGTGCTACCAAGCGTCTAGCGTAATCGGGTGATTATAAAGGTGATCTCAGGTGTCTCCAAAGGTACTTGTTGGGTTGGCGTATTTCGATATTAGGATTTGTCACTCCGAATGTCGGAGAGGTATCTCTGGGCCCTCTCGGTAATGCACATCACTTCAGCCTTGCAAGCATTGCAACTAATGAGTTAGTTGCAAGATGATGTATTCTGAGCGAGTAAAGAGACTTGCGTGCGAGATTGAACTAGGTATTGGATACCGACGATCGAATCTCGGGCAAGTAACATACCGATGACAAAGGAGCAGCGTATGTTGTTATGCGGTCGACCGATAAAGATCTTCGTAGAATATGTAGGAACCAATATGGGCATCAGGTCCCGCTATTGGTTATTGACCGAGGCGTGTCTCGGTCATATACGCATTGTTCTCGAACCGTAGGGTCCGACGCTTAAGGTTTCAATGCGGTTTTATTATGAGTTTATGTATTTTGATGTACGAAGGTTGTTCCGAGTCCGGATGTGATCACGGACATGGCGAGGATTCTCGAAATGGTCGAGACATAAAGATTGATATATTGGACAGATATATTTGGACATCGGAAAGGTTCGGATGAGATTGGGATTATACGAGTTAGGGAGGTTACTGGAACCCCGATAAGTATATGGGCCTTATTGGGCCTTAGTGGAAGGAGGAGAAGGGAGCAAGGAGGCGCCCCAAGCCCAATCCGAATTGGGAGGGGCGGCCCCTTTCCTTCTTCCCTCCCTCTCTGCCTTCCTCTCCTACTCCTAATAGGAAAGGGGCCAAACCTACTTGGAGTAGGTTTGCCCCCCTAAAGCGCCTCCCTCTTGGCGGCCCCTCCTCCTCTCCTCCTTTATATACGGGCGAGGGCACCCCATACACACAAGTTGATCATCGTGATCATTCCTTAGCCGTGTGCGGTGCCCCCTTCCACGATATTACACCTCGGTCATATTGTAGCGGTGCTTAGGCGAAGCCCTGCGACAGTTGAACATCAAGATCGTCACCACGCCGTCGTGCTGACGGAACACCTCCCCGTACCTCTGCTGGATCGGAGTTCGGGGTGCGTCATCGAGCTGTACATGTGTCAAGAACTCGGAGGTGCCGGAGTAACGGTGATTGGATCGGTTGGACCGGGAAGACGTACGACTACTTCCTCTACGTTGCGTCAACGCTTCTGCTTCGGTCTACGAGGGTACGTAGAAAACACTCTCCCCTCTCGTTGCTATGCATCACCATGATCTTGCAATTGCGTAGGAAATTTTTTGAAATTACTACGTTCCCCAACAGTGGCATCCGAGCCTAGGTTTTATGGTTTGATGTTATATGCACGAGTAGAACACAAGTGAGTTGTGGGCGATATAAGTCATACTGCTTACCAGCATGTCATACTTTGGTTCAGCGGTATTGTTGGATGAAGCGGCCCGGACCGACATTACGCCAGACGCTTACGCGAGACTGGTTTTACCGCCATGCTTTGCACACAGGTGACTAGCGGGTGTCAGTTTCTCCAATTTTAGTTGAACCGAGTGTGGCTACGCCCGGTCCTTGCGAAGGTTAAAACAACATCAACTTGACAAACTATCGTTGTGGTTTTGATGCGTAGGTGATATTGGTTCTTGCTTAAGCCCGTAGCAGCCACGTAAAACTTGCAACAACAAAGTAGAGGACGTCTAACTTGTTTTTGCAGGGCATGTTGTGATGTGATATGGCCAAGACGTGATGCTATATTTTTATTGTATGAGATGATCATGTTTTGTAACCAAAGTTATCGGCAACTGGCAGGAGCCATATGGTTGTCGCTTTTGTTGGGGAACGTAGTAATTTCAAAAAAATTCCTATGCACACGCAAGATCATGGTGATGCATAGCAACGAGAGGGGAGAGTGTTGTCTACGTACCCTCGTAGACCGAAGCGGAAGCGTTGACGCAACATAGAGGAAGTAGTCGTACGTCCTCCCGATTCAACTGATCCAAGCACCGTTACTCCGGCACCTCCGAGTTCTTGACACACGTACAGCTCGATGACGCACCCCGATCTCCGATCCAGCAGAGGCGCGGGGAGGAGTTCCGTCAGCACAACGGTGTGGTGACGATCTTGATGTTCTCTGTCGCAGGCTTCGCTAAGCACCGCTACAATATGACCGAGGTGTAATATCGTGGAGGGGCACCGCACACTGCTAAGGAACGATCTCAATGATCAACTTGTGTGTCTAGGGTGCCCCTACCCCGTGATATAAAGGAGGGAGGAGGAGGTGGCCGCCCAAGGGGCGCCATAGGGAGGGGGAAACCTACTCCAAGTAGGTTTCCTCCTTTCCTAATCCAAGTTGGAGGGGAAGGAAGGAGTAGTAGTAGTAGGAAGGAAGAGGGGAAGGAGAGAAGGAAGGGGCGGCCCCTTCCCAATTCGGATTGGGCTTGGGGGGCGCACCCCCCTCCCTTGCTCCTTCTCCCTCCCTTCCAATAGGGCCCAATAAGGCCCATATACTTACCGGGGGGTTCCGGTAACCTCCCGGAGCTCTGGTATACCTTTCCGGTGTCCAAATATATCCGTCCAATATATCAATCTTTATGTCTCGACCATCGAGACTCCTCGTCATGTCCGTGATCACATCCGGGACTCAACAAACTTCGTACATCAAAATACATAAACTCATAATATAAGCATCATCGAAACCTTAAGCGTGCGGACCCTACGGTTCGAGAACAATGTAGACATGACCGAGACACGTCTCGGTCAATAACCAATAGCGGACCTGGATGCCCATATTGGTTCCTACATATTCTACGAAGATCTTTATCGGTCAAACCGCACAACAACATACGCTTGTTCCTTTGTCATTGGTATGTTACTTGCCCGAGATTTGATCGCGGTATCCAATACCTAGCTCAATCTCGCTACGCAAGTCTCTTTACTTGTTCCAGAATACGCCATCTCATAACTAACTCATTAGTTACATGCTTGCAAGGCTTAGGTGATGAGTATTACCGAGAGGGCCCAGAGATACCTCTCCGACAATCGGAGTGACAAATCCTAATCTCGAATTATGCCAACTCAACATGTACCTTCGAAACACCGTAGTACTCCTTTATAATCACCCAGATTACGCCAGACGCTTGGTAGTACCAAAGTGTTCCTCCGTAAACGGAGATGCACAATTTCATAGTTACAGAACATGTATAAGTCATGAAGAAAGCAATAGCGTAAAACTAAACGATCAAGTGCTAAGTTAACGGATGGGTCATGTCAATCACATCATTCTCCTAATGATGTGATCCCATTTAATCAAATGAAAACACATGTCTATGGTTAGGAAACATAACCATCTTTGATTAATGAGCTAGTCAAGTAGAGGCATACTAGTGACTATATGTTTGTCTATGTATTCACACATGTATCATGTTTCCGGTTAATACAATTCTAGCATGAATAATAAACATTTATCATGATATGAGGAAATAAATAATAACTTTATTATTGCCTCTAGGGCATATTTCCTTCAGTCTCCCACTTGCACTAGAGTCAATAATCTAGATTACATAGTAATGATTCTAACACCCATGGAGTCTTGGTGCTGATCATGTTTTGCTCGTGAGAGAGGCTTAGTCAACGGTCTGCAATATTCAGATCCGTATGTATCTTGCAAATCTCTATGTCTCCCACTTGGACTTGGTCCCGAATGGAATTGAAGCGTCTCTTGATGTGCTTGGTCCTCTTGTGAAATCTGGATTCCTTTGCCAAAGCAATTGCACCAGTATTGTCACAGAAGATCTTCATTGGTCCCGATGCACTAGGTATGACACCTAGATCGGAAATGAACTCCTTCATCCAGACTCCTTCATTTGCTGCTTCAGAAGCAGCTATGTACTCCGCTTCACATGTAGATCCCGCTACGACGCTTTGTTTAGAACTGCACCAACTCACAGCTCCACCGTTTAATATAAACACGTATCCGGTTTGTGATTTAGAATCGTCCGGATCTGTGTCAAAGCTTGCATCGACGTAACCATTTACGACTAGCTCTTTGTCACCTCCATATCGAGAAACATATCCTTAGTCCTTTTCGGTATTTTAGGATGTTCTTGACCGCTGTCCGATGATCCACTCTGGATTACTTTGGTACCTCCCGCCAAGCTTATTGCTAAGCATACGTCGGTCGGTACACAACATTGCATACATGATAGAGCCTATGGCTGAAGCATAGGAACACCTTTCATTTTCTCTCTATCTTCTGCTGTGGTCGGGCATTGAGTTTGACTCAACTTCACACCTTGTAGCAGTGCAAGAACCCTTTCTTTGCTCGATCCATTTTGAACTTTTCAAAATTTTGTCACGGTATGTGCTTTGTGAAAGTCCTATTAAGCGTCTTGATCTATCTCTATAGATCTTGATGCCCAATATATAAGCAACTTCACTGAGGTCTTTCATCGAAAAACTTTTATTCAAGTATCCCTTTATGCTATCCAGAAATTCTATATCATTTCCAATTAATAATATGTCATCAACATATAAAACTAGAAATGCTCTGAGCTCCCACTCACTTTCTTGTAAATACGAGGCTTCTCCAAAAGTGCATATAAAACCATATGCTTTGATCACACTGTCAAAGCGTTTATTCCAACTCCGAGATGCTTGCACCAGTCCATAAATGGAACGTTGGAGCTTGCAAACTTTGTCAGCACCTTTTGGATCAACAAAACCTTCTGGCTGCATCATATACAACTCTTCTTCTAGAAATCCATTCAAGAATGCAGTCTTGACATCCATCTGCCAAATTTCATAATCATGAAATGCATCAATAGCCAACATGATTCGGACAGACTTAAGCATCGCTACGGGTGAGAAAGTCTCATCGTAGTCAACCCCTTGAACTTGTCGAAAACCTTTCGCAACAAGTCGAGCTTTGTAGACAGTAACATTACCGTCAGCGTTAGTCTTCTTCTTAAAGATCCATTTATTCTCAATGGCTTGCCGATCATCGGGCAAGTCAACCAAAGTCCATACTTTGTTTTCATACATGGATCCCATCTCAGATTTCATGGCCTCTAGCCATTTTGCGGAATCTGGGCTCATCATCGCTTCCTCATAGTTCGTAGGTTCATCATGGTCAAGTAACATGACTTCCAAAATAGGATTACCGTACCACTCTGGTGCGGATCTTACCCTAGTAGACCTACGAGGTTCGGTAGAAACTTGATCTGAAGTTTCATGATCAATATCATTAGCTTCCTCACTAATTGGTGTAGTTGTCACAGGAACCGATTCTTGTGATGAACTTCCTTCCAATAAGGGAGTAGATATAGTTATCTCATCAAGTTCTACTTTCCTCCCACTCACTTCTTTCGAGAGAAACTCCTTCTCTAGAAAGGATCCGAATTTAGCAACGAAAATCTTGCCCTCAGATCTGTGATAGAAGGTGTACCCAATAGTCTCCTTTGGGTATCCTATGAAGACACATTTCTCCGATTTGGGTTCGAGCTTATCTGGTTGAAGTTTCTTTACATAAGCATCGCAGCCCCAAACTTTAAGAAACGACAACTTTGGTTTCTTGCCAAACCACAGTTCATAAGGCGTCGTCTCAACGGATTTTGATGGTGCCCTATTTAACGTGAATGCGGCCGTCTCTAAAGCATAACCCCAAAACGATAGCGGTAAATCGGTAAGAGACATCATAGATCGTACCATATCAAGTAAAGTACGATTACGACGTTCGGACACACCATTTCGTTGTGGTGTTCCAGGTGGCGTGAGTTGCGAAACTATTCCGCATTGTTTCAAATGTAAACCAAACTCGTAACTCAAATATTCTCCTCCACGATCAGATCGTAGAAACTTTATTTTCTTGTTACGATGATTGTCTACTTCACTCTAAAATTCATTGAACTTTTCAAATGTTTCAGACTTGTGTTTCATTAAGTAGATATACCCATATCTGCTCAAATCATCTGTGAAGGTGAGAAAATAACGATATCCACCACGAGCCTCAACATTCATCGGGCCACATACATCTATATGTATGATTTCCAACAAATCAGTTGCTCTCTCCATAGATCCGGAGAACGGTGTTTTAGTCATCTTGCCCATGAGGCACGGTTCGCAAGTACCAAATGATTCATAATCAAGTGATTCCAGAAGTCCGTCAGTATGGAGTTTCTTCATGCGTTTTACACCGATATGACCTAAACGGCAGTGCCACAAATATGTTGCACTATCATTATCAACTCTGCATCTTTTGGCTTCAACATTATGAATATGTGTATCACAACTATCGAGATTCAATAAAAATAGACCACTCTTTAAGGGTGCATGACCATAAAAGATATTACTCATATAAATAGAACAACCATTATTCTCTGATTTAAATGAATAACCGTCTCGCATCAAACAAGATCCAGATATAATGTTCATGCTCAACGCAGGCACCAAATAACAATTATTCAGGTCTAAAACTAATCCCGATGGTAGATGTAGAGGTAGCGTGCCGACCGCGACCACATCGACTTTGGAACCATTTCCCACGCGCATCGTCACCTCGTCCTTAGCTAATCTTCGCTTAATCCGTAGTCCCTGTTTCGAGTTGCAAATATTAGCAATAGAACCAGTATCAAATACCCAAGTGCTACTGCGAGCATTAGTAAGGTACACATCAATAACATGTATATCACATATACCTTTGTTCACTTTGCCATCCTTCTTATCCGCCAAATACTTGGGGCAGTTCCGCTTCAAATGTCGATCCGCTTGCGGTAGAAGCACTCGATTTCAGGCTTAGGTCCGGACTTGGGTTTCTTCTCTTGAGCAGCAACTTGCTTGCTGTTCTTTTGAAGTTCCTTCTTCTTCCCTTTGCCCTTCTTCTTGAAACTAGTGGTCTTGTTGACCATCAACACTTGATGCTCCTTCTTGATTTCTACCTCCGCGGCTTTCAGCATCGCGAAGAGCTCGGGAATAGTCTTGTTCATCCCTTGCATATTATAGTTCATCACAAAGCTCTTGTAGCTTGGTGGCAATGATTGGAGAATTCTATCAATGACGCTATCATCCGGAAGATTAATTCCCAGTTGAATCAAGTGATTATTATACCCAGACATTTTGAGTATATGCTCACTGACAGAACTGTTCTCCTCCATCTTGCAGCTGTAGAACTTATTGGATACTTCATATCTCTCAATCGGGGCATTTGCTTGAAATATTAACTTCAACTCCTGGAACATCTCATATGCTCCATGACGTTCAAAACGTCGTTGAAGACCCGGTTCTAAGCCGTAAAGCATGGCACACTAAACTATAGAGTAGTCATCAGCTTTGCTCGCCAGACGTTCTTAACGTCGTCGGTTACATCGGCAGCAGTTCGCACCCAGCGGTGCTTCCGGGGCGTAACTCTTACGTGCAGCAATGAGGATAATCCTCGAGTTACGGACCCGATCCGTGTAATTGCTACCATCATCTTTCAACTTTGCTTTCTCAAGGAACGCATTAAAATTCAACGGAACAACAAAGACGAGCCATCTATCTACAAACAAACATAGACAAGCAAAATACTATCAGGTACTAAGTTCATGATAAATTTAAGTTCAATTAATCATATTACTAAAGAACTCCCACTTAGACAGACATCTCTCTAGTCATCTAAGTGATCACGTGATCCAAATCAACTAAACCATGTCCGATCATCACGTGAGATGGAGTAGTTTCAATGGTGAACATCTCTATGTTGATCATATCTACTATATGATTCACGCTCGACCTTTTGGTCTCCGTGTTCCGAGGCCATATCTGTATATGCTAGGCTCGTCAAGTATAACTTTGAGTATTCGCGTGTGCAACTGTTTTGCACCGTTGTATTTGAACGTAGAGCCTATCACACCCGATCATCACGTGGTGTCTCAGCACGAAGAACTTTATAGCGGTGCATACTCGGGAGAACACTTCTTGATAATTAGTGAGAGATCATCTTAAAATGCTACCGTCAATCAAAGCAAGATAAGATGCATAAAGGATAAACATCACATGCAATCAATATAAGTGATATGATATGGCCATCATCATCTTGTGCTTGTGATCTCCATCTCAAGCACCGTCGTGATCACCATAAATCACCGGCACGACACCTTGATCTCCATCGTAGCATCGTTGCCGTTCGCCATCTATTGCTTCTCGACTATCGCTACCGCTTAGTGATAAAGTAAAGCAATTATGATGCGTTGCATTTCATACAATAAAGCGACAACCATATGGCTCCTGCCATTGCCGATAACCGGTTACAAAACATGATCATCTCATACAATAAAATATAGCATCACGTCTTGACCATATCACATCACAACATGCCCTGCAAAAACAAGTTAGGCGTCCTCTACATTGTTGTTGCAAATTTTACGTGGCTGCTACGGGCTTAGCAAGAACCGTTCTTACCTACGCATCAAAACCACAGCGATAGTTTGTCAAATAGACTCGTTTTAACCTTCACAAGGACGGGCGTAGCCACACTCGGTTCAACTAAAGTTGGAGAAACCGACACCGCTAGTCACCGTGTGCAAAGCACGGCGGTAAAACCAGTCTCGCGTAAGTGTACGCGTAATGTCGGTCCGGGCCGCTTCATCCAACAATACCGCTGAACCAAAGTATGACATGCTGGTAGGCAGTATGACTTATATCGTCCACAACTCATTTGTGTTCTACTCGTGCATATAACATCAACGCATAAAACCTAGGCTCGGATGCCACTGTTGGGGAACGTAGTAATTTCAAAAAAATTCCTACGCACACGCAAGATCATGGTGATGCATAGCAACGAGAGGGGAGAGTGTTGTCTATGTACCCTCATAGACCGAAGCGGAAGCGTTGACGCAACGTAGATGAAGTAGTCGTACGTCCTCCTGATTCAACCGATCCAAGCACCGTTACTCCGGCACCTTCGAGTTCTTGACACACGTACAGCTCGATGACGCACCCCGATCTCCGATCCAGCAGAGGCGCGGGGAGGAGTTCCATCAGCACGACGGCGTGGTGGCGATCTTGATGTTCTCTGTCGCGCAGGCTTCGCCTAAGCACCGCTACAATATGACCGAGGTGTAATATCGTGGGGGGCACCGCACACGGCTAAGGAACGATCTCAATGATCAACTTGTGTGTCTAGGGTGCCCCTACCCCGTGATATAAAGGAGGAGGGAGGAGGTGGCCGGCCCAAGGGGGCGCCATAGGGAGGGGGAAACCTACTCCAAGTAGGTTTCCTCCTTTTCCTAATCCAAGTTGGAGGGAAGGAAGGAGTAGTAGTAGTAGGAAGGAGAGGGAAGGAGAGAAGGAAAGGGGGCCGCCCCTTCCCAATTTGGATTGGGCTTGGAGCGCGCCTCCCTTGCTCCTTCTCCTCCCTTCCAATAGGGCCCAATAGGGCCCATATACTTACCGGGGTTTGGTAACCTCCGGAGCTCGTATATTCCCAAACTCTCCGGAACCTTTCGGTGTCCAAATATATCCGTCAATATATCAATCTTTATGTCTCGACCATTTGAGACTCCTCGTCATGTCCGTGATCACATCCGGGACTCCGAACAAACTTTGGTACATCAAAATACATAAACTCATAATATAACTGTCATCGAAACCTTAAGTGTGCGGACCCTACGGTTCGAGAACAATGTAGACATGACCGAGACACGTCTCTGGTCAATAACCAATAGCGGGACCTGGATGCCCATATTGGTTCCTACATATTCTACGAAGATCTTTATCGGTGAAACCGCACAACAACATACGTTTGTTCCCTTTGTCATCGGTATGTTACTTGCCCGAGATTTGATCGTCGGTATCCAATACCTAGCTCAATCTCGTTACCGACAAGTCTCTTTACTCGTTCTATAATACGTCATCTCATAACTAACTCATTAGTTACATGCTTGCAAGGCTTAGGTGATGAGTATTACCGAGAGGGCCCAGAGATACCTCTCCGACAATCGGAGTGACAAATCCTAATCTCGAATTATGCCAACTCAACATGTACCTTAGGAAACACCTGTAGTACTCCTTTATAATCACCTAGTTACGTTGTGACGTTTGGTAGTACCCAAAGTGTTCCTCCGGTAAACGGGAGTTGCACAATTCTCATAGTTACAGGAACATGTATAAGTCATGAAGAATGCAATAGCAGAAAACTAAACAATCAAGTGCTAAGCTAACGGGATGGGTCATGTCAATCACATCATTCTCCTAATGATGTGATCCCATTTAATCAAATGACAACACATGTCTATGGTTAGGAAACATAACCATCTTTGATTAATGAGCTAGTCAAGTAGAGGCATACTAGTGACTATATGTTTGTCTATGTATTCACACATGTATCATGTTTCCGGTTAATACAATTCTAGCATGAATAATAAACATTTATCATGATATGAGGAAATAAATAATAACTTTATTATTGCCTCTAGGGCATATTTCCTTCAGCTTTATTGTATGAAATGCAAATGCCCTGTAATTGCTTTACTTTATCACTAAGCGGTAGGGATAGTCGTAGAAGCAATAGATGGCGTAAACGACAACGATGCTACGATGGAGATCAAGGTGTCGCGCCGGTGACGATGGTGATCATGATGGTGCTTCGGAGATGGAGATCACAAGCACAAGATGATGATGGCCATATCATATCACTTATATTGATTGCATGTGATGTTTATCCTTTATGCATCTTATCTTGCTTTGATTGACGGTAGCATTTTAAGATGATCTCTCACTAAAATTATCAAGAAGTGTTCTCCCTGAGTATGCACCGTTGCCAAAGTTCGTCGTGCCCTGACACCACGTGATGATCGGGTGTGATAAGCTCTCGTCCATCTACAACGGGTGCAAGCCAGTTTTGCACACGCAGAATACTCGAGTTAAACTTGACGAGCCTAGCATATGCGCAGATATGGCCTCGGAACAGGGGAGACCGAAAGGTCGGCGTGAATCATATAGTAGATATGATCAACATAAGATGTTCACCATTGAAAACTACTCCATCTCACGTGATGATCGGTTATGGTTTAGTTGATTGGGTCACGTGATCACTTAGATGACTAGAGAGATGTCTGTCTAAGTGGGAGTTCTTAAGTAATATGATTAATTGAACTTAATTTATCATGAACTTAGTACCTGATAGTATCTTGCTTGTCTATGTTGATTGTAGATAGATGGACGGTGCTGTTGTTCCGTTGAATTTTAATGCGTTTCTTGAGAAAGCTAAGTTGAAAGATGATGGTAGCAACTACGCGGACTGGGTCCGTAACTTGAGGATTATCCTCATTGCTGCACAGAAAAATTATGTCCTGGAAGCACCGCTGGGTGCTAGGCCTGCTGCTAATGCAACTGACGACGTTAAGAACGTCTGGCAGAGCAAAGCTGATGACTACTCGATAGTTCAATGTGCCATGCTTTACGACTTAGAACCGGGACTTCAACGACGTTTTGAACGTCATGGAGCATATGAGATGTTCCAGGAGTTGAAGTTAATATTCCAGAAGAATGCCCGGATTGAGAGATATGAAGTCTCCAATAAGTTCTATAGCTGCAAGATGGAGGAGAATAGTTCTGTCAGTGAGCACATACTCAAGATGTCTGGGTATTGTAATCACTTAATTCAACTGGGAGTTACTCTTCCAGATGATAGCGTCATTGACAGAATTCTCCAATCACTTCCACCAAGCTACAAGAGCTTTGTGATGTACTATAATATGCAAGGGATGGACAAGACGATTCCCGACCTCCTCGCAATGCTAAAGGTTGCGGAGGTAGAAATCAAGAAGGAGCATCAAGTGTTGATGGTCAACAAGACCACTAGTTTCAAGAAAAAGGGCAAAGGGAAGAAGAAGGGGAACTTCAAGAAGAACAACAAACAAGTTGCTGCTCAAGAGAATAAACCCAAGTCGGACCTAAGCACTGAAATCGAGTGCTTCTCGCAAGCGATCGGTCCTTTGGAAGCGGAACTGCCCCAAGTATTTGGCGGATAAGAAGGATGGCAAGGTGAACAAAGGTATATGTGATATACATGTTATTGATGTGTACCTTACTAGAGCTCGCATATCACCGGTATTGGATCTTGGTTCATTGCTAATATTTGCAACTCGAAACAGGACTACGGATTAAGCGAACACTAGCAAAGGACGAGGTGACGATGCGCGTGGGAAATGGTTCCAAAGTCGATGTGATCACGGTCGGCACGCTACCTCTACATCTACCTTCGAGATTAGTATTAGACCTAAATAATTGTTATTTGGTGCCAGCGTTGAGCATGAACATTATATCTGGATCTTGTTTGATGCGAGACGGTTATTCATTTAAATCAGAGAATAATGGTTGTTCTATTTATATGAGTAATATCTTTTATGGTCATGCACCCTTGAAGAATGGTCTATTTTTGATGAATCTCGATAGTAGTGATACACATATTCATAGTGTTGAAGCCAAAAGATGCAGAGTTGATAATGATAGTGCAACTTATTTGTGGCACTGCTGTTTAGGTCATATCGGTGTAAAGCGCATGAAGAAACTCCATACTGATGGTCTTTTGGAACCACTTGATTATGAATCACTTGGTACTTGCGAACCGTGCCTCATGGGCAAGATGACCAAAACACCGTTCTCCCGTACTATGGAGAGAGCAATAGATTTGTTAGAAATCATACATACAGATGTATGTGGTCCGATGAATGTTGAGGCTCGTGGCGGATATCGTTATTTTCTCACCTTCACAGATGATTTAAGCAGATATGGGTATATCTACTTGATGAAGCATAAGTCTGAAACATTTGAAAAATTCAAAGAATTTCATAGTGAAGTTGAAAATCATCGTAACAAGAAAATAAAGTTTCTACGATCTGATCGTGCAGGAGAATATTTGAGTTACGAGTTTGGTCTACACTTGAAACAATGCGGCATAGTTTCGCAACTCACGCCACCCGGAACACCACAGCGTAATGGTGTGTCCGAACGTCGTAATCATACTTTATTTGATATGGTGCGATCTATGATGTCTCTTACAGATTTACCGCTATCGTTTTGGGGTTATGCTTTAGAGACGGCCACATTCACGTTAAATAGGGCACCATCAAAATCTGCTGAGATGACACCTTATGAACTATGGTTTGGCAAGAAACCAAAGTTGTCGTTTCTTAAAGTTTGGGGCTGCGATGCTTATGTGAAAAAGCTTCAACCTGATAAGCTCGAACCCAAATCGGAGAAATGTGTCTTCATAGGATACCCAAAGGAGACAGTTGGGTACACCTTCTATCACAGATCCGAAGGCAAGACATTAGTTGCTAAGAATGGATCCTTTCTAGAGAAGGAGTTTCTCTCGAAAGAAGTGAGTGGGAGGAAAGTAGAACTTGATGAGGTAATCTGTACCTACTCCCTTGTTGGAAAATAATACATCACAGGAACCGGTTTCTGTGACGTCAAAACCAACTAGTGAGGAAGTTGATGATGATGATCATAGAACTTCAGATCAAGTTAATACAGAACCTCGTAGATCAAACAGAGTAAGATCCGCACCAGAGTGGTACGGTAATCCTATTCGGAAGTCATGCTACTAGATCATGATGAACCTACGAACTATGAAGAAGCGATGGTGAGCCCAGATTCGCAAAATGGCTTGAAGCCATGAAATCGATATGGGATCCATGTATGAGAACAAAGTATGGACTTTGGTTGACTTGCCGATGGTCGACAAGCAATTGAGAATAAATGGATCTTCAAGAAGAAGACTGACGCTGACGGTAATGTTACTGTCTACAAAGCTCGACTTGTTGCAAAAGGTTTTCGACAAGTTCAAGGGGTTGACTACGATGAGACCTTCTCACCCGTAGCGATGCTTAAGTCTGTCGAATCATGTTAGCAATTGCGCATTTTATGATTATGAAAATTGGCAAATGGATGTAAAAACTGCATTCCTGAATGGATTTCTGGAGGAAGAGTTGTATATGATGCAACCAGAAGGTTTTATCGATCCAAAGGGAGCTAACAAAGTGTGCAAGCTCCAGCGATCCATTTATGGACTGGTGCAAGCCTCTCGGAGTTGGAATAAATGTTTTGATAGTGTGATCAAAGCATTTGGGTTTATACAGACTTTTGGAGAAGCCTGTATTTACAAGAAAGTGAGTGGGAGCTCTGTAGCATTTCTAATATTATATGTGGATGACATATTATTGATTAGAAATGATATAGAATTTCTGGATAGCATAAAGGGATACTTGAATAAAAAAAATCAATGAAAGACCTCGGTGAAGCTGCTTACATATTGGGCATTAAGATCTATAGAGATAGATCAAAACGCTTAATTGGACTTTCACAAAGGACATACCTTGACAAAGTTTTGAAGAAGTTCAAAATGGATCAAGCAAAGAAAGGGTTCTTGCCTGTATTGTAAGGTGTGAAGTTGAGTAAGACTCAAAGCCCGACCACTGTAGAAGATAGAGAGAAAATGAAAAATGTTCCCTATGCTTCAGCCATATGCTCTATCATGTATGCAATGCTGTGTACCAGACCTGATGTGTGCCTTGCTATAAGTTTAGCAGGGAGGTACCAAAGTAATCCAAGAGTGGATCACTGGACAGCGGTCAAGAACATCCTGAAGTACCTAAAAAGGACTAAGGATATGTTTCTTGTATATGGAGGTGACAAAGAGCTCATCGTAAATGGTTACGTTGATGCAAGCTTTGACACTGATCCGGGCGATTCTAAATCGCAAACCGGATACGTGTTTACATTAAACGGTGGAGCTGTCAGTTGGTGCAGTTCAAAGCAAAGCGTCGTGGCGGGATATACGTGTGAAGCGGAATACATAGCTGCTTCGGAAGCAGCCAATGAAGGAGTCTGGATGAAGGAGTTCATATCCGATCTAGGTGTCATGCTGGAGCGATTGCCTTAGTGAAGGAATCCAGATTTCACAAGAGAACCAAGCACCTCAAGAGACGCTTCAATTCCATCCGGGATCTAGTCCAGGTGGGAGACATAGAGATTTGCAAGATACATACGGATCTGAATGTTGCAGACCCGTTGACTAAGCCTCTTCCACGAGCAAAACATGATCAACACCAAGACTCCATGGGTGTTAGAATCATTACTATGTAATCTAGATTATTGACTCTAGTGCAAGTGGGAGACTGAAGGAAATATGCCCTAGAGGCAATAATAAAGTTATTATTTATTTCCTTATATCATGATAAATGTTTATTATTCATGCTAGAATTGTATTAACCGGAAACATAATACATGTGTGAATATATAGACAAATAGAGTGTCACTAGTATGCCTCTACTTGACTAGCTTGTTAATCAAAGATGGTTATGTTTCCTAACCATGAACAAGGAGTTGTTATTTGATTAACGAGATCACATCATTAGTTGAATGATCTGATTGACATGACCCATTCCGTTAGCTTAGCACCCGATCGTTTAGTATGTTCCTATTGCTTTCTTCGTGACTTATACATGTTCCTATGACTATGAGATTATGCAACTCCCGTTTACCGGAGGAACACTTTGTGTGCTACCAAACGTCACAACGAATCGGGTGATTATAAAGGTGCTCTCTGGTGTCTCCAAAGGTACTTGTTGGGTTGGCGTGCTTGAGATTAGGATTTGTCACTCCGAATGTCGGAGAGGTATCTCTAGGCCCTCTCGGTAATGCACATCACTTAAGCCTTGCAAGCATTGCAACTAATGAGTTAGTTGCAAGATGATGTATTACGGAACGAGTAAAGAGACTTGCGTAACGAGATTGAACTAGGTATTGGATACCGACGATCGAATCTCGGCAAGTAACATACCGATGACAAAGGAACAACGATGTTGTTATGCGGTCCGACCGATAAAGATCTTCGTAGAATATGTAGGAACCAATATGGGCATCCAGGTCCGCTATTGGTTATTGATCGGAGACGTGTCTCGGTCATGTCTGCATTGTTCTCGAACCGTAGGGTCCGCACGCTTAAGGTTTCGATGACAGTTTTATTATGAGTTTATGTATTTTGATGTACCGAAGGTTGTTCGGAGTCCCGGATGTGATCACGGACATGACGAGGAGTCTCGAAATGGTCGAGACATAAAGATTGATATATTGGACGGATATATTTGGACACCGGAAAGGTTCCGGGAGAGTTTGGGAATATACCGGAGCTCCGGGAGGTTACCGGAACCCCCCGGTAAGTATATGGGCCTTATTGGGCCCTATTGGAAGGGAGGGAGAAGGAGCAAGGGAGGGGGTGCGCCCCCCAAGCCCAATCCGAATTGGGAAGGGGGCTGGCCCCCCTTTCCTTCTCTCCTTCCCCTCTCTTCCTTCCCTCTCCTACTCCTAATAGGAAAGGGGGGCCAAACTACTTGGAGTAGGTTTGCCCCCCTAGGGCGCGCCTCCCCTCTTGGCCGGCCCCCTCCTCATCTCCTCCTTTATATACGGGGGCGGGGGCACCCCATAGACACACAAGTTGATCATCGTGATCGTTCCTTAGCCGTCTGCGGTGCCCCCTTCCACGATATTACACCTCGGTCATATTGTAGCGGTGCTTAGGCGAAGCCCTGCGACAGTTGAACATCAAGATCGTCACCACACCCTCGTGCTGAAGGAACTCCTCCCCGTACCTCTGCTGGATCGGAGTTCGGGGTGCGTCATCGAGCTGTACGTGTGTCAAGAACTCGGAGGTGCCGGAGTAACGGTGCTTGGATCGGTTGGACCGGAAGGCGTCGACTACTTCCTCTCGTTGCGTCAACGCTTCGCTTGATCTCACGAGGGTACGTAGACAACACTCTCCCCTCTCGTTGCTATGCATCACCATGATCTTGCGTGTGCGTAGGAATTTTTTTTGAAATTACTACGTTCCCCAACAGGATTTCCCCACAACCCAAGCCATCCTTGTTGGTACAGTGAACACGGTAGCTATAATGTGGTACTGTTTGCTATTGTCAACGAAGTGTTGACTCTCTACGACCCAGGCCACGCCCTAGGCAGCTTGGGTGCCTACGCCCCTGCTTTGAAGGACACGATGAAATTCACATGGAGGCTTGCTGCTTGCGTCTGAGCCAGAGATACACTAGGTGAACGGAAACTTGTTCATGATCCATGTGTTCTTCCTTGGTGAGCGAAACAGGGTTCTCCTTATTGAAGACTATGATGGCAGCGATAGGCCGGACTCGGTGAAGCTTTATCGAATCCAGGTGTGGGCACATATACAGAGCATCATAGAGCCATGTCTAGTCATTGCAAACCAGCTATCAAGAATGACATGGGAGAGCATTGAGATGAATCCAATTTGAGTGTTTGGGGTAGGGGGGGGGGACTGAATGTGAATGTTTCGAAATTCCAAAACATTTTTATAATTTTGTAAAAAATATTTTAAAACTTAACATTTTTGGCAATTGAAAAATATTTCAAATTTCAAAACAGGTTCTAAAATGTATAACAAAGTTAAAAAGAGAAAAATTTAAAAAAAGAAAAAAAATGAAATTATAGAATAGAAAAATAATACGCTCAGGCCTTGCCTAATCGGGCGAAGGCATCACTTCCGTCGGCCGCCCAAACATTTGCCGATTTGAAAAAAGTTCATCAATTTTGAAAAAGAATGTTTATGAATTAAAAAATATACGGGCTTTATAAAACTTTGTCAAAGTTGAAAAGAGTACCGGGATATGGAAAAACGTTCATGAATTTCAAAAAAAAAGTTTGTGAATTTAAGAAAATGGTCACGAAATTAAATAGAAAAAAGATCGGGTTGGGCCGAACACTAGCCACGAACCGGTACTAAAGGTTAGACCTTTAGTACCGGTTCGTGCCACGAACCGGTACTAAAGGGGTCTGACCTATAGTGCCGGTTCGTGCCACAAACCGGCACTATAGGCAATTTTTGCATCCGATGGGAAAATGTAAAACGGCTATAACTTTTGCATACGATGTCGGAAAAAAACATATAATATATCAAAAAATTCAGCACAAAAATCCGCATCCGATGGAGACAGCCTACGGCCGATTTGGAATTATTTAGAATCCTCAAATTCCAAAAGGAAAAAAGATATGGTTAAATAATTTCAGTTTTTTTAAAAAAATTTGGTTAAATCTGGTCAAACTACTTATTCAAGAAGTATTAATGTTACTACATAATTATTCAAGAATATTAATGTTACTAAATAATTATTTCAATTTTTCGAATTTTGGTCAAATCTGGTCAAACTATGGTCAAACTGTGGTCAAGCTATGGTCAAACTTATTCAAGAAATATTAGCGTTACTAAATAATTACTGTTTTTTAGAATAATAGTTTCAAACTCAAACGGTGAAATGTGTGACTTAATGCTCAAGCTAAACTCCTGAGGGTTAATAGGATTAACATCTTACTATTGTCAGGAAAACAACAAGTGCAGACTCGGAAACGAAGGAGAATAGAACCCGAAAGTTAAGCGTGCTTGGGCTAGAGTAGTGAGAGGGATGGGTGACCGGTTGAGAAGTTAGATGATTTGGAATGAGTGATCCACACTTGAGCAATTAAGAGCTGTGATTAGAGACTAAATCATCAAATAATTCAGAAAAATTAAAAATTGAAAAAAAAATCAAAATTTTTTCCCAAAATTTTCAAAAAAAAAATTCAAAAAAAAAACCTTTAGTGCCGGTTGGTAACACGAACCGGTACTAAAGGTCCCCCATACCGGGGCGCGAGCTCACGCCACGTGGTGGCACTTTAGCGCCGGTTCATGCCGAACTGGTACTAAAGGGGGGGCTTTAGTGACGACAAATTAGTGCCGGTTATGTAACCGGCACTAAAGGCCCTTACGAACCGGCGCTAAAGCTCCGTTTTCTACTAGTGGAAGGTTCTGTCTCAAAGTACTATTTTTCAACATCGTTCAAATGGACACAATTTTTTCTAGGGCCTTGTATCACCATTCCAAGGTACCATGCCAAGTTTTTGCGATTTTGATAATTCTTCATTTTCAAAAAATGTTCGTGCTTTCAGAATTTATTTGGAATTTAGAAAATAATCCCATATTCAAAGTTTTTCTACACAAATAAAAAAATTCACAGAAATTCAAAATAATTTGGTTGCAAATTTTTGTTCATATCTTCTGATTTTTTGCTTGATATTTCAGATTTCATAGTGGTTTTCAATAAATGGTTGTGTTCAAAATTTTGTTCGCTCTTTTGAAATATGTTCGTGTTATGACATTCTGAGCAATTTTGAAAGACACGAACAATTTTTTGACATTACTGTACAATTTTTTTAAAAAATGCAAATATTTGTACTTTATCTACAAAATTTAGAAAAGCGAACGTTTTTAAAAATTTTGAACAAAATATTGTAAGCTTGAGCATTTTGAAAAAGAAAAGGAAACAAATAAAGGAAAAAGAGAAAAGGAAATAGTGATAAAAGGACCGATTCAACAATGGGCCGGCCCAGTCAAAAGCAAAAAAAAAAGAAGTAAATACACCCAAGCATTTAGGATGTCCTAGTTGGTTAGTGTGGTCTTCCTTAGACCAAGAGGTTTTGAATTTGATTCACATTAATTTCATGCTTTTTATCTTTTAAAAAGAAAGTGAAAAAACAGCTGAGGGCGCCGAGAAAAGAAGACGTCGCGAGGAAAAAAAAAGGGCGCCGTGTATCGGCGCGGGTGAAAAGACCATACTACCCTTTATTATGAAGGAGTATAGAGACATCTCAACCGTCAATGTGTTTATGGGGTATACCGGAGCAAAAATGAGTGTGAGGTTGGTCTAACTGAAACCGAAGAGTTGAATACTGAACAACTGAAGCGTAATAACAGTTTTATTGCAGGATTTGATGTCCATCCCATCCTTTGTTTTATCAACAGAGTACATATATCTATTTTACCATGCAGGTGTAAGATTTTGGGATGTCAAGGATGAAGAATAACACTATTGTTTCCTTCAAATCCACAGCTGGAACAGTAATATCTTCGTATCTTTTCATGCATTTGTTTTGTTATGTTTGGCTCTTGTGTGATGCGATACTCCATTCATCTAGAATCATTTTCTTGATTCATCGGTTCCGTTCGACAAATGTGGATATTGCCTCTTACATTTTCCTTGTTCAGCTGGTGTGCATCTTTTGTGAATAGCCTGTCGTGACTGTATTTTCGGTTGGCCTACAGTCGGAGTGGATGGCATCTTTTGCGCTGATAGAAGATTGAATGCTCCAACTAAAAATAGAAAGATGGAATGCTGGCATCAGGTGCGACGCCTACAGTTTTGGAGCGATCCTATGGGAATTAATTAGCAACGCTGCGTGCGCCTTGGAGTGTTCTGAATCCAATGTAAGTCGTCGGAGTAGTTGGGTTTCAGAGAAAACGGCTAGACATTCCCAAAGAGGTCAACCCACTGGTGGCTAGCATACTATCTTTATGTTGGGACAAGTAAGATGACAAATCATTCTTCAAATAATATGCTGCTTTTCTCAATTTTCATTTTCTCTTTTTTCTGCCACCTGCCTCACTGCCAATGATTTCGACGATCTTTGGTGCAGTGATCCAAACAAACGGCCATCCTTCTTAATTCCAAACTGAACAAGATGTGACGCAACAGGAAGTGTTCTGTGCCGTGGTAAATAATTTGTGCGGGGTGGGGGTGATTCTGAGAACCAGAATTCACAACGATGATATGGTACTGTTTTTTGTTGGGTTTAAACATAAAATGGAAGGAAAAAAAAGGGAACTACTAGTTTTTTATGTCTGCAGAAAGTTGCAGGCTAGCTAAATATTTACCACATGCAGTCTTGTATATCATGTATACAGATGTTACTTGGCATCTCTATGAATGCACATCAATACCTGGTTATCTCCTCTTTTATCGATGTTACCGCATTTTATAGCTGTTAATGGAGATACTGTCATATTACCATGCCTTCTTTTGGTGTATCATGTGTTGATGTGTGACAAAATATTCCTAGACTCTTTTTTTTTCAATCAGAGGTGACATTCCATATATGGAGAAAAGTAAATAATTAGAATTGCCATGCTCTCAAAATATACCTGGACTCTGCATAATGCTGAACGCTGCTGTGTGAGAGAGCTGATCGCTGATTGCTTGATTGTTTGAGTCACTAGAAGTGGCCTATTCGTTCCCAGCAGTGGCCAGAGCTGTTCTCCTTTGTGCTATGGGATCCTCATTTATCTACAAAGATACAGTAGTACTCCCTCCGTCCGGAAATACTTGTCATCAAAATGAATAAAAGGGGATGTATCTAGATGTATTTTAGTTCTAGATACATCCTTTTTGTCCATTTTGATGACAAGTATTTTCGGACGGAGGGAGTAGTACACAAGAGTGAAGACCTCAGATATTTTATTTCCAATCGCCTCTGTCTGAGCAGTTAGCAGGCCTGCTCCTAGTTCAATGACAATGATCTCCACCTTGGCTAATTTTGTGCTGATCTTTTTATATATTAATTCAGTACTAATGACAGAGCAAGATCTCTGGACATATAAACTGAATTTCGTTCACCTGGATATTCTTCTACTTCGCACGGAGGTCATGAAACCCTCCTAAATGAAAAGGGAAATCTTGCTGTCAAAGGAAGCATCATTTTTTTTACCGGCTACTGCTAAGTGACTGGCTGAACACAGTCGAAACAAGGCTTCACCTCTGATTCAGTTAGCAGTTTGCAAATTCCTCCTAATTGTGCCCTGGCATTTATCCAGGACATGCTCTTTTGGATAATGTTTCAAACTCTTAAGCAAGCAATCAATAATCTCTTTTTATGGAGATCGTTTGGGTTAACATCATCAAAGAATTACTTCAAAAATGTTGGAAATTGTCGAAAGATGAGCTGAACTTAGCTTTCCATAGAGCTCTCTTTCTGAATTGCCAGCCTCATGTAAAACCTATATGGAATTCTCTGTACATAGTTTATTTGTCCAATATCATCCATTTTGTGGATTCCATTAACTGAACCTAGTTTGCAGAAGATGTACAGATCATATTGCCAAAAAGAGCAAGTAAAAAATGTTGTTTACAGTCTGAATCTAAATAGCAGATGATGTCGTTGAAGAAAATAGAACAAAGATGTGACAGAACATAAACATGTCGTTGAAGTACCTTGTTTGCATTTACGATATCGATTCATTTTGCCGACTTACCTGTCCAAAAGTACTCCAGTTCACCGGCTAGAACAAAATTTAGTTTCTTTAATTAGCATCCATTTTGTTGCCCGAACAGTTCTGCGTTCATGTTGGATCCTCATTGATCTACAATGATACTGCTGAGTGAAGATCTCAGAGATTTGTTCCAATTGCGGATCACAGAGCAAGAAGATACTCTGCCTAGCTGCCTTGTCAAATCCTCTCTGAGAATCATGTAACTAGACCCTCCTGGATTTAAATGGGACAGGAATCATGTAGCTAGACCCTCCTGAATTTAAATGGGACAAGAAAATTTGCTGTCAAATTTTTTTTTTTTGGCTACTACCAAGAGACAGACTGTTGCCAGTTTGCAAAGTCATACTTATGTCCCAGTTGATATTGTTTCAAGTTCTTAGGCAAAGCAAGCAATAATCTTACTTTTTTGTAATGGAGATCAGCACTCAGTCCTTTTTTTTTTTTGAATGAAAGCTATCCTTTCCCCAATTTCATTAACGAAACCAAGTAGTCTTGTTCTTGCAACCAAAACACACCCACCTCCTCATACCAGATGAACATCAAATTTCTTCCTAAAGCTATGCATTTGCCAACCCACTCACTCCTGCCTCCTCGAATTAGGACATTTCTGTTACCAGGACAGGAGTGATCAAATCTTCCAAGGATGACCAATGTTCAAATATTTACTATTCAACAGCCAAAGGATTTCACATTTTACTCAGTTAGCAAGAGGATTGACCACATGACCAAGGAACAATGTTGTGCTCGTCTTCTCCTCGACCACGGCAAATAAGAACGGACGATCTGCCACAAAATCGACCAGACGCGGTGGTTTGCTTGGACGCGCACTACCATACATCATGACTATGGCCGTGGCAGCAGCGGCCACGGTGCCTTGCTCGTCCACCTCGATGGTGGCCTTATGGTAGACCGCGCCGATGGAGAGCCGTCCATCCCCACCGCCCACCATGCCTGAGAAGTCGCCGCCTGAGAAAGCCCTGGTGACACCAAGCTTCTGCATGTCCGGGGATGCCTCAAATTCAGACGTGAACTTGAACTTGGGCACCATGAACTGCCCCACTGGAACTTCCTCTTCCGGCGTGTGCTTCCTTAAGAACTCCGGCATCGACGCCGCCTTGTCGTAGAGATCCGTGATGCTCAGAGTGCCGCTGTCCGGGAGAAGGATAAGCATGTAGAATGCAGCAGCTTGCCGCTGCACATGGTCGCCGTCGTTCCTGTAGGGCAGCTTGAGGGCCCTGAAGCCCGGGTAGAGAGCGATGTACTGTGACCGGCCTGTCGTCATGGATGGCACGCGCACGGTGGTGCCGCCGGGGATGTGGAACGGCGCGGTGAAGACGTCGAACGGTCGACGCCACGCCCCTTTGAAGTAGAGCGCGTTGGCGAGGACGACAGCCGTGGACGAGTCGACGGAGCCGGGAGGGAGGATGTCACGGATGCGCTGGTCCGTTGCGTCCGCCATGAAGGAGTTCACGCGCCGCCTCGCCAGTTCGGCCCCTGACACGAAGTCCACGGATTCTGCCGTGGCGGCGTACCGCGACGCGCCGGTGGCCGTGAACTCTGGCCTGAGCGCCAGCCTCTGGTCGACCCACACGCCGCAGGCGAAGGACGTCTGCGTCAGTCCGTTGAGCCTGCCCACAAGCTTGATCGCCGGGGAGCGGTGCAGCTCGTCGAGCGACGCTGACCCGAGGAAACCCAGGAGCTCCCTGCGGGTGTCGCCTCGCGCGCCGGCGGCCACCATCGCGAGCGCCGCGTGGATGGACAGCGGCGAGACGACGAAGTTGCGCCCCGTTCCGGCCGCCTCCCGGACCCCGGCCTCCCTGGCGAGAGGCAGGCCGGACGCTTTCCCGGCCGCGTCGCTCGCTATCGGTGCCTCCTCCGCAGGGTCGCCACCAGGAGCAGGAGGCGCGTCGGCGAACAGGGTCGAGCAGAGGTGCCATGCGGTGAACAGGGCCAAGCAGAGGAGGACGACCTTCCCGAAGGGCGACATCGTCGGAATCGCCGTGGGTTCGTGGTAAGATTCGGATAGGATCACATTGGTTGAGCGCCGGAGATGGTGCCGGCGGCGGAGCTGAGCCCCTACCCTGGAACTGGGAGCTCTCGCGTGTGCGTTAGGGTTAGGTGAACAACGTACTGGGCTTCCAGCCCAGCCAGCCTGCAAAGCTGGCTAAACGGGCCGGGGGAGCTGGGCTGGCACGGCACGACAGGGGCAAAACGGCTGTGCAAGGCACGCGGCATGCCAGGGCCTGGAGGCTGGGCACGCGGGCCGGCACATCGCGGGCCTCCAGCCCATTAAGTTTTTTGAGAAGTTTTTATTTATATATTTGTGGCCTAAAGAACAACCCAGTAGGCCAAAGATGGCTAAAAACAGCCTAGCATTGCCATCAGCCTAGCAAATATGGCATGCCTGGCATTGCTGTCATGCTGACTCGTATAGCAGCTGGGTCGAGCTTGGGCTGGAGGGTGCAGCACGCGGGTCGGCCCGCCACGACCCGTTTAGTAAATTCCACGAGCCATGTCTTTGTGCTCAGTAGTTTATAGATTCTTAAAGAGGTTTAGCCCCTGACCGAATCACAAAAAGGGTCTACTTAATCTGTGATATGAAGGGTTTTCCCATCAACATTTGGCATGTCAGGTAGGTGGCTAAGGCTCCAAGTTTTGTTCGGCTTCATCAAAATATTTATCAACCATGTCGGGAGAGCATTCTCCACAAGTCTCGGAGCACTCACGTGTCGGGAGAGCATTCTCCACAAATCTCGGAGCACTCTCACGATACGCTGCATGCCAGGCCGTACCTGGGCTGAAGGTTGGGCACGTGGGTCGGCACGACGCAGGCTTCCAGCCATTTAGTTTTTTTGAGAAGTTTTTATTTATAAATCTATGGCCTGAAGAACAACCTAAAAACAGCCTAGCAAGCCATTAGTCTAGCAGATATGGCATGCCTGGCATCTTTGTCATGCTTGGCTCAGATAGCATTTGGTCGTGCTTAATTTGGAGGGTGCAAAGAAAGTGGTCGGCACGACACGGCCTGTTTTAGTAAACATGCCCCCACGAGCCATGTCTTTGTGCTCAATAGTTCATAGATTCTTAAAGAGGTTTAGCCCCTGACCGAATCACAAAAGGGGGTCTACTTAATACCTGATATGGAGGGTTTCCCCATCAACATTTGGCATGCCAGGTAGGCGACTAAGGCTCCAAGTTTTCTTGGGCTTCATCAAAATATTTGTCAACCATGTCGGGAGAGCATTCTCCACAAGTCTCGGAGCACTCCCATGTCGGGAGAGCATTCTCCACAAATCCCAGCGCACTCCCATGATACGTCTTCAACGTATCTATAATTTTTATTGTATCAATATTGGATCTTTTATATGCAATTACATATCATTTTTTCGGACAAATCTATTAACTTAGTGCCAAGTGTCAGTTGCTGGTTTTTTCTTGTTTTTTGTTTTCCAGGAATTCAATACCAAACGAAGTCTAGAAATGCGCGCCCAAGTGCCTCGTGGGCCCCTCGTTCCTCCTTTTGACCTAATTCCGACTCTATAAATTCTCTAAAATCGGGAAACCAACGGAGGGCCACCCAAAATGCTTTTTTCGCCGCCGCAAGTTCCTGTTCTCGCGAGATCCTATCTGGAGGCCTTTTCCGGCACTCTGCTGGAGCGGGAATCGATCACGGAGGGCTTCTACATCTTGGTAATGGGAGAAAAAACTGAAGAAACTCACCTCCCTCTAATATATTTTTCTCTAAAGATTGCAAGGGCATAATTACCTGTCCTATGTGTTTTTTTGGAAAACACATGTCTTGTGTTAGAACACCTTAAGTGATGGTGATTTGTGTAACAAGGTCCAGGTACGCGATCTCCCGTTCGAGTTTAAGACGGAGAGTGTAGGGCGGTCTCTCGAGGATCAACTGGGAGAGGTGCTGGAGGTGTCGCACCGAAACCATGTTATTGTTGAGAAATATCTGTGTGTGCGTGTGAAGTTATTATTGCATGAGCCTCTGAAATGCTCTGTAGAGATTACCCCTTTAGGTAGTTCAAAGATCTTTAAATATGATGTAAAGTATGAGAAACTACCTTTGTATTGTGAGTGTTGTGGGATAGTGGGTCATACATCAGAGAGATTTTGTAAAATTCCAAGAGAGGAGAGAGTAGTTTGTTTTCCAAGAAATCTTAGTGTTGAGCCCTACTGGAAGAGCCAAGGTGCCAGCAGGAGGGGTCTCCTCTTCGGGAACTATGTGCGCGGCGGCAACAACTCGACTACAGGCACCGTCAACAACAACATCGCCAAGGCCACGGATGTCGTCAAGGTGGCCACTGCCGTGAGCGGGCTCACGGTCTCCGATAAGGGGGCCGCTATTTCCGTCAAGATTAACACCGGCCAGGAGGGCCGGACGCAGGGGATCATGGCGCCTACCCCGGCGGGTGCGCCGCTTGGTCAGGAGGACCAGGCGGGCGCGCTAGCTAATCCTGTCGGGCGGGGCCAGGAGGTCCAGGGCCGCGTGACCATGCTGGAGTCGCGCCAGAATGTGGAGGTTGACAAAAGTCAACTTTGTTATGGTCCTGTACATGCCCAAAGTACACATGCAGGTCACTTGGCCGTGACTTCTCATGCATGTGAAGCCGAGAAAACTCCACGCATGGAGATGAAGCCGAGAGCTTCTTTTTTCGCCGGGTGCTGGAGGCGCTCTCTAGCGCTGTTGCAGCGAGAATCGCTACGGCCGGGGGTGATACAGAGAAGAATGATCTAACCTTTAAATTCAGTGCAGCAAAAAATCATATGCGGGGCAGTTCAAAAAAGAAAGATAAAAAGAAAGGGGGGCCAAATAGAGCTGAAGATGCTCGTAAGCAAGTGCTTGGGAAAAAAGAGGACATTCTTTTGGGGCTCGTCCAACGGGCAGTGACTTAGAGTTTTCTTTTGAGAAAGAGATGGATAGCTATGAGCGCATCTTATATGGTGATGGAAAGGCCACATCCAAACGGGTGTGCACGGGTAGAGTTGTAGCAGTCCAGGATGAGGAGGGCAGGGTTACTCATGTTGCAAAGGAGACTGATGAGAAGGAGGAAGAGTACGCGCCGCGAGGTGGGGAATCAGTTGGCGAAGACAAAGATGAGATTGGCACATCGGCGGCCTCCGAGGAGGAGGACCGCCGGGCCAAATGAAAATCCTAGGCTGGAACTGCCGTGGTATGCTCTCCAACACGGCAGTTCGTGAGCTTCTGGATCTACAGAAGCGTACAAGGGCAGATTTAATTTTCCTTTCTGAATCCCATTTGAATAATTGTAAAGCCGATGAGCTTAAATGCGTGTATTAGGTTTTGATTCTAAGTTTGTAGTAGAAAGTGATGGTAAGGCCGGTGGCCTCGCTTTGTTTTATCATGAGTCCAATAAAATTGAGTTGAACTATGTCTCGCCCCATTTTATTGATATTGTTTTCATGTATGAGAATGTGGTTCAGTGGCGGTTCACGGGGTTCTATGATCACCCGAAATGGAGTGAACGCCATCTATCTTGGGATGACATTCGCAATTTACATAGTAAGAGCAACCATCCCTGGGTGGTTTTGGGGGATTTTAATGAAATTTTATACCCCTCAGAAAAAGAGGGTGGTGCAGCTAGACCACATGGTATGATGAGAGTTTTCCGTGAATGCCTAATGGATTGTGGGCTGGAAGATCTAGGCTATAAAGGGGACATGTTCACTTGGAGGAGAGGCGAAATACGTGAGCGCCTTGATCGGGAAGTCTGTAACCTAGCATGGGCAAACAAATTTCCACGAGCGGCAGTTATCAATGAAGAACATGTTCATTCCGACCATCGCCCAATCGTACTAGATATGGAGTATTGGGATGAAAAAAAATCTTTAAACGCCCAGAGGGGTGTGTTAAACAATTTGAGGCGAGATGGTTAAAGGAAGAGACGGTCAACGAAATCGTTAAGGCATCTTGGGAGAAAGCAAAGCTAGCAGGTATTGGACCCTCACTTGTCGACCGACGAGAGCAAAGTGCATGCCGATCTACATACTTGGGACCGAAACGCTAAAGGGACCAAAGGTGAGAATTAGAAAATTAAAAAAGAGTTGGAGAGACTAAGGCGTGGCCCATTGAATACGTAATCTAGATGTCGCCGAAGGAAATTATTGTGGTAATTGAAAATATTTTGGAGCAAGAAGAAATATTCAGTTACAGAGAGGACGGCAAATTGGTTGATGCACGGGATCAGAATATCGCCGTTTTTTCATAATGCTGCCACAGCTAGGAAAAAAGAAATAATATAAAGAAACTATTAGACGAGTCAGGAAACTGGTTAATGGATAAGGATTTGACGAATCATATTACTGGATATTTTACAAAGCTTTTTACATCGGAAGTTCAGCACCCGAATCAAGATGTTTTATCACTTGTTCGAAGGAGAGTGTCAAATGAAATGAATGATGCTCTACTTGTCCCTTATACCGCGGAATATGTGCGCAAGACTTTATTCGATATTGGGGACTTGAAAGCTCCAGGGCCAGATGGACTCCATGCTATCTTCTATAAAAGGTTTTGGCCCATGCTGGGGGATGACTTAATTGAGGAGGTTCTCACAGCAATCAACACATGCACTATACCGAAGGGTTGGAATGATACGACGATCGTGATGATTCCTAAAATTAATACACCAGAGAAGGTAACCCAATTTAGGCCGATCAGCTTATGTAATGTGCTATATAAAATAATTGCAAAAATGGTGGCTTCTCGATTGAAGGGTTTTTTACCAGAAATTATTAGCCCAACACAAAGTGCATTTGTACCGGGCAGGTTGATAACGGATAATATTTTAGTGGCCTACGAATGCTTTCACACAACCAAGAACAAAAGAGAGGGTAGAGAGGGCTTGTGTGCTATAAAACTAGATATGCACAAAGCCTACGATAGAGTTGAGTGGACCTTTTTGAAGGAGATAATGTTGAAATTGGGTTTTCGTCGTGAGTGGGTTAACTTGATTATGCAATGCGTCTCAACCATATAATACAAAGTAAGGATCAATGAAGAGGAAAGTGAGAGATTTAAACCTACGAGAGGGTTGAGACAGGGGGGCCCTTTATCACCATACCTTTTTTTTTGTGCATGTATGATTGATCGCTTGTTTATGCATGTCAAGAGAATGGAGACATATCAGGAGTTAAAGTCTGTAGAGACGCCCCGCCAGTCACAAATATTATCTTTGCGGACGACTCATTGATATTAATGAAAGCCAACCAACATAATGCGGAAAAACTGAAATCAGCACTAGATTTATATTGTGCAGCGTCGGGACAGCTGGTAAGCGTTGAAAAATCCAGTATTTTCTTCAGCCCTAATACAAAGGTAGAGATAAGAGAACAATTGTGTACAACGCTAAATATAATGACGGAGGTTCTCACTGATAAATATTTGGGCTTACCAGCAAATGTGGGTGTTGATAAAACAGACTGCTTTAGCTTTTAATTGAACGTATTGTTAAGAGAATTAGTGGTTGGAAGGAAAAATTACTTTTCACGGGGAAGGAGATCCTATTAAAGGCGGTAATCCAAGCCATACCTACCTATGCAATGTCGGTCTTTAAAATTCCTAAAAGATTTGTAAAGGAATCATTGACGCGATGGCGATTTCGGTGGGGAGACGAGGAGAACCGTAAGAGGATGCATTGGATGGCACGGTGGAAAATGTGTGTACCAAAAACCAAGGAGGAATGGGATTCCGTGACATCCATCTGCTTCAACTTGGCTTTGCTTGCAAAACAGGCATGGCGTCTCCTTGATAATCCCGACTTCGTGTGCTACTCTTTTAAGGGCCAAGTACTATCCTAATGGTGATTTTGTGAACTCCAAGCCAAAGCATGGTGCTTCCTTCACATGGCAAAGTATTATGGAAGGCATCACTACTCTCAAGCGAGGTTATATTTGGTGAGTGGGGGATGGACATAACATCAACATTTGGGAAGATGCCTGGATCCCAAATTATGCCACTAGGAAGATTGTTACCCCTAGGGGAGGGCACTTGTTATCAAAAGTCGTAGATTTGATTGACCCGGTCTCCAACAATTGGGATGAGGACCTGATTAGACAAACTATGTGGACCATTGATGCACAACGAATTATTTCAATCCCAATTTCACAACATAATATGACAGATTTTATTGCCTGGAGTTATACGAAAAATGGTATGTTTTCAAGACGGTGCGCTTACTCGTGGAGTGGAACTATCAAGATGGGAGCAAACTAAAATATTCCAACGGATGGGACGAAGCACACCTAACCCTATATGGTGTCAGATATGGAAGTTATCTTGTCCGGCTAAAGTCAAAATTTTTGTATGGCGGACACTACATGGCACTCTCCCATGTCGGGCAACACTCACTAATAGGCACATGAAGGTCTCACCCTCTTGCCCTACCTGCTCTCAGGGTGTAGAAGATACGAAGCACTTGCTTTTCCTTTGTAGAAAGCGAAGGAGGTTTGGAAAAGGCTAGGGTTGGATTTGATTATTGAGAGAGCTTGTGAGATTGATCGTTGGAGAGGCAACATTGGAATACCTATTACTCCTTCCGATCAAAATCTGCGCATTATGGGGTAATGAAAATGTTCGAGAAATGATAGCTATCTCAGCTTGGTATCTATGGTGGGAAAGAAGGAAATTAGTGCACAAGGAACTACTCAAAATGCGACTCAAATCTCAATGGGGATCATAGCTCTTACATATAATTTTGTAAACGCATCATCTTCAAAGGCGTCCATGAAAAAGGGGGGTTGGCAATGTCCTTCTAGGGGCTTTGTGAAACTCAATGTTGATTCCTCTTTTGACCACGACCTGTTGGAGGGTACGATGGGGGCAGTATTGAGACACGACAAAGGTAGGTTTATTGCAGGAGGGAATGGAAAGATAGACTACTGCGAGGATGTTCTCATGGCAGAGGCCTTAGCTCTCAAATTTGGCCTAAATTTAGCGCAAGGGGCAGGATGTAATCGCCTAATCATCAACTCTGACAATCTGGAGGTGATTGAGACCATGCAGGACGGAGGACAGTCAACGTGAGCGGCGGCGGCAATCTTCGATGACTGCTATCACTATTCTTGTGATTTTATCATGGCTAAATTCGAACATTGTAATAGAGAGGCAAATAAAGTAGCACATGAACTTGCTAGATTAGCTAGGTTTTTTCCGACTTCGGATTGGTTTGAGGAGCCTATTACTGAAATTGTAATGTTTCTCACAAACGATGTATTGGTTATTGATAATGAATAAAATTTCGTTTTAATTCAAAAAAAAAGTTCAGACGTAATGACTCTCTCTCTCTCTCTCTCTCTCTCAAAAAAGAAGAACTCAACGGTAACAAACTAAACTTGAGGTAACTGAAGATAGAATAAAAAAGCTGATATTTTTTGTCAGATTTTTAGTCTACTGGTATGTGAATGCCTATGCTTTTCTAAAAAAGTCAAAATTATCACACTATGCTACAGTACCTTCCTTTTTTGTTTGTGTGTGTGTGTGTGTCGGGTGGGGGGGTATGCTACAGTATCCTCAAGTGGTCAGGACCACCGGTCATATCCATGTTGCGCGTGAGCCTCATCCAGATGGATTGCAATTAAATTCCACAATCTTTTTGTAATCCAAAAGATTGAGACGAATAAAAATAGATCGTACCTTATAATGCAATTAAACCCTGCTGATAATTTTCATTATCTTTCGAAGAGGATTTTGTAATAATTTTCACTATTACTACAAAAGATTGCGCCGAATAAAAAATTGGCGACGATGACGATGATGCATGATACGATCATGAGATCGATGGCCATGGCAAGGACCACCGGCCGTATCCACGTTGGGAACGCGTTGAAGGAAATATGCCCTAGAGGCAATAATAAAGTTATTATTTATTTCCTTATTTCATGATAAATGTTTATTATTCATGCTAGAATTGTATTAACCGGAAACATGATACATGTGTGAATACATAGACAAAACTATAGTCACTAGTATGCCTCTACTTGACTAGCTCATTAATCAAAGATGGTTATGTTTCCTGACCATAGACATGTGTTGTCATTTGATTAGTGGGATCACATCATTAGGAGAATGATGTGATTGACATGACCCATTCTCGTTAGCCTAGCACTTGATCGCTTAGTATCTCGCTATTGCTTTCTTCATGACTTATACAAAGTTCCTGCAACTATGAGATTGTGCAACTCCCATTTACCGGAAGAACACTTTTTGTGCTACCAAACGTCACAACGTAACTTGGTGATTATAAAGGTGCTCTACAGGTGTTTCCGAAGGTACATGTTGGGTTGGCATAATTCGAGATTAGGATTTGTCACTCCGATTGTCGGAGAGGTATCTTTGGGCACTCTCGGTAATACTCATCACCTAAGCCTTGCAAGCATGTAACTAATGAGTTAGTTATGAGATGATGTATTACGGAACGAGTAAAGAGACTTGCCGTAACGAGATTGAACTAGGTATTGATACCGACGATCAAATCTCGGCAAGTAACATACCGATGACAAAGGAACAAAGTATGTTGTTATGCGGTTTGACCGATAAAGATCTTCAGAGAGTATGTAGGAACCAATATGGGCATCCAGGTCCCGTATTGGTTATTGACCGAGAATGGTTTTAGGTCATGTCTACATAGTTCTCGAACCCGTAGGGTCCGCACGCTTAACGTTTCGATGACAGTTTTATTATGAGTTTATAAGTTTTGATGTACCGAAGTTTGTTCGGAGTCCTAGATGTGATCACGGACATGACGAGGAGTCTCGGAATGGTCGAGACATAAAGATTGATATATTGACGACTAAATTCGACACCGGAAAGGTTCGGGAGTTTTGGAGAAAACCGAGTGTCGGGGAGGGGGGTTACCGAACCCCGGAGAGTTAATGGGCCACATGGGCCTAGGTGGGAAGAGAGAGGGGCGACCAGGGTGGGCCGCGCGCCCCCTCTCCCTCTGGTCCGAATTGGACTAGGGGGGCGGCGCCCCTTCCTTCCCCCTCCCCTTCCTTCCCTCCTAGTAGGAGTAGGAAAGGAGGAATCCTACTCCTACTAGGAGGAGGATTCCTCCTCCCTTGGCGCGCCCAAAGGGGCCGGCCGGCCTCCCCCCTCCCTCCTTTATATACGGGGGCAGGGGGCACCCCATGAACACACAAGTTGATCTACGGATCGTTCCTTAGCCGTGTGCGGTGCCCCCTTCCACCATATTCCACCTCGGTCATATCGTCGCGGAAGCTTAGGCGAAGCCCGCGCCGTAGACCATCAAGATCGCCACCACGCCGTCAGGTCGACGGAACTCTCCCTCGACACTCGGCTGGATCGGAGTTCGAGGGACGTCATCGAGCTGAACGTGTGCTGAACTCGGAGGCTCCGTACGTTCGGTGCTTGGATCGGTCAGATCGTGAAGACGTACGACTACATCATTCGCGTTGTGCTAACGCTTCTGCTTACGGTCTACGAGGGTACGTGGACATACACTCTCCCCTCTCGTTGCTATATCATCACCACGATCTTGCGTGTGCGTAGGAAATTTTTTGAAATTACTACGTTCCCCAACAGTGGCATCCGAGCCAAGGTTTTATGCGTTGATGTTATATGCACGAGTGGAACACTAATGAGTTGTGGACGATATAAGTCATACTGCCTACTAGCATGTCATACTTTGGTTCAGCGGTATTGTGAGATGAAGCGGCCCGGACCGACATTACGCGTACGCTTACGCGAGACTGGTTTCACCGTTACGAGCACTCGTGCTTAAAGGTGGCTGGCGGGTGTCTGTCTCTCTCACTTTAGTTGAACCGAGTGTGGCTACGCCCGGTCCTTGTGAAGGTTAAAATGGAGTCTATTTGACAAACTATCGCTGTGGTTTTGATGCGAGGTAAGAACGGTTCTTGCTCAGCCCGTAGCAGCCACGTAAAACTTGCAACAACAAAGTAGAGGACGTCTAACTTGTTTTTGCAGGGCATGTTGTGATGTGATATGGTCAAGACGTGATGATATATAAGTTGTTGTATGAGATGATCATGTTTTGTTGAAGTTATCGGCAACTGGCAGAAGCCCTATGGTTGTCTCTTTGTTGCATAAGATGCAAGTGCCAAATAATTGCTTTACTTTATCGCTATGCGATAGAAATAGTTGCAAGAGCAATAGTTGGCGAGACGACCATGTGATGACACATTGATATAGATCAAGATGATGAAGATCATGGTGTCGTGCCGGTGACGATAAAGATCATGATGATACTTTGGAGATGGAGATCAAAGCGCAAGATGATCATGGCCATATCATGTCACATATTTTGATTGCATATGATGTTTATCTGTTATACATCTTATTCTTGCTTTGATTGACGGTAGCATTTTAAGATGATCTCTCACTAATTATCAAGAAGTGTTCTCCCGAGTATGCACCGCTGCCAAAGTTCGTCGTGCCCAGACACCACGTGATGATCGGGTGTGATAAGCTCTACGTCCATCTACAACGGGTGCAAGCCAGTTTTGCACACGCGGAATACTCAGGTTAAACTTGACGAGCCTAGTATATGCAGATATGGCCTCGGAGAACGGAGACCGAAAGGTCGAGCGTGAATCATATAGTAGATATGATCAACATATCGATGTTCACCATTGAAAACTACTCCATCTCACGTGATGATCGGTTATGGTGTAGTTGATATGGATCACGTAATCACTTAGATTACTAGAGGGATGTCTGTCTAAGTGGGAGTTCTTAAGTAATATGATTAATTGAACTTAAATTTATCATGAACTTAGTCCTGGTAGTATTTTGCAAATTATGTTGTAAGATCAATAGCTTGCATTGTTGCTTTCACATGTTTATTTTGATATGTTCCTAGAGAAAATTGTGTTGAAAGATGTTGGTAGCAATGATGCGGATTGGATCCATGATCTGAGGTTTATCCTCATTGCTGCATAGAAGAATTATGTCCTTAATGCACCGCTAGGTGACAAACCTATTGCAGGAGCAGATGCAGACGTTATGAACGTTTGGCTAGCTCAAAAGGATGACTACTTGATAGTTTAGTGCACCATGCTTAAACGGCTTAGAATCGGGACTTCAAAGACGTTTTTGAACGTCATGGACCATATAAGATGTTCCAGGAGTTGAAGTTAATATTTCAAGCAAATACCCGAGTTGAGAGATATAAAGTCTCCAACAAGTGATATAGCTAAAAGATGGAGGAGAATCGCTCAACTAGTGAGCATGTGCTCAGATTGTCTGGGTACTTCAATCGCTTGAATCAAGTGGGAGTTAATCTTCTAGATAAGATAGTGATTGACAGAATTCTCTAGTCACCATCACTAAGTTACTAGAACTTCGTGATGAACTATAATATGCAAGGGATGATGAAAGTTATTCCTGAGCTCTTCGCGATGTTGAGATCGGCGAAGGTAGAAATCAAGAAAAGAGCATCAAGTGTTGATGGTTAACAAGATCACTAGTTTCAAGAAAAGGGCAAAGGGAAAAGAAGGGGAACTTCAAGAAGAACAGCAAGCAAGTTGCTGCTCATGTGAAGAAACCCAAGTCTGGTCCTAAGCCTGAGACTAAGTGCTTCTACTGCAAAGAGACTGGTCACTGGAAGAGGTACTACCCCAAGTGATAGGCGGATAAGAAGGAGGGCAAAGTGAACATAAGTATATTTGATATACATGTTATTGATGTGTACTTTAGTAGTGTTTATAGCAACCCCTCAGTATTTGATACTAGTTCAGTTGCTAATATTAGTAACTCGAAACGGGAGTTGCAGAATAAACAGAGACTAGTTAAAGGGTGAAGTGACGATGTGTGTTGGAAATAGTTCCAAGATTGATATGATCATCATCGCACACTCCCTATACTTTCGGGATTAGTGTTAAACCTAAATAAGTGTTATTTGGTGTTTGCGTTGAGCATGAATATGATTTGAGCATGTTTATTGCAATACGGTTATTCATGTAAGTTAGAGAATAATTGTTGCTCTGTTTACATGAATAAAACCTTCTATGGCCATACACCCAATGAAAATGGTTTGTTGGATCTCGATCGTGTGATACACATATTCGTAATATTGAAGCCGAAAGATGCAAAGTTAATAATGATAGTGCAACTTATTTGTGGCACTGCCGTTTAGGTCATATCGGTGTAAAGCGCATGAAGAAACTCCATAAAGATGGATTTTCGGAATCACTTGGTTATGAATCATTTGATGCTTGTGAACCGTGCCTTTTGGGCAAGATGACTGAAACTCCGTTCTTCGGAACAATGGAACGAGCTACTGACTTATTGAAAATAATACATTCTAATGTATGCAGACCAATGAGTATGAAGGCTCGTGGCAAGTATCGTTATTTTCTAACCTTCACAGATGATTTGAGCAGATATGGGTATATCTACTTGATGAAACATAAGTCTGAAATAGTTGAAAGGTTCAAAGAATTTCAGAGTGAAGTGGAAAATCATCGTAACAAGAAAATAAAGTTTCTGCGATCTGATCATGGAGATGAATATTTGAGTTACGAGTTTGGTCTTCAATTAAAACAATGTGAAATAGTTTCACAAACTCACGCCACCTGGAACACCACAATGTAATGGTGTGTCCGAACGTCGTAATCGTACTTTATTAGATATGGTGCGATCTATGATATCTCTTATCAGTTTACCACTATTGTTTTGGGGTTATGCATTAGAGACAGCTACATTCACGTTTAATAGGGCACCATCTAAATCCATTGAGACGACACCGTATGAACTATGGTTTAGCAGTAAACCTAAGCTGTCATTTCTTAAAGTTTGGAGTTGCGATGCTTATATGAAAAAGGTTTTCAACTTGATAAGCTCGAACCCAAATCGGTGAAGTGCGTCTTCATAGAATACCCAAAGAAAACTTTTGGGTACACCTTCTATCACAGATCCAAAGGCAAAACATTCGTTGCTAAGAATGGATCCTTTCTAGAGAAGGAGTTTCTGTCGAAAGAAGTGAGTGGGAGGAAAGTAGAACTTGATAAGGTAATTGTACCTGATCCCTTATTGGAAAGTAGTTCATCACAGAAATCTGTTCCTGTGACTGCTACACCAATTAGTGAGGAAGTTAATGATGATGATCATGTAACTTCAGATCAAGTTACTACAGAACCTCGTAGGTCTTCCAGAGTACGGTCCGCACCAGAGTGGTACGGTAATACTGTTCTGGAAGTCATGTTACTAGACCATGATGAACCTACGAACTATGAGGAAGCGATGATGAGCCCAGATTCCGCGAAATGGCTTGAGGTCATAAAATCTGAGATATGATCCATGTATGAGAACAAAGTATGGACTTTGATTGACTTGCTCGATGATCAGCAAGCCATGTTAAATAAATGGATCTTCAAGAGGAAGATGACATCGATAGTAGTGTTACTATCCACTAAGCTCGACTTGTTGCAAAAGGTTTTCAACAAGTTCAAGGGGTTGAATACGATGAGATTTTCTCACCAGATCGATGCTAAGTCTGTCCGAATCATGTTAGCAATTACCGGATTTTATGAAATCTGGCAAATGGATAAACAAAACTGCATTCCTTAATAGAGTTATTAAAGAAGAATTGTATGTGATGCAACCAAGAGGTTTTGTCGATCCTAAAGGTGTTAACAAAATGTGCATCTATGGACTAGTGCAAGCATCTCGAGTTGGAATATACGCTTTGATAAGTTGATCAAAGCATATAGTTTTATCTGAGACTTGCGGTGAAGCCTCAGATTTACAAGAAAGTGAGTGGGAGCACTACAACATTTCTGATAAGTATATGTGAATAACATATTGTTGATCGGAAGTAATGTAAAATTATTCTGTAAAGCATAAAGGAGTATTTGAAAGGAGTTTTTCGAAGAAAGACCTCAGTAAAGCTGCTTACATATTGAGCATCAAGATCTATTGAGATAGATCAAGACGCTTGATAAGATTTTCAATGAGTACATACCTTGACAAGATTTTGAAGTAATTCAAAATGAAACAGTCAAAGAAAGAGTTCTTGCCTGTGTTGCAAAGGTATGAAATTGAGTAAGACTCAAATCCCGACCATAGCAGAAAATAGAAAGAGAACGAAAAGTCATTCCCGATGCCTCAATCATAGGTTCTATAAAGTATGCTATGCTATGTACCAGACCTATTGTATACCTTGCTCTGTATTTGATAAGGGAGTACAATAGTGATCTAGGAGTAGATCACTGGACATTGGTCAAGAATATCCTTAGTGAGGACTAAGGAAATACTTCTCGATTATGGAGGTGATAAAAGAGCACGTCGTAAAAGTTACCTCGGTGCAAGTTTTCACACCGATCCAGATGACTCTAAGTCTCAATCTGGATACATATTGAAAGTGGAAGCAATTAGCTAGAGTAGCTCCGTGCAAAGCATTGTAGACATAGAATATTTGCAAAATACATACGGCTCTGAATGTGACAGACCCGTCGACTAAGCTTCTCTCACGAGCAAAACATGATCACACCTTAGTACTCTTTGGGTGTTAATCACATAGCGATGTGAACTAGATTATTGACTCTAGTAAACCCTTTGGGTGTTGGTCACATGATGATGTGAACTATGGGTGTTAATCATATACAGATATGTTTATTGGTGTTAAATCACATGGCGATGTGAACTAGATTATTGACTCTAGTGCAAGTGGGAGACTGAAGGAAATATGCCCTAGAGGCAATAATAAAGTTATTATTTATTTCCTTATTTCATGATAAATGTTTATTATTCATGCTAGAATTGTATTAACCGGAAACACGATACATGTGTGAATACATAGACAAAACTATAGTCACTAGTATGCCTCTACTTGACTAGCTCATTAATCAAAGATGGTTATGTTTCCTGACCATAGACATGTGTTGTCATTTGATTAGTGGGATCACATCATTAGGAGAATGATGTGATTGACATGACCCATTCTCGTTAGCCTAGCACTTGATCGCTTAGTATACCGCTATTGCTTTCTTCATGACTTATACAAAGTTCCCGCAACTATGAGATTGTGCAACTCCGTTTACCGGAAGAACACTTTGTGTTCTACCAAACGTCACAACGTAACTTGGTGATTATAAAGGTGCTCTACAGGTGTTTCGAAGGTACATGTTGGGTTGGCATAATTCGAGATTAGGATTTGTCACTCCGATTGTCGGAGAGGTATCTCTGGGCCCTCGGTAATACTCATCACCTAAGCCTTGCAAGCATGTAACTAATGAGTTAGTTATGAGATGATGTATTACAGAACGAGTAAAGAGACTTGCCGGTAACGAGATTGAACTAGGTATTGGATACCGACGATCAAATCTCGGGCAAGTAACATACCGATGACAAAGGGAACAAAGTATGTTGTTATGCGGTTTGACCGATAAAGGTCTTCGTAGAATATGTAGGAACCAATATGGGCATCCAGGTCCCACTATTGGTTATTGACCGAGAATGGTTTTAGGTCATGTCTACATAGTTCTCGAACCCGTAGGGTCCGCACGCTTAACGTTTTGATGATAGTTTTATTATGAGTTTATAAGTTTTGATGTACCGAAGTTTGTTCGGAGTCCCGGATGTGATCACGGACATGACGAGGTGTCTCGGAATGGTCGAGACATAAAGATTGATATATTGGACGACTATATTCGGACACCGGAAAGGTTCTGGGAGTTTTGGAGAAACCGAGTGCGGGGGGTTACGGAGCCCCGGAGAGTTAATGGGCCACATGGGCCTAGGTGGAAGAGAGAGGGCGGCCAGGGTGGGCGCGTGCCCCTCTTCCTCTGGTCGGGTGACTAGGAGGGGGCGGCGCCCTTTCCTTCCCCTCTCCCCTTCCTTCCCCTCCTAGTAGGAGTAGGAAAGGAGGAATCCTACTCCTACTAGGAGGAGGATTCCTCCTCCCTTGGCGCGCCCAAAGGGGCCGGCCGGCCTCCCCCTCCCTCCTTTATATACGGGGGCAGGGGGCACCCCATGAACACACAAGTTGATCTATGGATCGTTCCTTAGCCGTGTGCGGAGCCCCCTTCCACCATATTCCACCTCGGTCATATCGTCGTGAAGCTTAGGTGAAGCCCTGCGCCGGTAGAACATCAATATCATCACCACGCCGTCGTGCTGACGGAACTCTCCCTCGACACTCGGCTGGATCGGAGTTCGAGGGATGTCATCGAGCTGAACGTGTGCTGAACTCGGAGGCTCCGTACGTTCGGTGCTTGGATCGGTCGGATCGTGAAGACGTACGACTACATCAACCGCGTTGTGCTAATGCTTCCGCTTACGGTCTACGAGGGTACGTGGACATACACTCTCCCCTCTCGTTGCTATATCATCACCATGATCTTGCATGTGCGTAGGAATTTTTTTGAAATTACTACGTTCCCCAACACGCGTCAGCGGCCAGATGGACTCCAAATGGACTCGGCATCCCTCCAAACCTGCCTGCGCATGCATGCATTCATGTGACCCGATCTCCACCACAGTCCACAGCCCCAACCGCTTAATTGCCTGCCGCGGCCGACCCGGCTCGCAGTACAGCACGCAGCTAAAGCCGCTCACACCTCATCTCCATGGCGGGCATGCTCTGCGTCGCCCTCCTCCTCACGTCCCTGATCTGGACGGCCGGCTCTGCGGGAGATGGCCGCTGGCAGGAGCAGCTCACCGCAGTTCCGCCGAGGGGCTGGAACTCATACGACTCCTTCACTAGGGTTCGCCGCCGCGGACGGGTTGGCTTCCCTTCTGCTGCGACTCGACGTGTGAGGCGGGTGCTGCAAAGTCACGGCCTTCTCGCGTCTACCGGCGAGGTCGACATGCCGCCCAAGGCCCCGCCGCTGGCCAAGGGTCCGCCGCTGGCGAAGCCGCCTGTGAGGGCTGCGTCGGGTGGTCCGAATGCGGCGGTGCCAGCGTCGGCTGCGGCTTCGGCGCCTGCGCAGGTTGTGGCTCCTTCCGCCAGGACTGCGGTGCCGCCGCCGCCTGGGGCCGCACCCCCTCAGACACAGCGCCCCTGGCCTTGACAGATGGCTGCCGGGCGGGGTGGAACTGCCAATGGTGCTGCAGGCCGTGGGTCGAGTGCGTTCGCGGGGGACAGACGCAACCCTCCCCACGGTCAGTGGGGTGGCGATGGGTATGACGCTTACGGTCAAGGTCTTCATCGCGGTTCGTCGTCCACCGGTGGTGGGCGGGGCTATGGTTGGACGGATCACGGTGCTGCCGGCCGAGGGTTTCAAGGACCGCCGGGGAATTTTGTTGAGGGTGCAGTTGGCCCGAGCCGTTTCCGGGGCCCCTACCGCGATGGTCTTGGTGGGTACCGTCGCTATCCTCCGCGCAACTTCCCCGGTGCCACGGGTTCGGACACCACAGAGATGTCCACCGATAACGCTGGTCTTACTCAAGCGGCGGTGGAGATGGTTCGGGCACTCGCCGATGTGACTGTACCGGTGACCTTGCAGCCTGATGATGCTGATTTTGACAAAGGTTCGGAGAAGGCCAGGGGTGACAAGCTATCCAAGTGGGCGGCTAAGAAGAAAAATTTAATCTATTTCCGGTGCGGTGAGACGGGTCACTTTATGGTTGATTGCTCTGCTGAGTTATGTGATATTTGTCGGAAACCTAAGCATGTGGCGGCTGACTGTCCGCTTCTTCTAGGCCCCAAACCGACACTTAATATCTATGGGCTCTGTTGTCCTGAGTTGATGTTCTTTGAGTCACCAAACGTGGCTCCGGTGGGCTCCTGTCATTGAAACTTCCTTCCCCGGGGTGGTTAAGGTGGTTAATGGACTTCTCACTGAAGCCCAGATTATTCAGCAGTTGCGGGAGTTGGCTCCGGGGAATTTTAATTGGTCCTTGTTGAAGCTATCAGACCAGACTTTCAAAGTGGACTTTCCATCTAAGGAGGATTAGAAGAGAATTCTCAAGTTTGGCATGAGTAGAGTTACCGGCACAAGTTTTGTGTTGCAGTTTGATGAGTGGAAAAAGAAGGAGCCTCTGGGCACGCCACTGACTCAGATCTGGGTGCGTTTTCTGGGGGCGCCATCTGAGCCCTTGGATAACTTCTTGGTCACTTGGAGCCTGGGATCCTTGCTTGGTGAGATGGAGCAGGTAGATATGCCTTTCACACGTGCTCATGGTGTGGCGCGCTTGCTGGTTAGCATGGCTAACATCGAGTTCTTGGCGGAGGTGGTCAGAAGGTGTCACGAGGGTATTGCGTACATGTTGAATGTCGAGTATGAGGACCCTAATTTGTTTCAGGATTTTGAGGAGGTACATCATATGGATACTACTGAGGGGGAGGTGCTCCTGGGAACCATGGTGATAGCGCACATAATGATGATGGCAGGGATTCCAGGCCTGCGGATTCGTCTAAGGCAGGAGAGTCTGCTTAGGGGAAATCGCCGGTTTTGGTCCCGTCCAACATGTTGCAACCTGGTTCCGTAGGAGCTTTCTCAGCGCCTCCTCGTCTTTGGAGTGATCGCATGGACATGGATGACCCGTCGAAACATTTTCCGCCGGCGATTACGGGGATTGACTCTGTCTTGTTTGTGGATGGACCAGGAGGAATCACTGGAAAGGAGGTTCACGTTACTCCTCCTTCATTGCCGTTGCCTAGGCTGGAGGTGACGGTCACGCTGGACGGCTCAGCGGATTTGGGAGGGCGTGAGGTCCGGCCCTCATACGCTCTTGATGCACCTGATTCGAGGAGGCTCATGGTCTGCGCTGAGGTTATGGCCTCCCCGGGGGCTCTGGCGGCCTCGGATGGGACACGCGGGCAGGAGGCCTGCGCACCACTCTCTCCCTCCATGGCGGTGAGTTCCCTTACGGTTGATTTGGCGCCATCAGAGGCGGGGGTAGCTTCCTTGGGAGGGTCGGCCACTGGGGGCGGCCACGGGCCGGCTACCGTTTCTCCGACCAGACCCGCTCCTACGGCGGGCGCGGCGTTCATCTCCACATCACCGCGCGCGAGCGAGGGTGTGGCTGGGCAGGTGGCCGCCGGCTCACCGGACCCCGTTGTGGTGGGAGGGCTGGGCGACACGGCCATCTCACTGAAGGAAATATGCCCTAGAGGCAATAATAAAGTTATTATTTATTTCCTTATTTCATGATAATTGTTTATTATTCATGCTAGAATTGTATTAATGGGAAACATAATACATGTGTGAATACATAGACAAACAAAGTGTCACTAGTATTCCTCTACTTGACTAGCTCGTGAATCAAGGATGGTTATGTTTCCTAGCCATGGACAAAAGAGTTGTCATTTGATTAACGGGATCACATCATTAGGAGAATGATGTGATTGACATGACCCATTCCGTTAGCCTAGCACTTGATCATTTAGTATGTTGCTATTGCTTTCTTCATGACTTATACATGTTCCTGTAACTATGAGATTATGCCACTCCCGTTTGCCGGAGGAACACTTTGGGTGCTACCAAACGTCACAACGTAACTGGGTGATTATAAAGGAGTACTACAGGTGTCTCCAAAGGTACATGTTGGGTTGGCGTATTTCGAGATTAGGTTTTGTCACTCCGATTGTCGGAGAGGTATCTCTGGGCCCTCTCGGTAATACACATCACATAAGCCTTGCAAGCATTGCAACTAATGAGTTAGTTGTGAGATGATGTACTACGGAACGAGTAAAGAGACTTACCGGTAATGAGATTAAACTAGGTATTGAGATACCGATGATCGAATCTCGGGCAACTAACATACCGATGACAAAGGGAACAACGTATGTTGTTATGCGGTCTGACCGATAAAGATCTTCGTAGAATATGTAGGAGCCAATATGAGCATCCAGGTTCCGCTATTGTTTATTGACCAGAGACATGTCTCGGTCATGTCTACATTGTTCTCGAACCGTAGGGTCCGCACGCTTAAGGTTTCGATGACAGTTATATTATGAGTTTATGAGTTTTGATGTACCGAAGGAGTTCGGAGTCCCGGATGAGATCGGGGATATGACGAGGAGTCTCAAATGGTCGAGACGTAAAGATCGATATATTGGACGACTATATTCGGACATCGAAAGGTTCCAGTGGTTCGGTATTTTTCGAGTACCGGGAGTTACGGGAATACGGGGAGAAGTACTGGGCCTTATTGGGCCATACTGGGGAAAGAGAGAGGGCTGCCTGGGCAGGCCGCGCCCCCATTGCCTAGTCCGAATTGACTAGGGAGGGCCGCACCCTCCTTCCTTCCCTCTCTCTTCCCTTCCTTGTCTCCTACTCCTACTATATGGAAGGGCTCCTAGTTGACTAGGAAGGGGAATCCTACCCCGGTGGAAGTAGGACTCCCTAGGGCGCCATAGAGAGGGCCGGCCCTCCCCTCCTCCACTCCTTTATATACGGGGGCAGGGGGCACCCCATGGACACACAAGTTGATCTTCGTGATCGTTCCTAAACCGTGTGCGGTGCCCCCTTCCACCATATTCCACCTCGGTCATATCGTAGCTCTGCTTAGGCGAAGCCCTGCGACGGTTGAACATCAAGATCGTCACCACGCCGTCGTGCTGACGGAACTCCTCCCCGAAGCTTTGCTGGATCGGAGCCCGGGGAGCGTCATCGAGCTGAACGTGTGCCAAGAACTCGGAGGTGCCGGAGTAACGGCGCTTGGATCGGTCGGACCGGGAAGACGTACGACTACTTCCTCTACGTTGCGTCAACGCTTCCGCTTCGGTCTACGAGGGTACGTAGACAACACTCTCCCCTCTCGGTGCTATGCATCACCATGATCTTGCGTGTGCGTAGGAAATTTTTTGAAATTACTACGTTCCCCAACAGTGGTATCAGAGCCAGGTTTTATGGTTTGATGTTATATGCACGAGTAGAACACAAGTGAGTTGGGGACGATATAATTCATACCGCTTACCAAAGATGTCATACTTTGGTTGGCGGTATTGTTGGATGAAGCGGCCCGACCGACATTACGCCAGACGCTTACGCGAGACTGGTTCTACCGATGTGCTTTGCACACAGATGGCTGGCGGGTGTCAGTTTCTCCAACTTTAGTTGAACCGAGTGTGGCTACGCCCGGTCCTTGCGAAGGTTAAAACATCACTAACTTGACGAATTATCATAGTGGTTTTGATGCGTAGGTAAGAACGGTTCTTGCTCAGCCCGTAGCAGCCACGTAAAACTTGCAACAACAAAGTAGAGGACGTCTAACTTGTTTTTGCAGGGCATGTTGTGATGTGATATGGTCAAGACGTGATAAGATATAAGTTGTTGTATGAGATAATCATGTTTTGTTGAAGTTATCGGCAAATGGTAGAAGCCCTATGGATGTCTCTTTGTTGCATAAGATGCAAGTGCCAAATAATTGCTTTACTTTATAGCTATACGATAGCAATAGTTGCAAGAGCAATAGTTGGTGAGACAACCATGTAATGACAGATTGATATAGATCAAGATGATGAAGTTCATGGTGTCGTGCCGGTGACGATAGAGATCATGACAGTACTTTGGAGATGGAGATCAAAGGCGCAAGATGATCATGGCCATATCATGTCACATATTTTGATTGCATATGATGTTTATCTATTATACATCTTATTCTTGCTTTGATTGACGGTAGCATTTTAAGATGATCTCTCACTAATTATCAAGAAGTGTTCTCCCTGAGTATGCGCCGTTGCCAAAGTTCGTCGTGCCCAGACACCACGTGATGATCGGGTGTGATAAGCTCTACGTCCATCTACAACGGGTGCAAGCCAGTTTTGCACACGCGGAATACTCAGGTTAAACTTGACGAGCCTAGCTTATGCAGATATGGCCTCGGAGCACGGAGACCGAAAGGTCGAGCGTGAATCATATAGTAGATATGATCAACATAGTGATGTTCACCATTGAAAACTACTCCATCTCACGTGATGATCGGTTATGGTTTAATTGATTTGGATCACGTGATCACTTAGATGACTAGAGAGATGTCAGTCTAAGTGGGAGTTCTTAAGTAATATGATTGAACTTAAATTTATCATGAACTTAGTCTTGGTAGTATTTTGCAAATTATGTTATAGATCAATAGCTCGCGTTGTTGCTTTCATATGTTTATTTTGATATGTTCCTAGAGAAAATTGTGTTGAAAGATGTTAGTAGCAATGATGCGGATTGGATCCGTGATATGAGGTTTATCCTCATTGCTGCACAGAAGAATTATGTCCTTGATGCACCGCTAGGTGATGCACCTATTGCAGGAGCAGATGCGCACATTATGAACGTTTATTAGCTCAATATGATGACTACTTGATAGTTTAAGTGCACCATGCTTAATGGCTTAGAATCGGGACTTCAAAGACGTTTTGAACATCATGGAACATATTGGATGTTCCAGGAATTGAAGTTAATATTTCAAGCAAATACCCGAGTTGAGAGATATGAAGTCTCCAACAAGTTCTATAGCTAAAAGATGGAGGAGAATCGCTCAACTAGTGAGCATGTGCTCAGATTGTCTGGGTACTTCAATCGCTTGAATCAAGTGGGAGTTAACCTTCCGATAAGATAGTGATTGATGTAATTTCTAGTCACCACCACTAAGTTACTAGAACTTCGTGATGAACTATAGTATGCAAGGGATGACGAAAATGATTCCCGAGCTTTTCGTGATGTTGAAATCGACGAAGGTAGAAATCAAGAAAGAGCATCAAGTGTTGATGATTGACAAGACCACTAGTTTCAAGAAAAAGGGCAAAGGGAAAAGAAGGGGAACTTCAAGAAGAACGGCAAGCAAGTTGCTGCTCAAGTGAAGAAACTCAAGTCTGGACCAAAGCCTGAGACTAAGTGCTTCTACTGCAAAGGGACTGGTCACTGGAAGCAGAACTACCCCAAGTATTTGGCGGATAAGAAGGATGGCAAAGTGAACAAAGGTATATTTGATATACATGTTATTGATGTGTACTTTACTAGTGTTTATAGCAACCCCTCGGTATTTGGTACTGGTTCAGTTGCTAAGAGTAGTAACTCAAACGGAGTTGCGTATAAATGTAAACTAGTTAAGGGTGAAGTGACGATGTGTGTTGAAAGTAGTTTCAAGATTGATATGATCATCATCACACACTCCCTATACTTTCGGGATTAGTGTTGAACCTAAATAAATGTTATTTGGTGTTTGCGTTGAGCATGAATATGATTTGATCATGTTTATTGCAACACGGTTATTCATTTAAGTAAGAGGATAAATTGTTGTTCTGTTTACATGAATAAAACCTTATATGGTTACACACCCAATGAAAATGGTTCGTTGGATCTCGATCATAGTGATACACATATTCATATTATTGAAACCAAAAGATGTAAAGTTAATAATGATAGTGCAACTTATTTGTGGCACTGCCGTTTAGGTCATATTGGTGTAAAGCGCATGAAGAAACTCCATGCTGATGGGCTTTTGGAATCACTTGATTATAAATCACTTGATGCTTGCGAACCATGCCTCATGGGCAAGATGACTAAGACTCCGTTCTCCGGAACAATGGAGGGAGCAACAGATTTGTTGGAAATCATACATACTGATGTATGTGGTCCGATGAGTGTTGAGGCTCGCGGCGGGTATCGTTATTTTCTGACCTTCACAGATGATTTGAGCAGATATGGGTATATCTACTTGATGAAACATAAGTCTGAAATAGTTGAAAGGTTCAAAGAATTTCAAAGTGAAGTGGAAAATCATCGTAACAAGAAAATAAAGTTTCTACGATCTGATCGCGGATACAAATATTTAAGTTACGTGTTTGGTCTTCAATTAATACAATGTGGAATAGTTTCACAGCTCACGCCACCTGGAACACCACAACGTTATGGTGTGTCCGAACGTCAGAATCAAGACTTTATTTGATATGGTGCGATCTATGATGTCTCTTACCGATTTACCACTATCGTTTTGGGGTTATGCATTAGAGACAGCTGCATTCACTTTAAATAGGGCACCATCAAAATCCGTTTGAGACGACGCCTTATGAACTGTGGTTTGGCGAGAAACCAAAAGTTGTCGTTTCTTAAAGTTTGGGGCTGCGATGCTTATGTGAAAAAGTTTCAACCTGATAAGCTCGAACCCAAATCGGAGAAGTGTGTCTTCATAGAATACCCAAAGGAAATTGTTGGGTACACCTTCTATCACAGATCCGAAGGCAAGATATTCGTTGCTCAAAATGGATCCTTTCTAGAGAAGGAGTTTCTCTCGAAAGAAGTGAGTGGGAGGAAAGTAGAACTTGATAAGGTAACTGTACCTTCTCCCGAATTGGAATATAGTTCATCACTGAAATCAGTTCCAGTGATTCCTACACCAATTAGTGAGGAAGCTAATGATGATGATCATGAAACTTCAGATCAAGTTACTACAGAACCTCGTAGGTCGTCCAGAGTACAGTCCACACCAGAGTGGTACGGTAATCCTGTTTTGAAAGTCATGTTACTAGACCATGATGAACCTACGAACTATGAGGAAGTGATGATGAGCCCAGATTCCGCAAAATGGCTTAAGGCCATGAAATCTGAGATGGATCCATGTATGAGAACAAAGTGTGGACTTTGGTGGAGTTGCCCGATGATCGGCAAGCCATATTGTATAAATGGATCTTCAAGAGGAAGACGGACGTTGATAGTAGTGTTACTATCTACAAAGCTCGACTTGTCGCAAAAAGGTTTTCGACAAGTTCAAGGTGTTGACTACTATGAGATTTTCTCACTCGTATCGATGCTTAAAGTCTGTCCGAATCATGTTAGCAATTGCCACATTTTATGAAATCTGGCAAATGGATGTCAAAACTGCATTCCTTAATGGTTTTCTTAAAGAAGAGTTGTATATGATGCAACCGAAGGTTTTGTCAATCCTAAAGGTGCTAACAAAATGTGCAAGCTCCAATGATCCATCTATGGACTGGTGCAAGCATCTCGAGTTGGAATATACGCTTTGATAAGTTGATCAAAGCATATAGTTTATACAGACTTGCAGTGAAGCCTGTATTTACTAGAAAGTGAGTGGGAGCACTACAACATTTCTGATAAGTATATGTGAATGACATATTGTAGATTGGAAATAATGTAGAATTATTTTGCAAAGCATAAAGGAGTGTTTGAAAGGAGTTTTTCAAAGAAAGACCTCGGTGAAACTGCTTACATATTGAGCATCAAGATCTATAGAGATAGATCAAGACGCTTGATAAGTTTTTTCAATGAGTACATACCTTGACAAGATTTTGAAGTAGTTCAAAATAGAACAGTCAAAGAAAGAGTTCTTGCCTGTGTTACAAGGTGTGAAATTGAGTAAGACTCAAAACCCGACCACGGCAGAAGATAGAAAGAGAATGAAAGTCATTCCTATGCCTTGGCCATAGGTTCTATAAAGTATGCCATGCTGTGTACCGATCTATTGTATACCCTACAATCGAGTTTGGCAAGGAGTACAATAGTGATCTAGGAGTAGATCATCGACAGCGGTCAAAATTATCCTTAGTGGAATAAGGATATGTTTCTCGATTATGGAAGTGATAAAAGGTTCGTCGTAAAGGGTTACGCCGATGCAAGTTTTGACACCGATCCGATGACTCTAAGTCTCGATCTAGATACATATTGAAAGTGGGAGCAATTAGCTAGAGTAGCTCCGCAAGAGCATTGTAGACATAGAAAATTGCAAAATACATAACGGATCTGAATGTGAAAGACCCGCTGACTAAGATTCTCTCACAAGCAAAACATGATCACACCTTAGTACTCTTTGGGTGTTAATCACATAGCGATGTGAACTAGATTACTGAATCTAGTAAACCCTTTGGGTGTTGGTCACATGGCGATGTGAACTATGGGTGTTAATCACATGATGATGTGAACTATCGATGTTAATCACATTGTGATGTGATCTAGATTATTGACTCTAGTGCAAGTGGGAGATGAAGGAAATATGCCCTAGAGGCAATAATAAAGTTATTATTTATTTCCTTATTTCATGATAATTGTTTATTATTCATGCTAGAATTGTATTAACCGGAAACATAATACATGTGTGAATACATAGACAAACATAGTGTCACTAGTACGCCACTACTTGACTAGCTCGTGAATCAAAGATGGTTATGTTTCCTAGCCATGGACAAAAGAGTTGTCATTTGATTAACGGGATCACATCATTAGGAGAATGATGTGATTGACATGACCCATTCCGTTAGCCTAGCACTTGATCGTTTAGTATGTTGCTATTGCTTTCTTCATGACTTATACATGTTCCTGTAACTATGAGATTATGGAACTCCCGTTTGCCGGAGGAACACTTTGGGTGCTACCAAACGTCACAACGTAACTGGGTGATTATAAAGGAGTACTACAGGTGTCTCCAAAGGTACATGTTGGGTTGGCGCATTTCGAGATTAGGTTTTGTCACTCCGATTGTCGGAGAGGTATCTCTGGGCCCTCTCGGTAATACACATCACATAAGCCTTGCAAGCATTGCAACTAATGAGTTAGTTGTGAGATGATGTATTACGGAACGAGTAAAGAGACTTACCGGTAACGAGATTAAACTAGGTATTGAGATACCGACGATCGAATCTCGGGCATGTAACATACCGATGAGAAAGGGAACAACGTATGTTGTTATGCGGTCTGACCGATAAAGATCTTCGCAGAATATGTAGGAGCCAATATGAGCATCCAGGTTCCGCTATTGGTTATTGACCGGAGACATGTCTCGGTCATGTCTACATTGTTCTCGAACCGTAGGGTCCGCACGCTTAAGGTTTCGATGACAGTTATATTATGAGTTTATGAGTTTTGATGTACCAAAGGAGTTCGGAGTCCCGGATGAGATCGGGGATATGACGAGGAGTCTCGAAATGGTCGAGACGTAAAGATCGATATATTGGACGACTATATTCGGACATCGGAAAGGTTCTGAGTGGTTCGGGTATTTTTCGGAGTACCGGGGAGTTACGGGAATACGGGGGAGAAGTATTGGGACTTATTGGGCCATACGGGAAAGAGAGAGGGGCTGCCTGGGGCAGGCCGCGCGCCCCCCCATGGCCTAGTCCGAATTGGACCAGGGGAGGGGCCGCACCCCCTCCTTCCTTCCCTTCTCTCTTCCCCTTCCTTGTCTCCTACTCCTACTATATGGAAGGGCTCCTAGTTGACTAGGAAGGGGAATCCTACTCCGGTGGAAGTAGGACTCCCTAGGCGCGCCATAGAGAGGGCTGGCCCTCCCCTCCTCCACTCCTTTATATACGGGGGCAGGGGGCACCCCATGGACACACAAGTTGATCTTCGTGATCGTTCCTTAACCGTGTGCGGTGCCCCCTTCCACCATATTCCACCTCGGTCATATCGTAGCGGTGCTTAGGCGAAGCCCTGCGACGGTTGAACATCAAGATCGTCACCATGCCGTCGTGCTGACGGAACTCCTCCCCGAAGCTTTGCTGGATCGGAGCCTGGGGAGCGTCATCGAGCTGAACGTGTGCCAAGAACTCGGAGGTGCCGGAGTAACGGCGCTTGGATCGGTCGGACCGGGAAGACGTACGACTACTTCCTCTACGTTGCGTCAACACTTCCGCTTCGGTCTACGAGGGTATGTAGACAACACTCTCCCCTCTCGTTGCTATGCATCACCATGATCTTGCGTGTGCGTAGGAAATTTTTTGAAATTACTACGTTCCCCAACACTCACCGGCTTCCTCCCCGGAGCACCGCGCGTGGCCCTGGACCCTGCTCTTGGCGGGTCGCCCGTGGACAGGCTGCGGGCGACATAGCCGTGTTGTTCTCCTACTCCGGTGACTACGACCTGGGGCGCCACTGTTGGGGGACGGGCAGGAGGCCTTTCCCCTAGCAGAGCTTCTCGCGAGGAGGTCATCGCCTTTGGCGGTATCCCGGATCCTGTCTCCCAGGGGAGGCGGATCAGCGGGAGGCTCTAGGAGTAGCTGGACGTTGATGACATACAACTGAGGTGTGCTTTGAGGGCTGCCAAGTTGCATGACGTCGAGATCTCCACTGGTATGTCTGTTAATAAGTCGAATTCCATTTTGCATTTTACTGATGATGAAATTATTCATAATGCAAATCAAATAGGAGTTTCACTTGGTAATAATGATCTTGAAATATCCAAGTCGGTTAACGACATTCTTGATTTGGAAGCTGAACATGCGGTAGATATGATTCGCCACATTGCTGCCGTTAAACCAATGAACGACTCAGAGATAGATGCGCTTGGGGCTAAGGTTCTTGATGGCATGTGTGCCAATCTTGACCCTGCATTACTTGAGACAGAGGAGGACACCAATCCTGAGATGTCTCTTCATGTAGATGAGCCCTTAGTGCTAGAAGCAGATAATGTGTGCGGTGATCAGGCTGATGGTCACATAAAGCCAATACGGACGTGGAAACCGAAGGTCTATCCAGTCTCGGCAGCGCGTAGGAGTGCTCGGATCCGTGCTGCCAAAAAATTTCATGATGAATTATGAGAGGCATTTTCTGGAATAGCAGAGGTCTTAGAGACTTGGCTAAAAGGAGGTTTCTAGCGGATGCTTCTCTTGAACATCATTTAGATTTTTTGCTTTGTCTGAGACTGGAAGAAGCAATTTCACTTCTCAATTTCTTGCCACTTTGTCCGGGGGGTGGGGTTGATTTTGATTGGCATTGCCTCCCCCCTCGAGGAAGATCCGGTGGGGTTTTATTGGGGTCAAGTGTGAAACGTTGGAAGTTTGGAGTGTAGTTATGGGAGAATTCGCTGTCAAGTTTTGAGTTAGAACTAAGGCAGATGGGTTTGATTGGGCCTTGGTGGCAGTTTACGGAGCAGCGCAACCAGAACTCAAGGCAAATTTTTTGGCGGATCTGGTACGTATTTGTGGTAACGAACAACTACCTCTCTTAGTGGGGGGGGGGGATTTCAACATTATCCGAAGAAAAGAGGAAAGGAATAATGACAATTTTGATGGCCGATGGTCGTTTATGTTCAACACTATTATCGAAAGCTTGGATCTCAGAGAGATTGAGCTCTCGGGTAGGAAATTCACTTGGGCTAATTCGTTACCGGTTCCGACTTTTGAGAAACTTGACCGTGTGCTAGCAAGTGTCGAATGGGAACAGAAATTTCCTTTGGTAACTGTGCAGGCATTGACACGAGGTGTCTCGGATCATACTTCGTTACTAGTCGACTCCGGAGTTCAAAATTTTGTGGGCAACAAGAACATTTTCTCGTTTGAACTTGCCTGGTTTGAAAGAGAAGGGTTCCTTGAGTTGTTAGCTCGGGAGTGGGCTAATGAATCAGGAGGAAGGACGCCTATCGAGCGATGGCAATGCAAGATTCGTCATCTCCGAAGGTTCCTTCGTGGTTGGGCTAAGCACATGCATGGAATTTATAAGGCGGAGAAGGAGAGACTTCTTCTACTTATTCAAAACCTTGAAGTTAAAGCAGAAACTTCTATCTTGGATTCCAATGAGTTGGAAACAAAGATAGAGGCGGAGATGCAACTTAAAAAGCTTCTTCGCGAGGAGGAATTGAAGTGGGCGTTGCGAGCTAAGGTTCGCAAAATCGTAGAAGGCGAGGATAATACTCAATTCTTTCATATGATTGCTAATGGGAAGCATCGTAAGAAGAGAATTTTCCAACTAGAACAAGATGAAGGGACGATAGTTGGTCAAGACAATCTGAAAGTTTACATTACCAATTATTATAAGCAGTTGTTTGGTCCCCCGGAAGAGACTTTTGTGTCGTTAGATGAGTCTAGAGTTGAGGATGTGCCTCAACTTGAGACTGCCGAGAATGAGCTCCTGACTGCTCCTTTCTCGGAGAAAGAGGTGTATGAGGCCATTGCACAAATGGAGAATAATAAGGCTCCAGGACCGGATGGGTTTCCGACGGAGTTCTACAAGAAGTGCTGGCATTTTATCAAGGGAGATTTGATGCCCATGTTTCAGGAATTTTTTGAGGGGCAGCTTCAGTTGTTTAAGCTGAATTTTGGGACGATAACTCTTCTTCCTAAGAAGACAGAGGCTATTCGCATTGAGCAGTTCAGGCCTATATGTCTGCTTAATGTGAGTTTCAAAATCTTCACCAAGGTCGGGATTTAACAGACTTACGCAGATTAAGACTCAAGAGTTCAGCCGTCCCTGCATCGCTTTCATGCCTGATAGAAACATCCTTGAAGGGGTTGTTGTCTTGCATGAAACACTTCACGAGATCCACTCCAAAAAACTTGATGCATAGTTTTTAAAGTGGATTTTGAAAAAGCATATGATAAAGTTAAATGGCCTTTCCTTCAACAAGCTTTGCGTATGAAAGGTTTTGATCCGGCCTGGAGAAACCAGATTGATTTCTTTACGCAAAAAGGGAGTGTCAGGATTAAGGTGAATGATGACATAGGACACTATTTCCAAACACACAAGGGGCTAAGGCAAGGAGACCGATCCTGTTTAACATAGTGGCTGATATGCTGACTATTTTAATAGGTCGGGCAAAGGATGCAGGGCAGGTAGGTGGCCTGGTTCCACATCTAGTTGACGGCGGGATTTCCATTCTTCAAAGATGTCGATGATACTATCATCTTTATGGAGCACGACTTGGCGTAAAGCAAGAAACATGAAGCTGCTGTTATGCTTATTTGAACCATTGTCCGGCTCAAAATCAACTTCCACAAGAGCGTAATTGTTTTGCTTTGGAAGAGCTAATGATGACCGGAGACGATTAACAATTGTTCGGATGTGAATTGGGCTCATTACTGTTTACGTACTTAGGTATACCCATTCATCATCGTAAGCTGACTAATATTGAGTGGAAATGCATCGAGGATCGTTTTGAAAAGAAACTGAGCTGTTGGAAAGGGAAGCTCATGTCATACGGAGGACGATTGATCCTGATTAATTCGGTCCTTACCAGTATGCCTATGTTTCTCTTATCCTTTTTCCTGGTTCCGGTGGGCGTCAGGAAAAGGTTAGATTTCTACCGATCTCGATTCTTTTGGCAAAATGATGAGCTTAAACAAAAGTATAGGCTTGCTAAGTGGGATACTATCTGTAGGCCTAAGGACTAGGGCTGGACCAAAAGCTCATAGCTCGCGAGCTTAATGAGCGCTCGATAGTTCGACTCGTTAAGCTCGTAGCTCGCTTCTTAATGAACAGAGCCAATCATTGATTTTAGCTCATTAAGCTTAACGAGCTTAACAAGCGAGCTAACGAGTTTCACGAGTAGCTCGTTAAGCTCGTTAGTAACAACACAACACATATTTTCATATTACGTGACAAACTTTTTGTAGCATCTTAGCCCATCTATTTAATCTAATCGACATATGAGGCAAAAAACTACTTTATTTCTTTTTGTAGTCACCATATTTCATCTTGAAAACCATACCTACACATTCATCATGTATATCATAACACATTATAATCTATTAACGAAGGCCATGAAGCGCCATGAGCTTAACGAGCTTCAAACGAGCCGAGCCGAGCAGGGTTTTCTGCTCGTTAATCTTAACGAGCTGAATGAGCCGAGCCTTAACGAGCACGAGCTTAACGAGTACGAGCTTAACGAGTCGAGCTGCTCGTTAGTCTAGCCCTACTAAGGACCAAGGAGGTCTAGGTATTGAAAATCTGGAAGTCTAAAACATATGTCTCCTTAGCAAGTGGCTATTTAAGCTGTCCTCTGAGACGGAGGCTACCTGGGCACAGATTTTGCGTAATAAGTATCTTTATGCTAAAACCTTGGCTCAGGTGAATGTGAGGCCTTACGACTCACCCTTTTGGAAGGGTTTGATGAGAGTTAAATAACTCTTTTTCAACAAGACAAAATTTATTGTTGGGAATGGTGCCACTACGAGGTTTTGGGAGGATACGTGGCTTGGGGAGGCCCCCCTTGCACTTCAATATCCTACATTGTACAACATTGTCCGACGTAGAGAAGCCTATGTTGCAAATGTTTTACAATCCGCTCCCCTCAATATTAGTTTTAGACGGACGCTAGTTGGAAATCGTTGGGAGGTCTGGCTCCATCTCGTTAGACGTTTAATGGAAGTCCGGCTGTCTCAGCAGCCAGATCAGCTGCATTGGAAACTTACTAAGAACGGTGTGTTCTCGGTCAAATCAATGTATCTGGATGTCATTAACTCTAGCGTCATCCCTACCACGTTACACGTTTGGAAAGTTAAGGTACCCTTACGTATCAAAGTGTTTATGTGGTTTGTGCATAAACAAGTCATTTTGACTAAGGATAACCTTGCAAAACACCTTGGGTGGGCTCGTCTAGATGTAGCTTTTGTGATCATAACGAAAACATCAAACACCTCTTTCTCGATTGTCCGTTGGCTAAGATTCTGTGGCGGTCGATTCATATTGCGTTTAATATTAATCAGCCCACCTCTATCAACATGTTATTTGGAACATGGCTTGATGGGGTTGATTCTGATACTGCAAGACACATTCGGGTTGGTGTTTGTGCTTTATTGTGGGCAGTATGGAACTGCGGAAATGATTTAGTCTTTAACAGATCAACAAACATTCACTTTTTGCAGGTTATCTTCAGGGCCACGGCGTTCATCCGTACGTGGTCGCTACTCACTCCGACGGAGGCCAGGGAGCATTTGGTTACTGCGTCTACCCAATGGGAGATGGTAGCTCAGGATATTTTCAACCGGTTTGGATGGCGGTCATGTAATAGGATAGGCACGTAGTGCTCCTATTGTTTTGCCAGCCGGTTGTGGCTTTGGGTCTTACCTCCTTTGAGCTTTTGTTTATGTATGCACTACGACCTTTTGAGACTTTATTACTGGATTATCTTTTGCAGAGAGAGCCTTGGTTCAGTGGTTGGGTATGTGGTTGTGCAACCCAACGACCCTAGTTCAATTCCCAGAATTGACAGGTGATGCACAGGGGTTTTCCCCCGTTTATTGAGGATCAAGCTTGATGTGTGGTGGAACCACTCATCAAGAAATATCTTGATACTCATTTAAAAAGATTCTGAGGACCATGTTTATCTTGGTACTCATACTAAAATGGCCGTATGCATCCTTAGTTGGTGCAGAGGCCGGGAAGTGAAAATCTCCCCATTTTAAAGAGGATAAGATACTGGCCACCATCCCCCGACCTCGAAGTCGCCTCATGAAGCGCCCTCGGGAAACCCTAGCCGCCGCCTCGTCCCCTGCCGATCTTCTCTCTCGCCGCCATCAAGACAGCGCCACCGGGCAAAGACCGGCAGGCGTTGGTGGCGGCGGGGATCTTGCCCCTCTTCTCGCGGTTGGCGTCCGACGCGGGACGACGCTGGGCTGGGCGGGGCCTGAAGGAAATATGCCCTAGAGGCAATAATAAAGTTATTATTTATTTCCTTATATCATGATAAATGTTTATTATTCATGCTAGAATTCTATTAATCGAAAACATAATACATGTGTGAATATATAGACAAACAGAGTGTCACTAGTATGCCTCTACTTGACTAGCTTGTTAATCAAAGATGGTTATGTTTCCTAACCATGAACAAAGAGTTGTTATTTGATTAACAAGGTCACATCATTAGTTGAATGATCTGATTGACATGACCCATTCCATTAGCTTAGCACACGAGCGCTTAGTATGTTGCTACCGCTTTTATCCATGACTTATACATGTTCCTATAACTATGAGATTATGCAACTCCTGTTAACGGAGGAACACTTTGGTACTACCAAACGTCACAACGAATCGGGTGATTATAAAGGAGTACTACAGGTGTCTCCAAAGGCAGATGTTGGGTTGGCGATTTCGAGATTAGGATTTGTCACTCCGATTGTCGGAGAGGTATCTCTAGGCCCTCTCGGTAATGCACATCACTTAAGCCTTGCAAGCATTACAACTAATGAGTTAGCTGTGAGATGATGTATTACGAACGAGTAAAGAGACTTGCCGTAACGAGATTGAACTAGGTATTGATACCGACGATCGAATCTCGGGCAAGTAACATACCGATGACAAAGGAACAACATATGTTGTTATGCGGTCGACCGATAAAGATCTTCGAGAATATGTAGGAGCCAATATGGGCATCCAGGTCCCGCTTATTGGTTATTTACCGGAGACGTGTCTCGGTCATGTCTACATTGTTCTCGAACCATAGGGTCCGCACGCTTAAGGTTTCGATGACGGTTATATTATGAGTTTGTGTATTTTGATGTACCTAAGGAGTTCGAGTCCCGGATGTGATCACGGACATGACGAGGAGTCTCAAATGGTCGAGACATAAAGATTGATATATTGACGGTTATATTCGACACCGGAAAGGTTCCGGAAGTTTCGGAAAAACCGGAGTGCCGGAGGGGTTACCGAACCCCGGGAAGTAATGGGCCTTAGTGGGCCAAGATGGGAGAGAGAGGGCCGCACCAGAGGTGGCGCGCCCCCTGTGGGAGTCCGAATAGGACAAGAAGGGGCGCGCCCCTTCCTCTCCCTCTCCTCTCCTTCCTTCCCCTTCCTCCTTCCTAGTTGGATTAGGAAAGGGAGTCCTACTCCCACTAGGAGGAGGACTCCCTCCCTTGGCGCGCCTCCTAGGGCCGGCCGCCCTCCCCTTGCTCCTTTATATACGGGGCAGGGGGCACCCTAGGACACACAAGTTGATCCTGAGATCGCTCCTTAGCTGTGTGCGGTGCCCCTCCACCATATTCCACCTCGGTCATATCAGAAGCGGTGCTTAGGCGAAGCCCTGCGTCGGTAGAACATCAGGATCGTCACCACGCCGTCATGCTGACGGAACTCTCTCTCCCCGGAGTTTTGCTGGATCGGAGCCCGAGGAGTGTCACCGAGCTGTACGTGTGTCAAGAACTCGGAGGCGCCGGAGTAACGGCGCTAGGATCGGTTGGATCGCGAGGAGAACGTACGACTACTTCCTCTATGTTGTGATCGCTTCGCCGGGTCACGAGGGTACGAGACAACACTCTCCCTCTCGTTGCTATGCATCACCATGATCTTGCGTGTGCGAGGAAATTTTTGAAATTACTACGCTCCCCATCGCTGGCATCCGAGCCTAGGTTTTATGGTTTGATGTTATATGCACGAGTAGAACACAAGTGAGTTGTGGGCGATATAAGTCATACCGCTTACCAACATGTCATACTTTGGTTGGCGGTATTGTTGGATGAAGCGGCCCGACCGACATTACGCCAGACGCTTACGCGAGACTGGTTTTACCGCCGTGCTTTGCACAGGTGACTAGCGGTGTCGGTTTCTCCAACTTTAGTTGAACCGAAGTGGCTACGCCCGGTCCTTGCGAAGGTTAAAACAGCATCAACTTGACAAACTATCGCTGTGGTTTTGATGCGAGGTGAGATTGGTTCTTGCTTAAGCCCGTAGCAGCCACGTAAAACTTGCAACAACAAAGTAGAGGACGTCTAACTTGTTTTTGCAGGGCATGTTGTGATGTGATATGGTCGAGACGTGATAAGATATAAGTTGTTGTATGAGATGATCATGTTTTGTTGAAGTTATCGGCAATTGGCAGAAGCCCTATGGATGTCTCTTTGTTGCATAAGATGCAAGTGCCAAATAATTGCTTTACTTTATCGCTATACGATAGCAATAGTTGGTGAGACAACCATGTGATGACACATTGATATAGATCAAGATGATGAAGATCATGGTGTCGTGCCGGTGACGATAGAGATCATGACAGTACTTTGGAGATGGAGATCAAAGGCGCAAGATGATCATGGCCATATCATGTCACATATTTTGATTACATATGATGTTTATCTATTATACATCTTATTCTTGCTTTGATTGACGGTAGCATTTTAAGATGATCTCTCACTAAAATTATCAAGTAGTGTTCTCCCGAGTATGCACTGCTGCCAAAGTTCGTCGTGTCGAGACACCACGTGATGATCGGTGTGATAAGCTCTACGTCCATCTACAACGGGTGCAAGCCAGTTTTGCACACGCAGAATACTCAGGTTATACTTGACGAGCCTAGCATATGCAGATATGGCCTCGGAACACGGAGACCGAAAGGTCGAGCGTGAATCATATAGTAGATATGATCAACATAAGATGTTCACCATTGAAAACTACTCCATCTCACGTGATGATCGGTTATGGTTTAGTTGATTTGGATCACGTGATCACTTAGATGACTAGAGAGATGTCTGTCTAAGTGGGAGTTCTTAAGTAATATGATTAATTGAACTTAAATTCAATCATGAACTTAGTCGTGGTAGTATTTTGCAAATTATGTTGTAGATCAATAGCTCGCGTTGTTGCTTTCATATGTTTGTTTTTGATATGTTCCTAGAGAAAACTGTGTTGAAAAATGTTAGTAGCAATGATGCGGATTCGATCCGTGATCGGAGGTTTATCCTCATTGATGCACGTAAGAATTATGTCCTTAATGCACCGCTAGGTGATGACCTATTGCAGGAGCAGATGCAAATGTTATGAACGTTTATTAGCTCAATATGATGACTACTTGATAGTTTAAGTGCACCATGCTAAACAGCTTAGAATCGGGACTTCAAAGACGTTTTGAACGTCATGGACCATATGAGATGTTCCAGAGTTGAAGTTAATATTTCAAGCAAATACCCGAGTTGAGAGATATGAAGTCTCCAACAAGTTCTATAGCTAAAAGATGGAGGAGAATCGCTCAACTAGTGAGCATGTGCTCGATTGTGCAGGTACTACAATCGCTGAATCAAGTGGGAGTTAATCTTCCAGATAAGATAGTGATTGACAGAATTCTCCAGTCACCATCACCAAGTTAGTAGAACTTCGTGATGAACTATAGTATGCAAGGGATGATGAAAATGATTCCCGAGTTTTTCATGATGATGAAATCGATGAAGGTAGAAATCAAGAAAGAACATCAAGTGTTGATGGTTAACAAGACCACTAGCTTCAAGAAAAGGGCAAAGGGATAGAAGGGAATTTCAAGAAGAACAGCAGGCAAGTTGCTGCTCAAGTGAAGAAGCCCAAGTCTGGACCTAAGCCTGAGACTAAGTGCTTCTACTGCAAAGGGACTGGTCACTGGAAGCAGAACTACCCCAAGTATTTGGCGGATAAGAAGGATGGCAAAGTGAACATGTATATTTGATATACATGTTATTGATGTGTACTTTACTAGTGTTTATAGCAACCCCTCGGTATTTGGCACTGGTTCAGTTGCTAAGAGTAGTAACTCGAAACGGGAGTTGCAGAATAAACAGAGACTAGTTAAGGGTGAAGTGACGATGTGTGTTGGAAATAGTTCCAAGATTGATATGATCATCATCGCACACTCCCTATACTTTCGGGATTAGTGTTAAACCTAAATAAGTGTTATTTGGTGTTTGCGATGAGCATGAATATGATTTGATCATGTTTATTGCAATACGGTTATTCATGTAAGTTAGAGAATAATTGTTGTTCTGTCTACATGAATAAAACCTTCTATGGTCATACACCCAATGAAAATGGTTTGTTGGATCTCGATCGTGTGATACACATATTCGTAATATTGAAGCCAAAAGATGCAAAGTTAATAAGATAGTGCAACTTATTTGTGGCACTACCGTTTAGGTCATATCGGTATAAAGCACATGAAGAAACTCCATAAAGATGGATTTTCGGAATCACTTGGTTATGAATCATTTGATGCTTGCGAACCATGCCTTTTGGGCAAGATGACTAAAACTCCGTTCTTCGGAACAATGGAATGAGCTACTAACTTGTTGGAAATAATACATACCGATGTATGCGATCCAATGAGTGTTGATGCTCGTGGCAAGTATCGTTATTTTCTGACCTTCACAAGATGATTTGAGCAGATATGGGTATATCTACTTGATGAAACATAAGTCTGAGATAGTTGAAAGGTTCAAAGAATTTCAGAGTGAAGTGGAAAAATCATCGTAACAAGAAAATAAAAGTTTCGCGATCCGATCGCAGAGAACGAATATTTGAGTTACGAGTTTGGTCTTCAATTAAAACAATGTGGAATAGTTTCACAGCTCACGCCACCTAGAACACCACAATGTTATGGTGTGTCCAAACATCATAACCGCACTTTATTGGATATAGTGCAATCTATGATGTTTCTTACTGATTTACCAATATCATTTTGGGATCATGCATTAGAGACAACTGCATTCACGTTAAATTGGGCACCATCTAAATCCGTTGAGACGACACTATATGAACTGGGGTTTAGAAAGAAACCCAAGTTGTCGTTTCTTAAAGTTTGGAGTTGCGATGCTTATGTGAAAAGTTTCATCCCGATAAGCTCAAACCCAAATCGGAGAAGTGCGTCTTCATAGAATACCCAAAGGAAATTGTTGGGTACACCTTCTATCACAGATCCGAAGGCAAGATATTCGTTGCTTAAGATGGATCCTTTCTAGAGAAGGAGTTTCTCTCAAAAGAAGTGAGTGGGAGGAAAGTAGAACTTGATGAGGTAATCAGACTGTTCCTTATTGAAAGTAGTTCATCACGTAAATCTGTTCTTGTGACTACTATACCAATTAGTGAGGAAGTTAATGATGATGATCATGTAACTTCAGATCAAGTTACTACCGAACCTCGAGGTAAAACAGAGTGAGATTCGCACCAGAGTGGTACGGTAATCCTGTTCTGGAGGTCGTGTTACTTGACCATGACAAACCTACGAACTATGAGGAAGCGATGATGAGCCCAGATTCCGCAAAATGGTTTGAGGCCATGAAATCTGAGATATGATCCATGTATGAGAACAAAGTATGGACTTTGATGGATTTGCCCGATGATCGGCAAACCATAGAAAATAAATGGATCTTCAAGAGGAAGACGGACGCTGATAGTAGTGTTACTATCTACAAAGCTCGACTTGTTGCAAAAAGGTTTTCGACAAAGTTCAAGATGTTGACTACAATGAGATTTTCTCAACTGTAGCGATGCTTAAGTCTGTCCGAATCATGTTAGCAATTGCCACAATTTATGAAATTTGGCAAATGGATGTAAAACTGCATTCTGAATGGTTTTTCGGAGGAAGAGTTGTATATGATGCAACCGAAGGTTTTTTTTGATCCAAAGGAGCTAACAAAGTGTGCAAGCTCCAGCGATCCATCTATGGACTGGTGCAAGCATCTCGAGTTGGAATATACGCTTTGATGAGTTGATCAAAGATATAGTTTTATCTGCACTTATGGTGAAGCCTCAGATTTACTAGAAAGTGAGTGGGAGCACTACAAAGATTTCGATAAGTATATGTGAATGACATATTGTAGATCGGAAATAATGTAGAATTATTCTGCAAAGCATAAAGGAGTGTCTGAAAGGAGTTTTTCAAAGAAAGACCTCGGTGAAGCTGCTTACATATTGAGCATCAAAATCTATAGAGATAGATCAAGATGCTTGATAAGTTTTTTCAATGAGTACATACCTTGACAAGATTTTGAAGAAGTTCAAAATGGAACAGTCAAAGAAAGAGTTCTTGCCTGTGTTACAAGGTGTGAAATTGAGTAAGACTCAAAACCCGACCACGGCAGGAGATAGAAAGAGAAAGAAAGTCATTCCCTATGCCTTGGCCATAGGTTCTATAAAGTATGCCATGCTGTGTACCAGATCTATTGTATACCCTGCACTGAGTTTGGCAAGGGAGTACAATAGTGATCTAGGAGTAGATCACTGGACAACGGTCAAAATATTCCTTAGTGGAATAAGGATATGTTTCTCGATTATGGAAGTGATAAAAGGTTCGTCGAAGGGTTACGCCGATGCAAGTTTTGACACCGATCCGATGACTCTAAGTCTCGATCTAGATACATATTGAAAGTGGGAGCAATTAGCTAGAGTAGCTTCGTGCAGAGCATTGTAGACATAGAAAAATTGCAAAATACATAACGGATCTGAATGTGAAAGACCCGTTGACTAAGACTCTCTCACAAGCAAAACATTATCACACTTTAGTACTCTTTGGGTATTAATCACATAGTGATGTGAACTAGATTACTGAACTATGGGTGTTGGTCACATGGCGATGTGAACTATGGGTGTTAATCACATGATGATGTGAACTATCGATGTTAATCACATGGTGATGTGATCTAGATTATTGACTCTAGTGCAAGTGGGAGACTGAAGGAAATATGCCCTAGAGGCAATAATAAAGTTATTATTTATTTCCTTATATCATGATAAATGTTTATTATTCATGCTAGAATTGTATTAACCGGAAACATAATACATGTGTGAATATATAGACAAACAGAGTGTCACTAGTATGCCTCTACTTGACTAGCTTGTTAATCAAAGATGGTTATGTTTCCTAACCATGAACAAAGAGTTGTTATTTGATTAACAAGGTCACATCATTAGTTGAATGATCTGATTGACATGACCCATTCCATTAGCTTAGCACACGATCGCTTAGTATGTTGCTACCGCTTTTATCCATGACTTATACATGTTCCTATAACTATGAGATTATGCAACTCCCGTTTACGGAGGAACACTTTGGTACTACCAAACGTCACAACGAATCGGTGATTATAAAGGAGTACTACAAGTGTCTCCAAAGGCAGATGTTGGGTTGGCGTATTTCGAGATTAGGATTTGTCACTCCGATTGTCGGAGAGGTATCTCTGGGCCCTCTCGGTAATGCACATCACTTAAGCCTTGCAAGCATTACAACTAATGAGTTAGCTGTGAGATGATGTATTACGGAACGAGTAAAGAGACTTGCCGGTAACGAGATTGAACTAGGTATTGGATACCGACGATCGAATCTCGGGCAAGTAACATACCGATGACAAAGGGAACAACGTATGTTGTTATGCGGTCTGCCCGATAAAGATCTTCGTAGAATATGTAGGAGCCAATATGGGCATCCAGGTCCCGCTATTGGTTATTGACCGGAGACGTGTCTCGGTCATGTTGTGACGCCCGGATAGTTATGCTACAGTAATCCCACGTTAAGGATGCCGAGTCACCATGATTACTATTGTTAATCTCGCGTTAGTTCGAAACCGATTCAAATTCAAAATTCAAAATCAAGCAAACAATAGAAGTTTTCCAATATTAAAACTAAAATGTTCAATAAATAGTAGATAAATCAGAGGCTAGGATAAAATTGTAAAAAACATTATTAAAATTTGATAAGTCATTTAAACAACCTGAAAAAGTGGCTGAATACATTATTTAATAACCTTTTAATTAATTCTAATCTAATGTGAAATGGTACCCAGACTAGTTTTTGGTGCTAGGATCCAATGCACTGCAATTTATGAGCTAGCTCCCATATTTTATAAAAATCAATTAGCTGCTAAACATTTTTGAAAAAATAGAAAAAAAGGATAAATAAAAAGAAAAGAAATAGAACAAAGCAAAACAAAAAGGACCCCCCCCACCGCGCTGGGCCAACCGGCCCAGCTAACCAACCAGTCGGTCGGCCCATCCCCGCCGCTCCCGTGCTTAACCCAGGTCCACCCGACCGAAACCCTAACCTCCCACTTCTCTCCCCCGATCCCCACTCTCCCCCCACGCCTGCTCCTCTCTCGCCACGATCCAGATCGGGCGCCCTACCGATCGACACCGACCCCGTGGTCGCCGAACCCCTCACGGACTACCTCTGCGCTAAGCGCCGCCCCTCCCGGCCTCCTCGCAGCTCCTCCCTCGTCGCCCGGCGCCATCGGTGCCCAGACTGCTTGTCGACGCCGATGCCGCCGCCATCGCTGAATCCGCCGCCCCAACCACCACCGGCCTCCCCAAGCCATGTTGCGCCTGTCGCCGACGCTGCCCGGAGTTCAGCGCCGCCGCCGAGGACCTCGCGGACCTCCTCACCGCTTGCCTCCTCTTCCTCGCCGGTTCTGCCTCCTCCACAACGCTGTCGTCCCGCCCCCACCGAGCACCACCGCTTGACCCCACGACCACTGTGAGGACCCTCCTCTTCCCTTTCCCTCTGTCGCTGGCGCCGTCGCACGCGCCCGACCTTCGTCGCTTCAGACACGCACGCGCCGCTCATTATGGCCCTTCTTGTCAGGCCGCCGGAGCCGCACCAGCAAGGCCCTGCAGCCTGCCCGCTGGCCGACACCCGCACCGCTGCGCTTTGGGCGTGCCCGGCGCGCAAGGCGCCAGCGTTGCTCCCGCCTGTGGTCGCGCTTGCTCGCCTACCCACTCACGGCCTCGACCATGGCCTCGCTGGGCAGGTCCGCCATCACGCCTGCCCCTCCCTGCGTGCGTGCAGCATAGGAGGGAGGTGGCTCGAGCCACTTACAAATGGGCCCAACCCCCCTAGAATGATTTTATATAAAAAAAGAAAAAAAATTGATAATAAGTAATTAAAAATATTAATTAATTAGTTAATTGAATTAATTAACTTAATTAATTAGGATTAATTAAACTAAACAACTAACTGAACTAAATAAACATTAGTTATCTAATTAACCTGGTTAGTTAATTAGTATGACAGTGGGGCCCACCCCTAATAATTTTGATTAGATTAATTAAACTGGTTAATTAACATGTGTCATCGACAAAGTGGGACCCATCGTCAGTTGACTACCAACCCTGCTGATCGCTGAGGTCAACATGACATCATGCCGATGTCATAAATACATTTTCAATTAAATTAATTAATTAATTAAATTCCAGAAATTATTAAAATCTTTAGAAAATCATATCATTTAATCCGTAACTCGGGTTAAATTATTTTCAACATGAAAGTTGCTCGTAACGACGAGACGGATCCGGATACGCAGCCCGCTCATCCGCCACGCGTCCCTAGCATAGTGAACTCGCAACATTTCACCTTCGGTTCATCTCGTCTGAAAACACTAACACCGGGATACTTTCCGGATGTTTCCTTCACCGCAGATCACCTCATACCGCGTTAGAACACGCCTAGCTCGCTTGTTGTCCGTTATGCACTTGCTTGCTATATATTTATTGCTTTCTCCCCTCTTCTCTCCGGAGACCCCGTGGCGACGCCGATGCCCTCGTGGTCGATTACGCCACCGACGACCCTCCTTCTTGTCTCGAGCAACCGTGCAAGCCCCCTTGATCACCGGATATCGCCTATTCTTCTCTATACCGCTTGCATTAGTGTAGTGTAGCATGTTACCGCTTGATTACTCCTATTTCGCTGCATAGCTTCGTCATTGTTGCATAATATTGATACCTTACCCGCAATCCTAAATGCTTAGTATAGGATGCTAGTTTATCATCATTGGCCCTACATTCTTGTCACCGCCTTGCTATACTATCGGGCCGTGATCACTTGGGAGGTGATCACGGTATATACTATACATACATACATACTATACTGAGATGGTGACTAAAGTCGGGTCACTCGCTGAGTACCCGCAAGTGATTCCGATGTGAAATTTGAAAGGACAGTGGCTCCATCCCGTAGAGGTGGGCCCGGGGTTCCGACGGCCCCGATCGTTACTTTGTATGGCGGAGCGACAGGCAGGTTGATACCACCTAGGAGACAGTGGGCTTGGCCTGTTCGCCATGGATACTTAACACGCTTAACGAGATCTTGGTATTTGATCCGAGTCCGCCATTTGGTCTATACGCACTAACCATCTACGTGGGAGTAGTTATGGGTATCCCGCGCCGTGGTATCACCAAGCCTTCGTGGACGTCAACGATCGAAAGCGCTACGGATTGGAACGTAAGCCCGCTCTTGTATTAAGGGGCTAGTTCGCTTCCGCCGCCCACGCAACGCAGGTGTGCATTGGGCGATGGGCCTGCACTGCGGCGCTTAGGTTTAGACCGCGCGGTTGACTCTCTGTTGTGCCTAGGTGGGGCTGCGACGTGTTGATCTTCCACGGCGGGCATGACCCGAAAAGTGTGTCCGCCAAATGGGATCAAGCGTGTTGGGTTATGTGGTGCACCCGCAGGAAGTTAATCTATTGAATAGCCGTGATCTTGGTAACAGGACGACTTGGAGTTGTACCTTGACCTTATGACAACTAGAACCGGATACTTAATAAAACACACCCTTCCAAGTGCGAGATACAACCCGTGATCGCTCTCTAACAGGCGACGAGGAGAGGATTGCGGGTAGGATTATGCTATTCGATGCTATTGGAGATGCTACTTGAGATGCTACTTGGCGATGCTACTTGGAGGACTTCAGTCTACTCTCTTCTACATGTCAGAAGACGGAGGCTGCTGTAGCGTAGTCTTGACTGTGATTAGTTATCCCTCTTATTCTCGCATTTTGCGTTCACTCCACCGATATGGCCCTTTACACATATACCCATGCATATGTAGTGTAGCTCCTTGTTTTGCAGTACTTTGGATGAGTACTCACGGTTGCTTTCTCCCCTTTCCCCCCTTTCCTTTCTTTTCTCGTTGTCGCAACCAGATGTCGGAGCCCAGAGCGACGCCATCGTCGCATTTACTTACTACTACACTGGAGGTGCCTACTACTACGCAAGGCTGTCGACGACGACCTACTCAGAGTAGTTTAGGAGGATCCTGTGCAGGAGGCCGCGCTCTTTCGATCAGATCCGGCTTTGTGCTAGCCTTCTTAAGGCAAACTTGTTTAACTTATGTCTCGTACTCAGATATTGTTGCTTCACGACTCGTCTATGATCGAGCACTTGTATTCGAGCCCTCGAGGCCCCTGGCTTGTATTATGATGCTTGTATGACTTATTTTATTTGTAGAGTTGTGTTGTGATATCTTCCCGTGAGTCCCTGATCTTGGTCGTACACATTTGCGTGCATGATTAGTGTACAATTGAATCGGGGGCGTCACAAGTTGGTATCAGAGCCGACTGCCTGTAGGAATCCCCCTTTCCAACTCCTTGACCGAAGTTGAGTCTAGTCGATGAAAATTGTTTTACTAACTTGGCTGTGCGGCCCATGGGCCCACGTCGCCAATTGGGTGGTATTAGGATCTTTTATTCCTCGACCTATACTCCGGGACTCTTATCTCTCTTCTATTCGGGTCAAATAATTTTTATAAAAACAAAACTAACTTTAGGTTCGCGAAAATACTTTCTCCTGGAGAGCCCCTCACTCCCGATGACCGCCTGCTGCACCAGAAGATTCCGAAGATACTCTACGATGTGCTCTCGAGACTATGTGCCATCGCTTTTGCAGTTCACTTCCATCGATAAATCCCTCTGGATAACTACTTACACCTATCATTCATATTGTCATCCCCAGTTGCTCTTGTTATTACAAGATGTCTTGAAATACTCCTCGATATTCTGAGAATTCTTTACGCTTACTGCCCTGTTGTTTCTTGCTGCATGAATACCCCTACGGATAATTACTTGCGCTGGCCGAGTATTCGTTCGTCCAAAGTTGTTCATGTGTTTCACAAAAATACATTCAAATACTACCCGATCTTCCGAAAATCCCGAGCAGCCTATTGCTCTTGAAATTCTTGCTTGCTTGCATTATGGTTAATCCCATAAGTGTCGTAATCTTAATGGCATACCTTGTCATTATCATTTTGAGTCTGTTGGTTCAATATGTTGCGAATGCTCGCAATCCTCAATCAGATCCTAGAATTCATCCTTCTAGCTCAGAAGTCATTTGGATATGAGTTGGTTCTTAACCAATCCAATTGCCGTCGGTTATACCCCTAAGGCTATTCAACTTATCCATCCCTAATCAGAACTTTGCTTCTGATCCTTTGATTTGGAAATCATAATTCTTTTACATGTGAGCTTTGAATTAGCCGCTTGCTTCGTAATCCAATGCCTTTGCATTCTTTCTTCAACTGGTTTGCATCGATGCTCACATCAGCTCCGCTTATCGATCGTCGATCCTTTGTTGGATTATTATTCGCAATGTCCTTCATATTTAATCGCCTTTGTGAATTCTTCCCGATACATAATGCCATTAGTAAATCCTATTCGTTGATTTTTGCCAACCTTGCTTTGCTTTCGAGCTGGTGATATTTATTCTTGAAGCTTGTGGTATATGTTTCCACGATGCCCCGATGGGTTGAACCTATACCTTCCTTAATATGTGTGGACTCGAAAGTTTCACGAGTCATACTATTCTGGTGTATTGCCAGATATAATTTCAACACTACAACTTCATCGAAAGCGAGAAGTAAATGAAAGGTTATGCATTAAAGAAGTGGGAGTCGACCTTGAACTTTGTGTTCATGCCCATGGAAACGATGTTGAGCTTATCATGATAGCTTCTCGTAACAATAATTATACACTTAATTTGATCTTGTGTCTATGATTTTGTCCTTTGCAATCATGGTTTCGACCGTGATTGTTCTTCTTTGATCCCATTTTCGGACAAGTTAAAAGTACTTGCATTCTGCAGATCATTACGTCTGCCCAACCTCTATTTTGATCTACCTTCGAGTATTACCCCCTGGTATCTCGAGGATATCAACCCATTACACTACATCTTATGAATTTCGGATGAAGTAGTACCTTCCCTGTCATAGTGACTCCACGGGTTCTGGGTTGTCGTCAACGGAGAACATCCATAAGTGAATTGATTCCGTGCTCCGATAAGTAATTTTCGTTGCTTATGAGTTTAATAATCCTTGAAGTCATTCCTAGCCTATTTGGCTATATCATTGTCTTGATGATTTTAACTGTGCTACCCGGTCCTTATTCCCGGAGCACCACTTTCGACGCTAGCTAAGCTTACGACGATCGTCCTCGGCATATCATTTCACCTTGAACAGCAATCTTTGATTTCAAGTTTGTATTGTACCAGTGGTTTCAATAACCTTTTGCTTCATAATTCCTTTGACTTGATGTTATCGCCGATCGATTACATCTTCATGAAATCTCTCGACAAATGTGTCGTGATCATCATCAACATTTTAACTCCTTCCGGGATACCAATCAATTCATGATCGAAATACCATCCTTCCTCAAGATTTGTGTTATCATCGACCACTTTATTGCCTTCCGCTCAGCACAAACTTTTTCGTGTTTTGTGTATACCTTGAGATCCTTGCTCCCAAGCATTTGTTCTTCTTTACCTTGAGTATTACCTTCTTTTACGCCAAGAATGTCATGAGAAATTCACCACGCCTTGAGAGTTCTTGGTATTGTGATAACTTCTCACCCTCACCATTCTTTCTTGGTCCTCGTGTTGATTCCAACCGGGGTACCCACAAGTGAACGGTGTTGTTTGGATTCTGCCCTTCTAGCAACCCTCTTGCTTTGAAGTTAATGGTCGGCCGTTCATTCTTAGACTATTGGTTGTTGAATCACCATTTCGACATTGGTCGTGCAACCCAACCCATATTTCGGGCGCACCTTTCAACCAATGTTTAATTGTGTATGTTTTACTCGAGCATACTTCATTACATCATTTGATCTGACAAATGCTATCTCCTTATCCACATAATTGTGGAGATCCATCTTTTGGGATACCTAGTTGAATTGTCGCTGAGTCCATCAGCCACCTCCTCATCCTCTCTTTGGTTTACTGATGAACTCTTGTTTCGAAGCCTTGCTTCCGTACGTTATTTCCCGAGAATCTTACAATGTCATCTCGACAATTTGTGTTGCACCTTTCTTCTCAGGCATCCTGAGTCTGAGGTATCCTGACACCAATCAGATCTGAATCTCGGTCAGATATGATGGTTGGAACATATTTCCAAGAGTTATAACGTTGGTCTTTATATGACCCGGTAAGGTGGTGTCATACCTAGCCCACCTGGCCGGAGGCCCTATTGTTATAGCTCCCTTTTAGCAATGTTATCCATTCTTCCATGAGGAAACTGTAAGACTTATTCCATAAGTTGTTCCTGATGGATCCTTTGAGTATCCAAAGTCTGATCTTTGCTTGAAGACCATGCCAATGCTATCTAAGCATGTCTGTGGTACCCCGATTTTGAACAAGAACATTTGAAGCCCAATGCTAAATGTTTCCTTCTCAATTATCCAAACACCACTGTATGGGTAATGTCATGAAATTTCTCTCCCCTTACCTAAAGAGTTTTCTACATTAGATCCTATCATGGATATCATGCTCTGCTTGTCCTTGGGAAGGATATACCCCTGAAATATGTGTTTAAACACATTTTTCCTTTCCATTGTTTGTTTAAACTGATAATCGTATTTTCCTTCCATTGGTTGGTTTAACGTTTCTTGTGACCTATATGATCTAAGCAGTATTATTCTCCTTCTTATGTAAACACCTCGGTGTACAACTCTGTCAGCAAGACCTTGTTACCATTGTTGATGACATCCGGGTAACCACCGATGGACGAGAACTTTGCCTATTGGTCCGCATCATTCAACGAGCAGGAAAATGGTTCTCTTCGTCCCTCGCCCATGGTATCGACGTTGTTGCCGACATAATCGACAGGCTACCCTCTGACATGCCTTTCTTGCGTGACCATGTAAGATGTCAACGTCCTTCCTACCTTTAACCCACATGGTGGGCCCATAACCCACAGTTCCACAGATCAAACTTGACTCTCCCGCACCCCTGCTCCCAAGGTTCTTCCTCGCGTGTGGCCTCGTATGTAATTCACGAGCCGCCTTCTGAGAGATCATCAAATCTGTTACCGGACGCAATACTTAGTCCCGATTGCTTTGAGCCCCTTTCAAGCCCTGTTCAGGCATCGAACGGTTGCCTGCTCGCTCGAAACTTCCATGAAACCTCCTTACTTTGCTCTCGATATTTTCTTAAGATTCAATTCGAGAGTAACTTCCGCCACCTTCATCGATGTTATCGACCAGATAGTCAACCTTGTAGAGGTCTGTCCTTTTGAAGCTACCCCTTGTCCTTTCCGTAAGTACAATGAAGATCCCCAAGGAAGGACGACAACTTCATCATGATGACCCAAAGCAGAGAACTGAAGACATCAATGTAATGGATCGACCTCTTCGAGAAGAACAACCAACACCGAGAAGACTCGTTAGAATTTCAGTAACTGCACCTTTCCCCTAGACCTCTTAAATCTCGGGACGAGATTTCTTGTAGTGGAGGAGAATTGTGACGCCCGGATAGTTACGCTACAGTAATCCCACGTTAAGGATGCCGAGTCACCATGATTACTGTTGTTAATCTCGCGTTAGTTCGAAACCGATTCAAATTCAAAATTCAAAATCAAGCAAACAATAGAAGTTTTCCAATATTAAAACTAAAATGTTCAATAAATAGTAGATAAATCAGAGGCTAGGATAAAATTGCAAACAACATTATTAAAATTTGATAAGTCATTTAAACAACCTGAAAAAGTTGCTGAATACATTATTTAATAACCTTTTAATTAATTCTAATCTAATGTGAAATGGTACCCAGACTAGTTTTTGGTGCTAGGATCCAATGCACTGCAATTTATGAGCTAGCTCCCATATTTTATAAAAATCAATTAGCTGCTAAACATTTTTGAAAAAATAGAAAAAAAGGATAAATAAAAAGAAAAGAAATAAAACAAAGCAAAACAAAAAGGACCCCCCCACCGCGCTGGGCCAACCGGCCCAGCTAACCAACCACCGGCGGCCCATCCTCACGCTCCCTCGCTAACCCAGTCCACCCGATCAAACCCTAACCTCCCACTTCTCTCCCCGATCCCCACTCTCCCCCACGCCGCTCCTCTCTCGCTAAGATCCAGATCGGCGCCCTGCACGATCGACACCGACCCGTGGCGCTCGAACCCCCCTCACCGGACTACCTCTGCGCCAAGCGCCGCCCCTCCCGGCCTCCTCGCAGCTCCTCCCGTCGGCCCGGCGCCATCGGTGCCGAGACTTGCTTCTCGACGCCGATGCCGCTTGCCATCGCTGAATCCGCCGCCCCAACCACCACCGGCCTCCCAAGCCATGCTGCGCCCCGTCGCCGACGCGGCCCGGAGCCCGAGCCGCCGCCCGAGGACCTCGCCGGACCTCCTCACCGCTTGCCTCCTCTTCCTCGCCGGTCTGCCTCCTCCTGGCGCTGCCGTCCCGGCCCCCACTCGAGCACCACCGCCTTGACCCCACGACCCCGTGAGGACCCTCCTCTTCCCTTTCCCTCTCGCCGGCGCCATTCGCGACGCCCGACCTTCGTCGCCAGACACGCTGCCGCCGCGCCCGTCATGGCCCTCTGCTCGTCGCGCCACTCGGAGCCGCACCCCGCGCTCCCGTGCAGCCTGCGCCCGTCATATCTTTTAATCCGTAATTCGGGTTAAATTATTTTCAACATGAAAGTTGCTCAGAACGACGAGACGGATCCGGATACGCAGCCCGCTCATCCGCCCGCGCCCCTAGCATAGTGAACTGCAACATTTCACCTTGGTTCATCTCGTCTGAAAACACGGAACACCGGGATACTTTCCCGGATGTTTCCCCCCTTCACCGGTATCACCTCATACCGCGTTAGAACACGTCTAGCTCTGCTTGTTGTCCTGTTATGCACTTGCTTGCTATATATTTACTGTTTCTCCCCCTCTTCTATTCATTAGTGTAGTGTAGCATGTTACTGTAGCAACAATGACAGGTTACTGTTTGATTACTCCTATTCTATTGCATAGCCTGTCATTGTTGCTACAGTCATTGATACCTTACCCGCAATCCTAAATGCTTAGTATAGGATGCTAGTTTATCATCATTGGCCCTACATTCTTGTCAGTCTGCCTTGCTATACTATCGGGCCGTGATCACTTGGGAGGTGATCACGGGTATATACTATACATACATACATACTATACAGATGGTGACTAAAGTCGGGTCAGCTCGTTGAGTACCTGCAAGTGATTCCGATGTGGGGGCTGAAAGGACAGGTGGCTCCATCCCGGTAGAGGTGGGCCTGGGTTCCCGACGGCCCCCGACTGTTACTTTGTGGCGGAGCGACAGGGCAGGTTGAGACCACCTAGGAGACAGTGGGCTTGGCCTGCTCGCTTCAGCGGATACTTAACACGCTTAACGAGATCTTGGTATTTGATCCGAGTCCGCCATTTGGTCTATACGCACTAACCATCTACGTGGGAGTAGTTATGGGTATCCCCGCCGTGGTATCAGCCAAAGCCTTCGTGACGTCACGATCGCTGGCGCGGCCGGATTGGAACGTAAGCTTGCTCTTGTATTAAGGGGCTAGTTCGCTTCCGCCCGCCACGAACGTGCGTGTGTGCATTGGGCGATGGGCCTGCACCCGGCGCTTAGGTTTAGACCGCGGTTGACCTCTCTGTTGTGCCTAGGTGGGCTGCGACGTGTTGATCTTCCACGGCCGGGCATGACCCCGAAAAGTGTGTCCGGCCAAATGGGATCAAGCGTGTTGGGTTATGTGGTGCACCCCTGCAGGGAAGTTAATCTATTCGAATAGCCGTGATTTCGGTAACAGGACGACTTGGAGTTGTACCTTGACCTTATGACAACTAGAACCGGATACTTAATAAAACACACCCTTCCAAGTGCCAGATACAACCCGGTGATCGCTCTCTAACAGGGCGACGAGGAGAGGATTGCCGGGTAGGATTATGCTATGCGATGCTATTGGAGATGCTACTTGGAGATGCTACTTGGCGATGCTACTTGGAGGACTTCAGTCTACTCTCTTCTACATGCTGCAAGACGGAGGCTGCGTGGCGTAGTCTTGACGTGATTAGTTATCCCCTCTTATTCTCGCATTCTGCAGTTCACCCATCGATATGGCCCTTTACACATATACCCATGCATATGTAGTGTAGCTCCTTGCTTGCAGTACTTTGGATGAGTACTCACGGTTGCTTTCTCCCCTTTCCCCCCTTTCCTTTCTTTTCGGTTGTCGCAACCAGATGTCGGAGCCAGACGCCATCGTCGGCATTTACGACTACTACATCGGAGGTGCCTACTACTACGCAAGTGCTCCGACGACCACCGGGAGTAGTTTAGGAGGATCCTGTGCAGGAGGCCCGCGCCTCTTTCGATCTGTATCCCAGTTTGTGCTAGCCTTCTTAAGGCAAACTTGTTTAACTTATGTGCGTACTCAGATATTGTTGCTTCCATCGACTCGCCTATGATCGAGCACTTGTATTCGAGCCCTCGAGGCCCCTGGCTTGTATTATGATGCTTGTATGACTTATTTTATTTGTAGAGTTGTGTTGTGATATCTTCCCGTGAGTCCCCGATCTTGATCGTACACATTTGCGTGCATGATTAGTGTACGATTGAATTGGGGGCGTCACACATGTCTACATTGTTCTCGAACCGTAGGGTCCGCACGCTTAAGGTTTCGATGACGGTTATATTATGAGTTTGTGTATTTTGATGTACCGAAGGAGTTCGGAGTCCTGGATGTGATCACAGACATGACGAGGAGTCTCGAAATGGTCGAGACATAAAGATTGATATATTGGACGGTTATATTCGGACACCGGAAAGGTTCCGGAAGTTTCCGGAAAAAACCGGAGTGCCGGAGGGGTTACCGGAACCCCGGGAAGTAATGGGCCTTAGTGGGCCAAGAGGGAGAGAGAGGGCCGCACCAGGAGGTGGCGCCTGTGGGAGTCCGAATAGGACAAGGAGGGGGGCGGCCCCTTCCCTCTCCCTCTCCTCTCCTTCCTTCCCCTTCCTCCTTCCTAGTTGGACTAGGAAAGGGAGTCCTACTCCCACTAGGACTCCCTCCCTTGGCGCGCCTCCTAGGGCCGGCCGGCCTCCCCTTGCTCCTTTATATACGGGGCGGGGGCACCCTAGGACACACAAGTTGATCCTTGAGATCGCTCCTTAGCTGTGCGGTGCCCCCTCCACCATATTCCACCTCGGTCATATCAGAAGCGGTGCTTAGGCGAAGCCTGCGTCGGTTGAACATCAAGATCGCCACCACGCCGTCGGCCGACGGAACTCTCTCTCCCGGAGCTTTGCTGGATCGGAGCCCGAGGAGTGTCACCGAGCTGTACGTGTGTCAAGAACTCGAGGCGCCGAGTAACGGCGCTAGGATCGGTTGGATCGCGAGGAGAACGTCGACTACTTCCTCTATGTTGTGATCACTTCCGCCGGTCTCACGAGGGTACGAGACAACACTCTCCCCTCGTTGCTATGCATCACCATGATCTTGCGTGTGCGTAGGAATTTTTGAAATTACACGTTCCCCATCGGGCCTAGCGGCGGGCGGAGGGCGGCTGGGTGGCGGCGGCTCGCTCGGGCGGCGTGCAGCTGCGGCTTGAGGCCTCTCCAACGCGCGGCGATCGTGGCTTCTCGGCGGCGGCGCGAAGTTTCGGCGGCGGCTTGGCGGCGGGCGCGCGGAGCTCCGCGAAGATTCAGCGGCGGGCTGGAGGGCTAGGCATCGTCCAGGTGCTGCCTCCGCGGCGGTTGCGGCTTGGGGCCTCGGACCCGATCCGATCTGGATCTGGTGGTGCCGGGTCCAGGCCATGGCGGCTGGCGATGCATGGGATTCGTCGGGCTTGTCGGCCTCTAGGCACCATGGGGGTGCCGGCGCGACGCTGCGTGCGGCGTGGTGAGACGCTGGGCGTGGTGGTCATCTTCTTCCGAGATGGCCGATCAGAGGCTTGGTGATCGGATCTCGAGATCCATCATCTTGTCCCGGCTGCAGTAGGGGAGACATGGTTGCGGTGAAAACCGAGCCGACGGCAGCGATGGCGGCGTTTCGCCGTTACCTTGATGAAGGCATCGTCGTGTAACTATTGTCGACCCACTCGTGCTGCTCGGGAAACCCTAGGATCCGTGTTCCAGATCGAACGATGGCGCATCGCGCGTCGCTTCTCTCTTGGGAGCATCATTTGCGAGCAGCGCTGGATGTCGAGGCAGGAGGTGGAGCGGCTTCGCCTTGCACGGAGCCGGGGTGATGTCAAGTCATGCCCGACCGGCGGGTGCTACACTTTGTCATGCTCGGTCGGCAGGTGCTACGCACGACAGATCTTCCAAGGACTTCAAGCTGTGTCGGCTGGTGATACCTGGCAGCATGGCGCTGAGGTGTATCAGTGGCGACCGTGACGTGCTCAGCTGTTTGCGCGCAGGGAGGAGGTGCCGTTTGACGCCGTGGTGGCGTCGACGATAGCTAGACCGAGCAAGGTTGATGCATCAGTACAGTTCTGAAGATGGAGCGGTGACAGTTGGCGGCGGCGGCATCTGAGTGCACGCCGGACCGCTGAGACCCATGCCCGGCAGGCGTCCTGGATGGGTTCTCAGGTCTTAGATGTTAGGTTTGGCTGCGATGTCTGTTTGGTATTAGCCCAGGCTATCTGCGCCCCTTCATCAGCTGGATAGAGGTGCTTAGACGGCGGCTTTAGTCTTACTATTGTATTACTTTGTAAGGTCTTGTGAGAATAATTAATAAAGTGGCCGTATGCATCGCCCACATGCAGAGGCCGGGGTCATCCTCCTTTTCTAAAAACTGGATTATCTTTTAATAATATGAGCCGTATGCATCTTTCTGATGCAGAGGCTGGGGTACACCCCCTTTTCCAAAAAAACCATCTTCTTTCTAATTCTAGTATAAAAGAGCGAATGTTGGAGATCCAATGGATCTCACCCGCTCATCCACGTCAATGGAACAACCTATGTTGATTTGATGTTTAATGCTAAACATGTTTAGCATGCTCAATATTACATTTACTTCCCCCAAAAATATTATATTTACTTAGTACTATTACTATCCAATTATTATTGTTTGGTAATTATTACTATCCAATTATTATTCCCATAGTTATTACTATCCAATTATGTCATGTAATAATAGTTGGTATCTAATTATCTCCAAACAGCACATGATCTTGTTATACCAACCATATTTCCGTAGACAAGTATATACCCTTGTCTAATCAACAGCTAGGATCAAATTGTCTTCTTACCTCTTAGAAAGTAAGATCGGGCATCGTCTTAAAATTTCTCATCATGACAGTAGTAGTTTTTTTTTGCGGGGGCATGACAGTAGTAGTAGCTTAAGCGGAGTAAGTTACCTCGTTACAGGAGTAAATAGCATAAAACTACTACTTTACAGGTTAGGGTTCCAAAAAACTACCAGATTTATTTTTTTTGCTGATAACTACCAAGTCAGGGATTGGCTATTTCAAAAAACCCCAAATCCTATTTCGCTGCTAACTACCAAGTCAGAGATCTTAGTGTGTGTGTGTTTTTGCAATTTTGATTCAGGGAAAAGCCTATGTAGAGAATGGCCGACAATGGAGGGCGCGTGACATAGGCCTCACCCACAGGACATGTGCGTGGATGCCAAAAGGATTTATGAGTGTAAATACCGACTTGGGAGCCGGACGAGCATTCCTAAGGTCTCTCTACCGGCAGTATGTCGATTGGGGGTGTCGATTTCGGTAAGCACAACTTCATACTATTTTTAGCTAGTACATTATTCTGATTTTGAGAAGCGGATTGTCGTCCTGTACCAAATCGTTCTATTTGCAGTAAAGCTAGATTGCATCTTTGGCACGGATTATAGCCCGAAAGAGATCGTGGCCGTTTCAGAGGTATGAATTAATTAATGTAGCCCTCCATTCTAGAATTAGCTACATCACAATTGGCAATCTGTTGAGATCAATTCATGGGAAATTCACATTCCGTTTTGCAGATCCTGAAAGAGCTTGAGAGACCAGTCGTCCTATCCATCTCCCCCGGAACCGCTGTCACTCCAGCATTAGCTGAGAATATCACACAACATGTTGACATGTACAGGGTAACAGGAGATGATTGGGACAGCTGGAAAGATGTTTGCCCACATTTCGATGTCGCCAGGTAGATTCCATTTAAACGGATACTAATCACACAATTCTAGATATATTATACTTGTAATTTCTAGTAAAATTTGGTTTATTTTATCTTCTTTTCACCCCGGATCATATAATACGTAGATCATTTGCTGCTGCGAATAAGATTGGCGCCCCCGGATTGCGAGGGAGGTCTTGGTCTGACTTAGACATGCTTCCATTTGGCTGGCTTACTGATGCAGGTGATCATCCAAACCATAACTTCGTGTCACTTAATTTCTTTTTGTAATGCACGACTCGGTTCTACTTTCAATGTGCATCAGTGTGACTAATCGCTCGAAAATGTTTGATCTTTCTCTCATACAGGCGCTAATCAGGGCCCTCACAGAACCACTAGCCTTACATTTGACGAACAAACAACACAGGTTTGCAATTGAAGAAACTTCATCTCTGTTTCCAAGTTGGAACCCAAAGTCTTAAACCTTTGACCACATTTTCGCAGATGCTACTTTGGTCAATGGCTAAATCACCGCTCATGTATGGTGGGGACTTGAGGCATCTCGACGATCGCACATTCAATCTAATTACCCACCGAGTTTGCGAGAAGGCGGAGGTGGAGTCATTGGCTAGCGCTGGTCGAGATGAGCTGTGACACGTCTCCCCCTTGCGTGTTTGTGCCGGACTTTTGCGCGGCGGTGCCGGTGCCTCGACACGGCCACGTTCGCCGGCGAGGCCCGCGGGTGGAACTCCTCGACGTCGAGGGAGTGGTGGTGGACGCATGCAGTGGAGAAGGCGCTGCGGCGTGGCGGGTGGGCCAGGAGGTGGTGTTCCCATGCCACGTCGCGGAAATTGTGGCGGCTGACCGGTGGGGCGCGGCGGGGGTGGATTTCGAGGTGAGTAATGGCGAGCGGGGGGCTGGGGAGAGGGTTATTAGACCGACGCCTTGGCTCTCTCCTTCCCCACACCTCACAAATCTCGCCCGCGAGAGCCACTGCCCTGCGCCGCTGCGACAGCTAGGGTTCGATTACGACGAGGGAGCAGCAGATGTGGGCCCTGTCCGACGGCGACGAGACCCTGATGGGGCAGCTGAAGGAGATCGATCGGTGGTTCCCGACGGCGAAGTCGCTCAATCACGCGTCGGAGGTGGTGCGGGACAAGCTGAATGGGGAGGAGATCCTCAGATGCTTCCCCAACTACGACCGCCAGCCGGCGATGGGGGTGCTTCTGTGGGCGGTGCTCGAGGCGGAGTCGCTGGTCCCGGAGCAGAGGGAAAAGTGGAAGGTGTTCCGCTCCTTCCGCTTCCGCCTGATCCAGCCGTGGGCGCCGCCGCCGGCGCAACACCCGCCGCAGGAGGTGGTGATGGGGATTCCTGCCCCTGGATCCAGGTGGCTGCCAATCCAGATCGAGGAGGACGAGGAGCTCGAGGAGATGGAGGAGGAAGCGACAGTGCCGCCGCGACGGAGGGCCAGGGCGACTCCGACCCCAACCTCACTTCCTCGCCGCTCCCCGCGGTTCCAGAGGCGTTCGCCTCGCCTCCTTGCTCTCTCCCGCCGCTAGTAGGGTGCTCGCCGGTTGGCAACCGCTTCTGGTTGCTGGCCGGAGAGGACTCCGAGGAGGAGGGGGAGGGGGAGGCCCTCATCTCCGATCCAGGTACAATGAACGCTGCTAAATACTTAGTATCTACTACTCCAGTTGAAGTAGATGATGCTAGTTATGGTAATTGGATTGGGAGATCTAAGCATAGCAACAGAAATAAAATTAGAAAGGGGTCGAAATCTCAAGGAGAGAAGGGGTTTGGTTTGATTTCCTATGCAAATAATTGTTCAGAGCATGGTGGATTTGGGGATAGAGATAATAATGGTAAGCTGAGCAATATTACTCAGGGGATTGGGATAGATGCCGAAATCGTTCAAAAGCATATGAAAAAAGACAATGTTCATCCCATAATCCCTGCATTTGGGGAAGAGGATGTAGATTTTGGGGAAATTGTGCTACAAACTACCCCAATTGTAAGATACTTAGGTGTGAGAGGGGGAAGGTTGGAGGATTTATGTGAGGGAAAAAATGAGAGACCCCTGATAATTTTTGGGGGCTCAGTTGGGAGGGATTTAAACACGGATCTGTAAGTGGGCTTAAGGTGGTGGAGGCCTGGTGAGATGGAGCCCTGCCCAACCCAACAAAAGGCCAGATGTGTGGGGGATATAAAAGAGGGAGTGGAGGGGTTGGGGAGCAGCCTTTAGGGTTCCCCTCTCCCCCCCTCGCCGCCACAAGAAGAAACCATGTCAGGAAATTTTGGTAGAGGGTTTGGAGCTCAGAGATTCAACAGAGGAGGAGGAAATGGAAACTTAGGAGGGAGATTCAACAATGCTAAGAAAGGAGGGAGATGGAATGGAGGGAGGCATGCCTTCCCAGGGGGATCTGGGGCTTTTGGAAGAGGGGGGAACCGCTTTGGTCCTGTGAAGGATATGGGAAGGGATTCAGAAAATGAAGAACCTAGATCTGAGAAGAACGAAGAGAATCTGGTGTGGCAAGCTAAGGCAGGGAAAAAAGATGAAGGGGGGAGACCCCAAGGATGGTCTGTGGTGATGCAGAAGATGTTGTGATGGAAAAAGAGAGAAACAACAATCAGGTATCCCAGTCAGATCAGCAGCAGCAGCAAATGCTGTTAACTTCGCTGCTCTCTCAGTTGGTTCAGGGGATGCAAAACAGTGAGAAGACCTAGATGGAAGGGATGGTTGGAAATAGAATTGGTAACATACTTGGGAAAGAAAGTCACAGAAAAGAGGAAGGAGGCACTGATGGGCAACAGAGAGGTAACAAGCTGGTTGAACAGGGGGTTGGATTGGAAATGAAGAAGCAAGGAGGTAAAAGTGGTTGGCAGCAAGGGTATGAGGAGAACAAGAGAAATTTCGACAGATCTAACAAGCAGGTGTGTGGTAAATGTAAAGACCCCAGACACACCACCAAGGATTGCAGGGTTGGGCATTGCTTGATATGTGGCAGATAGAATCTTATTACAGTAGAGTGCAACTTGCTGAAACAGGTTAAACCAGTCCCAAAATATGTAGGGTATGCAGCTAAAGGGCTGGGGATTCTTTTGGTTCAGAGCTATAAAGATATACTGATAGCAGAACATACCAATCCTTTGGGGGTGGTGATCATTAGAGAAGGAAGCATTAATGAGACTGAGCTTGTGAAGGCTATGGAGGAAATGTTTGACTGGGGCTGGCAATGGAGAGTGAGGGAATTTGGAAAGAATGGATACATGATGAGATTTCCCAATAAAGCAAAGCTGGTGGAGTTGGCCAAGTTCAATGACTTCAAACTGCTGGGGACAGGGGTGGTGATCAAAGTTCAACCCTAGTCCCTTGATCATCAAGCTGTTGGGAAGATGCACACCATTTGGGTCAGGCTGGCCAAGGTTCCAGATTGTTTCAGGCATTTTTTTGGTGTTTGTGAGGTGGCTGCTGCAGTTGGACCTGTCCTAGAAATTGATATGGATACTATAAATGAGGAGAAAATTAGAGCAAAGTGCGGGATCAGAGATGTGGAGAAAATACCAACTCAAGTGGAAATCACTTCCCCTGATCTTCTTATGTTTAGAATTGGGGTGGAAACTGAGAAGGTGGTGGAGATTGGCTGGTACAAGGAAGAGAAGAGGAAAAATGATAGCAGCAATTTCTCAGAAGAGGGAGAGGAAGAGATTGACAACAGAAAGAGGACTAGAATGGAGGAGAATGAACATAGAGGGGTTTCTCAGGGATGCTTATCCCTGAAACAAAGTGAGGAGGTGGATAAAAGAATTGAAGGGATGAAAGCTCAAGTGGAAGAAACCATGATACAGTGGCAAAAGGAGGTGGCTGTGGAGAGAGGAAAATGGCAAAAAGAAAGTGAAATCATGTTCAGCAAGATCAAAACCTTGGAGGAAGACAAAATTAGAAACAATGCACTATGGGCTAAAAATAAAAACAGAATCAGAGAACTAGAAAAGGTTCAGGCAGAGTTGCAGGAGATTAGTAAAAAACAACTTGAAGAAATTCAGAAACTGGCACAAGAGGCTGCCAATAGAGAGGAGTATGAAATGGAGTTAGCTAATATGGACCTTGAAGATTATGAGAAAGAGAATCAACAGAAAAAGGAAGATACTGAGTCTGGAAAATATAATGAGCCCACTGATTATAATGCTAGCCAAGAATCTATTGGGACTTTGGGGGAGAAAATGGCTGAAATACATGGAAGTGAGATCCTGGATAAAGAAGGGGAGGAGAAAGATGTTGAAATCAAGAGAAGCCTGAGAAACAAAGGAAGAGAAGACAAGAAGATTGAGGATATGGCTAAAAGCAGAGCTGAGGAGAGGGACAATTATGGTCAGAATTCTGAACTGGCTTTTGCTGATGCCTCCTTATTACATATTAGTTCTCTAGTGGGGATTGGTTTAGTATGTTCAATAGAGATGATTGATAAAAATATTAATATTATTAATAAGATGGAAATAGCTAGAAGAGAGCTATACTTTCAGAATATTAAAAAAGAAAAAAGTGATAAATCAGAGGAGGAGTGTGGAGAGAATGACGAAAATGAAAAGGAGGTCCCAGTATATATTAATACTGGAGACATAACCCTTGAGGATTTGTGTTCTGATTATGAACATTCTGATGTGGATATTGAGGAACAACAGATGAAAAAACTAAGGGAAATGTTCTCTGGAGGAAAAAGTGGTAGGAAACGCTCACCAGCACTTGACTGTGTGAAGCAATCACTTGGGATTGGAGTCCTTCAAAGGAGGAAAAAAGATAGGAGACTCTAAGTGAGAATCTTCCCTGTGTTTGCATCAAATCTAGATTTTTGGTCTTACAGGGGACATTTATAGAACAATGAGGGGAGTATTCTGGAATGTGAGAGGTATGGGTCAAGATCACAAGAAAAGATATGTTAGAGAAATGATTATAGATCAGAAGCTGGACTTTATTGGACTCTATGAGACCATAAAGCAAGACTTCACAAAAAATGAGTTGCACAATTTGTGTGGAGGGAGGAATTTTCAATGGAGTTGGAATTCACCCAGAGGAATGTCAGGGGGGATCCTGGTGGGGGTTAATAAAGATGTGTTTAATGTAGAAAATATTGAAAAAGGACAATATTTCTTGATAATGTTAGTTTTTGATAAAAGTATCAAAATGCACTGGAATTTGGTCACTGTATATGGGGATGCACAGAAGGAAGGAAAAGCAAGTTTCCTTACTGAATTGGCAAGATTATATCATGATAATTGAGGGAGTCCTGGACTAGGGGGTGTCCGGACAGCCGGACTATCATCGTCAGCCGGACTCCAAGACTATGAAGATACAAGATTGAAGACTTTGTCCCGTGTCCGGATGGGACTTTCCTTGGCGTGGAAGGCAAGATTGGCGATACGGATATGTAGATCTCCTACCATTGTAACCGACTGTAACCCTAGCCCTCTCCAAAGGTCTATATAAACCGGAGGGTTTTAGTCCGTAGGGACTAACAACCATTACAACAATCATACCATAGGCTAGCTTCTAGGGTTTAGCCTCCTTGATCTCGTGGTAGATCCACTCTTGTACTACCCATATCATCAATATCAACCAAGCAGGAGTAGGGTTTTACCTCCATCGAGAGGGCCCGAACCTGGGTAAAAACATCGTGTCCCTTGTCTCCTGTTACCATCCGCCTAGACGCACAGTTCGGGACCCCCAACCCGAGATCCGCCGGTTTTGACACTGACATTGGTGCTTTCATTGAGAGTTCTTCTGTGTCGTCACCGATAGGCTTGATGGCTTCTTCAACCAACAACAACGCCGTCCTGGGTGAGACTTTTCTCCCCGGACAGATCTTCATATTCGGTGGCTTCGCACTGCGGGCCAATTCACTTGGCCATCTGGAGCAGATCGAAAGCTACGCCCCTGGCCATCAGGTCAGATTTGGAAGCCTAAACTTCACGGCGGATATCCGTGGAGACTTGATCTTCGATGGATCCGATCCGCAGCCGAGCGTGCCGCACTGTCCCGATGGGCATGATCTAACTCTGCCGCCGGGTAGTACCTTGGAGGCCACACACGAATCCGCTCCAACCCATAGTCCGGAGCCGATTGCACAGATCGAGGACGGGTGGCTGGATACCGCCTCGGGAGCTGCGACTTCCACGGCGATGGAGCCGAACACTGACCTTGTCCCTTATAAAGCTTGTGACTCCGAGGTGCCGGACTCCCTGCCAGACTCCGAACCTCCTGCGCCCCTGCCAAACGAATCTGATTGGGCGCCGATCATGGAGTTCACCGCTGCGGACATCTTTCATCACTCACCCTTTGGCGACATTTAAATTCGCTAAAGCATCACTACTAGGGAAAAGCCTATACACAGAATCTTAGCAGCAGCGCGGTTCAAAATAGAGCGCTGCTGGTAAGTAGTTGTAGCGCTCTTTACGTAAACTTGCTGCTGCTAAATATTTAGCAAGAGCGCCGCCGAAACACGCTGCTACAAATATCGACCGCGGTGTTCCCCACCTCTAAGTAGCGATGGCTGTCGCAGAAACAGCGCCATTGCTAAGTGCATAGTAGTAGCGCGGTTTCCTCGAGATCGCTTTGGTAAGTTTCAAATTGCCGCAATTTTTGTCCCGATTAGCAGATAGCGCCATCTGGAAGCGTTGCTGCTAAGTTCTTAGCAGCAGCAGTTTCTCACCAGCGCCATCTGCTAACCCCACCAACCCCCAACCCGTCCCTCCCTCCCCTTGCTTTTTTCCCTTCCCCTACCTCCCCTCTCCTCTCTTCCCTCCACCACATGCTCCCACTCTCACTTTTTTTCCCTTCCCCCTACCTCCCCCTCTCCTCTCTTCCCTCCACCACATGCTCCCACTCTCACTCTTCTTCTTCTCAATACTTCTCCCCCATTACTCCCTCTCTTCTCTATCCACCTTCTCTCTCTTCATTACTCCTACATAACTACACCACCTCCATTAATGCATCTCCTTTCTCTTTTTCCTTCCCCCTCCACTAGTTGAAGTTGTCTCCTTCCAAATTAGGTAGCTAGGTAGATGTAGGATTTAGTTAAGTGACCTATTTGCCCCCTAACTAGATCTATCTTTGTCAAGAAGAGCTTAATTTGTGCACTTTTGATCTCCCTACAACATCATCTTCGGCCATCAAGATAGAGGTGATGAAACTTTCATGCTTTTGCAAAATGGAAATGTGTTTATGTGTGTGTGATATGTTTGTGGAAATTGTGTGTGTGGCATGAGTTGACGCTGCCAAATTGTGCTTTTGAGTTGCCTATGTTTTGCCGAAATGTCGATTTATTTCCGTTTCGGCGAATTCCGGGCAAACTCTAGATCCATATATGTCCTATTTTTAGGGAAGGTCATGCCAAATTTTTTTATGACTTTGATGCATGCATGCATTTTTACAATCAATTTTTTATTATTACCGCAGAGTTGACGATGGTCGTGGAACGATGGTGGACAGGTGGTTGCGTCGGCGGCGCAGGACATGAAAGAAAATAACCGGACAGAGGTTTTATGTCCGTGTCGAAAATGCAAAGGAATAGTTGGCTCGACCCCCATGACGATGGTGGTGTCGAAGCGCACCTGCTCATGACTGGTTTCATGGATGGCTATACTCGGTGGATAATTGAAGATGAGGATGACGATTTTGAGGATGCCGACGGGGCAGGCAATGATGACACGGGGCAAGACGAAGATATGATCGATAATGGTGGCGGGGAAGAGGCCGGACATGGCGGCGGAGAAGGGCCCGGACATGGCAGAGGAGAAGGGGCCGGACATGGCGGCGGAGAGAACGACATGGACTCCACGCAGCAGAGTTAAATCGGTACTATGTTCAATTGTGCGGGACCTCATGTTCAAGCATTGCTTCGCAAGGAGACGAATCTTGAGAGAGCTGCTTCTAGAGAGGAGGCTAAGCTGGAGCAACTGGTGGTAGACTCGAACACTCCATTGTATGATGGTTGCAATCTGAGGTGACCGGTTGAGTTTCACGCCTAACTCCTAAAGACGAAGGCTAAAACAAATGGACCGACACTAGCCTCGATGAGCATCTCAAGTACCTAAAGGATGTTCTTCCCTGGGTAATCTATGTCCTACTAGTGTTGATGAGGCCAAGAAGATCGTGTGCCCTCTTGATCTGCCACACGTTAGATACCATGCATGCATCAACGATTGCATAATTTATCGAAGGAGCACGCGAAAAAACAAGCTGTCCGTGTGCAATGCTTCTCGATACAAGAAGGCCGGAAGAAATGTCCCCGAAAGTTGTATGGTACTTACCGATCACTCCCGTCTCCAGAGGTATTTTGTAGATCCCAAGGAAGCAAAGCTAATGCGCTTGCACGCGGAGAGGAAGAAGCCCGACGATGGAGATGATCCGTCTGAGACACGTGAAGGATGGAAGCCGGTGGAGAGCGTTGAACAGCTTCTATCGGTATTTTGAATGTGATGCAAGGAACATCGTGCTCGTGGCGTGTACCGATGGCATGAATCCGTTTGGCAACCAGAACACCAACCATAGTACATGGCCCGTGTTTGTATGGATGTACAACCTCCCCCCTGGTTGTGCATGAAATCAAAGTACATTCACATCAGCATGCTTATTCAAGGGCCAAAACAACCAGGAAATAATATTAATTTGTATCTGGGGCTACTTCAAGAGGAGTTAGACACGTTATGGAAAACACCGGCCAAGACATGGGACGCCAGCAAAGGTGAATATTTCAACATGAGAGCAGCGCTGATCACGATAAAGGCAGGACTATCTCGATTACGGATATGTGGCGTGCCGGTGTGCCATGGATATTGCGGATGCACGCGTGCATGGATGATACAACGCCTCGGCAGCTAACGTCAAGGAAAGATGGCGGTCTGCAGGAAAATCGTGTACATGGGGCATCAAGATGGCTTGAACAGACGACCCGTGGAGAAACCGTGGAGATCTATTCAATGGTCACGCTGAGCATCGAGGACCTCCACGTAAGCGGAGCGGTGCCGAAATCGATGAGCTGTTGAAAAGCTGGAATGAGTGCCCCGCGCCGAAAGACGATGAGAAAGGCGCCGAGAGCTGCTGAAGGTATGGAAGACGAGGTCGTGTTCGGGACTTGAGTATCGCACAAACTCGATACACCTCATTGCCTAGATCAAATGCATATCTGTAAGAATGTCCTTGAGAGCTTGCTCGCAACACTGATGAACATGCCGGATAAGACCAAGGATGGGCCGAAGGCAAGAAAAGACTTGCAAGATTTGAAAATCAGGGAAGATCTGCACATGCCGCCCGTAAAATGTCGACGAGACAGAGACGGAGACAGAGGCACGGAGAAGAAGGGCAAGAAATTAAAGAAAGAAGATTATTGCCCCCTCTTGCTTCACCTTAAGTCAGCTGAGATCAATCAATTCTTTAAGTGCCTTACGGAGTGAAAGTTAGTTCCGCCATTGTGGCAAGATAAGCGAGATATCTAGACACGGACAAGAAAAGGTTCAGCGGGATGAAGTCTCATGACTGTCATGTGATGATGACGCAGATACTACTGTTGCCCTTAGAGGGATAATGGACAAGCACGTCCGTGACACGCTTATTGGTCTCGCAACTTTTTGACGTCATCTCTCGAAAGTCGATCGGTGTGAAGCAGCTCCAAAGGCTACAGGAAGAGATCGTTGTGATCTTGAATGAGCTTGAGATGTACTTCCGCCCGCGTTCTTCGACGTGATGGTGCATCTGTGTGTCCATATTGTGGATGACATAATAGACTGGGGCCGTCATTCTGCACAACATGATGCCGTTTGAGAGGATGAATGGGATCATCAAAGGATTCGTTCAGTAATATGTCCCGTCCGGATGGAAGCATCGTCCAAGGCTATTTGGCACAAGAGTGCATCTCTTTTCGTGAGAATTTTCTATATGGCGCAGACCAGCCGCCTGGTGTTAGTGTTGGTTTGCCCGTTAACAAGCACGATGGGAGGCTCAAGGAGATGGTCATCAGAACGGTCGCAGGAACTGCACGTGGCATACTCAGATTGACGCAGCGATTTTGACAGAGCAAACTTGGTAGTGCTACAACACCTAGACGAGGTAGATCCTTTTGTGGCACTGCACAAAGAAATTATCGCAAAGAAGTATCGTGACCGGGGGGTATGCAGGACGGACGCCGAAGTTACTAGAGAGCACAACTCCACTTTCCTGCATTGGTTCAAAGAGCATATTATTGCTAATCCCCCGGAGGAGGGCTCTAAGGACGGATTGCTCATATACGCCTTAGCACATGGCCCCTCGCCCAACCTCGTAACCTATCATGCATATGATATCAACGGATACACGTTCTACACGGAGGCAAAAGATATGGACGGTGATGATCGTAACTCGGGGTGACGATGGAATGCATGACCGCAGCGACAACGGCACAACCGAACGATTTTATGGAAGGGTCGAGGAGATCCGGGAGCTTGACTACTCGACTGCACAACACGACGATGTTCCGTGTCGATGGGCTAAGAATGTCGAAGAGAAAGCCGGATGTTCACTACCATGACTATACCCGACGCCAAGAGCGCTACCGTCAACGCTTATCGCAAAAAACGAGCCATGGGTACACGCTAAGAACGTGACACAATGCTTCTTATAACTGACCCGCGCAATCCCAGCCGTGTTGTCGTGAGGAGAGGCAAAAGGAACATCATTGGAATGGATGGAGTCGCCAACGAGGAAGACTATGATCAGTACGGCAACCCAATGAGGGAAGATGACGATGATGATGAAGTATACGTCAAAAGAAGAATCAATACTACATTACCTAAGAAAAATCGCACTCCATGGAAAAGGCAAAGTCACAATGAGGGGCTCAATTATTCTTGACGAACAAGAAGGGAAAGAAGCTGACTCAAAAAGAAAACGTCAAAGACCGAGGAAACGTATGTTATGGGTCCAATGATGTGTAATATATATATGTTCCTATTTTGTATACACACTTAGCCATATGATGTGTAATATATATGTTCCTATTTTGCATACATATTTAACCGCCAAATGATGCAATATATATCGCCTCCCTTCGTTCACTGCCTCGGAAATAAAAGTGGGATAAAATAAAGGAAAAGAAAAATAAAAACTGGCGATGGCGGCGGCAGTAGCAGCGCGTTTCCACAAAACCGCTGCTGCTACATACCATAGTAGTAGCGCATTTCTTATAAACTGCTGCCGCTACGCACCATAGTAGTAGCGTGTTTCCCATAAAGCGCTGCAGCTACAGATCATAGTAGTAGCGCGTTTCGACATAACGCGCTACTGCTACGTCCACTTAACCCAAAATTCTCACTCGCCCAGCTTCATCCCGCCACATTTCCCCAAATCCCCCCTCTCTCTCCGGCCCCGTCGCTCCGCCCGCGCCCGACCTGCCCAAGCGCTCGCCCCGACTCCGCCCTTGGCGGGCGCTAGCCCAGGCGCTTCGCCCTCGACCCTCGACCCGACTCGGCGCGCTCGCCCCGACTCCGGCGCTCGACCCGACTCAAGGCTCGCCCCGACCCAGCGCGCTCGCCCCGACCGTCGGCCCTCGCCTCCCTCCTCGCCCCTGCACTCTCTGTAAACCCCCCTCTCTGCTAGGGTTCTTCATGTTAATTAATTAGGTTATCTATTTAGTTATGAATTTAGCTAGGTTTCAAAATTAGCTGAATTTATATGGAAATTTGAACTGCACATGTGATATGTGCATATGTCATGTTTTGGACATGTCATGTTTGGAAAATGATCCGAGTGGCCTATGTTACGCATGAAATGTTGATTCATTTCGTTTGGTGAATTTCAGGTGCTCGATATGTCCATTTTTAGCAAAGGTCATGCCGAAATTTCCGTGAATAAAGGCATGATTTGTGCTACATAGTTGGCATATCGAAAGTCTGGCACATAGATTTCTTTTTATGTCATTTATCATTTATTCATACTTTTAGAAATAAATGAGGCCACTTAATCATAGGAAACATGTCGAACAACGAAGAAACTGGGCCTTCTGACCAAGATGCAGACGAGATGGATTATGATGGTGAAAGCCGGCTTGCAGCCGAAAGCCCTACTTCTCCGATGAGTCCCAAGTGGGACACCCCTCTCAACCGGGCCTTGAACGAACTTAAGGGACTCCCGTTGGACCAGCGGCCGCAATATGTGGTGTGGTGCACGGCGCTGGAGACGGCGCCACGTGGAAGGTGTTTACAACGACGCCCAGAGGCCAAGAAGCGAAAAGAAGTTTAGTCAGCAGACATCGGCGCAAAGGTGAAGCTTGCGGTCGAGAAAAAGCAGCTGAGGACGCGAAAAAAAGCAGCCGAGGACAAATATGAGTTGCTACAGCAGAGCAGTCAATGCAGCTGTAACTACCGCAGAAATGATTTCGCTACTAACTTGGTTCCGATTATCATCAACAGGGCGAAGGAAAATCCGCACAAGACGGTACATGATTTCCGATGCCCGGTTTAAATCGCGAGCAACTCCATGAACAACAACACCATCGCACCATCACTTGCTCAAGCAACGGGCCTCCTCTCGCAGCCGCTCCGCCATAGCAGCCCGTCCTCGGCCTCAGTAGCGCTAGGTGGGCCTTCGTCTTTGGCTGAGCTCGGCGCCGTCCACGGTAATTACATGTCGCACCAACATATATATATATATATAGATAATATTCCATTTTGTTGCCTTTGGTTGTTTTACACCACATACATATGTGTTTGCAGCGTAAAGAAACCCCATGCACCATACTCTACTTGATCAAAGGCCGACGGTGGACGTGGGAAAGGGATGATAATGGACCCTCTCAACGACATTCCACAACCACCCGATCTCACTGGGCACTTGAGGTTAGCTTGACCGGTGTGAAATCGGGCATGAGGATTTGCCTCCTCCAGTACAGCATGTGGGAGCGGACGACGAGACCCCGCCGCGGATTGGACGATGCAAGGGTTGGGTGCTGCTATGGCCGAAGAATCTTATTCGTCTGGAGCCGGCCGAGAGCACACCAATAACTACCACACATCAACAAGCATGTGCGGAGACCACCACCCCACCTACGCAATTACCAGCTCCTGTAGTAGTGCCGGGTGAGAGCGGCGGACGACATGATGAAGGGGGTGCAATAGTACTGGCTGATGTACCTGTAGAACAGAGAATGGATGATGAGACGGAGGTTGACCCTATGGATTACCTCAATACAAACGCGTATGACTGTGACATAGATATGATGAGTCAACCATATGACGAATTGGGCTATCAGCTTGCTAATGAGGATATGGATGATATGCCCGGGCAGGGCCGTACCATGGAATGCAAAAAGTCTCTCTTCATGAAATCCTCACAGGACACGCCTGAAGATGCCGCCTCAACACAGGCTCAACTAGCCGGGCGCGAGGGTCGTCAAGATTTAGCCCGGGAACACTTGGGCAGGGGTTAAGGAAGGGTCGGAAGGTGTGCCCAAGAAAAGGATAGGAAGAGATCGGGAAGGTAATCGCCTCCAAACAAGCGAGCACACAGCAGCAGACGATGCATTCTCAAGAGCGTGTACCCGTGAAAGGTGCGGTCATGTTCCATCTCACAGGCGAGCCGATGCTACCGAAACCGCTGGAGGCACTATCGAGGATCTCAGAGATCTGCACGACCATGTGAGGCACTATCGGGGATCTCGTGAGACGCACGACCATGTGTTGTCGATCGAGAAAAGCCTACTAGCCTCAAAGGATCCGGGATATCCGACATACGCGGCTCGTGTGCTCGAGGGAAGTGCTACGTCGACACACGGCCCGCGGAGGTGTTCTTCCGTGGTTTGACCATATCTTTGAGATGTTTCTAACAAGGCGGCTTGATTTTACTATCGTCCGCCTTTTTGCGCTACATATGAGCTCCGTCGTGAAGAGTGAAGAAGTCTCGCAAATCTGTGTGGCGGATCTGTACTACATGCACGAGTCTTTCTTGAGTCTCGGCGACTTTGAGCGTGAAACTGCTAGGGAGTACCTCCAAAACTTCATGGTACAGAATAAGGACCGGAAATTGTCCTCGTGCCTTATCATCCAAAGTAAGTCAGTTCCGACAACCCTTTCGTACATTTCAATCATTCCTTCTCTCTCATATGGGGAATAATTTGAGGTGTCTTTTCTCTTGAGCAACGGACGCGCCGTTCTTATCGTTCTTACCCGCAAGTTTCCCACGCCGTATTTTGACCCTTCGAGAGACTACGATAAAAAGGACTACACCCACATAATGAATATTCTAGATGATGCTCTCCAAGGCTTCAGCTATAGAGGTGGCCACGCGCATATCAGAAACAAAGGAACAAGAAGATGGGTTAGCGCAAGATAAACTAACTTCTCCTGCATCCATGTCCCAAAACCAAGCAAGAAGGATGGATTCTACATCGTCCATCTCATGATTCAGTTCAACACGGATCACCAAAGCTTCAGATTAACGAAGAAATGATGATCATATCCACAAGTGGTTAGAATCTCATGGAGAAGCGAATTATAAACTTAGAGATGACTTCTTTCGCATCCAAAGCGACATTGCAACGATCATCATGAAAGAAGTCGTCGATGAGAAGGGGATGTTCCACCACGGCCCTATATCGCGAGCTGACGTCCAAACTCGTATAGGCATGCAACGTCTAGACTTCACGCCGTTCAAGCAGCTAGGGTTCGTCCTAGATGATATGGAAGGATGGAACTTCTAGTGAGTTATGATGCTGATGATGATGATATGTGTCGGTTGAACTTGTATACTTTTTGTAGCGATGAAACTTTGTGATGTCCACGGTCCCTGCCGAACTTGCGTAACGCTACTTTGTTAGTTGGCGACGATGACCTGCGTACCTCTAGTTAATTAATTTGCATCTGTATATGTTGCATCTAGTTGCTAACCTTTCTTTTTGGTGTTGCTCTAGTATATTTTTTCCATATATATGATTGTACATCCTCTTCATGAACATGCATCTCTAACAGGTACCTAGTTTCTTGATGGCGAGATGGAAATGCTATGTCGTGTACAAAGGGAAGGTTCCGGGGGTGTACAACGAGTGGCATGAGTGTCAGGCGCAAGTGAATGGGTTCACGGGCGCCAGCCATAAAGGCTTCAAAAGAGACAAGAAGGAGAAGCTAGTTACTTGAGGTTCACGCTAGCGAGAGAGGACTCAGAATCGCCACCTCATGTCTTGCATGGTTCCGCTCTCACTCATAGTGATAGCACTTCTTGCGTATGCCTTTGTTTAGATGGATGACGTTGTTGTAGTTGCAAGTATTCGAGACTTGCATGTATTGCTATTTTCGAGATGATAACAAGATATCACTTTGTGTTGGATGATGATTATGAAGAGACTATTTGTATGTACATGCTATGATTACATTTGTGGTCTCGCAGCATTTGTATGTGTATCATGATGAAATTTCTATGTGCTAAAGATTCTTCTACAAAGCCGGTTCAAATACAAAACAAATATGCCAAAAAAACTACTTAAATTAGCGATGGCGAGTGTACAAAAGTTAGCAGCAGCGCCGCTTATAGCGATAGCGCGTCCGCCAAAGAGCGCTTAGCGCTAATAGCGTAGCGAAGCTCGCAACAACAGCTGCTGCTGCTACACTTGTATAGCAGATAGCGCTGGGGGCACGCGCCATCGCTATGAGTTAACTGAAGGCCAGTATTAGTAGCGCGGTACCAGCGCCATCGATACATGTAAAACCCGCGCTGCTGCTAGCCTTTTCCCTAGTAGTGCATCTCTCGCTATCCGGAGAGCCCTGGCCGGACTATGGCCAGGATGGTTGGGATGCGGACGACGAAGAAATTCAAAGCCCACCCACCACCCACTTTGTAGCCACTATCGACAATCTAACCGACATGCTAGACTATGACTCCGAAGACATCGACGGTATGGACAATGATGCCGGAGACGATCAAGAACCAGCGCTCACCGACCACTGGAAGGCCACCCCGACCCATGGTGTATATATGGTGGACACCCCAAAAGGAAGCGATAACGAGGAACAACGGGGCGCGGCAAAGGATAATCCCAACGACAAACTACCAAAACGGCGACGCAGACGACGCCCTAAGTCCCGCCTCGACAAAAACAGCGCTCCTAATGACCCAGCAATAGAGCAGGGCAAACCAGTGGACGACGAACGTGTAACCAAGCAACCGTCCGAACAGGACGAATCGGATAATCAATCCATGCCCGGCGAAACCAACAGTCCAGACGACCTCACGCCGGACACACCACCAATGCGTAAGAACCTTCACAAAAGACTCGTCGCCACTGCAAGAAGTCTGAAGAAGGAAAAACGGAAGCTCAAAACAGCGGAAGACATACTCAGAATGAGGTGGAGCAAAGTACTCAAGACCGCAGACAAATATGGCAATGGCCACCAAACAAAGAGCTACCCGAAGCGCAAGCTGCTGCCAGAATTTGACGAGGAAGCCATAGAGCTCCCACAGTCAAAGAACAAAGAGGACGCCTGGCCGGATAGACGGCCAGATGACAGGCCAAAAGTGACAAGCGGCGCCGCACACAAGCCAACTCATGATCCTGGGAAAACAGACGGCCTAGCCAGGTCCATTTACGGGCCAAAACAGAGGGCCCCAGGAAGCAACACAACACGCCAAGTGTTCAAAGACAGCGGCACACCCAAATACAGGGGCGCCGCACACCCACTATGTTTCACCGATGAGGTGCTGGACCATGAATTTCCAGCAGGGTTCAAACCCATAAACATAGAGGCATACGACGGAACAACAGACCCTGGAGTTTGGATAGAGGATTACATACTGCACATACACATGGCTAGAGGAGATGATCTCCATGCCATAAAATATCTACCCCTCAAGCTCAAAGGGCCAGCTCGGCATTGGCTTAAAAGCCTCTCAGAAAACACTATTGGAAGTTGGGAAGAGCTTGAGGACGCGTTTAGAGCAAATTTTCAAGGGACTTATGTCCGCCCTCCGGATGCAGATGATCTAAGTCATATAACTCAACAGCCCGGAGAGTCAGCGCGCAAATTCTGGAACAGGTTCCTTACTAAAAAGAACCAAATAGTCGACTGTCCGGACGCTGAAGCCTTAGTAGCTTTTAAACACAACGTCCGAGACGAATGGCTCGCCAGACACCTCGGCCAAGAGAAGCTGAGGACAATGGCCGCGCTAACAAGCCTCATGACCCACTTTTGCGCGGGGGAAGACAGCTGGCTAGCAAGATGCAGCACCAGCGACCCGAGTACATCCGAGATCAGAGATGGAAACGGAAAATCACGGCGCCGAAAGGATCAGCGCTAGCGCCGGAATAAAGAAAAAAGCCCAAAGAACACGGCGGTCAACGCCGGATTCAAAAGCTCGCGGCCAAACAACAAAACACTGCCTCTTAAGGACAACAGTGATGAGCTATCCAACTTAAACAAAATTTTGGATCGGATATGTCAAATCCACAGTACCTCCGGAAGGCCTGCAAACCACACCCACCGAGATTGTTGGGTTTTCAAACAGTCCGGCCGACTCAACGCCGAACACAAGGGGCTCGACGCACCAAGCGAGGATGATGATGAACCCCACCAGCAGAGCACCGGAAAACAAAAGACTTTCCCACAAGAAGTCAAAACAGTAAACTCACTTCATGTGATATTACGGAAAACAATGCGGCACCCGCTAAAATAAGTGCCGCACGGTCCAACCCAGCGGAACCTCGAAGTTGGATGTCAAAACCAATCATTTTCGACCATCTGGATTATTCCAGAAGCATTTGAAACACAGGATGGACTGCTCTGATATTGGATCCTATAATCGACGGACTACAATTTACACAAGTCCTGATGGATGGCGGCAGTGATTTAAACCTGCTATATCCGAACACAATCCGCAAGTTGGGGATAGACCTTACTAAAATTCGACATAGCCACACTTCCTTTAAAGGAGTGACGCCAGGCCCTTACGCCAAGTGCACAGGCTCCTTGTTACTAGAAGTTGTGTTCGGGTCACCGGACAACTTCCGACGCGAAAAGCTAATCTTTCATGTCGCCCCATTCAAAAGTAGCCATCAAGCACTATTGGGACGTGAAGCTTTTGTCCGCTTTAACGCAATACCACATTACGCGTCTCTTACACTTAAAATTCCCGGTCCACGTGGCATCATTTCATTAAAAGGTCGTTTAAGACCCCGGACACGGCTAGACGAGTCCGGAATAAATAATCTAGGGGCTCCCTAGCCGCACACCCCTTCACAAGGGGCTGTGCACATAAGCAATAATGAGCTAATATAGACTCAGCTTTATTCATTTATTAATATTTTTTATGCACTTTTTCGCACGATTTCCTTTCAAACTAAGTTCCTCTCTTTTTACAGATGAACAACGTGCACACCCGTCCAGGATACGGCACAACGGAGACACAGGCGCAGACGTGCAGTAGGGACCCGTTGCAAGGATTCTTTTCAGATTAAGACCCTGCGTAAACCTTTTTTACTGTCTCTTGTTGCTATAATCCCCTGGTTTTTCATGATAACCAGAGAGGAGACTGACGTTTTGGCATCGGCCGCGTCAGAGGACCTCGCCCGTACCTAGACACTAGGGGCTTAGGGCATTGTTCCGCCCGTTATTATAAAGACCGAACACCTTAGGGAGTGTTCGGCGTCTCGAGTTAGGCCTTATATGCATCAGCTCCGAATCATGTCTTTGGTCAAATGTTGGGTTTGCCCGGCTCCTGTGTTTTGCTGCCTTACGTTCCGTATCATCGGCTAACGCAGCACCAGGAGAACTCTGCGACAGTGCCCAGCCGGCCGGGCGACCACCTCAAGAGAGAAAGCCAAAACCGATGTCATGATATAGCGAGAGACTGGTCAACCACTTGATCGACCACCGGAATGTTTAGAATTCCTCCGCTTTGACGAAGGACCGTTTCCCAGTCAGGCACATACACGCCCCGAATTCGGAGAGCGCGGTGCCCCCAGGGGCTATTTCGTAGTCCCACCCTCGAACTCTAATGGCTAAGTGAAAGTGATAAAGCATTATAGTCTGGTTGCCTCGTGTGCTACGCTACCACCTCCTTAACAGGACCGAGGCGTCGGATTAAGTGTGAAAATGCGCTATTTTTGCGAACACCCCCGCACCTTGTGCGTGGGGGCTGAAGCCGACGACTGCCATCTTTCAGGTTATACATACGTATACATAAACGGCCGCACAGGAGATATTTCAATACTTGAACGCACAAGTACAAAAAGCGCCTACATCATAAACATTGTTTTATAAAATTAAGCGTTCATTTGAATGTGACATTTTTTGAGCACTGCGACTCTATTACACGAGCACCACGCAGAACTTCCCCAAAATAGTGCTCGGCGGGTAACCGACTCTCGTCCGAACCCTGGGTCGCAACAGCGGTGGCATCCATCACTAGTAGAAAACCACCCATTAGTCCCGGTTCGTAAGGGCCTTTAGTCCCGGTTCACGAACCGGGACTAATGGGTCGTTACTAATGCCACCAGCCATTAGTCCCGGTTCAAACACGAACCGGGACCAATGTGGCTCCACGTGGCCCTGTGCACCGAGCCTAGTCAGAGGGCCTTTGGTCCCGGTTGGTGGCTCCAACCGGGACCAAAAGTCATTTTTTTACAAAAGTGGCTGCTTTAGGGGTTTTGGGGTTTATTTTTAGGTTGTTATTATAGCTAGCTAATAGAGAGAAGTGTCCTCTCTTATCTTCGTCCTTGGTTTATCAGCGCTGCTGCTATGTTCATTGCACCCGCAGATATGACATGGCTCATGCATGCTTTGCATCATACATCATCATATATATGTATATAATAAAGTCCTACTAATCATGCATCATCATACTACTTCTACTCCTTATTAATAATAAGTCATATGATCATCATCCTCATATATAGTCATCGAACCCAACCCTACATAATTGTTCTTAGCACATGATCATCAGTACCAGGTATAGGACCTAAACACCCTTAAGGTAAAATAGCATAAAACAATATAGACCCTGACTCTCCATTATGGAGAATGGCGATCATCCTGTCTCCAATTCTTGCCTTTCGCTGCTTATTGCTTCCAAGAAGCTCCTTATGATTGTCCATACATTTTTTCCATTCTTTGATTGTTATGTCTCCACTTCTTTTAGAAACCCGGTATGGACAGTTGAGATTCGTAGGACGACCTGGTAGTATGTTCAAAATATGAAGGCTACCACGCATATACATCAGATGAGGCACACAATCATTCGGGATTATCTGTTGAAAAACATAGTAATAACTTCGTAGTTAGCAATGATGTACTAGTTTTAGAAGTGTGCAAAAAGATGCACGGATGTTGTAATAGTAAAAAATAATCTTACCAAGGTATCTCCATGGTAGTTATCAGAGTTCAACACGTGCACTAGTGGCACGTATTGACCATAATGTTGAGGAGTTTGATTGTAGATATTGTAATTCTCAAGATCAGTACAAAATCCGACCAGATGTCGCTTTCTCCCGATAAGTTAATTCGAGCCTTCGTGTAGTACGTTCATCTACCATCTTCCGCACATTCTTTGAAGAATGAAAATAAGCTGTCAATGGAGATAAGTTGTCAACTATATATTTTGAAATAAACAATATAAATTACTTAATAACTATGTTTAGCTCACATGAGGGAAGAACTGGAGGTGTATCCACAAAGACCCAAATCGAAGGTGTCTCTTGCTTGATTGTAGGATCACCAAGATCCATGGTGACAATCATACCCTCATCAAGACCATACATCTTGCAAAATGCATCCCAATTTTTGCAACCAAAATGGGTTACACTCTGAGCATTGTACACCTTTACTTGAAAATCCACACCATGTTCGGTACTTAGGATAATTTTTTTGGTTTCGAAATTTTCATAGTCTTCAAAATCCATCCTCTCCAAGACATAGCGTCTTGCAAAGCATGGGATAAGCTAGTCGAATTGGAAAAGATGAAAAATACACGTTAAAATAGTTGAAGTCGTGCTTAATTATGAAAAAAAACTATTGTCGTCGTTGCGTACCGTATGAACATCGCAAGTCTCCTCGAGCTTAATGCTGGATCTTCCTCCAGCTCAATGAATCTGTCGCACATACCTCGGTCATCGTGGCACCAGTCGCACTCCCCCGGGCGATTTTCGTCGTCAGATGAGTACGACATTTCCGGCCTACGTTCATAATTCAAATATTAAACTAGATCATTATTATAAATCACAGGTTGACTATTGATGATCGATGTACGTACGTAGCTCCTCTTTCATTCCCGAATGCATTATTATACCAAATTGTCTAGCACACGGGAATGAAGGAGAACTTATCCAATATGAGCATTCAATAAGCAAAACCAAATCACAAAATAAAGTATAGTATTCAAATTAGCATGCATTCAATAATTATAAGCAAAAGTGCATCATCTCTTGGTGTCCGTACATCATCGAATATTATCACTAATACAACTAGAACCGTGGCGCCCGACGGTATCGACGGGCAGTGGACACCAAAGATAAGGAACCATCACAGGATCATAGCTCCGGTGAGATCCTCAAGAACCTGCCGGTATTGTCGAACCTCCCTCCAATGCAACCATGTAGCGACGGATGTGCTCGTCCTCCTCGCTGACACGGTGACGTACCACCTCCGCGGTGTCCGAATGCCTCACCACCGTCACTGGCCCACGCGACCGCCACCAAACAAGGATCGGGTCAACATCGGGCTGCCTCCTCACCAACCTACGTCTCCTGAAAGGTAGCACCTCCCAATACCAACCCGGCGGAGCCGAGTCTCGAACATGACCCTGATCAAGCAGGCCTCCACCGCCGAGTCGACGACGACGAGGATGCGGGATAGGCATCGCGACGCCGACGCTGAACTACTTCTATATATAGTTAAATAAAAGTAGTCTTATTAATTAAATCAACTATCTAGTTCAACTACTAAACACTTACTATAAATAAATAAGTAGTACTTACTAAAAACAAACTACTTCATTATATAGTAAAATAAATTAGTTTATTAAATCAGCTAGCTAGTTCAACTATATATAAACTACTTCTTCTTTTTTCCTTTTTCTAAATACTATGAACAAAAAATAAATTACACATCTAATCTAACAAAAAGATCTAAATTACACAATATGAACAAATCTAACAGAAAAAATCTAACATAAAAAACTAACATAAAAAATCTTTTTACAGAAAAAATCTAACATAATATAATACATATCTAAATTACTACACATCTAATCTAACATAAAGATCTAAATTACACAATATGAACAAATCTAACAGAAAAAAATCTAACATAAAAAACTAACAAAAAAAATCTTTTTACAGAAAAAAAATCTAACATAATATAATACATATCTAAATTACTACACATCTAATCCTACATAAAGATCTAAATTACACAATATGAACAAATCTAACAGAAAAACAATCTAACATAAAAAACTAACAAAAAAAATCTTTTACAGAAAAAATTTAACATAATATAATACATATCTAAATTACTACACATCTAATCTAACATAAAGATCTAAATTACACAATATGAACAAATCTAACAGAAAAAAATCTAACATAAAAACTAACATAAAAAATCTTTTATAGAAAAAAATCTAACATAATTTGAACAAATTAATTAGACAATCTACATTAACTACATATCTAAATTACTACACATCTAATCTAACAAAAAAATCTATGAACTACAAAAAATCTAAAACAAATCTAACAAAAATTAAAAAGAGGCTCATCGCTGCATGACGGCGACGTCGAGGTGCGGCAATGGGCGGCGACGGCGGCCGAGGCGGCGCTGGCTGGGCGCTTGCGGCGGGTCAAGGGTGGGCGGTGACGGCTGGGCGGCTGTGGAAGACGGGCGAGATCGGCGGGCGGGCGGGCGGGCGGGGGGGCGACGGCGGGCGGGCGGCGGCAAGGGTCAAGGCGGGAGGAGGAGAGGCCGGAGAGGTCAAGTCGGGAGAGGAGGACGCTATGTGCTGTATATATAGCAGCATTGGTCCGATTCATGCACAAACCGGGACCAATGTTTTAGTCCCGGTTGATCGCCCAACCGACCAAAGGCCTTTTTCAAAGAGCCCAAAGGGCGGAACGAAGATTTGGTCGGTTGGTGGCTCCAACCGGACAAAGATAGATTGGTCGGTTGGTGCCACCAACGGGACCAAAGAGGGCATTGGTACCGGTTGGTGCCACCAACCGACCAATGGACCTGTCTAACTACTTTTTTTATCTTCAACGCAACTGTTTTTTGTTGATTCTTCCAGCAGCTTTCGTTTTAGTCCCACCTCGCCAAGCAAGAGGCACTCGCAGCTGTTTATAAGCCCTGAGTGCAGATACAATGACGAAGAGGCTCAATGCTCCTCAAGCGTTGGTTAGCTTCAAGCCTTGCGAATCGATGAGACTCGCATGAGCTATGTGCGGTCAGATTGACACTATTCCGAAAGGCTTGAAGCAAATTAACGAGCATTGCGACTCTCTTTTTATTTTTAATGACTTATTACAACTCAGAAAAAAAAAGAAAAAAAAAATAAATGTAGCAGAAAAGAAACAAATATATAAAAAACCACTCAGAAATAAATAGAAGAAAAAATATAACAGAAAATAAAAAATATATAGAAAACTACTCAGAAATGAATAGAAGCAAAAAATAGTTGTGATTAACGAGCATTGCGACTCTTTTTTATTTTTAATGACTTATTACAACTCAGAAAAAAAGAGAAAAAAATAAATGTAGCAGAAAAAAAACAAATATATAAAAACCCACTCAGAAATAAATAGACGAAAAAATATAACAGAAAAGAAAAAATATATAGAAAACTACTCAGAAATGAATAGAAGCAAAAAATAGTTGTGATTAACTGTACTAAAAAAGGAGCATATATGCTTATTTTTAATGGCTTATTACAACAAAGAAATAAAAAGAAAAAATAATATAGCAGAAAAGAAAAAAAACTATATAAAAACTACTCAGAAATGAATAGAAGCAAAAAATAGTTGTGATTAACTATACTAAAAAGGAGCATATATGCTTATTTTTAATGGCTTATTACAACTCCGAAATAAAAAGAAAAAAAATAATATAGCAGAAAAAAATACTATATAAAAAACTACTCAGAAATGAATAGAAGCAAAAAATAGTTGTGATTAACTGTACTAAAAAAGGAGCATATATGCTTATTTTTAATTGCTTATTACAACTCAGAAATAAAAAGAAAAAAAATAAATATAGCAGAAAAAGAAAAAAACTACTCAGGAATGAGTACAGATGCCCACGTGGCCCGGCCGGCCCCCGGGGCTCACGAACCGGGTCCGATGCCCCCATTGGTCCCGGTTCTGGTTTGAACCGGGACTAATGGGCTGGGACGGCCTGGACCATTGGCCCGTTTTCTACTAGTGCACCTCCGTCCAATGTGTCTTCACACGGGCGAGTGCCATCCGTGCACCCTCTATGCAGGCCGACCGCTTCATCGCCTTGATATGCGGCACCGCCCCAAGAAATTGCTGCAATAAGCCAAAATAGCTCTTCGGTTTGGGCCTATCCGGCCAGACATGAGTCACGATATCCGTCATGGCAAGTCCGGACAACCTATTCAGCTCAATTTATTCGCCAACCGATCGGTCACCGAAGTGAACGATCCGGACTATGGAATTGAGACCAAAACAGCTCTTCCGTCTTGTGATCCTCCCGACTTTGAAGTGCACGGCATCCGCCCGACTCGCCACTAAGTCCATATAAGGATCCTACGGACCCCACACCGCCAAGCTGGGCATACTTTGATCCAGTAAAACTGTGGCGCAGCGAAAAAGGCTTGCCAATGACAATGTCTCCGACTGGCGCAGCTCCTCCTTTATAGCCCGCATTGCAGAATGGGCATTCTTGGCTTCGGCAGTGGCCTTCCCCAGGTCTTCTCGCTCCGATAGGCGCTCCTTTTCAAGAGCCTCATTGCGGTCGGTAGCATCCTTCAACTTAACAGCCATTTCGGCCATCTCTTCCCTGCTTCGGCAGTGTGCAGCCCTTTCGGCTTCTAACTCCTCGGCCGCCCTCGAGGCAGCCGCATCACTCCTTCTGGCTTGCTCCTTGGCTTGAGCAAGTTTTGCCCGAAGGCTCTCCACAGCAGCGGCACCATCTGCGTCAAGCAAAAATATTGTAAGAGGTGGGCTTTGTCTCCCTTAATAGGTGACTACGGAGAAACAACTTACCTTGCGACTCGTCAAGTCGCTTGTTGACTAGCGCGATGTCCGCATCCGCAACATCAAGTTGCCGCTTTAACTCAGCAACTCCATCGGTCCGGCTAGCCCCCGGACTATCCGCCACCTGCATAGGAAAGGCGACATTCAATACCTGCGATTTTGATCCTCAGCACGCTGTCTCTTTCGACAACCTACCGAGTCTCAGGGGCTACTACCTATACAGGGCGCACTTTATGTGCAAAACTGTCAAAAAGGGGTGTCATTTTTACATACCTCAAACCCCGCCAGCAAACTCCTGACGGCATTATGCAATCCGCTTTCGGCGGACGAAATCCTTCCAATCACCATACTCATCAATGCACGGTGATCTTCTGAGATGGACGCCCTCTCAAGCAGATCCTTCAGCTCCCCCGGCCGAACACTAGTCGGCACCGAACTCTTCGGCTCTGCCGGGCTCGGGGATACCCTCGGTGATGACACTTCAGGCTCGTCCGCCCTATCTGACGGTGCAGCGGATGGAGGCTTCTCACTCTCCACCATCTCCGAACGAAGATCCCCCGAAGATGAGCTCATCTGAGAAGGTCGGAGATCCGAACTACAAGGTAAAAATTCGGTTATCCTCAGAAGCACAAATAGGGATGTCTCTTATTACCGAGCTCTCCTTTTCTCTACTTACGGCTCGCTGGAGGGCTGATTCTTTAGGGGAAACTGTGCGGCCGGGGTCTCCCCGGACACAGGACCCTCCGGTGAAGATCTCTTCCCCTGCTTAGGGGCTTTGGCCTCCGGGTCTACGGAGGCGGTCCTCTTCTCCTCCTAGAGGGAGGGATTCTCGATCCCCCCTTTTTCAAGAGCCTCCTTGGGCGAGGCGGTAGTTCCCTTATTTTCCCCTCCGCCTTCTTCTGAAGGTGCAACCTCCAGCATCTTGACCAGCACGGGATCCGGCGCGGTCTCTGGGAGGGGGGCCGGACACCGTATCAGCTTTGCTTGCGCTATCCACTCCTGTTGAAGGATAACGGGTTAAAAGGCGAATTGTAGAAAGGCAAACAAACGGTACGTCCGAACACTGAGATACTCACTTGAGTATCCGGGCGATTGCAGCTTAGGCCGGCGTCCTCGGTCAATTCCGGACACACCGCCCGTGATCCGAAGAACAACTCGTACATCTCCACGGGTGTCGTACCCATAAAGTGTTAGAGAATCCGTGGTCCCTCCGGATTGAACTCCCATAGCCGGAGAGGACGGCGTTTGCAGGGCAGGAGACGCCTAATCAGCATAACATGCATCACCATGACTAGATCGATCTCCCTCGCTTGGAGGTCTCGAATCCGGCCCTGCAATAGGGGCACGTCTTTTGACGGCCCCCAGTTGAGCCCTTGGTTGACCCACGACATCAACCGTCGTGGAGGTCCCGAGCGGAATAAGGGCGGCGGTTTCTGCCTGCTGCCCTTCGGAGCGGTGATATAGAACCACTCCCGCTGCCACAAGCCGAGCTCCTCCTGGAAGGAGCCCTCAGGCCACGGGGCATCGGCCCTCCTGCTTACGGCCGCCCCACCGCACTCTGCTTGACGCCCCCCGATCATCTTCGGCTCCACATTGAAGGTCTTCAGCCACAGGCCAAAGTGGGGGGTGACGCGGAGGAAGGCCTTGCAGACGACAATAAATGCGGAAATATGGAGGATGGACTCCGGAGCCAAGTCGTGGAATTCCAACCCATAGTAGAACATGAGCCCTCTCACAAAAGGATCCGTCGGGAAGCCTAAACCCCGACGGAGGTGGGATACAAAGACGACGTACTCGCCGGGCTCGGGGGTAGGGATGGCCTGCCCTCCGGCAGGCAACCTGTGCGAAAACTCGTAAGACAGGTACTTGGGCTCTCGCAGCTTTAGCACGTCCTCCTCCGTGACGGAGGAGGGCATCCACCGGCCCTGAAGGTCGGAGCCGGACATTGTTGAAGGTCCGAAGCGCTCGAATCTGGGGCTCTGGGTGTTGGAAATTGGAGCGAGGAGAAGATTCGATAGAAGATTGAAGAAAAGAAACGAGCCTTGGTCCTATTATAAAGAGGAAGAATACCAAGAGCCGTCTCCGTGACCGTTCGGGACTCGCCTTTGATAGAGGGGGCGTGGCGATGGGCGCGGTTGGGTTACCCATGTCCGTATTTATGAGAATCCCGGAATAAGGGGGACACGATCTCTGCTTCGACAAGACGTGCCAAGGAAACCGCTTCGCTAATCGCGCTGAGGTGGTGTATTAAAAAAGATTCCAGTAAAGGCTTGGTGCTGGTGTGACGTCATGCCACAAAACACGTCAGCAGATTGAACTTGTGTACATAATATTCTCTCTACGGTGGAATGTGGAAATTATTTTGCAGAGCCGGACACTATCCTGGTGTTCAGAATCTTCTATGAATTATTCGGAGGAGGAACCCGCCTTGCAATGCCGAACAATATGCGCGCCAGACTCATCGTCATTGAAGCCTGGTTCAGGGGCTACTGAGGGAGTCCTGGACTAGGGGGTGTCCAGACAGCCGGACTATCATCGTCAGCCGGACTCCAAGACTATGAAGATACAAGATTGAAGACTTCGTCCCGTGTCCGGATGGGACTTTCCTTGGCGTGGAAGGCAAGATTGGCGATACGGATATGTAGATCTCCTACCATTGTAACCGACTCTATGTAACCCTAGCCCTCTCCAATGTCTATATAAATCGGAGGGTTTTAGTCCGTAGGACGAAAAACCATTACAACAATCATACCATGGGCTACCTTCTAGGGTTTAGCCTCCTTGATCTCGTGGTAGATCCACTCTTTTACTACCCATATCATTAATATCAACCAAGCAGGAGTAGGGTTTTACCTCCATCGAGAGGGCCCGAACCTGGGTAAAACATCGTGTCCCTTGTCTCCTGTTACCATCCGCCTAGACGCACAGTTCGGGACCCCCTACCCGAGATCCGCCGGTTTTGACACCGACAATAATCCCCTGCCTTGATTGGTTGGGGAGATTTCAATATTATTAGAAGTGGAAAGGAGAAAAACAAACCTATGCTTAATGAACAATGGTCCTTCATGTTCAATGCCATTATTGAATAAGCAGGGCTTAGGGAATTACCCGTGAATGGGAGAAAATATACTTGGGCTAATAATCAGGAGGATCCTACTTTTGAAAAGCTAGATAGAGTGCTGATGTGCCCAACTTGGGAGGAAAAAATACCCACTCACCATACCGCAAGCTTTTGCTAGAGAGATTTCTGATAATACCCCTTTGTTCCTGGACACAGGGGAAACTCATGCTCATAAATATATTTTTAGATATGAAAATGCTTGGTTGCTCAGAGAAGGCTTTAGAGAGTTGGTATATAAAACCTGGAATGAGAGATACTTAGGGGATGTTCTGGATAGATGGCAATCAAGGTTGAGGAAATTGAGGCAAAAGGCTAAAGGATGGAATAGAAATATTGATGCTTGGTACAGAAAAATAAAAATGGAAATAATAAAGGAGCTTGATGATTTAGATAAGAGAGCTGAGATCATGGGCTTGAGTGCAGTGGATAGAAGTGAACAGAAAGAGCTTAGAGCCCAACTGAAAAGAGTAATGATGCAAGAGGAGATGAAATGGTTGCAAAGATATAAAGATTCAGAGATTAAAGATGGAGACATAAATAGTAGATATTATCATGCTAAGGTAAATGGGAGAAGAAGAAAAAACAAAATTGTGTCCCTTGATCAGGAGGAAGGGATTATAGAAGGGGATGAGAAGTTGATGGAATATATCACCAAATTCTATAAAGAATTATTTGGACATCCTGAAGAGTCTAGTATCTCATTAATAGAGATGGAGATGGATAAAATCAATGAACAAGAAAGAGAGGAGCTCTTGACTCCTTTCTCCTTAAATGAAATTCATCAAGTGGTATTTGGGATGAAGAGAAATAAAAGCCCTAGCCCTGATGGATTCCCTGCTTACTTTTACCAAGATTTTTGGGAAGTGGTCAAGTGGGATCTGAAAAACCTAGTAGATAGTTTTGCTAAAGGGGAAATCAATATTGCTAGACTTAAGTATGGCATAATTACTTTGATCCCAAAAACTAATGATGATAAACAAATTCAGAAGTTTAGGCCCATTTGCCTGCTAAATGTTAGTTTTAAAATCATCACTAAGATTCTGATGAACAGGTTGGCTAAGTGTGTGGCCCCTGTGATTTCTAAAACCCAAACTGCCTTCATTAAGGGCAGATATATTATGGAAGGGATTGTGATTTTACATGAGGCTCTAAATTCCTTTCATAAGAATAAAGAAGATGCCCTAGTTTTTAAAGTAGATTTTGAGAAAGCATATGACAAAATTAAGTGGCCCTTTGTTATACAAATTTTGAAAATGAAGGGATTTCCTGACAAATGGTGTGACTGGGTGATGGAAACTATGAGAGGGGGACATGTTGGAATTAGAGTGAATGATGAAATTGGCCCATACTTTAAAACCTTCAAAGGATTGAGGCAAGGGGATGCCATGTCACCTCTGCTGTTTGACATTGCTGCTGATGCCCTAGCCTTTATAATGAGTAATGCCCTGAAGCATGACTTGGTTAAAGTGGTATTAAATAGTGATAGAGGGAAGGGGATCAATATGTTACAATATGCTGATGATACCATATTTTTGATATAGGATGAGGTAGAAAGTGTTAAAAACCTTAAACTCATATTTGGAGCTTTTGAGCAAATGTCTGGGCTTAAAATAAACTTTCACAAAAGTGAATTACTGTTGTTTGGCAAAGCCAGAGAAAAACAAATGATATACCTAGAAATACTAACATGTAAGATGGGGGACTTGCCCATAAAATACTTGGGGATGCCTGTATCTGAGAACAGAATTAGGAACTCTCATCGGGGATGTGTAACTGACAAAATTGAAAAAAGATGTGGGTGTTGGCAGGGGAAGCTACTGGGTTCCATTGCAGGGAGAATTACCTTGGTGCAAGCCTGCCTAACTAATATACCTTTGTTTATGATGTCCTTTTATGCTGTGCCTAAGGGGATTATAAAGAAAGCTGATTTCTTCAGATCCAGGCTGGTGTGGCAAGAGTATGAGAATATAAAAAAATACCACCTAGTGAATTGGAAAGATTGTTGTGTGCCCAAAGAAATGGGGGGCTTGGGGATACTGAATCTAGAAATAATGAATATTGCACTTCTAGCTAAATGGTTTTGGAAAATGGAAAATGAAAAGGGCCTATGGCAGGATATTTTGGAAGACAAATATAGAAAAGGGGGATGTTTGGCTTTAATATGTAAAAATCCAGGGGACTCACAATTCTTGGCTAGCCTACTAAAAATCAAAGAAATATTTTATAAATTTGTAAAGAAAAAGGTGGGGGATGGGAGAAACACTAGGTTTTGGGAAGATTCATGGGCTGATGATAAACATTTGAGGGAGGCCTACCCTAGACTGTATGATATATTCTTTGACCACAACATTACTGTGGAGGAGGCCATACAGAAAGGTTGGCATGGATTTAGATTTAGAAGAACTCTGCATGGAGAGACTGTGGAGCTGTGGAACAGTCTCAAAAAAAGATGTGAGGAAATTCAAATGCAAGGAGGGGAGGACAAAATCCTCTGGACCCTCACTGCTAATCATAAATTCTCTGTGGGATCCTTGTATAGGAAATTGATAGCTGCTGGGATGAAATTCCCACAGAAATACTTATGGAAGATTAAAGTACCTGCGAAATTGAAAGTGTTTTTATGGTTGATTAATAAAAAAAAGCATCCTAACTAGAGATGTACTGCTTAAAAAAGGATGGAAGGGTGAGAAAAGATGTGTTTTTGTGGGAAAGATGAATCAATTGATCATCTATTCTTTTCTTGCTCGGTTGCTTCATTGTTATGGAGTTTGGTCAGATGTGTGTGTGGTTTTAAAACTATGCCAGCTAGTGTGAAAGATTGTTTTGGAGATTGGATTAGAAAATTTAACAAAGATGACAAGAAACTGGTACTGGTGGGGATTTCAGCCCTGCTTTGGTCATTTTGGAAAAGCAGAAATGCAATTATCTTTGAGAATAAAAGGATAAATGATCCTTTATATGTTGTCAAGCTAATGTGCAGGTGGTTAATTGACCGGGCTATCTTGCAGATAAAGGAGTCGTCAAGAAAAACGTTGGAGCTGGGAGCAAGGGTGCTGGAGCAGGCAGCAAATGAAGTGTTCACAGCCAAGCAGGGGTGGAGGATCAATGTTGCTAGATTGGAATGAAGAAAATCTCTCCTCCGGGTGGTGAACCTGATGTTTAGTGCTCCTGTAGAATTCCTTGGCTCCTTTTTGCTACTTTTGCTACTGCGTTGATGTAATGGCTCTCAGGGTAGTTTGGACCCGGTCTGGCAACTGTGAACTTGGGATTATGTGGTGTGGCTGACCCCTTGTTGATCGTTGGGGTTGCTATTTGATCCTGTTAAGTCCGGTTGGACTCTTTCGTTTACTTTTGAACTCTTTTGTAGAACTTTGTGGTTTTTAGTAATGAAAATCGGAAGGGGCAAGCCCTTCTTTGATCAAAAAAATCTAATTACCCACCCTACTCTCCTGAAGATAAATCACCACACCAGAAACAACATGGAGGTGAACTAAATATTAGTTGGAGTCCGGATATTCCTGCTGCAACATATACTGCAGAACGAGCTTACCTGTGGGTATTTTTTTCAGTTTGCTTATATTCATAGTGAGAGGGCTTCAAAGCCAGATGAACAATCGGGTCGCTCAAAGTCCGGCTATCCGGTGGACATGACAAACAATGGTGGAATGGTTGTTGGTCTCGGTACATGCAGCGATAAGAGTGCCAGTGGATGGCACAATTCCTCAGAAGATCGCATTTGCAGAAGCCATGGAATCCAGAATGGCAATACCTCGTTTTGCATATCCAAAGCAAAACTTCTTCCAACATCGTAAGTGGCATGTGACAAAACAATGCATGAAAGGAAGCAGTCCTAATCTTTTGAATTATATGTATGATCCACACATATTATTTTTATGCAGGGATGGAGTTACCATGAGCAGTGAGGAAGACCAAGCAAAGTTTCATCTGGCAGGTATTGACACCGATGATGGTTGCTTGGATGCATCTGTCAGTCCATGGCGAACAAGCTCAGCGAGCTAAGCTCCCATGTTCTCAGCCTGTGAATGGCATGCAAAGCAGGTAAGTTCAGCACACACGTTGGTATCCTGGTAAGAGAAACAGGGCCATGTGGAGTGAGGCTGAAATGCAGAATTTTGTGGAGCATTTTGTGTCATGAAATTGCTATTTAGCTGTCATAATAACCAAAAAATGGACATTTTATCATTTAACTTTGGAAATGAACTTAAGTCGTGGTTGATCAATTTTTACCGATAACAATGGCAGGTCTGGGAGCTATCAGAGAACGGACAGCTTGTAAGCAGCTACTCAGGGTTGTGTGCTACAATGCGATCCAGCAAGGAAGGAGGTACAAGTTACTCTACACTGTTTCACCGTAAATTAATCGCTATTTTTACCTAAGTAACACTTTTGTTTGACGCAACAGAGAATGAAACTACTAGAGCACGAGCATGGACAACAATTGGAGACAAAGGTACTTTTATCTAAGCAACATGCTTCTTTGCCAATGCACACTTGGAGAATAAGTGTCCCTTTTCTTTGGATGATTCTTCTACTTGCATGGAAGCAGGAGAGATCTACGTTGCTATCTTCAACCTCGACAGTGCGAGCAGGAAGATCACTGTAAGCGTGTGGGATCTAGAAAAGGTTGTCGGGAGAAAGTTGGCAAGCTGCACCTGCACTGAAGTCCGGCGTAGAAAAAGATGGAGTCTGATGAAGGGGGGCATCTCAGCGGTGGTGGCCTCGCATGGCTCAATGTTGTTTGAAATCCAGTGTTGAGGTCTCACTAATAATGTTCACCAGTTCAACTTGGAAGCATAGAATGACTGGGGTGTAAATTCTCTAGTTGTTTGTCGATCCTTTTTAGAACATACTTCTAATGAGCTAAGCATTTTAATTGATATTAGCAATGTGTGTGTGCAGTGCATGTTTTGACAAAGTAGACTAATGAAAGATTAGACATGTAAATTCCAAAATCCGGATGGAACACACTGATAAAAAACGAATTATCATATGAACCTTGAAAGCGAACCCGTTAAATATCCATCCTTCAATTTCAGGTCAAAGCAATATTAAGATATTCATAAAACAAAACTGAACATTTTTATTATGCAATTCTGAGGCAGGTATCAATGTGAGTATACCATCCAAGTAAACACAGAAAAAATTCTAAAAATAATAACAAAGATGTACAGCATCCAAGAAAATTGCATGCTGGGCTAAATTTTAGGCGGTTACATCCAATCAAGTGGGACAAAACCCAGATCACATCTACTAAAGATATTACCTGCACCATACCAAGCTCACAACCGATGTTCTAAAAACACTACCAAAGTGATGCAACTTCACAATAGAGTTGTTGATGTTGCCACTGACCGTGGACATTGGGATGGCCAACACATCACGCGCCATCGTGGAGAGCGTTGTGGGGTACTTGCCATTGTTAAGCTTCCGCCACTTCAGAATGTCAAATTCTGAGATGTGTGGGATGAGGGTTTCTTCCAAGTGCTGATCTAGTCCATACAAACTGTTAAAGATGTGACATCTTTTATCTGAAGCATAGCCAATACTATCCCTAGTAATAAAAGGTATACCACGTTTACCGATGAAAACAAAAATGGTACTATGATTTTATAACATCAATATGAAATTTAGAAGCAACCCCTTGCCAAAGGAAAGACAGAGCATGGTCAAAAGAAAAGTAAAGACAGAAGGGTATCTTTATGTTGAATGGGATAAGATGGCTCCAGTACCATGTGGATCGGTTGTTTTTGGCGAATGTACATGAGAAATATTCCCAAACTTTGAACCCCGCTATCTAGGATGGTTTCAATTACCGAAAAAGGCTTTCGCCCCGCTTTATATATAAAGCACGATCACAACAACTCAGTACAAACGCACGCCACCACAAGACACGCACACACCCAAGGCATGATACATAGGCGCTGAGCGCGACAACACTACCCCTAGCACTACCATCGCGAAGAGATGAAGCCGCATATGACGAACCGTGGGCTCCAAGGCGGCGCCTTCAGGAAGGATACGACACCGGAGCGCTGCCACCGCCTAATCCGAGAATCAGAGTTTCCTTCGGAGCCGCACGATGGGCAATGAGAGCCGCGACGACGCCTTCAAGAAGGGAATGAGCTTCGCCGCCGCCGGTCCGTCCGAAGATAGAACAGGTTTTCACCCCGGCCAGAACTCACCGCCACCGAACGCCACACCCCGGCGACCATGCCGCCCACACGGCCATGGCCACCGGACAGCACCAAGCCACGGCTTCCGCCCGGGAGACCGCACAACCACCACCAAGGCCACCGCCCCGGCATCCATGACCTTGACACCACCTCACCCGAGACCTGCCCCTATCCCAACCAAAGAGGCGAGCGGAAAGGTCCCACCTTTCGCACCCCTAGATTGTTTAAATATTAGGGTGGGCATAAGGCCCATCTAACAATTTCTGGAAATCTCTAAGGGCCCATGTTGGTTTAATTGGCACTAGGTGTAGTGGGAAGTTTAGTCCCACCCCAGAAGTTGGAGAGGAGTGTTGGACCTCCTTATAAGGGTTTCTCTTCCACATGCTATTAGACCTTGAGAAGAGAAGGGGCCCTCACGCACTCCTCCTCCGCCGCCCGCCTCGCCACGCCTCATCACAACGCGCCGCGGGTTATGGGAATGAGTCAAGTCGAGCTCACACCTATCCGTTTATTTTTGCCGGTAAGTAATGGAGAGTTTCTGACAGCCGAGGTCACAATCTGAGATGTCGGATCATGGGTTGTCACCGACTCGGACGTGGGTCAAGCCCATGCCTCTCCACACGTCCATGCCCATATAAGTGAGTCGTCTGCTAAACTCTAGCTGCCACGAAAAGATCGCATCTGTTCCACGTGCACCACCCACTGTCGTTCCTTTGCTGCTGCTGCCGCCGGCGACTCCATCCTGTCTGCCGCATACACGGTTGATGAGAGAGCAGATCTTCAAAACCCCGTCTCTCCGGATCCTATACAGGAGAGGGGCGATTAGATTTTTGGGGAGCGACTAAGCGACTGCTCACCTCCGTTCATCTGCTTTCTCTACGTTCGTGTTACCTTCATCATCATCATGTCTCTGACCGACGCCGACCATCTCGCCGCCGAGAAGCTTGAGCTGACAAGAAGGCCGCCAAGGACGCCGTTGCTGCCTCCATCGCCACCGCGCTTCTGCGTGGCCTACTGGAGGGTATAATGCGTTTATACCTCTCCTGCTTATTTTCGTATTAGCAGTGCTATTATTATGTGTAGATGTGTCTACTGTTTGCATAGTACGTGCTTTCCTAGATCAGCATCAGTGTGTCATTAATTCTGACAATGCCATGCCAGTGATTTATTTATTGATTAAATAGTCGAAACATTGCCTATTTTCTCAACAAATTGGTCATTCTTGAAGCAGGTGATGCAAAAGTTGGGTTTCTCTCATCGACTGGTGGATTGGATTATGTCTTGTGTCACATCAGTGAGATACTCTGTTAGATTAAATGGAACCCTCTTGGATTCATTTGCACGGTCGCGAGGTCTTCTACAAGGCGATCCTCTTTCACCATTCTTGTTTCTTTTTGTGACTGATGGTCTATCTGCTATTCTTAAGCATAAGGTGGGTTATGAAGATATTACACCGGTTAAAGTGTCTAGGCGAGCTCCTAGCATCTCGCACTTATTATTCGCAGATGATACTATGCTATTTTTTGGTGGCCTCGCAGAATCAAGCATAACATGTCAACTCTACCCTGGAATTGTATGGTAAAGCTACAGGGCAAAGTATGAGCTATGAAAAATGTTCAGTTCTATTTGGTAAGTCTTGTCCTGCTGTTATTCAAGAAGAACTACAAGGTGTGTTAGATGTGTCCAGTTTGGTTTTTGAGGAGAGATATTTGGGGTTTCCAACACTTGATGGTCGTATGTTGAAAGGGCGTTTTTAAAACCTTCAGATGAGCTTAACAAAGCGATTAATTCAGTGGGGTGATGGTCATCTCGCACAGCTGGGCAGAGAAGTTCTCATTAAGTCGGTCGCTCAAGCATTGCCACATACATCATGGGCATGTTCAAGATATCATAATCGGTGTGCGATGAGTTCACGAGGATGGTGGGGCACGCCCGCCATGTCAGACCCGACCAACGCTGGCCCACCCGACCCCACAAATATCCTCCTCCCCATCCGCTCGCCAGACCAAACCCTAGCCACTTCACTCCACTCCCCTTCACTTCCTTCCACCACCCAAGCTCGTCTCCGGCATGGCGGGCAGCGGATCCGAGTCCTTCACCTCCAGATCCGTCGACCCCGAGCTCATCCCACGCAGCCTGATAACCCACAAGTATAGGGGATCACAACAGTTTTTGATAAGTAAGAGTGTCGAACCCAACGAGGAGCTAAAGGTAGAATAAATATTCCCTCAAGTTCTATCGACCATCGATACAACTCTACGCACGCTTGACGTTTGCTTTATCTAGAACAAGTATGAAACTAGAAGTACTTTGTAGGTGTTGATGGATAGGTTTGCAAGAAAGTAAAGAACGCGTAAATATAAACTAGGGGCTGTTTAGATAAAGACACAACTAAATTAGTAAAAGTAAAGAGCTTGTTGTGACGAGAAAGTTATTTGTCCCTAGGCAATCGATAACTAGACCGGTAATCATTATTGCAATTTTATTTAAGGGAGAGGCATAAGCTAACATACTTTCTCTACTTGGATGATATGCACTTATGATTGGAACTCTAGAAAGCATCCGCAACTACTAAAGATTCATTAAGGTAAAACTCAACCATAGCATTAAAGCATCAAGTCCCCTTTATCCCATACGCAATAATCCTCTTACTCGGGTTTGTGTTTCAGTCCCTCACCAACCCACTATAAGCTTAATCATGAACGATTGCAATACCCTACAGCAGGAATCCTCACGCTATGCCGACACGAGGGCACCATAGGACAGCACCAATAATAAAACATACAACTCAAACAAATCACGATCATCAAATAGCCATTAGGACAAAACAGATCTACTCAAACATCATAGGATAGCCATACATCATTGGGAAATAATATATACGTTGAGCACCATGTTTAAGTAGAGATTACAGCGGGTAAGAGAGAGGTTACACCGCTGCATAGATGGGGGAAGAGTTGGTGATGAAGGCAGTGAAGTTCTTGGTGAAGATCGCGGTGATGATGATGGCCCCCGGCGGCGTTCCGGCACCATCGGAAGCAAGGGGGAGAGGGCCCCCCTTCTTCTCCTTCTTCCTTGATCTCCTCCCTAGATAGGAGAAGGGTTTCCCCTCTGGTCCTTGGCTCCCATGGCTTGGGAGGGGCGAGAGCCCCTCCGAGATTGGATCTATCTCACCGTTTCTGCGTTCCTACATTGGTAGATTCTACCCCTTCACCGTTTCCTTTATATCTGGAGATCCGTAACTCCATTGGGGTGAATCTTTCGCTCAGATCTTCCTTGTAAAATTAGCTTTCTTGCGCCAGAAGGAGAGCGTCAACCGCCTTACGGGTGGACCACGTGGGTTAGGGGCGCGCCTGGGGGGTAGGGCGCACCCCCTACCTCGTGACCACCCTGGCACCGTTTCGCGTTGATTTTACTTCCAAAAAATCATAAATATTCCAAAAAAAATCTCCATCCATTTTTCCCGTTTGGACTCCGTTTGATATTGGATTTGTGCGAAACAAAAAACATGCAACAGAGAGGAACTGGCACTGGGCACTGGATCAATATTTTAGTCCCAAAAATAATATAAAAAGTTGCCAAAAAGTATATGAAAGTGAATAATATTGGCATGGAACAATCAAAAATTATAGATACGACGGAGACATATCAGCATCCCCAAGCTTAATTCCTGCTCGTCCTCGAGTAGGTAAATGATAAAAAAGAATAATTTTTGATGTGGAATGCTACCTAGCATAATCTTGATCATATGTCTAATCATGGCATGAATATTAAGACACGAGTGATTCAAAGCAATAGTCTATCATTTGACATAAAAACAATAATACTTTGAGCGTACCAATTGTCGGTGTACTAAAGTAGGGGTACCTTAGTATCCCGAACTTGTGCACGGGCAGTCGCAGCATCCAGTGGCAGGGCTTGCCGGGTGTCCGCCAAGATCCTCCGTAGCTCATATTTGTGCCATTCAAGAACAAATTGTTTTAACTAAGAAGACAAGGCCCCGGCAAGAGGAGCTTGCCGGGAAGGACGAGGCCCCGGCAAGAGGAGCTTGCCGGGAAAGCCAGCCAAGGAACTTGCCGCGACACGCTACAGGTCCCGGCAAGACCCAGCGAGCGACAAGCTTTCGGGTGCGACAAGATAACGACCGCGGCAAGGCACTTTGCCGCGCGGTTACTCACTGCGCTCCACGCCCGCAAGATCCGACGACGTGTCGCCACAAGATCGTTCCAGGCACACGTGGCGGGGAGCTGTGCAGCCAAGCGGTGCGAGGTGGCAAGTAGAGATGACGAGAAGGCCATCATGGCAGGCGGTGGCGTCCCTAACGGTCGCTTCTCTGCACTGTTTGGGCGACCAGACGGGCATTAAATGCCCTTGTCCCCTGCCGTCAGAGTTAGGTAGGGGGCACTGTATATAGCGGTTGTACCAACCCCTCTTTTTACTTTTATACCCCTCTCTCTGCGTTGCCACCTGTCGGTGACCCCTTTAGCCTATAAAAGGAGGCCCATGCGCAATGTAGAAAGGGTTCGACTCCTTCGAAAACACAGAACGCTCACGCTCTTGAGCAAGAACATAATACCGCCACAAAGCAGCAGTAGGAGTTTTATCTCTCCGGAGAGCTCCGAAGCTGGGTAAAATCCCTCGCGTGCTTTGCCTTGATCTGCTCTTCGTGCGCTCTCCGCTCCCTTGCCGGACCGAAAGGGGCCCTGCCCCATAGGTGTTCGTTCCCCACGACATTTTTGGGGGGGCGTCGAGGTTGTGCGAACCTGATCCGGCGTTCGTGTGCGCTACATCAACATCTTCATCGACATGCCACCGAAGAAGAAGGCTTCGGAGGTGGCCGCTCCGTCCACGTCGATCCCACCGCCACCGGAGCAAACAGGCGGTGTGGTAGACGCCGGCGGAGGAGCGGGCGCCGACAGGGGGACTCACGTCGTCACCAGGTCCAAGGACAAGGCCCCGCAAGCTTCGGCGTCTGTACTTACACCGCACCCCTCCCAGGAGGTGCAGGATCGACAACGCCATGGTGCTTCTAGCACCGTACTCGCGTTAGAACAAGGCCGAGCTGGTGGATCGCGGGACACTCAAGGCCAACATGCGCGTCAACATGTTGGCACGAGCGCGGTACGGTCGCCTGGACGAGATGTTGCTCCTTCTAACACTGTTAGAAGTTTGAGCATATCCCGCTCCTCGCGCCGTTCGCCACCGCCGCCCAAGACTTCAGAGGAAGCGCTGGCCCGAGCCCAACTGCTTCTAGATTACCCTCCAGCGCCAGACAAGATCGACGATTGGAGGGCCACCATTCAAAGCCTCATCGGCTTCGCCAACGGCGACAAGCCCCGGCAGCCGAGCACGTCGAAGCCCCAGCAAGACGCCCAGGCGCAAGCCGACGCCGACAAGACTGCTGAGGGTGCCACCACCGTGCACTCCCCGCCCCGAAGGCCAAGATCGCCAACTCGCCGGGCTAACCTCGACACCGACTCCACCGCGTCGTCAGACCCGCGAGCTCGTCGCGATCAGCGCCAAGTTCTCCAAGAACGATGACAAGAAGACGCTTGTACTCGCATCAAGCATCGAAGAGAAGCGCGGCGTCAGTCAGACCAGCGCGCTGGGCCCGCTGTTGATATGCATGCGCCCGGGGAACCAGCGACTTGTCAGACGTGTAGGTTGCCCTGCGTTCACTCGTGAGCTGCGGCAGGTCCAGTGGCCCAGTACCAAGAACTTCAAGCCAGATGTACCCGAGAAGTACGATGGCAGGATACATCCGTCAGAGTTCCTTAGCGTCTACACCATCGCGGTGCAGGCTGCCGGGGGGCGCGACGAGAAGATCCTCGCCAACTACTTCCCGCTGGTGCTCAAGCCCAACGTCAGATCTTGGCTCATGCACTTGCCGGACAACTCCATCTCTTCATGGGCGGACCTGTGCCATCAGTTTGTCGGTGCCTTCACAGGCGGCCACAAGCCCCATGGCCAGGAGAGTGATCTTCATCTGCTCGCCCAGAAAGAAGGAGAACCCCTGCGCAAGTACATTCAAAGATTCAACCAAGTGCAGCGCAACATCCCAGACGTCCACCCTGCCGCGGTTATCAGCAAGATTCCATCGTAACGCGCGAATCAAGGATGAGGGAGGAGATGGCGATGTGCAAAATCAGAGATGTCAGCGAGCTATATGCTCTGACCGACAAGTGTGCACGTGCTGAAGAGGGGAGGAAACTCCCCGGAGAGAACGCAGGAGCAGAGGGATCTGACAGTGAGGATGCCGCTCCGGCAAAGAAGAACCGGAGGCGAAATAACAGGAAGTGGAAAGCTAAGGATGTGTTAGTTGTCGAGCAATCCGGCAACGGAGGTGGCGCCGAGAAGGCCGAAGGTGGTGACTTCGGCGAGGCTGTGGTGGCCGCCGACAAGCAGGACGGCTCCGGCAAGCAGTACTGCAAGATCCACCGCACCAAGGGCCATGACCTCCAGACTTGCAAGAAGGTTGAGCAGCTTGTTGAGCTACAGAAAGCTGAATACGAGCGCCGCGACAAGGAGAAGGCCCAGGAAGGTGGCGGAGGATCCGGCAAGAAGCGTCCCGGCCGGGGAGGACGCCGCGGCCAGGCCAAGCAGCGGCAAGGAGACAGGCCTCCCCGCGGCCGCGACAAGGACGAAGAGGAAGACGAAGATGAAGAGATGGATGAGGATGAGACCGACGAGCAGGAGTTTCAGAAGGCAACAGAGGTTTTGTGCGTCGACGGCGGTGCTTCTCTGCATACTTCGTGACCGCAAACTCAAACAAATGGATGCGTGAAGTTAATGCGCGTAACCATCGCTTGAGTCGCGCAAGCTCTCGGTGGTCCAGCACACCCATCATCTTTGACGTTGAGGATCACCCTGATCGCATAACTGCGGTCGGGTTCTTGCCGATGTTGGTATCGCCAACTATCCGCAACCTCAAGGTCACGAAGATGCTGGTTGACGGCGGGGCCGGCTTGAATCTGATCTCCTCCGCAGTGCTCAAGAAGCTCCAGATCCCCGACAGCGAGCTCGAAGATACTGGTACCTTTCAAGGAATTAACCCGGGAAGGAGCAAGCCGAAGGGGAAGATTACACTGCCGGTGACATTTGGCAGCGAGCTGAACTTCAGGACAGAAAAGGTCACCTTTGACGTTGCTGATTTCCCATTGCCCTACAATGGGATACTTGGCCGGCCAGCGCTCGCCAAGTTCATGGCAGCCTCTCATTATGCTTACAATGTGCTCAAGATGCCCGGTCCGATAAGTGTCATTTCTGTCCCTCGCGACAAGAAAGATGCTCTTATCTGTACCGACAAAATCTACCGGGAAGCAGCAGCCGCGGCAGATCGCAAGACACTTGCCGCTGGAGCTCCCGGGGGGAAGAAGAAGACCAAGTCCGGCAAGAACAACTCTGATGCCCACTCCGGCAAGCGCACCTCTTCGGAGTGCTGCGCTATCATCGAGGACGCACCATCGAGCTCCACCGGCAAGTGCAAGAAGGCAAAGATAGCTTCACCAGAGACTAAGAAAGTGGCCGCCAAGGAGGATGGCACTGGTGGTACCTTCACCATCAGTGCCACGCTTGACCCTAAATAGGAAAGCGCGCTCGTTGCTTTCCTGCGGGCAAATGTTGATGTGTTTGCATGGCAACCATCTGACATCCCTGGTGTTCCCAGGAAAGTAATTGAGCACCACCTTGCCGTCTGCCCTCACGCGCGGCCCATCAAGCAGAGAGTTAGGAAGCAAGCAGTGGAGCGTCAAGAATTCATTGCTGAAGAGATCAAGAAGTTGGAAGCAGCAGGCCTTGTTAGAGGAGTGCTCCATCCTACGTGGTTGGCCAATCCTGTAGTCGTGCACAAGGCGAATGGGAAGTGGAGGCTTTGTATTGACTTCACTGATGTTAATAAAGCTTGTCCCAAAGATCCATTTCCCTTGCCGCGCATTGACCAGATTGTCGACTCCACGGCGGGATGTGATTTGCTTTCATTTCTTGATGCATACTCAGGATATCATCAGATCTTCATGGCAGAAGAGGATGAAGAGAAAACTGCATTCATTACTCCATGTGGCACGTACTGCTTTGTGCGGATGCATTTTGTACTAAAGAATGGTGGTTCAACATTTGCAAGGGTAGTCAGTCATGCTTTTGAGCCACAGTTGCACAGAAATGTAGAAGCTTACATGGATGACATAGTGGTCAAGAGCAAGGACAAAGAAACTTTGATCCAAGACTTGGACGAGACCTTTGCAAATCTGCGCAAGATCAATCTCAAGTTGAACCTCGAGAAGTGTGTGTTTGGAGTCCCTTCCGCAAGCTTCTCGGTTCTTTGTATCCCGTGAGGGGATTGAAGCTAATCCCGACAAGATCAAGGCCATTGAGCAGATCAAGCACCAAGCGCCAAGGATGTACGAAGGCTCGCTGCTGCGTTGTTGCTCTCAAGAGGTTCATTTCTAAGTCTCTGTTGACGCTACCGCCTTTTTCAAAATTTTGAAAAGCCAGGTCCAATGAAATGGACTCCAGAAGCGGAGGCTGCGCTGCAAGACTTGAAGAAATATCTGTCCTCCACTCCAATACTTGTCGCACCTAAGCCACAAGAGAAGTTGCTGCTATACTTAGCGGCAACCAATCAAGTGGTTAGTGCTGCGTTAGTAGCGGGAGGGAGGCAGATGATGAGCCAGCGGCCGCGACAAGCACATCCAGCGATGCTGTGGGGCTTTCGACAAGCTCTGGTCCCGACAAGGATAGACCTGCAGCCAGAGGAAGAGAAACAAAGGAAGATGGTGCAGCTGGGCCGGTTTATTTTGTCGGTTCCCTTCGCAGGGGCTAGATCAAGGTACTGGGTGCAAAGTTGCCGCCTTCTTATGGCCTCGAGGAAGCTGCGCCATTACTTTCAAGCACATGAGATCACAGTTGTCACTCGCTTTCCGTTGAAGAGGATACTGCAGAATCCAGAAGCAACATGTAGGATTGTCGAGTGGGCACTAGAATTGTCAAGCTTTGGCCTCAAGTTTGAGAGTACCTCAACTATCCAGAGCCGAGCATTGGCAGAATTCATAGCAGAGTGGACGCCAACACCTGATGAAGAAACTCCAGAGACGAGCATCCCCGTCAAGGAAGAAAACAAGGAATGGGTCATGTACTTTGACGGTGCCTTCTCGCTGCAAGGCGCCGGTGCGGGCGTACTACTTGTCGCACCCACCGGAGAGCACCTCAAGTACGTGGTCCAGATGCACTTTCCGAAGGAGCAAGCGACAAACAATACTGCAGAGTATGAAGGCTTGCTTGCCGGACTCAGGATCGCGGCAGACCTTGGGATCAAGAGGCTTATTGTCAGGGGTGACTCACAGCTTGTCGTCCACCAAGTTAACAAAGATTATCAGAGTCCGTTGATGGAAGCCTACATTGATGAAGTGAGAAAACTAGAAGAGCATTTTGACGGCCTACAAATGGAGCATGTTCCGAGAGCTCAGAACGACATTGTAGATGGCCTGTCAAAATGCGCCGCACTCAAGTTGCCTGTGGAACCAGGGATCTTTGTGCTCAAGTTGACTCAACCATCTGTAACACCATCAACTGAACAGAGCAAGAAGAGGAAGTTGATTTCTGGTGACTACTTTCCGACTGAGCTCCCCGAAGCCGCCGCCAAGAAGGTCCCCGAGATCAACACCAAGAATGCTGAGGGGCAGTCTGCTCCGACAAGCCCTAGGGTTTGTTTTGTTGAAGCAGACGCTCCCGACAAGTTTTGCTCCGACAAGCTTGCCGGGGAACATCAAGCTCCGGCTGAATCGCAGATTCTTGCCGTGGAAGCAGATGTCCCCGCAGCAGCATTTGTGCCTTTAGTCCTTGTCGTTGAGCCGCAGGCTCCGGCATGGGCGCAGCAGATCGTCCGTTTCCTTCAATCAGGAGAACTTCCCGAAGAGCAAGAAGAAGCCGAGAGAGTAGCCCGGCAATCAAGTATGTACCAGTTTGTCGATGACATACTCTACAGAAGAAGATTCAACGGAGTGAAATTAAAGTGCATTTCCCGGGAAGAAGGACATGAGCTGTTGGCGGAGATACATGGAGGCATATGTGGTCACCACATTGGCGAAGAGCACTTGCCGCAAAGCCTTCCAAAGAAGGTTTCTTTTGGCCGACAGCCCTCCGTGATGCAATCGCACAAGTAACCAAGTGTGAAGCGTGCAGCCCACTCCAAGCAGATACATCAACCAACTCAAGCTCTCCAAACAATCCCTTTATCCTGGCCATTTTCGGTCTGGGGGCTCGACATCCTGGGCCCCTTTCCCCAAGCTGTCGGGGGCTTCGAGTACTTGTATGTGGCGATCGACAAGTTCACGAAGTGGCCGGAGGTGGAAGCAGTGAGGAAGGTGACAGACAACAAGCAATAAGTTCTTCAGTCAATTGTTTGCCGCTTCGAGTCCCTAATAGGATCATCACCGACAATGGCACACAATTCACGAGCCGCACCTTCATGCAAGACGCCCAAGATCTTGGCGCCAAGATCTGCTTCGCTCGCTGCTCACCCGAGAAGCAACGGTCAAGCGGAGAGGGCGAACGCTGAAGTGCCGCGCTGGCTCAAGACCGAACTTTCGACTGTGCTGCACAAGTGTGGAAGAAATTGATCGAGGAGCTGCCGCTGGTTCTTTGGTCGATCAGATGACACCAAATCGAGCCATCGCCGACACCTTTTGCTCTACTCTATGGAGCAGAGGCAGTTCTCCCACGGAACTCAGATACGGATCGCCTCGAGTGCTCGCTATGATGAGCTTGAGCAAGAGCAGCTGCGGCAAGATGACGCGCTGCTCCTTGAGGAAGATCGCCTTCAGGCTGCTGTACGAGCTGCTCGATACTAGCAAGCTTTGCGTCGCTACCATAGCCGCAAAGGTAATGCCAGAAGTTTCGAGGAAGGCGACCTTGTTCTTCGGCGCGTTCAATCCGCCAAGAATTCCAGCAAGTTGACGCCGAAGTGGGAAGGCCCTTATCGGGTAAAGCGAGTCACTAGGCCCGGCGCTGTCGCTTTGAGATCAAGATGGCTTTCCGTGAGCAATTCTCGAACATAGAGCATCTTCGTAAGTTTTACCCATATATGCGGTTGCGGAACTGTTCCGCAACCACCTTTTGTACAAGCCTTGCCGCTGTTGCATGTAACCCTTTGTACAAAGCCGGGCGCAGATCCCGTGCATAAATAAAGTTCATGTGCTTCGCACATCTTGTCAAATTTCATGCATTCTTTATTTTTTGCATGCTTTATCTGACACTTTGTGCAGCACTTGCCCCGGTAAGCAATAACGAGCTTTAAGGCTCCATATCGTTATTTTCTCTTCTTTTTCTCAAAGAGAAGGTTCCTTCACCCACAAGTTCACCTAGGGGGAGAAGATAAGAAGATAATGGTGTGGACTAGGCGTCGTTCAAAGAAGTTTGGCCTTGCCGGGACATAGACGACAAAAAGAAAAAGCTAAGTAGCCAAAGTCTGGGCATGATCAGTTCTTAAAATTTTAAGTTATCTTCCTTGAACGACCGTACTTTGTATGGAAAACCTGTGCGCGAAGGAACCTCCTCGTAGCTAGTTGCGCCCTTACTTTGTTTCGAGTCCGCTCAACAACTTAAGTGTGCTGCAACTAGTTGCGGCAAGGTTTCTTGCCGGAACCGGCACCGCCAGTGGGCTGCTGATGTTCAAGACTCAGCGCCAAGGCAAGCGTGCTCGCTACCGCAAGTTCCCTAAAAGCGTAGGGTAAAAACATACAGAGAAAGGAATCAAGTAAAGGAGATAACGTAGCAAGCATTGCCCAGAATAAAGTTATATTACAAAAGTAACTTGTTGCGGCACTGACTAAGTTGTTCTCATAACTTAAATAACAGCGACAAGGAAGGGAGAAGAAGGGTGGCCTAATCCACGCGCTCGCCGTCGATCGTCCGGACTTCATTCACCTTGTCCACAATGGGTGCGACAATGGCTTTGAGCTCTTCAAGATCAGCACCCGCCGGCAGCTTCTTGAGGACGCGGGTGAGGTCGAGGCCCGGATTGCGGAAGAGTATCTTCACCAGCACCTTCTCCAAGACCATGGCGCAGATTGCGCGCGACTCATCAGCCAGCTTCTTTGGGATCCTTTCCCGGAGCTGCTGGAGAGCCGTCGCCACACCCTTGAAGAAAAGAGTAAGCTTGGCGCTGGGCTGGAGGTTCTCGTCGGAGGAGTACCCGAAGCCCGCCAAGTCCAATTCCGCCAGCTCTTCATTGATGACTGCAGCGATGTTGACGAGGCCCTCCGTCCAGAGCTCCACCGTAGCCTTGAAGGTGTTTTGAGTCTCGGCGGCCCTCGTTAGCAGCTCCTCGTTGGCCTTGATCTCTTTCTTCAATTCCTCCTCTCACCTCTTGGCGCCGCCCAGCGTCTCCGTTAGTGTGGCCAGCTTCAGCTCCAGATCAGCATTTGAGTCCTTGGTGGTGTTCAGTTCCTTGCCCTTGTCGGCGAGTTGGACTTGCAGATCACCATGAGCAAGAGCATCTTTCTCGCGTTCGCGCTGGAGCGCGGCAAGCTCCTCATCTTTCCCTTTTAGATCAGCCTCCAGCTGCGTCATCTTCATCTCTAGTTCCTTCTTGGCGGCCTCGGCAGCTGCGGCAGCGTCCTTCGCTTCTTTGAGTGCCCCGCCAAGTGATTGCTCGCGTGCGACGAGCTCCTCCTCGTAGCTGTCCAGATTGACTTTCCGCCAGGTCGATCACCTTCCCGGTGGATAGCGCTCAGCGCAAGCCTCATCGCTCCTCGGCTTCAGCCTTCTCAAGGATGAACGCCTTCTTCGCCTCAGCAAGCTGCGCCCTCTCCTCCGCGATGGACCGGAGGGCCTCTTGGTTACGGCTCTAGAGCTCCTCCGCATGCTTCTCTATGTCAACTCCTGCCTGAGCGACAAGCGCTTCCTGGGACTCCAGCTTCGCTTGTCGGGCGCGGTAGAGCGACACCAACTTCCGGAGTAGCTGCTCCTCTTCAGATTCGCCACTGCTGCTGCTTGGCGCGTCAACCACCGCCAGCCCAGCGGAGGCGAGTACTTCTCCGTCAAAGTCTCTCCTCGACCGGCGCCTCGAGCTCGACGCCTGTGGGAGCCTCGATGAAGATACCTTCACCGCCTTCAAGTAGGCGCCAGTGGGGCTCTTGGGCTCTGGCGCTGATCAGCGGGCGGAGGGATCGACGTTCGTGTAGCGCCTGCGCCCCGCGGCCCCGGTCGCCAAGACGATCGCGGATCCTCGCCAGCCCAGCGCCAAAGAGCTTTGGCGGTCTCTTCGTCAAGGGGTCATCAACGCCGCCTCCTCTTCAAGAGCAGCGACATCCCAAAGTCGCCACAGAAGTTCTCTCGCCGGTGGCTCGGTCTCCATTGGCTCTGCGGAGGGAGGATCTGAAGGCGGGAAAAGAGGGGAGAAATTTCCGTGGAAAAAGAGACCAGAAGAAGAAGAACCCAAGGGGAAATTTCCGACAAGGAGGGTTACCTGTGCTGGGCTCTGTGACCATGGGTTCCACCACCGAAGGCTCGCCGGTCCCGTCCCTTGCCGGGGAACTGCCCCTTGCCGGGGACCGCTCCTTTGCCGGAGAGCGCTCCCTTGTCGGAGAGTCGCCCCTTGGCGGTGTAGTTGAAGCAGATTGCACCTCCGGAGCGGCTTCTGGTTGCTCCTGATGGGCCTGTTCTGCTCCTGCACAAGCAAGTTAACGACCAAGATATCAGCAAGGAGAAAGCACCCATGCGCGCCCCACAACAGGAAGTGAACAAATACTTACGTTGGGGGCTGCTTCGAGGAGAGGGTGCCGGGTCCGTCAAGGTAGTCTCGGACGTGTCCTCTGCCACCACAGCAGGATCGTCCTCGATGACAACTACGGGCACCTTGGCCCTCTTCGCCGCTCTCTCGGCCAGAGTCCTGGAATGGAATGAGGTTCAGAGGGAAGCAGATCAGATACAAAGACAAGAAACAACGAAAATCGAAGAAACATGAGTATAACAAGAAGAAAGCCTTACTCCTCCTCTTCTTCTTCCTCCTCGTCGGAGCTCAGCGCGGAGAGGTCGAATTCCGGCACCCTCTCAGCGTGACGAGGCAGGGGAGTAGGCTCCCTTGGACGCTTGGCGGGAGCCGCGGCAGGATCAGGAGTAGCGGCTCGAGAAGATTCCGCTCCAGTTGCCGGCGCGGCATGAGACGCTCCCGCGGCAACGGTGCTTATCGCGGTAGAGCGTGTCCCGCGGTGCTGCACCTGTTGGCCTGCCCGCCGCCCTGCTGTGTCTCCAGTCTTGCGGAGACGCCTCCTTGGTTGAGCTGGGGGCTGCACTGAGGTCTCCGTCTGCGGCAAGCTGCTTGACGATGGCTGGCCACTTGCGCCCCCGGCAGGCTCGCTTGCCTCGGCATCGGGCTCCCCCTCACGAGCGACCTCCCCGCCAAGGTCCTCTCGGTCGGCAAGGCTTGCCACCTCGGCCGCCTCTGCCTCCTCCAACATGAACCCAAACTCGCCCGCGGCGGCGGCTGCCGCCGCCTCTTCGGCCCTGGTGGCGATATACCACATTTCGTCATCAGTGGTGTCGCGGGTGAGGAGCCTCTGCTCGTCGGCATGGTTCGCCACCTCCACCAAGTTGTCGAAGAAGTTCTGCACAACGTCGTCAGCAGGCTCCTGCCACGTTGGGATAATCCCATGCGAGTCGCACTCCGGCATCATTGCGCGGATGTGATCGAGCTAGGAGTTATTGCACAACGGCACGACACCCCGCGGCAGCCTGAACCACTCCGGATGGTTGGCGTCATGCTTGAATAACTCCTTGAGCATCCCATCCAACTCCAAGACTGTGAAATTAAAATTGAGGCCTGGACGCAGCCTCATGATATCTGCCGGGCCCCCGAACAACCAGGCGGGCCTCTTCCTCTCCTACAGAGGGGCGATGCGGCGGCGAAGGAAGTCCGCACCAACGGCCCCTACAGTAATCCCGGCAAGCCTAAGCCGCAGAATCCGCGTGGTGGCGATCTTCAATCTGGCGTCGTCCGCCGCCAGGGCGCTCCAGTCGCCGCCGCGCACCACTCGGGCTTGACGCAGGCTGGTGAATGGCTGCAGATCCGCGTCAAGTATCCAGCACCACTCCGCCCTCCACTCATCCCACTTGCTGCGGAGCTCGCCCTCCAGATAAACCTCCTTCATGCCGACCCTCGAGATCCAGGCGATCCCGCCAGCCAAGGGCTCTCCCTTCTCGGTCCGGGGTATGAAGTAGTGGCGAAAGAGGGCGACATTTGGGTGGATTCCAACGAAGTTCTCGCAGAGGTGTGCGAAAACCGCCATTGTCAGAACGGCGTTGAGGGTGGAGTCAAGAAGATGAAACCTGTAGGTATTCATGATATCACAGAAGAAATCAGAAAAAGGTGGGCAAAGCCCACAATAGAAGAACAGGGGGAAGAAATAGTATCCTCTGGGACACTTTTTCGAAGTAGAAGCTTCGGCGGAGAGTACCTGCGTGCGCGGATGCACCCGCGTCTCCGTCGACCAGAAGAGATAGATATCCTCCCGCAGCGCCTTCGGGGTGAGCTCGGGGGGGGGGGAGCGCTCGTTCCTTGCGCAGCGCCTCAAGCTCTTCCCGGTCTTCGGAGCCATGGCGGAAGCGGTGGAGAAGGTTGGCGGCGACGGCGGTGGCGAGGGCGGAACGCTACTCTCTTTCGGCTTGGGAAGCGGAGGGGAGCGGCGGAGCTTTCTGAGGAAGGAACCGCAAGTGGCGAAGGTGGGGGAACGGCCCCTGTTTCCCCTGCTTATAAAGAGGAGAGGCGAATGTTACGCCTTTCCTGATTAAAGAATTGCCCATGATCTCTCCCACAATGCCGCGTTTGACGCGTGCCGTTACCGGAGGGCACAGTGGATACGGAGTTAGATTTGGTATGGACCCAGGCCGCGAGTGCCCGTGCCCTGTTTTGGGCCTGACCCAACAGCGCTCAGCACCGTGTGTGGCCCAGGCCCGGGGGCTCCTGTCGGTGTACAAAAGTAGGGGTACCTTAGTATCCCGAACTTGTGCACGGGCAGTCGCAGCACCCAGTGGCAGGGCTTGCCGGGCGTCCGCCAAGATCCTCCGTAGCTCATATTTGTGCCATTCAAGAACAAAGTGTTTTAACTAAGAAGACAAGGCCCCAGCAAGAGGAGCTTGCCGGAAGGACGAGGCCCCGGCAAGAGGAGCTTGCCGGGAAAGCCAGCCAAGGAACTTGCCGCGACACGCTACACGTCCCGGCAAGACCCAGTGAGCGACAAGCTTTCGGGTGCGACAAGATAACGATCATGCAAGGCGCTGTCAGCGGCGGTTACCACTGCTACCACGCCCAACAAGATCCGACGACGTGTCGCCACAAGATCATTCCAGGCACACGTGGCGGGGAGCTGTGCAGCCAAGCGGTGCGAGATGGCAAGTAGAGATGACGAGAAGGCCATCGTGGCAGGCGGTGGCGTCCCTAACGGTCGCTTCTCTGCACTTTTTGGGCGACCGGACGGGCATTAAATGCCCTTGTCCCTTGCCGTCAGAGTTAGGTAGGGGGCACTGTATATAGCGGTTGTACCAACCCCTCTTTTTAATTTTATACCCCTCTCTCTGCGTTGCCACCTGTCGGTGACCCCTTTAGCCTATAAAAGGAGGCCCATGCGTAACGTAGAAAGGGTTTGACTCCTTCGAAAACACAGAACGCTCACGCTCTTGAGCAAGAACATAATACCACCACAAAGCAGCAGTAGGAGTTTTATCTCTCCGGAGAGCTCCGAAGCTGGGTAAAATCCCTCGCGTGCTTTGCCTCGATCTGCTCTTCATGCGCTCTCCGCTCCCTTGCCGGACCGAAAGGGGCCCTTCCCCATAGGTGTTCGTTCCCCACGACACCAATAAAGCAATCATGTCTTTTCAAAACAACAAGGCCAAAGCAAGCTTATCCCTACAAAATCATATAGTTTGGCCATGCTTCATTTTCATCACACAAAATGCACCCATCATGCACAACCCCGATGACAAGCCGAGCAATTGGTTCATACTTTTTTAACGCGCTTCAACTTTTTCAACCCTCACGCAATACATGAGCACAAGCCATGGATATAGCATAGGTGGAATAGAATATAATGATGGAGGTTATGTGGAGAAGACAAAAAAGGAGAAAGTCTCACATCGACGCGGCTAATCAACGGGCTATGGAGATGCCCATCAATTGATGTCAATGCGAGGAGTAGGGATTGCCATGCAACAGATGCACTAAGAGCTATAAGTGTATGAAATCTCAACAAAAGAAACTAAGTGGGTGTGCATCCAACTTGCTTGCTCATGAAGACCTAGGGCATTTGAGGAAGCCCATTGTTGGAATATACAAGCCAAGTTCTATAATGAAAATTCCCACTAGTATATGAAAGTGACAACATAGGAGACAATCTATATGAAGAACATGGTGCTACTTTGAAGCACAAGATATGAGACTTACTACATGAAGAACATGGTGCTACTTTGAAGCACAAGTGTGGAAAAAGAGATAGTAACATTGCCCCTTTTCTTTTCTTTTCTTTTTTTGGTGGGCTTCTTTGGCCCCCTTTTTATTTAGGCTTCTTTGGCCTTTCCCTTTTTTTATGGGGCAATGTTCTATAATGATGATCATCACACTTTTATTTACTTACAACTCGATATTACAACTCGATACTGGAACAAAGATATGACTCTATATGAATGCTTCCGGCGGTGTACCGGGATGTGCAATGATCTAGCGTAGCAATGACATCAAGCCATGAAAATATCATGCTAGCTATATTACGATCATGCAAAGCAATATGACAATGAATGCTCAAGTCATGTATATGATGATGATGGAAGTTGCATGGCAATATATCTCGGAATGGCTATGGAAATGCCATGATAGGTAGGTATGGTGGCTGTTTTGAGGAAGATATAAGGAGGTTTATGTGTGCAGAGCGTATCGTATCACGGGGTTTGGATGCACCGGCGAAGTTTGCACCACTCTCGAGGTGAGAAAGGGCAATGCACGGTACCGAAGAGGCTAGCAAAGGCGAAAAGGTGAGAGTGCGTATAGTCCATGGACTCACATTAGTCATAAAGAACTCATATACTTATTGCAAAAGTTTATTAGCACTCGAAGCAAAGTACTACTACGCATGCCCCTAGGGGGATAGATTGGTAGGAAAAGACCATCGCTCGTCCCCGACCGCCACTCATAAGGAAGACAATCAAAGAAACACCCCATGCTTCAAATTTGTCACACAACGGTTACCATACGTGCATGCTTACGGGACTTGCAAACCTCAACACAAGTGTCTCTACAATCCACAACCACCCACTAGCATAACTCTAATATCACCATCTTTACATCGCAAAACTATTGCAAGGAATCAAACATATCATATTCAGCGATCTACAAGTTTATGTAGGATTTTATGACTAACCATGTGAATGACCAATTCCTGTCATCTCTCTAAATAGATATAAGTGAAGCAAGAGAGTTTAATTCTTTCTATAAAAGATATGCCCATGCTCTAACAAATATAAGTGAAGCAAAAGAGCATTCTACAAATGGCGGTTTTCTATGTGATGAGAAACAGACAATCCAAACTTCAAATGATATAAGTGAAGCACATGAGGCATTCTATAAAGCCATATGCAAATTTTTTTAAGTGAAGTGCAATGAGAATTCTATAAATCAACCAAGGACTATCTCATACCAGCATGGTGCATAAAAGAAAAATAGAAACCTAACTGCAAAAGACGCTCCAAGACTTGCACATAATGCATGAAGGATACGAATTCGAAAACATACCGATACTTGTTGAAGAAAGAGGGGATGCCTCCCCAGCATCCCCAAGCTTAGACGCTTGAGTCTCATTGAATATTTACTTGGGGTGCCTCGGGCATCCCCAAGCTTGAGTTGTTGCCTCTCTTCCTTCTTCTCACATTGAAACATCCTCGATTAGACACTACATCCACACAAAACTCCAATAGAAAACTCGGTAAGATCCGTTAGTATAATAAAGCAAATCACCACTCTAAATGCTGTTGCGAACCAATTCATATTTTTTTTTTGCATTGTGTCTACTGTAATATAACTTTTTCATGGCTTAATCCACTGATATAAATTGATAGATTCATCAAAACAAGCAAACTATGCATCAAAAACAGAATCTGTCAAAAACAGAATCTGAACATCCACCATACTTCTGTTACCCCAAAAATTCTACAAAAATTAGCAAAAATAAAAAAGATGTATATCAAGACAGTGCAAAAGGAATGAAAACCATTTGACGTTCCAGTTAAAAATGTAAAATCGCGCACTACAGCCAAAGTTTCTGTCCTGCACCGTACAAACCAACAAGCATTGTAAACATCCTAAAGGCAAACCTTGGCACATTATTTTTATAATACAATGGAATTGTACAAGGGGATAATTATTTTTATTGAAAAGTTTCTGTAATTAAGATTCACAAAGTTCCCATGGGCATGAACAAAGTTCAAGGACGTCCCCCACTTTCACAATGCTCGTCTCTCTCACTTTCACTTCTCTTTTTGAAAAGTTTTGGGTTCCCCTCTTTATTTTTGTTGTTTTTAAACTATATGAAAGCACTCAACATAAATAAATGACTCTCTAAAACTTCCGGGTTGTCTCCCTGGCAGCGCTTTCTTTAAAGTCATTAAGCTAGGCATTTAGTGCTCAAGTAATGGATCCACCCGGATCCCAAGGTATATCAAAGCCAATTTTAATTAACAATGATTTGTAATTTAGTAGTGAGCACAAAGTAACATATATCATGCAACAACGAAGTCTAACTATCTTCCTATGCATCGGCATGTCATAAAAGAACAATTCATGCACACATAGTAAAGGCCAATGCATAGTATAAGCAGTTTCTTGCAATTTTATAGTATGGGAAACATAGAGAGGTGGAGATATAGTTCCTCTCTCATAATAATTGCAAGTAGGAGCAGCAAGCACATGCATATTACATTCATCAAAATCATCATGTGTAACAGTAAAAGGCAACCCATCAATATAATCCTTAATAAGTGCAAGCTTCTCCGATATAGTGTAGTCGGGAGAATTCAAAAAGATAATAGGACTATCATGCGTGGGTGAAATAGCAACAATTTCTTGTTTAACATAAGGAACTATAGTAAGTTCATCTCCATAAGCATAATTCATATTGGCATCTTGGCCACAAGCATAGCAAGCATCATCAAAAAGGGATATTTCAAGAGAATCAACGGGATCATAACAATCATCATAGCAATTGTAAGGGCATATTTATCCCTTAGGTGTTTTAGTGATTGATGACAATGCTTTTGCGGACTAATCGTGTGCCTTGAGTCTCCCAGATACTTCATCACTAGGCACGAGACGATTCGGTGCCCCTCGGAGACTATTGTAGTCGGCGTTGTTCTACATTTCTCTTTGGTGGATTTGAGTCATAGGAGAGCCGTACTATTAAGAGGGGGTCCGCGTCGGAAAGGTTTGGGTGGAATCAACACGTACACTTGTCCCTCCTTTCCCTGCATTTTGGAGCAACCCTTCATTATCTCGGTTGTGCGAAAACCTGACGACTACTGATGTACTTGCGGTAGTACCGCAAGTACAAGCGGTAGTACCGCTGTGTGTCATGGTAGTACCGCCCCTCTGGAGCGGTAGTACCGCGGCACCCAGGCCTTGTGCCGCTCCGGTGCGGTAGTAGGGGCGGATGTAATTTTTTACATCCGCGCCCCTCACGGTAGTACCACACGTCCAGCGCGGTAGTACCGCGGGGGCCCACGGTAGTACCGCTCCCTAGGAGTCATTGTACCGTGGCCCTCCTGCCTAGTACCGCAGAGTCATGGTAGTAGGCGCGGATGTAATTTTTTCCATCCGCGCCCGCAACAGTAGTACCGCGCCTCGCGAGCGGTAGTACCGCGTCAGGTTTTTGTACCACCCCAGTTTCAGCGGATGTAGGCACGGATGTAATTTATTTCATCCGCGCCCTTCCCAGGGCATGACTCTCCTGCCTTGTGGTAGTACCGCAAGGGGGAGCGGTAGTACCGCGCAAGCAGTAGTACTGCCCCCTAGTCAGGCTAGTTCCGGCCTGTGCAGCCGTCGCGGTAGTACCATGGTCCTCCATGGTAGTACCGTGCAGCCTCGCGATAGTACCGCGCCCGTGGAGCGGTAGTACCGTGTGTCGCGGGCTGAACATGTAGATAACGGTTGGATTTTTCCCATGACTATATAAGGGGTGTCTGTTGGGGAACGTAGTAATTTCAAAAAATTTCCTACGCACACGCAAGATCATGGTGATGATATAGCAACGAGGGGAGAGTGTTGTCTACGCACTCGTGAGACCAAGCGAAGCGCTGACGCAACATAGAGGAAGTAGTCGACGTCCTCCCGGTCCGACCGATCCAAGCACCGTTACTCGCACCTCCGAAGTTCTTGACACGCCAGACAGCTCGATGACGCACCTCGATCTCCGATCCAGCAGAGGCGCCGAGGGGAGTTCCGTTAGCACGACGGCGCAGGACGATCTTGATGTTCTCTGTCGCAGGCTTCGCCTAAGCACCGCTACAATATGACCGAGGTGTAATATCATGGAGGGGGCACCGACACGGCTAAGGAACGATCAATGATCAACTTGTGTGTCTAGGGTGCCCCTAGCCCAGATATAAAGGAGGGAGGGAGGAGGTGGCGGCCCAAGGGGTCGGCCATATGAGGAGGAAACCTACTCCAAGTAGGTTTCCTCTTTTCCTAATCCAAGTTGGAGGGGAAGGAAGGAGTAGTACTAGTAGGAAGGAGGAGGGGAAGGAGAAGGAAAGGGGGGCCGGCCCCCCACCCAATTCGGATTGAGCTTGGGGGGGGCGCCCCCTCTCTTGCTCCTTTTCCCTCCCTTCTACTAGGGCCCAATAAGGCCCATATACTTACCGGGGTTCCGTAACCTCCCGAGTCTCCAGATATTCCCAAGCTCTCCCGGAACCTTTCCGGTGTCCAAATATATCCGTCCAATATATCAATCTTTATGTCTCGACCATTTCGAGACTCCTCGTCATGTCCGTGATCTCATCTGGGACCCCGAACAACCTTCGGTACATCAAAATACATAAATTCATAATATAACTGTCATCGAAAACCTTAAGCGTGCGGACCCTACGGTTCGAGAATAATGTAGACATGACCGAGACATGTCTCCGGTCAATAACCAATAGCGGGACCTGGATGCCCATATTGGTTCCTACATGTTCTACGAAGATCTTTATCGGTCAAACCGCATAACAACATACTTTGTTCCCTTTGTCATCGGTATGTTACTTGCCCGAGATTTGATCGTCGGTATCCAATACCTAGTTCAATCTCAAGCATCGCAAGTCTCTTTACTCGCTCAGAATACGCCATCTCATAACTAACTCATTAGTTACATGCTTGCAAGGCTCGGTGATGAGTATTACCGAGAGGGCCAGAGATACCTCTCCGACAATCGGAGTGACAAATCCTAATCTCAATTATGCCAACTCAACATGTACCTTCGAAACACCAGAGAGCACCTTTATAATCACCCATTACGCTAGACGTTTGGTAGCACACAAAGTGTTCTTCCGTAAACGGAGTTGCACAATCTCATAGTTGCAGGAACTTTGTATAAGTCATGAAGAAAGCAATAGCAGATACTAAACAATCAAGTGCTAGGCTAATGTATGGGTCATGTCAATCACATCATTATTCTAATGATGTGATCCCACTAATCAAATGACAACACATGTCTTTGGTCAGGAAACATGACCATCTTTGATTAATGAGCTAGTCAAGTAGAGGCATACTAGTGACCATAGTTTTGTCTATGCATTCACACATGTATTATGTTTCCGGTTAATACAATTCTAGCATGAATAATAAACATTTATCATGATATGAGGAAATAAATAATAACTTTATTATTGCCTCTAGGGCATATTTCCTTCAGTCTCCCACTTGCACTAGAGTCAATAATCTAGATTACATAGTCTCTGTGGCCTCGAGCACCTATGGGGCACGGGGGCCCCTTCTAGTCCGGCAAGGGAGCCGAGGGCGTGCGCAGAGCAGATCGAGGTCGAGCGCGCGGGGGAGACGGGCGATTTTTACCCAGCTTCGGGGCTCTCCGGAGAGATAAGACCCCTACTGCTGCTTCGGTGATTGTATTTGATCTTGCTCGAGCGTGCGAGCGTATGGTGGTGTTGTGGGTGTCGAATGGACCGAACCCCTTCTACGTGCGCATGGGCCTCCCTTTTATAGTCTGAAGGGGGCACCAACAGGTGGCAGCATAGGAAGAGGGGGTAGAAAGGTAAAAACGCAGGTTGGTACAACAGTGACCAACAATGTCCTCTACCAAACTCTGATGGCAGGGGACAAGGGCATTTAATGCCCGTCTGGTCGCCCCAACAGTGCAGGGAAATGACCGTTAAGTGAGCCACCGGTTGCCACGATGGCGTCTCTGTCAGCTCCGCTTGCCACCTCGCTCCGCATGGCTGCGTAGTGCCTCGCCACGTGCCCTTGGGATGGCCCTGTGATGACACGTCGCCAGATGCGCTGGAGTTTGGGTGGCAGCCTTGCCGCGGGAAGTGCCTTGGCGCGGCCCTTCTCTTGTTGTGCCGGCAAGCTTGCCGGCCGTCGGGCCTTGCCGGGACGTGCGGGGCGCCGCGGCAAGTCTTCTAGTGATGCCTTGGTTGGCCTTCCCGACAAGCTCCTCTTGCCGGGGCCTTTGTTTTCTTGGTTAATACTTTGTTCTTGAATGGCAGTAATAGGAAATGTTGGAGGGTCTTGGCGGGCGCCCGGCAAGCCTTGCCGCAGGGTGCTACGACTGCCCGTGAACAAGTTCGGGGTGCTAAGGTCCCCCCTACTTTAGTACACCGACAGGAGCCCCCGGGCCTGGGCCATACACGGGGCCGAGCGTTGTTGGGCCAGGCCCAAAACAGTGCACGGGCACGCGTGGCCTGGGTCCACACAGAATTGGGCTCCGAGTCCACCGCGTCCTCCCGCAATGGCACTTGTCGATTGCGGCGTCATGGGAGACGTGGGTGGTGTGTGCGATCTTTAAGGCGTCCACCCCCGTGATCACGGGGCAGGGCAAGGTCATTTCATCCATCGCCCCGGCTCCGCTTTTTCGCCACGCGGCTCCCATGCGTGGGGGATCGTGGGCGGCGAAGGTGGGAGACTGGGCCGTCACGGGCGGAGATGGTGAGTCGGCCCCGCTCCTCTGCCCTCCTCGTGCCCTGATTGGCTGAGCGGGGCGGCCGAGCCCCCACCTCGCTCCTTAGAAAGGGCGGAAGGGGAGCACAAAAATCCCGCACTTCCTCTTCTTCCTCCGTCTTCAACTTCCTTTACTCTTCCTCCCATCTGCCATGGAGGGAGGGAACCCTGGTCCTTCATCTGTGGCGGCGAGGGTCGCCACCAGGCAGCGCACCTCTCCCTATCCTGCGCCTGTGGCGGCGGAGCTAGCCACGAGGGGAAGAGGGAGGGGGCAAGGCCGCGGACGGGGTCGTGGACGTGGTTGGAGCGCTCGGGGGAGAGGCGGCCGGGGTGGTGTGCCACCCCCATCTCCGCCGGCAGCTCCTCTCCTTGAGGCGGTCCACACCGGGGACAACCCCTGGGAGTTCTTCGCTGCTGCGTCGGGCACCTCATCGCGGCCTCCGCCATCGCCCCCCGTTCATGAAGCGCGATGGAACCGGATCCGCCGAGATGTTGGAGTTGCGCATGAGGGCTGCGGATCAGCGGCACTTGAGTTAGTGTCGATCCCCAGCCCCGGCGTGATGTACTTCGATCGAGGGTGGAAGACGTTCGCCGCATCCATAGCTTGACGGCGGGTTTACCCTCCATTTTAAGTTAATGGAGGGCGACCTTCTCGCCGTCAAGGTCTTCGGGACTTCGGCACGGGGAGAGATGTGTGGACAACTCCTCTGATAGCGAAGGCCCCTCCTCGAGCGAGAGTGACGAGGAGGGGAGCGACATCGATGACGAGGACGGCGGGTCTGACTAGGCGTCGGACGCTGCCTCGCGTGCCACCGGCGACCCCATCATCCGGGTCGCTGGCCTTCTGAACTCCCCGGGGCCGTCTCCTTGGGCGGCTGGCATAGGGAGGCTGCGGAAGGGGAAGAGGGGTGGCGGCGAGGCCGTCAAGTCGGAGTACGAGGGCGAGGTGCCTCGAGAAGCGGCCGACGCCCCGCCGCCCTGCCTTCAAGCTCTGCCTCCGGCGCCTCCGTCTCCGCCAAGCTCCTGGCCGGCCCCCGGGATGTTCTCTTGGTGTCTTCTGGCACCCGTAGCTCACCTAGGCGCCCCTTTTGCCCTCCCCGGCAAGCTTCTCTTGCCGGGCCTCCTTGACCTACCTCCTGGAGAGAGAAACAGGAGAGGGATTACGGGCATCTTATCTTTCAATTTGTAAGCCTTCGGGCCTTAGCTGTATTTAAAATTTGTAATCCTCTCTATCATGTTTTTCATCCTCTAAGGACTTGTACTAAATTGGTATGTTTTTTAATGAAAAGAGGGGAACACTTGCCGGATTAAGTCCTTTACTTGATTTTGTGCCTTGTATGTTCCCACCCTACGCTTCTTGGGAACTTGCCGGCGCAAACACGCGTGCTGAGTGCGGAACGTCAGCAGCCCGCTGGCGGTGTTGCTTCCGGCAAGAAACCTTGTCGGGCCAGTTGTAGCGCGCCTGTATTGTTGAGCGGACTCGGAAACAAATCGAGGGCGCAACTTGGCCGCGACTCGGCTCCTCCGCGCACAGGTTTTTCTTTACAAGGCACACTCGTTCAAGGACGCGGCCCCGCCTTCCCCAGTCCATAAGAGGATGCATGATGAGGGATGAAAAACTTATCTGACACCGCAGCCCCCGGCGACTCTAGCTTGCCGGGGAGGAATCTTGGCATTTGCAGCCCCCGGCAACCCTGGCTCCGCCGAGACCTAGGTGCTGGTGCGCCTTTCATTGCCCTTGTCGCTGATGCTGCGGTCTCCAGGGATCCCAGCCTGCCGCGGAGGAACTTCGGTACTTGCAGCCCCCAGCGAAGCCGATTTGCCGGGGCCCCTGCACCAGTGCGCCCTTCTGGTTTTTCCTTGTCGTTGTTATCATAGTCACGAAAATAACTGAGACAGCGCCGTAATAAGTTACTCTTTCGTGGGATGACTTTTTTTAGGTTGGGCAACGCAATGCCATGCTTCGCCCTTCGTATGCTTGTACTCTACGCTTTTTAGGGGACTTGCCGGCGCAAAGACGCTTGCTGAGTGCGGAACATCAGCAGCCCGCTGGCGGTGTTGCTTCCGGCAAGAAACCTCGTTGGGTTAGTTGCGGCGGGCTTTCATCGTCGAGCGGACTCGAAACAGATCAAAGGCGCAACTTAACCGCGAGTTAGCTCCTCCGCGCACAAGTTTCTCATACGAAGGACGTCCCACGGCAAGACTCGCCATGTTACGTCCTCTACTTCGTTACATCCCTTGTACGTTTTTACCCTACGCTTCTAGGGAACTTGCCGGCGCTAACACACTTGCTGAGTGCGGAACATCAGCAGCCCGCTGGCGGTGTTGTTTCCGGCAAGAAACCTTCTCGGGCCAGTTGCAGCGCACTTGTATTGTTGAGCGGACTCGGAAACAAAGCAAGGACGCAACTTAACCACGAGCTGGTTCCTCCGCGCACAGGTTTTTCGTACAAGGGACGAACGCTCGAGGACTATAACATAAAAGCTTAGGACTAAAAAGTGCTCTGTACAAATGCTTGGGTGACTTAGCTTTTCCATCTTCAGCGATCCGCTGAGGCCGTACTTCTCCTTGACTCCCTCCCTTGTATGTTTTCGCCCTCACGCTTTCAGGGAACCCGCCGGCGCAAACACGCTTGCTGAGTGCAGAACATCAGCAGCCCACTGGCGGTGTTGCCTCCGGCAGGAAGAATTCGTCGGGCTAGTTGCGGCGCGCTTTCATCGTCCAGCGGACTCGAAATAGATCAAAGGTGCAACTTAGCCACGATTCGACCCCTCTGCGCACAGGTTCTACATACAAGGTATGGAGTTTCAGGGAATACGACTCAAAAGTTCGAAGCTTGGCAGCTTCCTTTGCCTCACTGGCGGGTAGAGCTTGATGGTGCGTCCTCGACAGCAGTGCGGCACTACGGGGAGGTGCGCTTGCCGGAGTGGGCCTCAGAGCTGCTCTTGCCGGGCGTAGTGAAAGTGCAACTAATCCCCGGGTGGTTTTGGTAATTAATAACAACATATATATCATTGAACTGATTATTTCTTGAGAATATTTCAGAAAGTTCAGTGATATGGGTATGGCAATGACTGATGATGTGGACCCCTCAAAATGCTAAGGAAAACATTGGCAAAAGCTCAAGACTCTATTTTTGGTTTAGTGATCCAAGATCACATTGAGTCCATAGGAAAGCCAATACTATTAAAAGGGGATGAGGTTATGATGATGATCTGGTTGCTCAAAGTGCTTAGTGATTTATCTCTCAAACTATCAGCAATCTTTCATTCCAACATAAACCCATAAGTAATCTCGGTCCCACCGATTCCATAAACTCAGTCACACCGAGATGAACCACCTCAGCCATATACCCAAACCCTAGAATTTCGGATTTTCCGATTCCAAACTCGGTCATACCGAAATTGGTGTTGCCAACCTTCTGTAACCTTCTGTACTCAAATCGGTGTCACCGAGATGAGAAAGTCGGTCCCACCGAGAATGGCAAACCCTAGACTTTGGAAGAATCGGACTAACCGAGATTGTATTTTCGGTCCCACCGAAAATCCCAACGTTCACAAGATTTGAACTTTCGGTCTCACCGAGTTATCAACTTCGGTCTGACCGAGATTGGTCAAATGTGTAACGGTTGGATTTTGTATGGAGGCTATAAATACCCTCCACCTCCTCTTCATTCGTGGAGAGAGCCATCAGAAAGAACTACCACTCCTACCTTACATTTCTGAGAAGAAAACTACCTACCCTTGTGTTGAGATCAAGTTGCTCCACTCCCACCATATGAAACTTGATTTCTAGCCTTCCCAAGTTGCTTTCCACTCAATCCCTTCTTCCACCACAGCCAAATCAGTGAGGAGAGTTGAGTGTTGGGAGATTATCATTTGAAGCACAAGAGCAAGGAGTTCATCATCACCAACACCATCTATTACCTTTTGGAGGGTGGTGCCTCCTAGATTGGTTAGGTGTCGCTTGGGAGCCTCCGTCAAGATGTGGAGTTGAACCAAGAAGTTTGTAAGGGCAAGGAGATCGCCTACTTCGTGAAGATCTACCCGAGTAAGGCTAGTCCTCCGTGGACGTGAGGCCATGATGGCATAGACAAGGTTGCTTCTTCGTGGACCCTTCGTGGGTGGAGCCTCCGTGGACTCTCGCCGTTACCCTCCGTGGGTTGAAGTCTCCATCAACGTGGATTGACGATAGCACCACCTATCGGAACCACGAGAAAAATCTCCGTGTCTCCATATTGCGTTTGCTCTTCTCCACCTCTTATTTACTACATGTGCAATTTACTTTCCGCTGCCATCACTCTAGAATTGCATGTGTAGGGTGATACTTGACTTGGTCTTCATTGTGAACTTGCTAAAAACTTGTCCTAATAAAAATGCTAAACTTTTAAGTTGTCAAGTAGTCTAATCACCCCCCCTCTAGACATACTTCCGATCCTACAAGTGGTATCAGAGCTTTGGTCTCCATTGGATTGGTTTCATTGCATTGACTCCATAAGCTTGGTTTCACAACCTAGGAGAGTATGGCGTCTAGTGAGGGTAATTTCCGAGAGGTCCTTACTTTGATGGTTCAAATTTTGCTAGTTGGAAGCATAAAATGAAAATGCATATTCTTGGACATAACCGCCGCATGGGGCATTATTTGTGTTGGCTTGCAAGGTGAGTTCTTCGAGGAAGGAAAAGTTCGGATCGCGGCTTCTGCGGATGAGTTGCGGATGTTCTGAACAATGCTCAAGCTTGTGACATTCTCTTCAATGCTTTGTGTCCCGAGGAGTTCAACAAGATCAGCCGTCTTGAGAATGCAAAAGAGATTTGGGATACTTTGGTGAAATGCACGAAGGTACCGAGTCCGTGAAGGAATCAAAGCTAGATGTTCTTCAAGGTCAACTTGACAAGTTCAAGATGAAGGAAGGTGAAGGAGTCGCTGAAATGTACTCTAGGCTTGCTCTCATCACCAATGAGATTGCTGGCTTAGGAAGCGAAGAGATGACCGACCGATTCATCATCAAGAAGATTCTCAGAGCTTTGGATGGAAAGTATGACACCGTGTGCACTTTGATCCAAATGATGCCAAACTACAAGAATCTCAAGCCTACCAAGTCATTGGAAGAATTGTTGCTCATGAGATGACACTTAAAGATAAGGAAGAGCTTCACAACAAGTCAAGTGGTGCTTACAAAGCTACAGTTGAAGCTCCCACAACCTCAAGTGACAAGCTGGTTTCCAATGAAGAGATAAGCCTAATGGTGAAGAACTTCAACAAATTCTACAAGAGTAGAAGCAAGGAAAGAAGCTCAAAGTCTAGATCATATGATGAAAAGAGATCTTCTAGTCGTGATCGAAACTGCTACAATTGTGGAAGACCCGGACACTACTCAAATGAGTGTTCAACTCCCCACAAGAGAAGAGAAGAATCTCCAAGAAGAAGAAGCTCAAGAGAAGAGTCACCTCGAAAAGAGAGAAGGAGTAGAGATGATCGTTATGAACGAAGATCCTCTCGGAGAAGCAAGGATTCGGAAAGGAAAGACAAGTCATCAAGGAGCTACACAAGAAGAAAACATCAAGCTCATGTTGGTGAATGGGTCTCGGCCCGACTCCGACAATCACTCGAAAGAAGCTATCACTCCAACTCCGAATCTGATCAAGATGAAGGTGTTGCGGTCTTGCTCTCGTGTCCTCCAACTCCAACTCCTATGACTTGTTTGATTCACCAAACGAGGGAATTGGAAGATGCTTCATGGCAAAAGGCCCCAAGGTATCACACCCTGAATTCATTGACTTTGATAGTGATGAAGATGACTTGCTTGGTGAGGATGAGCTTTTACATGACAAATCTAGTGAGCTTAGTAATGATGAACATGCTAGTAGTCTGTGTAGTCGAGAAGAGTCGAATGACAATGCTATGAAGGTGATTGAGCGTCTGACTAAAGAACTAAACACTCTTAAGTTAGCTCATGAAACAACTCAAGAAGATCATAGAGAGCTTCTAAGATCTCATGAGAAGCTACACTTCGAGAAGCTCAATCTAGAGCAAGAACATGAGTTTCTAAAAGCTATCAATGATGATCTTCGAAAGAAGAGTTCTTCATATCTTGCCAAACGACTTCTCTTGTCTAATTTCTTGCCACCTATTAAAACTAAGCATGACAAGCATAAGAAAAATTCTTCATCTAGTAGTAACAATAATCATGCTAAATCCAATATTGTTGCTTCTAGTAGTTCTCTTGATTCCACTAACAATGTTTCAAGCCAAGTTTCACTTGAGCAAGAAAATAGTCTATTGAAAGGGATTATAGAGAAAGGTGTCTACAAGAGTCTTGCCGGAAGCAAGAACTTTGAGGAAATTGTTCGCAAGCAAGGAAGACACCGGAAGAATCAAGGAATTGGTTTTGAGCGAAAGTTCAACGCCGAAGGTGTTGAATGGGAAGAAGGTCAATATCCCACTCCAAAGTTTGTTTCTCAAAAGGAGAAGTATGATTCTACTTCTTCCAATGTGGAACAAGCTCAAGATGATCTTCCACCACAAGACCACAAGCTAAAAGGCAAGGACAAGCTTCAAGAGGAGATTGATGCATTCATTGAAGCACCTAAGGCCATGGTCAAGTGGGTTCCCAAGGAAACTTCAAGTTCTACTTCGACAAGCTCAACTACTACCCCAAGGATTCCCATCAAGATGATGTGGATCCCGAAGAAGAAGAACTAGAGAGTTCTTGAGGGTGACTCCGCCAACAAACTTCACTCACATTCATTTTGGCAAAGAACTTGTGCAATCAACTTCCACATCTTGCACTAGTTCCTGGAGTCACAAACCCTCATGTTGGTAAGTCAAGGGACAAGGTAATCATTGCTTTCATGGACATCATCTATTGTGTACTTCAATCTATGTCCATGGATATCCTTGTTTGTTCCTTGTGGGACTAACCCATGTAGGTATTGAAAGTGCCCGAATCCAAAGGATTGCTCCCAACTCTTGATGATCTTCATCAACATTGAGCATCCACATCTTCAACATCTACATGAAGTCTTCAACGACAACTCAAGGTTAGTTTGACCCTTTAAAAGGGGTTCTCACATCAAGGGGGAGCTTTGCTCTTAAGAATTGAGCTAAAGCATCTTCAAATGATGTGAACACATTAATGCTTTATGTAAAAGTGGTAACCCCACTTGTGCTTAAACGATGAGTATGACCTATGATCAAATGTTCTCATTTGACTCCTAAGTCAATATACTCATATATAGATGACCTAGTCATCGCCAAATTGTGTGCTAGTTGCTAGTGTTTTGTTTGTGCATGTTTGACACATATTTCATTTGCTATCTTATTGTGTGAGCATGTTGGATGCATAATTTTATCCATTCGAGGACATCCATTTGTTGCTTTGGTCTTTTGGATTTTTCTTTTTGACCAAATGGATGGACAAGAATGCCTAAGTTCCTCCCTAGCTATCTATGCTTTCTTGTCTCAAACTCTATTCATGCTTATATCACAAACTTTGAACAAGACTTTTTGGACAGACCGAGTGAGGAGCACTTTCGAGCCACCGATCCGTCAAAAGCTTAAATTCCAAAACCTTCTAAGTATTTTCGGTCAAACCAATATACTCAAATCGGACAGATCAAATCACTTGATTGATCTAGGTTTTCACCTCGGTGAAACCGAAGTTGCAGATTCGGCGTGATCAAGTGAGTAAGCGCTTGCAGTTAACCATCTCGGTCCCACCGAGTTTTCCAACTCGGTCCCACCGACAGCCGAAGGGTATATATACCTGAGGGCAGCGCGCGTTGATTTTTTCTTCATACCGCCTCGCCCCCAAACCCTTAGCTGCCGTCGCCGTGGTCTACGGATCATCTCCGCCGTCGCCTGTGCGCCCTCGCCGCGGGTCTCCATCGCCGTCAACGGTCAATCTCACCGCACCGTTGCCACCGTAGTGAAACTCCACCTAGTTGGGTGAGTTTCGTTTTCTTTCGTGCTTCAACCTCTGATTCAATGCACGATAGATTTTGCCTAGCTTCTTGCCAAGTTTGAAATCTTCCCATCCAGCAGATTAGTTCTTAGAACAAAATTCGAGTGAAAATTTTAGGGTTAGGTTTCCGCCGAACACATCTTGGTGTGACCGATTCTACGTTCTCGGACTGACCGATTTGGCCTCTGGCCTTTGCACTGCACTTTTCGGTTCAACCGAGTTGTGCAAATCGGTAAGACCGAAATGAGGATTTAGTGAAACCCTAGTGTTCTCGGCTAGACCGAAACCCATTTCGGTCCAACCGAAAGTGGTGTGAATGGTTAGGTTTAGACACTTCGGATTCACCGAATTTTAGACTCGGTCAGACCGACATGCATTCTGTGAAAACCTAAAACTAAAGTTTGAACTCATTTATTTTGCAAAATCCTCTGCAGTTTGTGATAACTCTTCTACTCTGCCTATACCTATTCTATTCACAGGTTCTCAGTCATGTCTGATGCAAGTGACAGCCAGAACAGGTCCGAATCACCGATTGAGATTCCAGGCGGTGACAAGTCCTGAAGCAAGCAGTTTTTCAGATGATGGAGAGAGGAGCACCCCAAGTGGATTGCCTCCTGCTGCCACCAGGGCCAGGAAGAAGAGGAATTCTGATGAGGAGGATTCTGACTTTGTTGCTGATGAGGAGATTACTTCCAAGCCTAAAAGGAAAGTGGTTGCCAAAGGCTATCAAGGGCAACAAACAAAGAAAGGCACCAGCAAAGAGAAGAAATCCACAGTTGCAAAGAAGCTGAGCATGGATGAAGAAACCTCCAGCAAGATAAAGAAAACTTCCAAGAGGAAGAGGCTAGTTCATGATGAAGCTGATGATGACTCTGATGAGGAAGCACCCCAGCCTCCTCAGAAGCAAAAGTTGATGGGAGATGCCATCAGGGCAGGAGCACCCACAAAATCTAAGCCATCAGCTCCAGCAAAGGCAGCCCAAGCCAAACCTGCTGCCAAGCCAAAGAAAACAGTGAGAAATATTCCTGCTTCAGAGAAGAAGAAGGACAATGTGTCACCTGCTGAATCTGATGAAGAGGCACATGTGTTGCTGAAACTTAGACAGAAATTGCCAGTCCATAATGATGCTCATCCTCGAGCTGCAAATATGAAGGAAAGGAAGGACAAAGGTCTCAGGCTATGGAGGCAAGTTGATCCATATGCCACCAGGAGAAGGACAGCTGTTGACTCAAGGTTCCACACCAGAGAGCAACAAGATTTTATGATGAAAGTGCTTATGGATAAGAAGCCAATTGTTCTTGACACCAGATACGTTGATCGGGATTACATCAGCAGTGAAGAGCACGAGACTATTTCCCCACGTGCATGAGAGCTTCACCGCATGTGGAGTTGCAGAGTTCGTTGGTCGGTTGATTGCTTGGAATGATGAAATGATCATGCAGTTCTATGCCACCGCACACTTCTATCCAGATGGCAGAATTGTATGGATGACTGAAGGCCAGAGATTCTCTTCAACAGTTGAAGAGTGGGCAGCACTTCGACGCTCCAAAGATCAAGAGATGATGATGTAGATGTCTATGGAATCCCCAAGAAAAATCACGAGTCAATGAAGAACATGTACAATGAGGTACCAGCCAAAGATGTTGAGATATGGAAGCTTGGATCAGTATATCATCTTGAGCAGGTCTCCCAACCACTAACACCATTCCGAGGCATACTTTGATGCCCAAGTCGAGAGACCACCGCATGATAAGAGGCTATTCTATCAACATGCTGCACATTCTAGATCGAAGACACCTTTTAAGGTGATGGACACGATAGTAGAGACTATCAAGAGGAATGAAGCAGACTGTAAGAGGTCATGTGGGTTTGCCCCGCACATTCAGATGCTCATCAATGCCAAGTTTGGCACGGGCACCTACTTGTTGGATAGACCCCACTTGCCACTGCAGCCTGAACATGAAGATAATGAAGTTGTAATAACTGAGGATGATCCCACATCTGTCGAAGGACAAGCTAAGTCTGAAGCTGCCAAACAAGCTAAAGCTGAGAAGGAAGCAGCAGCAGCAGCAAAGCCCAAGAGCGTTGGAGAACAACTTCTTGAAGCCACTCAAAGGATTGAACTACGCCTGGCCAGCATAGTGCAGTCTCAGGAGAGTCTTGAGAGGATAGTTGAAGACAAGTTCCATGCTATGGATGTCAAGTCGATCAAGTGCAGGTCACCGCCAACAAGCTTGAGGCGACATTGAGGAAGCCAAGAGGGAGAAGGCAGAGCTCATGAAGGAGATGGAAGATGATCTTGTGGAGGATGACTATGAGCAGCCTGCTCCAAAGGCCCACAAAGCCCAGATCAGCTGCTATTCCAAAGGATGACCCTGAGGCTACAAACATCGGCACCTCCCACAGCTCCGTCGGCCCAGCTCAGCTCCAAAGTATCCACTCCTCCAGCTCCATAGACTTCAGCAGAAGCATTTGCAGATGCAGCTATCTCCACTCCATCGACGCAGACAGAGCCGCCGCAGAGTCCCTAGTGACGATTAGCTCTATACCTTTTGAACTTTTGGTAACTTGTTGCCAAAGGGGAGAAATTGTATAGATCATAGGACTTCGAGAGAGAGTGCTCGTTTTTGCTCTTTCGCTTTTGCGGTTTTCCTTGAGATACTTTTGAGTTCTTGAGACATTTCGTGTGTTTGATACTACGCTTGCTCTATCTTGATGAATGCTTGATCATACTATGCTTAATGTGTGCTTAATGCTTATCATATTCTATCCATATCTTGTATGATCATTTACTCATGTCTTGGTGATTGGGTGCATGCTATTCATTCTTATCATTTTGTGCGCTCCACCAAGATGTATGTGACATGGAAGAGTGACCCATGATCCTAATCGATTGTGCATTTGCATTCAAACGCAAATCTTAAATAATGCACAAATTTAGGGGGAGCTCTTGCTTATCACATACTTCTCAAAGCGACGATGTTATTCATTGATTATATCATTTGTCGGCTTTGATCTATATGTTGTCATCAATTACCAAAAAGGGGAGATTGAAAGTGCAACTAATCCCGGGTGGTTTTGGTAATTAATAACAACATATATATCATTGAACTGATTATTTCTTGAGAATATTTCGAGAAAGTTCAATGATATGGGTATGGCAATAGCGATGATGTGGACCCTCAAAATGCTAAGGAAAACATTGGCAAAAGCTCAAGACTCTATTTTTGGTTTAGTGATCCAAGATCACATTGAGTCCATAGGAAAGCCAATACTATTAAAAGGGATGAGGTTATGATGATGATCTGGTTGCTCAAAGTGCTTAGTGATTTATCTCTCAAACTATCAGCAATCTTTCATTCCAACATAAACCCATAAGTAATCTCGGTCCCACCGATTCCATAAACTCAGTCACACCGAGATGAACCACCTCAGCCATATACCCAAACCCTAGAATTTCGGATTTTCCGATTCCAAACTCGGTCATACGAAATTGGTGTTGCCAACCTTCAGAACCTTCAGACTCAAATCGGTGTCACCGAGATGAGAAAGTCGGTCCCACCGAGAATGGCAAACCCTAGACTTTGGAAGAATCGGACTAACCGAGATTGTATTTTCGGTCCCACGAAAATCCCAACGCTCACAAGATTTGAACTTTCGGTCTCACCGAGTTGTCAACTTTGGTCCGACCGAGATTGGTCAAATGTGTGTAACGGTTGGATTTTGTGTGGAGGCTATAAATACCCTCCACCTCCTCTTCATTCGTGGAGAGAGCCATCGAAAGAACTACCACTCCTACCTTACATTTCTCGAGAAGAAAACTACCTACCCTTGTGTTGAGATCAAGTTGCTCCACTCCCACCATATGAAACTTGATTTCTAGCCTTCCCAAGTTGCTTTCCACTCAATCCTTCTTCCACCACAGCCAAATCAGTGAGGAGAGTTGAGTGTTGGGGAGATTATCATTTGAAGCACAAGAGCAAGGAGTTCATCATCACCAACACCATCTATTACCTTTTGGAGGGTGGTGCCTCCTAGATTGGTTAGGTGTCGCTTGGGAGCCTCCGTCAAGATGTGGAGTTGAACCAAGAAGTTTGTAAGGGCAAGGAGATCGCCTACTTCGTGAAGATCTACCCCGAGTAAGGCTAGTCCTCCGTGGACGTAGGCCATGATGGCATAGACAAGGTTGCTTCTGTTGGGGAACGTAGTAATTTCAAAAAAATTTCCTACGCACACGCAAGATCATGGTGATGAATAGCAACGAGAGGGGAGAGTGTTGTCTACATACCCTTGTAGACCCGAAGCGGAAGCGATCACAACGTAGAGGAAGTAGTCGTACGTTCTCCTCGCGATCCGACCGATCCGGCGCCGTTACTCCGACGCCCCGAGTTCTTGACACACGACAGCTCGATGGCGTCCCTCGTACTCGATCCAGCCGAGTGTAGAGGGAGAGTTCGTCAAGACGACGGCGTGGTGACGATCTTGATGTTTCACGGCGCGAGGCTTCGCTAAGCTTGACGGTATGACCGAGGTGGAATATGGTGGAGGGGCACCGTGACACGGCTAAGGAACGATCCGTAGATCAAACTTGTGTGTCTTGGGTGCCCCCTGCCCGTATATAAAGGAGGGAGGGGGAGGCCGGCCGGCCCAGAGGAGGCGCCGGAGGAGTCCTACTCCCACCGAGTAGGACTCCCCCCTTCCTAGTTGGAATAGGATTGGGGGAGGGGAAGAGGAAAGGGGGGCCCCCCCCTCCTTGTCCTATTCGGACTGGGGGGGGAGGGGGCGCGCCACCCCTGGCCGGCCCTTCCTCTTCTCCCTCGAGGCCCACCGAGGCCCATTTACCCCGGGGTTCGGTAACCTCCGGTACTCAGTAAATTCCTGTTTTCACCGGAACCATTCGAACTCCAAACATAGGCTTCCAATATATCAATCTTTATGTCTCGACCATTTCGAGACTCCTCGTCATGTCCGTGATCACATCCGGGACTCGAACTTCTTCAGTACATCAAAATACATAAACTCATAATAACCATCATCGAAACCTTAAGCGTGCGGACCCTACGGTTCGAGAACAATGTAGACATGACCTAGAACTATTCTCGGTCAATAACCAATAGCGGGACCTGGATGCCCATATTGGTTCCTACATATTCTCGAAGATCTTTATCGGTCGGACCGCATAACAACATCGTTGTTCCCTTTGTCATCGGTATGTTACTTGCCCGAGATTCGATCGTCGGTATCCAATACCTAGTTCAATCTCGTTGCGGCAAGTCTCTTTACTCGCTCGTAATACATCATCTCACAACTATCTCATTAGTTGTATTGCTTGCAAGGCTTCATGATGTGCATTACCGAGAGGGCCCAGAGATACCTCTCCGACAATCGGAGTGACAAAACCTAATCTCAAATACGCCAACCCAACATCTACCTTTGGAGACACCTGTAGTACTCCTTTATAATCACCCGATTACGCCGTGGACGTTTGGTAGCACCAAAGTGTTCCTCCGTAAACGGAGTTGCATAATCTCATAGTTACAGGAACATGTATATGTCATGGATAAAAGCAGTAGCAACATACTAAACGATCGTGTGCTAAGCTAATGGAATGGGTCATGTCAATCAGATCATTCTACTAATGATGTGACCTCGTTAATCAAATAACAACTCTTTGTTCATGGTTAGGAAACATAACCATCTTTGATTAACAAGCTAGTCTAGTAGAGGCATACTAGTGACATGTTGTTTGTTTATGCATTCACACATGTATCATGTTTCCGGTTAATACAATTCTAGCATGAATGATAAACATTTATCATGAAATAAGGAAATAAATAATAACTTTATTATTGCCTCTAGGGCATATTTCCTTCAGTCTCCCACTTGCACTAGAGTCAATAATCTAGATTACATAGTAATGATTCTAACACCCATGGAGTCTTGGTGCTGATCATGTTTTGCTCGTGGAAGAGGCTTAGTCAACGGATCTGCAACATTCAGATCCGTATGTATCTTGCAAATCTCTATGTCTCCCACCGACTAAGTCCGGATGGAATTGAAGCGTCTCTTGATGTGCTTGGTCCTCTTGTGAAATCTGGATTCCTTTGCTAAGGCAATTGCTCCAGTATTGTCACAGAAGATTTTCATTGGACCCGATGCACTAGGTATGACACCTAGATCGGATATGAACTCCTTCATCCAGACTCCTTCATTAGCTGCTTCTGAAGCTGCTATGTACTCCGCTTCACATGTAGATCCCGCTACGACGCTTTGTTTAGAACTGCACCAACTGACAGCTCCTCTGTTTAGTGTAAATCGTATCCGTCTGCGATTTAGAATCGTCCGGATCAGTGTCAAAGCTTGCATCAACGTAACTGTTCGATGAGCTCTTTGTCACCTCCATATCGAGAAACATATCCTTAGTCCTTTTCGGTATTTCAGGATGTTCTTGACCGCTGTCCGATGATCCACTCTGGATTACTTTGGTACCTCCTGCTAGGCTTATAGCAAGGCACACATCAGGTCTGGTACACAACATTGCATACATGATAGAGCCTATGGCTGAAGCATAGGGAACATCTTTCATTTTCTCTCTATCTTCTGCAGTGGTCGGGCATTGAGTCTTACTCAACTTCACACCTTGTAACACAGGCAAGAACCCTTTCTTTGCTTGATCCATTTTGAACTTCTTCAAAATTTTGTCAAGGTATGTGCTTTGTGAAAGTCCAATCAAGCGTCTTGATCTATCTCTATAGATCTTAATGCCCAATATGTAAGCAGCTTCACCGAGGTCTTTCATTGAAAAACTCTTATTCAAGTATCCCTTTATGCTATCAGAAATTCTATATCATTTCCGATCAGCAATATGTCATCTACATATAATATCGAAATGCTCTGAGCTCCCACTCACTTTCTTGTAAATCAAAGCTTCTCCAAAAGTGCAGTACAAACCCAAATGCTTTGATCACACTATCAAAGCGTTTATTCCAACTCGAGATGCTTGCACCAGTCCATAGATGGATCATTGGAGCTTGCACACTTTGTTAGCTTCCTTTGGATCGATAAAACCTTCGGTTGCATCATATACAACTCTTCTTCCGTAAATCCATTCAGAATGCAGTCTTTACATCCATTTGCCAAATTTCATAATCATAAAATGCGGCAATTGCTAACATGATTCGGACGGACTTAAGCATCGCTACGGGTGAGAAGGTCTCATCGTAGTCAATCCCTTGAACTTGTCGAAAACCTTTTGCGACAAGTCGAGCTTTATAAACGATAACATTACCGTCGTCGGTCTTCTTCTTGAAGATCCACTTGTTTTCTATTGCTTGCCTACCCTCGGGCAAGTCAACCAAAGTCCATACTTTGTTTTCATACATGGATCCCATCTCGATTTCATGGCCTCAAGCCATTTTGCGGAATCTGGGCTCACCATCGCTTCTTCATAGTTCGTAGGTTCATCATGATCTAGTAGCATGATTTCCGAACAGGATTGCCATACCACTCAGTGCGGATCTTACTCTGGTTGATCCACGAGGTTACGTAGTAACTTGATCGAAGTTTCATGATCAACATCATCAACTTCCTCACTACTTGGTGTAGGTGTCTCGAAACCGGTTTCGTGACGAACTACTTTCAAGTAAGGGAGAAGGTACTATTACCTCATCAAGTTCTACTTTCCTCCCACTCACTTCTTTCGAGAGAAACTCCTTCTCTAGAAAGGATCCATTCTTAGCAACAAATGTCTTGCCTTCGGATCTGTGATAGAAGGTGTACCCAACTGTCTCCTTTGGGTATCCTATGAAGACACATTTCTCCGATTTGGGTTCGAGCTTATCAGGTTGAAGCTTTTTCACATAAGCATCGCATCCCCAAACTTTAAGAAAGCGACAACTTTGGTTTCTTGCTAAACCACAGTTCATAAGGTGTCGTCTCAGCGGATTTCGACGGTGTTCTATTCAGTGTGAATGCGGCCGTCTCTAGAGCATAACCCCAAAGCGATAGCGGTAAATCTGTAAGAGACATCATAGATCGCACCATATCTAGTAAAGTGCGATTCTGACGTTCGGACACACCATTATTTGTGGTGTTCGGGTGGCGTGAGTTCTTGAAACTATTCCGCATTGTTTCAAATGTAGACCAAACTCGTAACTCAAATATTCACCTCCACGATCGGATCGTAGAAATTTAATTTTCTTGTTACGATGATTTTCAACTTCACTCTGAAATTCTTTGAACTTTTCAAATGTTTCAGACTTATGTTTCATTAAGTAGATATACCCATATCGCTTAAGTCATCTGTGAAGGTGAGAAAATAACGATATCCGCCACGAGCCTCAACATTCATCGGACCACATACATACGTATGTATGATTTCCAACAAATCTGTTGCTCTCTCCATAGTACCGAGAAGCGGTGTTTTAGTCATCTTGCCCATGAGGCACGGTTCATAAGTGCCAAGTGATTCATAATCAAGTGACTCCAAAAGTCCATCGGTATGGAGTTTCTTCATGCGCTTTATACCGATATGACCTAAACGGCAGTGCCACAAATAAGTTGCACTATCATTATCAACTCTGCATCTTTTGGCTTCAACATTATGAATATGTGTATCACTACTATCGAGATTCATTAAAAATAGACCACTCCTCAAGGGTGCATGACCATAAAAGATATTACTCATATAAATAGAACAACCATTATTCTCTGATTTAAATGAATAACCGTCTCGCATCAAACAAGATCCAGATATAATGTTCATGCTCAACGCAGGCACCAAATAACAATTATTTAGGTCTAAAACTAATCCCGAAGGTAGATGTAGAGGTAGCGTGCCGACCGCGATCACATCGACTTTGGAACCATTTCCCACGCGCATCGTCACCTCGTCCTTTGCGGTGTTAAGCAATCCGTAGTCCTGTTTGAGTTGCAAATATTAGCAAGAACCAGTATCAAATACCAGTGCTCTGCGAGCTCTAGTAAGGTACACATCAATAACATGTATATCACATATACCTTTGTTCACCTTGCCATCCTTCTTATCCGCCAAATACTTGGGGCAGTTCCGCTTCGGTGTCCGATCGCTTGCGGTAGAAGCACTCGTTTCAGTGCTTAGGTCCAGACTTGGGTTTCTTCTCTGAGCAGCAACTTGCTTGCTGTTCTTCTTGAAGTTCCTTCTTCTTCCCTTTGCCTTTCTTCTTGAAACTAGTGGTCTTATTGACCATCAACACTTGATGCTCCTTCTTGATTTCTACCTCCGCAGCCTTTAGCATTGCGAAGAGCTCTGCATAGTCTTTACTAACCCTTGCATATTATAGTTCATCACGAAGCCTTTGTAGCTTGGTGGCGGTGATTGAAGAATTACATCAATGACACAATCATCGGAAGATTAACTCCCAATTGTGTCAAGTGATTGTAGTACCCGGACATTACGAGTATATGTTCACTAATGTAACTATTCTCCTCCATCTTGCAGCTATAGAACTTATTGGAGACTTCATATCTCTCAATCCGGGCATTACTGTGGAATATCAACTTCAACTCTGGAACATCTCATATGCTCCATGACGTTCAAAACGTCGTTGAAGTCCGGTTCTAAGCCGTAAAGCATGGCACATCGAACTATAGAGTAGTCATCAGCTTTGCTCGCCAGACGTTCTTAACGTCGTCGGTTGCATCAGAAGCGAGGCTGTCACCTAGCGGTGCATCGGGGCGTAACTCTTACGTGCAGCAATGAGGATAATCCAAAGTTTCGGACCCGATCCGTGTAATTGCTACCATCATCTTTCAACTTTGCTTTCTCAAGGAACGCATTAAAATTCAACGGAACAACAAAGACGAGCCATCTATCTACAATCAAACATAAACAAGCAAGATACTATCGGTACTAAGTTCATGATAAATTTAAGTTCAATTAATCATATTACTTAAGAACTCCCACTTAGAAAGACATCTCTAGTCATCTAAGTGATCACGTGATCCAAATCAACTAAACCATAACCGATCATCACGTGAAATGGAGTAGTTTTCAATGGTGAACATCTTATGTTGATCATATCTACTATATGATTCACGCTCGACCTTTCGGTCTCCGTGTTCCGAGGCCATATCTGCATATGCTAGGCTCGTCAAGTATAACCCGAGTATTCTGCGTGTGCAAAACTGGCTTGCACCCGTTGTAGATGGACGTAGAGCTTATCACACCCGATCATCACGTGGTGTCTGGGCACGACGAACTTTGGCAACGGTGCATACTCGGGGAGAACACTTCTTGATAATTTAGTGAGAGATCATCTTATAATGCTACCGTCAATCAAAGCAAGATAAGATGCATAAAGGATAAACATCACATGCAATCAATATAAGTGATATGATATGGCCATCATCATCTTGTGCTTGTGATCTCCATCTTCGAAGCACCGTCATGATCACCATCGTCACCGGCGCGACACCTTGATCTCCATCGTAGCATCGTTGTCGTCTCGCCAAACTTATGCTTCTACGACTATCGCTACCGCTTAGTGATAAAGTAAAGCATTACGTAGCGATTGCATTTCATACAATAAAGCGACAACCATATGGCTCCTGCCGATTGCCGATAACCGATTACAAAACATGATCATCTCATACAATAAAATATAGCATCACGTCTTGACCATATCACATCACAACATGCCCTGCAAAAACAAGTTAGACGTCCTCTACTTTGTTGTTGCAAATTTTACGTGGCTGCTACGGGCTTAAGCAAGAACCAATCTCACCCACGCATCAAAACCACAGCGATACTTCGTCAAATAGACTCCGTTTAACCTTCTCAAGGACCGGGCGTAGCCACACTCAGTTCAACTAAAGTGAGAGAGACAGCACCCACGGTCACCTTTAAGCAACGAGTGCTCGTGGCGGTGAAACCAGTCTCGCGTAAGCGTCTGGCGTAATGTCGGTCTGGGCCGCTTCATCTCACAATACCGCTGAACCAAAGTATGACATGCTGGTAGGTAGTATGACTTGTATCGCCCACAACTCACTTGTGTTCTACTCGTGCAAAACATCAAACCATAAAAACCTGGCTCGGATGCCACTGTTGGGGAACGTAGTAATTTCAAAAAATTTCCTACGCACACGCAAGATCATGGTGATGAATAGCAACGAGAGGGGAGAGTGTTGTCTACATACCCTTGTAGACCCGAAGCGAAGCGATCTGGCGTAGAGGAAGTAGTCGTACGTTCTCCTCGCGATCCGACCGATCCCGGCGCCGTTACTCCGGCGCCCCCGAGTTCTTGACACACGTACAGCTCGATGACGTCCCTCGTACTCCGATCCAGCCGAGTGTCGAGGGAGAGTTTCGTCAGCACGACGGCGTGGTGACGATCTTGATGTTTCACGGCGCAGGCTTCACCTAAGCAGCGACGGTATGACCGAGGTGGAATATGGTGGAGGGGGCACCGACACGGCTAAGGAACGATCCGTAGATCAAACTTGTGTGTCTTGGGTGCCCCCCCCCGTATATAAAGGAGGGAGGGGGAGGTCGGCCGGCCTAGAGGAGGCGCGCCGGGAGGAGTCCTACTCCCACCGGGAGTAGGACTCCCCCCCTTTCCTAGTTGGAATAGGATTGGGGGGAGGGGGAAGAGGAAAGGGGCGCCCCCCTCCTTGTCCTATTCGGACTGGGGGGGGAGGGGGCGCGCGGCCACCCCTGGCCGGCCCTTCCTCTTCTCCCTCGAGGCCCACCGAGGCCCATTTACCCCCCGGGGGGTTCCGGTAACCTCCCGGTACTCCGGTAAATTCCTGTTTTCACCCGGAACCATTCCGAACTCCAAACATAGGCTTCCAATATATCAATCTTTATGTCTCGACCATTTCGAGACTCCTCGTCATGTCCGTGATCACATCCGGGACTCCGAACTTCTTCGGTACATCAAAATACATAAACTCATAATAACTGTCATCGAAACCTTAAGCGTGCGGACCCTACGGTTCGAGAACAATGTAGACATGACCTAGAACTATTCTCGGTCAATAACCAATAGCGGGACCTGGATGCCCATATTGGTTCCTACATATTCTACGAAGATCTTTATCGGTCAGACCGCATAACAACATCGTTGTTCCTTTGTCATCGGTATGTTACTTGCCCGAGATTCGATCGTCGGTATCCAATACCTAGTTCAATCTCGTTGCGGCAAGTCTCTTTACTCGTTCGTAATACATCATCTCACAACTAACTCATTAGTTGTAATGCTTGCAAGGCTTGATGATGTGCATTACCGAGAGGGCCAGAGATACCTCTCCAACAATCGGAGTGACAAAACCTAATCTCAAATACGCCAACCCAACATCTACCTTTGGAGACACTGTAGTACTCCTTTATAATCACCCGATTACGTTGTGACGTTTGGTAGCACCAAAGTGTTCCTCCGTAAGCGGAGTTGCATAATCTCATAGTTACAGGAACATGTATATGTCATGGATAAAAGCAGTAGCAACATACTAAACGATCGTGTGCTAAGCTAATGGAATGGGTCATGTCAATCAGATCATTCTACTAATGATGTGACCTCGTTAATCAAATAACAACTCTTTGTTCATGGTCAGGAAACGTAACCATCTTTGATTAACAAGCTAGTCTAGTAGAGGCATACTAGTGACATGTTGTTTGTTTATGCATTCACACATGTATCATGTTTCCGGTTAATACAATTCTAGCATGAATGATAAACATTTATCATGAAATAAGGAAATAAATAATAACTTTATTATTGCCTCTAGGGCATATTTCCTTCAGCTTCTTCATGGACCCTTCGTGGGTGGAGCCCTCCGTGGACTCTCGCAGCCGTTACCCTCCGTGGGTTGAAGTCTCCATCAACGTGGATTGACGATAACACCACCTATCGGAACCACGAGAAAAATCTTCGTGTCTCCATATTGCGTTTGCTCTTCTCCACCTCTTATTTACTACATGTGCAATTTACTTTCCGCTGCCATCACTCTAGAATTGCATGTGTAGGGTGATACTTGACTTGGTCTTCATTGTGAACTTGCTAAAAACTTGTCCTAATCAAAAGGCTAAACTTTTAAGTTGTCAAGTAGTCTAATCACCCCCCCTCTAGACATACTTCCGATCCTACACGTAGTCTTTGGTTGGTCTGCCTTTGCCTTCTCGCACTTGCCGGTGGAGCTCGATGGTGCGTCCTCGACGGCAGCGCGGCACTCCGGGGAGGTGCGCTTGCCGGAGTGGGCCTCAGAGCTGCTCTTGCCGGATTTGACTTTCTTCTTCCCCCGGGGAGCTTCAGCGGCAAGTGGCTTGCGCTCCGCCACGGCTGCTGCTTCCCGGTAGATCTTATCGGTGCAGATAAGCGCATCCTTCTTGTCACCTTGGACAGAAATGACACTTATCGGACCAGGCATCTTAAGCACAATTTATGCGTAGTGGGAGGCCGCCATGAACTTGGCGAGCGCGGGTCGGCCGAGTATCCCATTGTAGGGTAATGGGATATCAGCCACGTCGAATGTGACCCTCTCGGTCCTGAAGTTCAGTTCGCTGCCAAACGTCACTGGTAATGTGATCTTCCCTTTTGGCTTGCTCCTTCCCGGATTTATCCCTTGAAAGGTACCAGTCTCTTCGAGCTCGCTGTCGGGGATCTGGAGATTTTTGAGCACTGCGGAGGAAATCAGGTTCAGGCTGGCCCCGCCGTCAACTAGCGTCTTCGTGACCTTGAGGTTGCGGATTGTTGGTGAGACCAACATCGGCAAGCACCCGACCGCAGTGATGCGATCAGGGTGGTCCTCAACGTCGAAGATGATGGGCGTGCTGGACCACTTCAGAGGCTTGCGCGCCTCGACGGACGGCTCTGCTGCGTTCACTTCTCGCACCCACTGCTTGAGTTGGCGGTGCGAGGTGTGCAGAGAGGCGCCACCGTCGATGCACAACACCTCTGTTCCCTTCTGAAACTCTTGGTCATCAGTCTCATCTTCCTCCATCTCATCATCCTCATCTTCTTCCTCATCCTTGTCGTGGCCACGGGGAGGCCTGTCTCCTTGCCGCGGCTTGGCCTTGTCGCGGTTACCTCCCCTGGCGGGAAGCTTCTTGCCGGATCCTCCGCCACCTCCCTGGGCTCTCTCCTTATCGCGGCGCTCGTACTCAGCTTTCTGTAGCTCCGCCATCTGCTCGACTTTCTTGCCGGTTTGGAGATCATGGCCCTTGGTGTGGTGGATCTTGCAATACTGCTTGCCGGAACCGTCCTGCTTGTCGGCGGCTACCACGGCCTCGCCGGAGTCATCAGCCTTGGCCTTGTCGGAGCCGCCTCCGTTGCCGGAATGTTCAACAGCTAGCACATCCTTAGCCTTTCTCTTCCTGCTGTTCCGCCTCCGGTTCTTCCTTGCCGGGGCGGCATCCTCACTGTCAGATCCTTCTGCACTTGCCCTCTCCGGGGATTTTTCTCCCCTCCTCAGCCCGCGCACACTTGTCGGCCAGAGCGTAGAGCTCGCTGACATCTCTGATCTTGCACATCGCCATTTCCTCCCTCATCTCTGATTGCACGCGTTCGATGAAACGCGCTGATAATCTGCGGCGGGGTGGGCGTCGGGATGTTGCGCTGCACCTGGCTGAATCTCTGTATGTACTTGCGCAGGGGCTCCCCCTCCCTCTGGACGAGCAAGTGGAGGTCACTCTCCTGGCCATGAGGCTTGTGGCCGCCTGTGAAGGCGCAGACAAACCGATGACACATGTCCGCCCATGAAGAGATGGAGCCGTCCAGCAAGTGCATGAGCGAAGATCTGACGTTGGGTTTGAGCACCAGCGGGAAGTAGTTGGCGAGGATCTTCTCGTCGCGACCTCCGGCAGCCTGCACCGCGATGGTGTAGATGCTGAGGAACTCCGACGGATGTATCCTGCCATCGTACTTATCGGGCACGTCCGGCTTGAAGTTCTTGGTTTTGGGCCACTGGACTTGCCGCAGCTCGCGGGTGAACGCAGGGCAACCTGCCGCGTACGGCAAGTCGCCTGGCTCCCCTAGTGCATGCATGTCGACAGTGGGCCCAGCACGCTGGTCAGATTGACGTCGTGTTTCCCTTCTGCGCTCGATGCGAGTGCGTGCGTCTTCGTGCCGCCGTTCTTGGAGAACGTGGTGTTGATCGCGTCGGGTTCGTGGGTCCGACGACGCGGTGGAGTCGCCGTCGGGGTTGGTCCGGTGAGCCAGCGATCTTGGCCTTCGGGGCTGGGAGCGCGTGGAAGTGGCGCCCCCAGCGGTCTTGTCGGCGTCGGCCTGCGCCTGGGCGCCTTGCCGGGGCCTCGACACGCTCGGTTGCCGGGGCTTGTCGCCGTTGGCGAAGCCGATGAGGCTGTATATGGTCATCCTCCAGTCGTCGATCTTGTGCGGCGCCGGAGGGTAGTCTAGGAGCAGCTGGGCTCGGGCCAGCGCTTCCTCTGCTGTCTTGGGTGGCGGTGGCGACGAGCGGCGCGAGGAACGGGACGTGCTCGGGCTCCCAATTGGATTGGGAGGTGCAACACCCCGTCCGGGCGACCGTACCTCGCTCGCGCCAGCATGCGGGCGTGCATGCTGACCTCGAACGTCCCGCGACCCACCAGCTTGGCCTTGCTCCAATGCGAGCACGGTGCTAGGAGCACCGGGGCGTTGTTGACCTTGCACCTCCTAGGAAGGGTGCGGTGTCTGCACGGTCGCCGACGCTTGCGGGGCCTTGTTTTTGGATCTGGTGTCGACGCGAGTCCCAACGTCGGCGCCCGCTCCTCCGCCGGCGTCCACTCCACCACCCGTTTGCTCCGGCGGTGGTGGAGGAATCGATGTAGACGGAGCGGCCACCTCCGAAGGCTTCTTCTTCGGTGGCATGTTGATGAAGGCGTTGATGCAGCGCGCGCGGAGACCGGATCAGATGCTCACGATCTCGGCGCACCCTACGGGCGCGCCAAAGATGTCGGGCGGGTCTCTCTGTGGCCTCGAGCACCTATGGGGCACGGGGCCCTTCTAGTCCGGCAAGGAGGCGAGGGCGTCGCAGAGCAGATCGAGGTCGGCAGCAGGGGAGACAGGCGATTTTACCCGGCCGGGGCTCTCCGGAGAGATAAGACCCCTCTGCTGCTTGGTGATTGTATTTGATCTTGCTCGGCGTGCGGCGTATGGTGGTGTTGTGGGTGTCGAATGGATCGAACCCCTTCTACGTGCGCATGGGCCTCCCTTTATAGTCTGAAGGGGGCACCAACGGTGGCAGCGAGGAAGAGGGGTAGAAAGGTAAAAGCGCAGGTTGGTACAACGGTGACCAACAGTGTCCTCTACCTAACTCGACGGCGGGGACAAGGGCATTTAATGCCCGTCTGGTCGCCATAACAAAGGCAGGAAGCGACCTTTAAGTGAGCCACGGTTGCCACGATGGCGTCTCTGTCGGCTCCGCTTGCCACCTCGCTCCGCATGGCTGCGAGTGCCGCCGCCACGTGCCCTTGGGATGGCCCTATGATGACACGCCGCCGGATCGCTGGAGTTTGGTGGCAGCCTTGCCGCAAGTGCCTTGCCGCTGCCCTTCTATTGTTGTGCCGGCAAGCTTGCGGCCGTCCGACTGCTGCCGGGGCCTGGGCGCGGGACAAGTCTTCTGGTGATGCCTTGGTTGGCCTTCCCGACAAGCTCCTCTTGCCGGGGCCTTTGTTTTCTTGGTTAATACTTTGTTCTTTAATGGCAGTAATAGGAAATGTTGGAGGGTCTTGGCGGGCGCCTGGCAAGCCTTGCCGCGGGGTGCTACGACTGCCCGTGCACAAGTTCAGGGGTGCTAAGGTGCCCCCCTACTTTAGTACACCGACACATAGTAATGATTCTAACACCCATGGAGTCCTGGTGCTGATCATGTTTTGCTCGTGAGAGAGGCTTAGTCAACGGGTCTGCAACATTCAGATCCGTATGTATCTTGCAAATCTCTATGTCTCCCACTTGGACTTGGTCCCGAATGGAATTGAAGCATCTCTTGATGTGCTTGGTCCTCTTGTGAAATCTGGATTCCTTTGCCAAGGCAATTGCACCAAGATTGTCACGAGAAGATCTTCATTGGTCCCGATGCACTAGGTATGACACCTAGATCGGAAATGAACTCCTTCATCCAGACTCCTTCATTTGCTGCTTCAGAAGTAGCTATGTACTCCGCTTCACATGTAGATCCCGCCACGACGCTTTGTTTAGAACTGCACCAACTTACAGCTCCACCGTTTAATATAAACACGTATCCGGTTTGCGATTTAGAATCGCCCGGATCAGTGTCAAAGCTTGCATCGACGTAACCATTTACGACTAGCTCTTTGTCACCTCCATATACGAGAAACATATCCTTAGTCCTTTTCAGGTATTTCAGGATGTTCTTGTCCTTTTCAGAAAGTCTCATCGTAGTCAACCCCTTGAACTTGTCGAAAACCTTTCGCAACAAGTCGAGCTTTATAGACAGTAATATTACCATCAGCGTCAGTCTTCTTCTTAAAGATCCATTTATTCTCAATGGCTTGCCGATCATCGGGCAAGTCAACCAAAGTCCATACTTTGTTTTCATACATGGATCCTATCTCAAATTTCATGGCCTCTAGCCATTTTGCGGAATCTGGGCTCATCATCGCTTCCTCATAGTTCGTAGGTTCATCATGGTCAAGTAACATGACTTCCAGAATAGGATTACCGTACCAGTCTGGTGCGGATCTTACTCTGGTAGACCTACGAGGTTCAGTAGAAACTTGATCTGAAGTTTCATGATCAATATCATGAGCTTCCTCACTAATTGGTGTAGTTGTCACGGGAACTGATTCTCGTGATGAACTACCTTCCAACAAGGGAGTAGATACAGTTATCTCATCAAGTTCTACTTTCCTCCCACTCACTTCTTTCGAGAGAAACTCCTTCTCTAGAAAGGATCCATTCTTAGCAATGAATGTTTTGCCTTCGGATCTATGATAGAAGGTGTACCCAACAGTCTCTTTTGGGTATCCTATGAAGACACATTTCTCTGATTTGGGTTCGAGCTTATCTGGTTGAAGTTTCTTCACATAAGCATCGCAGCCCCAAACTTTAAGAAATGACAACTTTGGTTTCTTGCCAAACCACAGTTCATAAGGCGTTTTCTCAACGGATTTTGATGGTGCCCTATTTAACGTGAATGCGGCCGTCTCTAAAGCATAACCCCAAAATGATAGCGGTAAATCGGTAAGAGACATCATAGATCGCACCATATCAAGTAAAGTACGATTACGTCGTTCGGACACACCATTTCGTTGTGGTGTTATAGGTGGCGTGAGTTGCGAAACTATTCCGCATTGTTTCAAATGTAAACCAAACTCGTAACTCAAATATTCTCCTCCACGATCAGATCGTAGAAATTTTATTTTCTTGTTACGATGATTTTCCACTTCACTCTGAAATTCTTTGAACTTTTCAACTGTTTCAGACTTGTGCTTCATTAAGTAGATATACCCATATCTGCTTAAATCATCTGTGAAGGTGAGAAAATAACGATATCCGCCACGAGCCTCAACATTCATCGGACCACATACATCTGTATGTATGATTTCCAACAAATCTGTTGCTCTCTCCATAGTACCGAGAAGCGGTGTTTTAGTCATCTTGCCCATGAGGCACGGTTCGCAAGTACCAAGTGATTCATAATCAAGTGATTCCAGAAGTCCATCAGTATGGAGTTTCTTCATGCGTTTTACACCGATATGACCTAAACGGCAGTGCCACAAATAAGTTGCACTATCATTATCAACTCTGCATCTTTTGGCTTCAATATTATGAATATGTGTATCACTACTATCGAGATTCAATAAAAATAGACCACTCTTCAAGGGTGCATGACCATAAAAGATATTACTCATATAAATAGAACAACCATTATTCTCTGATTTAAATGAATAACCGTCTCGCATCAAACAAGATCCAGATATAATGTTCATGCTCAACGCAGGCACCAAATAACAATTATTTAGGTCTAAAACTAATCCCGATGGTAGATGTAGAGGTAGCGTGCCGACCGCGATCACATCAACTTTGGAACCGTTTCCCACGCGCATCGTCACCTCGTCCTTGGCCAGTGCTCGCTTATTCCGTAGTCCCTGTTTTGAGTTGCAAATATTAGCAACAGAACCAGTATCAAATACCCAGGTGCTACTACGAGCTCTAGTTAGGTACACATCAATAACATATATATCACATATACCTTTGTTCACTTTGCCATCCTTCTTATCCGCCAAATACTTGGGGCAGTTCCGCTTCGGTGACCGACTCGCTTGCGGTAGAAGCACTCGATTTCAGCCTTAGGTCCAGATTTGGGTTTCTTCTCTTGAGCAGCAACTTGCTTGCCATTCTTTTTGAAGTTCCCCTTCTTCTTCCCTTTGCCCTTCTTCTTGAAACTAGTGGTCTTGTTGACCATCAACACTTGATCCTCCTTCTTGATTTCTACCTCCACGGCTTTCAGCATCGTGAAGAGCTCGGGAATAGTCTTGTTCATCCCATGCATATTATAGTTCATCACAAAGCTCTTGTAGCTTGGTGGCGATGATTGAAGAATTTACATCAATGACACCATCATCGGAAGATTAACTCCCGTTGAATCAAGTGATTGTTATACCCAGACATTCGAGTATATGTTCACCGATGAACTATTCTCCTCCATTTTGCAGCTATAGAACTTATTGGAGACTTCATATCTCTCAATCCGGGCATTTGCTTGAAATATTAACTTCAACTCTGGAACATCTCATATGCTCCATGACGTTCAAAACATCGTTGAAGACCGGTTCTAAGCGTAAAGCATGGCACACTGAACTATAGAGTAGTCATCAGCTTTGCTCGCCAGACGTTCTTAACGTCGTCGGTTGCATCATCAAGCAGGCACTGGCACCCAGCGGTGCTTCCAGGATGTAACTCTTACGTGCAGCAATGAGGATAATCCTCGAGTTTCGGACCCATCCATGTAATTGCTACCATCATCTTTCAACTTTGCTTTCTCAAGGAACGCATTAAAATTCAACGGAACAACAAAGACGAGCCATCTATCTACAAACAAACATAGACAAGCAAGATACTATCAGGTACTAAGTTCATGATAAATTTAAGTTCAATTAATCATATTACTTAAGAACTCCCACTTAGACAGACATCTCTCTAGTCATCTAAGTGATCACGTGGTCCAAATCAACTAAACCATAACCGATCATCACGTGAGATGGAGTAGTTTTCAATGGCGAACATCATTGTGTTGATCATATCTACTATATGATTCACGCTCGACCTTTCGGTCTCCGTGTTCCGAGGCCATATCTGCATATGCTAGGCTCGTCAAGTTTAACCTGAGTATTCTGCGTGTGCAAAACTGGCTTGCACCGTTGTAGATGGACGAGAGCTTATCACACCCGATCATCACGTGGTGTCTCAAAGACGACGAACTTTGGCAACGGTGCATACTGTGGAGAACACTTCTTGATAATTTTAGTGAGAGATCATCTTAAAATGCTACCGTCAATCAAAGCAAGATAAGATGCATAAAGGATAAACATCACATGCAATCAATATAAGTGATATGATATGGCCATCATCATCTTGTGCTTGTGATCTCCATCTCCAAGCACCGTCGTGATCACCATCGTCACCGGTAGCGACACCTTGATTTCCATCATAGCATCGTTGTCGTTACGCCATCTATTGCTTCTCGACTATCGCTACCGCTTAATGATAAAGTAAAGCAATTACTGTATGCGTTTGCATTTCATACAATAAAGCGACAACCATATGGCTCCTGCCGATTGCCGATAACCGGTTACAAAACATGATCATCTCATACAATAAAATATAGCATCACGTCTTGGCCATATCACATCACAACATGCCCTGCAAAAACAAGTTAGACGTCCTCTACTTTGTTGTTGCAAATTTTACGTGGCTGCTACGGGCTTAGCAAGAACCGTTCTTACCTATGCATCAAAACCACAACGATAGTTTGTCAAATAGACTCCGTTTTAACCTTCACAAGGACCGGGCGTAGCCACACTCGGTTCAACTAAAGTTGGAGAAACAGACACCCGCTAGTCACCTGTGTGCAAAGCACGGCGGTAAAACCAGTCTCGCGTAAGCGTACGCGTAATGTCGGTCCGGGCCGCTTCATCCAACAATACCGCTGAACCAAAGTATGACATGCTGGTAGGCAGTATGACTTATATCGTCCACAACTCACTTGTGTTCTACTCGTGCATATAACATCAGCGCATAAAACCTAGGCTCGGATGCCTTTGTTGGGGAACGAGTAATTTCAAAAATTTCCCACGCACACGCAAGATCATGGTGATGATATAGCAACGAGGGGAGAGTGTTGTCTATGTAGCCTCATAGACCGAAGCGGAAGCGTTGACGCAACATAGAGGAAGTAGTCGTACGTCCTCCTGGTCCGACCGATCTAAGCACCGTTACTCCGGCACCTCCGAGTTCTTGACACGCGTACAGCTCGACGACGCACCCTGGATCTCCGATCCAGCAGAGGCGCCGAGGGGAGTTCATCAAGACGACGGCGTGGTGACGATCTTGATGTTCTCTGTCGCAGGCTTCGCCTAAGCACCGCTACAATATGACCGAGGTGTAATATCGTGGAGGGGGCACCGCACACGGCTAAGGAGCGATCAATGATCAACTTGTGTGTCTAGGGTGCCCCCTACCCCGTATATAAAGGAGGGAGGGAGGAGGTGGCCGCCCAAGGGGCGCGCCATAGGAGGAGGAAACCTACTCCAAGTAGGTTTCCCCTCTTTTTCCTAATCCAAGTTGGAGGGGGAAGGAAGGAGTAGTACTAGTAGGAAGGAGGAGGGGGAAGGAGAGAAGGAAAGGGGGGCCGGCCCCCCACCCAATTCGGATTGGGCTTGGGGGGGGCCCTCTCTTGCTCCTTTTCCCTCCCTTCTACTAGGGCCCAATAAGGCCCATATACTTACCGGGGGGTTCCGGTAACCTCCCGGAGCTCTGGTATATTCCCAAACTCTCCCGGAACCTTTCCGGTGTCCAAATATATCCGTCCAATATATCAATCTTTATGTCTCGACCATTTCGAGACTCCTCGTCATGTCCGTGATCTCATCCAGGACCCCTAACAACCTTCGGTACATCAAAATACATAAACTCATAATATAACTGTCATCGAAAACCTTAAGCGTGCGGACCCTACGGTTCGAGAATAATGTAGACATGACCGAGACATGTCTCGGTCAATAACCAATAGCGGACACGGATGCCCATATTGGTTCCTACATATTCTCTGAAGATCTTTATCGGTCAAACCGCATAACAACATACTTTGTTCCCTTTGTCATCGGTATGTTACTTGCGAGATTTGATCGTCGGTATCCAATACCTAGTTCAATCTCAGTTCATGGCAAGTCTCTTTACTCGCTCTGATGTCGTCATCTCATAACTAACTCATTAGTTACATGCTTGCAAGGCTCAGGTGATGTGTATTACTGAGAGGGCCCAGAGATACCTCTCCGACAATCGGAGTGACAAATCCTAATCTCGAATTATGCCAACTCAACATGTACCTTCGGAAACACCTGTAGAGCACCTTTATAATCACCCAGTTACGTTGTGACGTTTGGTAGCACACAAAGTGTTCTTATGGTAAACGGGAGTTGCACAATCTCATAGTTGCAGGAACTTTATATAAGTCATGAAGAAAGCAATAGCAGTATACTAAACGATCAAGTGCTTGGCTAACAAAATGGGTCATGTCAATCACATCATTCTTCTAATGATGTGATCCCACTAATCAAATGACAACACATGTCTATGGTCAGGAAACATGACCATCTTTGATTAATGAGCTAGTCAAGTAGAGGCATACTAGTGACCATAGTTTTGTCTATGTATTCACACATGTATTATGTTTCCGGTTAATACAATTCTAGCATGAATAATAAACATTTATCATGATATGAGGAAATAAATAATAACTTTATTATTGGCTCTAGGGCATATTTCCTTCAGTGTCTTCTACCTCTAGTAGACTACCTCTTCCACCTCTAAGCTCCATTGTTACTCTTGGGTGTTGAGCACCCTAGATGGTTGAGGTCACCTCGAAGCCATACTCCATTGTGGTGAAGCTTCGTGGTGTTGTTGTTGTTGGGAGCCTCCGATTGTTGTGGAGATTGCCCCAACCTTGTTTGTAAAGGTTCAGTCGCCGCCTTCAAGGGCACCAATAGTGGAATCACGGCATCTCGCATCGTGTGAGGGCGTGAGGAGAATACGGTGGCCCTAGTGGCTTCTTGGGGAGCATTGTGCCTCCACACCGCTCTAACGGAGACGTACTTCCCCTTAAAAGGAAGGAACTCCGGTAACACATCCTCGTCTCCACCGGCTCCACTCTTGGTTATTTCGTGCCTTTACTTTTGCAAGCCTACTTGTTTTACATCCTTTGCTTGCTTGTGTGCTAGTTGTTATTGCATCATATAGGTTGCTCACCAAGTTGCACATCTAGACAACTTATTTTGTTGCAAAGTTTAATTTGGTAAAGAAAAGCTTAAAAATTGTTAGTTGCCTATTCCCCCCCCCCTCTAGTCAACCATAGCGATCCTTTCGATTGGTATCAGAGCCTCGTCTATTTTTAAGGACTTTACCGTCCAAAGAGTATGGTTGATGTCGTAGATGAGGTGGGAGAGCACTCCGGTGCGAATCCGATCTCATCTACGGGAGATGGGGGTAACTCGATCTCACGTGAGGAATTCAATGTGGCTTTGGAAACATTGAAAACCTCCATGACGACCGAGGTCAAGGACATGTTTAAGGAATTCCTAGAAGGACTTAAACAATCTACCTCGCCGATGAAAGTGGGTGATCCCACCAACAATGTGACGGATGCTCCCTCTGATGAGGGGGAAGCTAACATTGATAAGAGTCCTTCTATTAGTGGTAGAAATGGTACCGGTATTGTCGGTGTCAAAACCGGCGGATCTCGGGTAGGGGGTCCCGAACTGTGCGTCTAGGCGGATGGTAACAGGAGACAAGGGACACGATGTTTTTACCCAGGTTCGGGCCCTCTCGATGGAGGTAAAACCCTACTCCTGCTTGCTTGATATTGATGATATGGGTAGTACAAGAGTGGATCTACCACGAGATCAAGGAGGCTAAACCCTAGAAGCTAGCCTATGGTATGATTGTTGTAATGGTTGTTGTCCTACGGACTAAAACCCTCCGGTTTATATAGACACCGGAGAGGGCTAGGGTTACACAGTCGGTTACAATGGTAGGAGATCTACATATCCAGATCGCCAAGCTTGCCTTCCACGCCAAGGAAAGTCCCATCCGGACGGGACGGAGTCTTCAATCTTGTATCTTTGTAGTCTTGGAGTCCGTGGGACGATGATAGTTCGGCTGTCCGGACACCCCTAGTCCAGACTCCTCGGTAGCCCTAACCAGGCTTCAATGACGATAAGTCCAGCGCGTATATAGTCTTCGGTGTTGCAAGGCAGGTTCTCCTCCAAATTCCGTGTGTTTGCCGAACATGTCCGGCTTCCTTATCAATGTTGCGCTTCTTGGCTTCCACGCCCAATAATGGCCATTTTCCACGTGTCGCATGAATGCGAAAAGCCAGGGTATCTTTTATGTTTTACCCCCTAGAGCCTATAAGAGAGGCAAGAATCCAGATCCAAATCACACCATCTTCCTTCCGCGAGTACTCATCGGAGCGCCTCCGACCAAAAAATCCATTCCATCATGGACCGTCGACGCGGCTCCTCCTCTCGCGCTCCCAGCCCATTGCCAGGAGACTGGCGGAGATGTTCTGTCCCGCACAACGAGCTGGTGACGCTCCAAGCAAAGGGATATCTCCCTCCGGCCTTCATGGTCCCGGTTCGAGCCGGGCTGGCCACCTACCAAGGTGGGAAGCAAGCGGAGGCTACCCCAAGTCCCAACAAAGGGAGCGGGTATGCTTCCCCTATCGATAAGGGGCTCGGATTTCCTATACATCCGTTCCTCCCGGGCTCCGGAGTTCTACGGACTCAGCTCCATCACCTCACGCCCGCCTCTATCACGCATATCGTGGGATTCGTAGCTCTTTGCGAGCTATTTTCGGGCATCGAGCCCCATTTTGCACCGTGGAAGAGGTTGTTACGCCTTGTACCCGCTCTCACGACGGGTCCATATATCAAGTGGGCGGCGCCAAATATGGCGCATTCTTGGGACCGGATATCCATCCGAACCCCTAAGAAAGCGTCCAAGACGGCCTTGAATGGTTTTACATAGAAGACGCTCGCTGCGGACCTGTTCGGATCGGCCTCCGGAGTTGATAATGCTCCTCTCAAGAAACGCCTTAGTTGGTGCCCACGGAGCCCTCAACTGGAGGAAGACAAGAGCGTCCATTATTTGATGGGCCGGATAAGATTACTGGCCCATTCCGGGTTGACCATGATTGGAGTCATGGCAACATGCATTCTGTTGGGGTTCAGCCATTGCACTGTGAGGCCACCCATGTGGGATTTCAGCGGGGAGGACGATGCCACCCGTCATGGCCGCAAAGGACCGGATTCGGCCGAGGATCTGGCGAAGATCCTGTCCGGCCTGTACAAGGGGGAGAAGGAGGAATTTCTCCAGACGAACCCGTTGAATGGGTTCTCCATGAATAACCCTCGATGTTGGGTAAGCGAACACTTTAAGGGCCCGACCCATGCCTTCAAAGTTTAAATTTCTTATATCATGTTTTCAACGCAGGAGCTGCGTCGGGTTGTGGAGGACATGCTAAGTCCAGCTCCGCAACCCGAGGATCTAGAGAGATCCCAGGATCCGGCCTCCGAAGAGGATCCAGACATAAAGGTGGAGCTAATCGATGGGGTGTTCCACCAGCTCAGCATGGATAATGCTTTAGTCGCCATTACGGCTGACTACCCCGGACTATATCTGGCTTCCCAGGTGGTTGTGACCGAAGTCCCCACACCATTATCTCTTCCTTGCTCATTTCTGACCTTCGCTTACGATGGTGTTTTGCAGGAAGCGCCTTCAAGGCGGGAAGCCGAGCCCGCGGCGGCTGACCAACAAAGGCCAGTTCGGACCAGTAGGCGGAAGAGGAGCGCGGTGCGGACTGAAACGTCGCCGCAAAGGTATAGCTCACAGTTAATTATTTGGAGCGACGTTCCTAGGAAGCGTTTGAATGCTCATGACTTTTGTAGGATAAAAAGCGCCCGCCGGACTGCGGACGTAGAGGTTGCCAATCCAACCTCTACCAGCCGTGCTCCAAACACCTGGTTTGAGGGGAGGCGGCGCAAAGCGCGAGCGGACACCTCCAATGGAGGATGCCGACAGACTGTCCGCCACCAAGTCTGAGGTGGAGAGCGCCATGAACCACAGGCGCCGCCGGACAGTATTTCGTGACGCGTGCTTCTCCCCTGAGGCGTTGAATGCCTTTAACGCGGGGGACGTGCACCTCCGTGCTGCTCAAGATGGTTTTACCAGAGCCACGAAGCAGTATGTAAAAGACATACGGGTAAGAGAATTTAATAGTTGTATATGCCAGTAGCCCCCGAGACTTAAAGTAGTTATATTAACTGATTTAAGGATCATTTGAAACGCAGGATCTTACGGAGAAGAATACCCAACTGTCTCAGGAGCTGCAAGAGTGCAAGGCCCAACTCGAGGCCGCACTTGCTGCCGCAGGAGGAAACACAGAGACCCCTCCTGGTAACACATTATTTTAAAAAGATAAGTGATGTGCGGCGTGCGCGCAAGTCTAATAACAACGTTGCAGGTGCTGCCGGACAAGATCCGGATAGGCAAGAACTACTGCGGCAGCTGAAGGCCGGTGAGAGGGTGCTGAATAGGGTGCAGCAGGAAAGGAACAAGCTCCAGGATGCCCATGCCCAGCTCGGAGAAGAGCTGAAAGGTGTTCGGGACGAGCTGTCCGGCTCCGTTAACGAGACTGAGCGGCTTTGTCGCGGCATCTATAGTAAGTGCTTGAGCGGACTCCTTTGAAAAGAAGAGTTCGGCGAGGAAGTCAATTAACAAAATATGTCTTGTAGGTATACTCATAGGTCGCCCTGCGGAGGAGATGCCCGTATCAACGGGTGATCAACTTCCCGAGCTGTTGCAGCTGCTCAAACGAGTTCGGCAGGCAATGAGCGGCGTCGTCCAGGCTTTATGGCCAGCCCTTTCCCTACCCGAGGGCCTTGGGGAGCTTGCGGAGAAGCTTCGTGAGTGGCAGCGCCCGTTTATGCAAGATTTCGGCCTGCCGCCAAGGTGCCAGGGAGGCTTGGGCCATGGTGAAGACGTGGTACAAGAAGGCGGATCCCAACCACATGGCCGAGGTCGGACCTGTGGGGCCCGATGGGAAGGAGATCCCTGTGAGTTTAGTATACGGCCAAATAGAGTTGGCCGCTAAATTTTCCCAACGGGACTGTAAATTAGACAGCCTGTTAGACGGGATTGAGGAGGAATACGGTCAATAGATTTGACAATGTATTTTAAGATGACATGTGAAATGCCTTCTAGCCGGATTGTAGATCGTGCCGACCTTTTCGCTTCAACCTCGGGACCCTAGAGTCTGGAGTGTGTCCGAATACCTTCTTGGTTAAGAAACAACCGGGGTATGCATGGAGACCAGGCGTAGGGGTAATGAGTGCTTTATCAGACAAGTGCCCAACTATTTATGTTATATTCATGATTAGTAAGAAACATCTTCCAGGGAGAATAGTTCCGTTAAGGGTTCCTTTCCCTGGGAGGCATGCCCTAAAGTGCATGTTCGGACTACGAAAAGAGCAGAAAAACATCTGGGGGCAGATAAATAAGTAGGTAAAAAAGATCATCTTTCAAATCACCGACCGAATATTCCCTTAAGAACGCTAGCTTTCGGCTTCACCAAGTCTGAGGTACACATTCGGCTGACCCGGCAGTAACAATCGCAGAGGTGCTCCCTTTACCTCCTAGCCGAACAATCGAGAACGTAGGGTAAGCACAGGAGCCAGGCAACCCAGCTTGGCCAAAACATAAGTCATATCAATGCATATAATGGTGAATAAAAGGTACATGTGGAAGCTTGACACATGTGCCGGGCATGAAGCCCTTATAATTAAGCTTCTGGTAAAGAAGCCCCCAGGTATAGTGAGTGTGGATGGCACATCAAGTGTGTGCGAACAATGCGCAAGTAGGCCCTTAAGGGCTTTTTAGGAAAGGGTTGAGGGAAGAAAGGGAAACAAAAGGCAGCTGAAGTGTAAAAGTTTGGACGGGGGAAGGGGACGAACTCTTAGTCCGGCGCTAGGCATAGAATCTTCGGAGGCGGGCTGCGTTCCATGGGTTCGCTCGGTCGGTTGTCCGACGATTTCAGACAGATGACGCTCCGCCGGTCAGACTTGATCGATAATGAAAGGGCCCTCCCATTTGGGCTTGAGTTTGTCCTTTTCTTGTCCGCAAGCGTAGAACTAGTTCGCCAATGTTGTAAGTCTTGGCCCGTGCTTCTCTGCTTTGATATCTTCGAGCCTGCTGGCCGATAGAATGCGGAACGAGCCTTGGCGACGCCGCATTCTTCCTCCATGTGTCCAAGCTGTCCCGCCGATCCAGCTCAGCTTCTCTTTCTTCGTACATGCTTTTCGAGGTGAGTCATGAATGATGTCACAGGCGAACGCCTCTGCGCCATATACCATAAAGAATGGTGTGAATCCGGTAGTACGGTTGGGCATTGTCCGCAGCCCCCAGAGTACGGAGTCGAGCTCCTCTACCCAGTGCGTGTCAGATTTCATAAGTGACCGCACTAGTCTGGGTTTGAGGCCGCTCATTATTAGACCGTTCGCTCGTTCCACTTGACCGTTGGTTTGAGGATGATAGACTAAAGCGTAGTCGAGCTTAATGCCCATATTTTTGCACCATGATTTAACCTCGTCAGCCGTGAAGTTCGTGCCGTTATCGGTGATGATGCTGTGGGGGACACCATAACGGTGTACTACCCAGGATATGAAGTCTATCACTGGTCCTGACTCTGCCGTTTTAACTGGCTTGGACTCTATCCATTTGGTGAATTTATCCACCATGACCAATAGGCACCTTTGCTTGTGGGTTCCCCCTTTAAGGGGTCCAACCATGTCAAGCCCCCAGAACGCGAACGGGCAGGTAATGGGTATAGTTTTGAGGGCGGTGGGTGACATATGGCTCTGATTAGCAAAGAGCTGACAACCGACGCATCTTCGGACTAAGTCTTGAGCATCTGCCCGGGCCATCGGCCAATAAAATCCTGTACGGAATGCCTTTCCTACAAGGGCCCGAGCTGCTGCGTGGTGTCCGCCTAGTCCGGCATGAATTTCAGCCAGAAGGTTTCGCCCTTCTTCTTCGGAGATACACCTTTGAAGGACTCCGGTTGTGCTTTTCTTATAGAGTTCTCCCTCATGGACCTTGTAGGCTTTAGATCGCCGGACTATGCAGCGGGCCTCATTTTGGTCTTCGGGAAGTTCCTGCCTAAGCAAGTAGGCTAGGAATGGCTCTGTCCACGGGGCGATTACTGCCATTATGTCGTGGGCTGAAGGTGTTATTTCATCGGCTGAATCGCCGGTTATGTTAGATTGCTCTGTGTCGGTTGGTGCGGCTGCTTCCGGTTTGTTGTTTCCGGACTCCTCTTCCCATAGTACGGATGGCTTAAACAGCCGTTCCAGGAAGATGTTTGCAGGGACAGCATCACGTTTTGCGCCGATGCGTGCCAATACATCGGCCGCTTGGTTATTATCCCTGGCTACGTGGTGGAATTCAAGTCCGTCAAACCGAGCTGACATTTTTAGGACAGCGTTACGATATGCTGCCATTTTCGGATCCTTGGCATCAAAGTATCCATTTATTTGGAATATTGCAAGGTTTGAATCCCCGCGCACCTCCAGGCATTGAATGCCCATGGAGATTGCCATCCGGAGGCCATGTAAAAGGGCCTCGTATTCGGCTGCGTTGTTGGAGTTCATGTACATTATCTGAAGTACGTATTGGACTGTGTCCCCAGTTGAGGAGGTCAATACGACGCCAGCCCCCAATCCGGCCAACATTTTAGAGCCGTCGAAGTGCATAATCCAATTGGAGTATGTGCCGTACTCTTTAGGGAGTTCGGCTTCGGTCCATTCAGCGACGAAGTCAGCCAAAACTTGTGACTTTATAGCTCGCCGAGGTTTATAAGTTATATCGAATGGTAATAGCTCAATGGCCCATTTTGCAATATTGCCCGTCGCGTCGCGGTTGTTTATAATATTGTTGAGGGGTACTTCGGAGGCCACTACTATCGTACACTCTTGACAGTAGTGTCGGAGCTTCCGGGATGCCATGAACACCGCATACGCTATCTTTTGATAGTGCGGGTAATGGGACTTGCAGGGGGTTAACACAGTGGATACGTAGTACACTGGTTTTTGAAGAGGGAATTTATGCCCTTCTGTCTCTCGTTCGACGACGAGTACCATGCTTACAACTTGATGTGTTGCCGCGATGTATAACAACATTGGTTCGCCCAGGATGGGCGCAGCCAGGACCAGATTTGTTGCCAATATGGCTTTTATTTCTTCGAGTCCGGCAGTGGCAGCATCCATCCACTCGAAGTGTTCAGTGCGCCTAAGGAGGCGATAGAGGGGCAATGCCTTTCTCCTAGACGGGAGATAAAGAGGCTTAGAGCCGCCACGCATCCAGTCAATTTTTGTATTTGTTTGAGGTCTTTTGGAATATCTAGCTGTGATAGGGCTCGGATTTTGGCCGGGTTTGCTTCAATTCCTCTACCGGAAACAGTGAAGCCCAGGAGCTTTCCGGCTGGTACGCCGAAAACGCATTTTTCCGGATTCAGCTTGATGTCATATGCTCTGAGGTTGTCGAATGTGATCCTCAAGTCATCCACTAGCACTAGTAGAAAAGGGGGCAACGGTCCAGGCCGGTCCAGCCCATTAGTCCCGGTTCAATCCAGAACCGGGACCAATGGGGGCATCGGACCCAGTTCATGAGCCCCGGGGGCCGGCCGGGCCACGTGGGCCATTGGTCCCGGTTCGTCTGGACCTTTTAGTCCCGGTTGGTGGGATGAACCGGGACCAATGATCCTCGCTCTGGCCCACCACCATTCGCCCGGTTCGTGGCACGAACGGGACCAAAGGAGACCCCTTAGTCCCGGTTCGTGCGACCAACCGGGACCAATGGTGGTGCCTATATATACCCCCTCGCAAGAGCAGAGCACACTGCTCTGTTTTTTCTGGCCGAGGGGGAGAGGGCTTGGTGGTGCTCTAGCTCACCTCATATGCACACAAGGTGTTCGATGGAATGCCCGAGCCACACTACTTAAGGTTTCTCCTCTCCAAGCTCGACCGCCAAGCTCCATTTTCCTCCATATTTGTCTAGGTTTAGCGGTCCGTCACGCCCCATCCCCGTCTTCAACGTCGTCGATCACCCGCACCGATCTCATCGGCGGCACCACCGTGGTGAGCCTCTTGTTCTTATCTTCTTTCCGAAAGGAAAAATATTCTTATTTGTATGTTTAGATAGATATATACTTGTATAATTTTCTTACTTTTATTATTGCATCTTATATAGTGCGATGGTTTTGGTATCCGCCCCCGTCGGCCCTCGCCCCTGTCTATGATTCGGATGTGGTATATATTATCTTTTCATAACTATTGGTTCATTTATTATTTATGACAATTATGCCGACCAACGTGACATAGATTTTATTCATCTAGGAGGTTGTTGAACCGAAATTCCAACCGACCCTATTGTCGAGAGGTTAAATTTAGTTGAAGAAGAAAACAATTTGTTGAAGGAAAAATTAGAAAAATTGAGGAGGAGAAGATGATATTGGAGTTGCATGTTGCGGATGTCGCCGATGATCACAAGATCAAGATGGATGCAATGCGCTTGAAGATTAGAAAGATTAGAAAATATGCCATTCATACCGAGGCTTGGTATCATTATGTCGTTGGATCGGTTGTTACATTGGTTGCGATTATGATCGCATTTGTTTTCGCATTGAAATGTTTTACATAGTTTCAGTGTATGGTTTAATTAATTTAGATGCTCTGCAGAGCTTTATGTTGTTAGATGAGAACTATGTATGTACTTTGGTTTTAATGTGATGATGAACTTCTATTAATTTGGTCACTTAATTAATTATCTATTCATGATCTCTCTAATGATTTTTGACACACTTAATTATATATAATGCACAGATGAACCGCAATGGATGTACGGTTCAAGACACACCTCCGAGTACATTAAGGGTGCATAATTTTCTCGAAGTGGCTGAGGCAAACAAGCAGAATGGTTTTATGTGTTGTCCATGCCCTATATGTGGGAATCTGAAGTCTTACTCGACCGGAAAATCCTGCACACCCACCGCTTTACAAGGGTTTCATGCCACACTATAATGTTTGGACGAGGCACGGAGAAATAGGGGTTATGATGGAAGACGGCGAAGAAGAAGAGTACGATGACAACTATGTGCCCCTGAATACGGTGATGCTCCGGAAGATCAAGAGGAACAGACGATGTGCACGATGATGCTGCAGAACGGAGAAGCTGCTGAAGATCAAGAGGAACCATATGATGTGCCCGATGATGATGATCTCCGCCGGGTCATTGTCGATGCAAGGACGCAATGCGAAAGTCAAAAGAGAAGCTGAAGTTCGATCGCATGCTAGAGGACCACAAAAAGGGTTGTACCCCAATTGCGAAGATGGCAACACAAAGCTAGGTACCGTGATCGAATTGCTGCGGTGGAAGGCGAGAGAATGTTGTGCTCGATAAAGGATTTGAGAAGCTACTTAAAATATTGAAGAAGAAGCTTCCAAAGGATAACGAATTGCCCGACAAAGACATACGCAGCAAAGAAGGTCGATGCCCTCTAGGATTGGAGGTGCGAAGATACATGCATGCCCTAATGATGCATCCTCTACATGGTGCGTACAAGGATCTGAACGCATGCCCGGTATGCGGTGCATTATGGTATAAGATCGACGAGATGACCACGGTGATGTTGATGGCGAGCCCCCAGAAGAGGGTTCTGCGAAGGTGATGTGGTATGCTCCTATAATACCACGGTTGAAACGTCTGCTCGAAACGGAGAGCATGCCAAGTTGATGCGATGGCACAGTGAGGACCGTAAGAAAGACGGAAGTTGAGAGCACCCACGACGGGTCGCATGGAGAAAAATCAGAGAGAAAGTTGGGATGAGTTTGCAAGTGAGCCAAGGAACGATGGTTTGCTTTAAGCGCGGATGGCATTAATCCTTTCGGGAGCAGAGCAGCAATCACAGCACACGGCCCGTGACTCTATGTATGTATAACCTTCCTCCTTGGATGTGCATGAAGCGGAAGTTCATTATGATGCCGTTCTCATCCAAGGCCCTAAGCAACCCGGCAATGACATTGATGTGTACCTAAGGCCATTAGTTGAAGAACTTTTACAGCTATGGAATGGAAACGGTGTGCGACGTGGGATGAGCACAAACAGGAGAATTTAACCTAAAGGCGTTGCTGTTCGTGACCATCAACGATTGGCCCGCTCTCAAGAACCTTCGTGATGCACAAACAAGGGATACCACGCATGCACGCACTGCTTACTTGACACCGATAGTATATACCGCAAGCTGCGGGAAGAATGTGTACCGGCCATCGCCGATTTCTTCCGACCAACCATCAATGTCGAAAGAAAGGCAAGCATTTCAAAGCGAGGCAGATCACGGAAGAAGCCCGCCATGCGCATCGGTGATCACGCACTTGCTATGGTCAATGATTTACACGTAATCTTTGGAAAGGGTCCCGCGGACTAGCTATTCCGAGTGACGCCGAGGGACACGCACCCATGTGGAAGAAGAAATCTATATTTTGGGACCTACCCTCATCGAAAGACCTAGAGGTCCGCTCTTCGATCGACGTGATGCACGTGACGAAGAACCTTTGCGTGAACCTGCTAGGCTTCTTGGGCGTGTATGGGAAGACAAAAGATACAGGTGAGGCACGAGAGGACCTGCAACGTTTGCACGAAAAAGACGGCATGCCTCCAAAGCAAGATGAAGGTCCCGCCAGCTATGCTCTTACCAAAGAAGAGAAGGAAATCTTCTTTGAATGCCTGCTTAGTATGAAGGTCCCGATGGCTTCTCGTCGAATATAAAAGGAATAATAAATATGGCAGAGAAAAGTTTCGAACCTAAAGTCTCATGATCGCCACGTGATTATGATGCAAGCGCTTCCGGTTGCATTGAGGGGCTTCTACCGAAAACGTCCGATTAGCCATTGTGAAGCTATGTGCATTCCTCAATGCAATATCTCGAAGGTGATCGATCCGAAACCATACCAAGGCTAAGGAGTGATGTGGTGCAATGTCTTGTCGGTTTCGAGCTGGTGTTCCCACCATCCTTCTTCAATATCATGACGACGTTCTTGTTCATCTAGTTGACGAGATTGTCATTCGGGCCCCAGATTTCTACACAATATGTACCCTTTGAGAGGTTCATGGAGTCCTAAAGAAATATGTCCAGAATCGCTTAGGCCGAAGGAAGCATCTCCATGGGCCATCAAACAGAGGATGTCATCGGGTTTTGTGTTGACTTCATTCCGGCCTTAAGAAGATAGGTCTCCCTAAATCGCGGTATGAGGGGAGACTGACCGAAAAGGCACGCTTGGAAAGGACTCAATAATATGCAGGACGGATATTCTTGGTCTCAAGCCCACTACACAGCTTCTACTGTAACTCTACCTTGGTGACCCGTATGTCGATGAACACAAGAACAGCTCTCGCTTCAAACACCGGAGCAAAGGCGACGATCGGATTACATGTGAACACATCAGACTTTCAGCAGTTGGTTGGAAGCACGATCGAGGTGACAAGACTGTTTGTGAGGAGTTGTACTTGTTATCCAGGGACCATCTTTGACCGTATTGATTTGGAAAGGATACGAGATAAATGGGAATACATTTTACACGATCGACCAAGATCAAAAGAGCACCAACCAAAACAGCGGTGTCCGCTTTGATGCAACAACCGAGAGGGAAAGGACACATATTATGGTTACATAGTGGACATATGGGAACTTGACTACGGACATGATTTTAAGGTCCCTTTGTTTAAGTGCAAATGGGTCAATCTGTCAGAGGCGGAGTGCAGTGTAGACCCACGAAGACGGAATGACAACATGGATCTGAAAAATCTTGGGTACACCGACGAACCGCTCGTCCTAGCCAATGATGTGGCACAGGTTATCTATGTGAAGGACATGTCCAAGAGACCGAGAAAGAGAAAAGATAAGGAAGCAAATACATCATACGATGAGCCAAAGCGCCACATAGTTCTTTCGGGAAAAGGGACATCGTGGGAGTGGAGGACAAGATGACATGTCTCAAGATTATGAAAAGTTTCATGAAATTCCTCCTTTAAAGTCAAGGCTGACCCAAAGATCCCGATAAACGATGAAGATTATCCATGGTTACGGCGCAATAAGCAAATGACACAAGCGAAGAAAAAGTGAAGACTTTCTCCGCAACTATTGTTCGCTTATGATACCATTATATTGTGGCGATGAGTATGATACCATTGTTCGTTTTGTACATGCACATGCTATGTGTGGGTCAATTTATGATACCATGCCAACTTTCAACTTTTTCAGAGTTCATTTGAAATGTCTTATGGTTCGCCCTCGTAATAATTAAAAATAGCAACAATAAGTATTTTGTTGTAAGTAGAAACAAAATAAATTAAATAAAGCAAGAAAGAAAACAAAAAGTGTTTTCAAATTTGAAAATTAGTAATGGCACTAACAGAAAGTTTATAATTTTCCTAAAACTAGAAGCAAAAAGATTTAAAAATAGAGCAAAAAACAAAAGAAAATAAATAATGCAGAAAACAAAACAAAAAAACAACAATAAGTATTTTGTTGTAAGTAGAAACAAAATAAATTAAATAAAGCAAGAAAAAAACAAAAAAAATTGTTTTCAAATTTGAAAATTAGTAATGGCACTAACAGAAAGTTTATAATTTTCCTAAAACTAGAAGCAAAAAGATTTAAAAATAGAGCAAAAACAAAAGAAAATAAATAATGCAGAAAACAAAACAAAAAACAACAATAAGTATTTTGTTGTAAGTAGAAACAAAATAAATTAAATAAAGCAAGAAGAAAACAAAAAAAAGTGTTTTCAAATTTGAAAATTAGTAATGGCACTAACAGAAAGTTTATAATTTTCCTAAAACTAGAAGCAAAAAGATTTAAAAATAGAGCAAAAACAAAAGAAAATAAATAATGCAGAAAACAAAACAAAAAACAACAATAAGTATTTTGTTGTAAGTAGAAACAAAATAAATTAAATAAAGCAAGAAAAAAATGCCACCCTCTTGGGCCGCCATGGCACTGAATACGACTGGTATCCCTATTTGGGCCAGATTCAGGCCCATGAAGGCCCGGAAGGTCCAACAGCAACGAAGGAGCAAGTAGGCCCATAAGCTGCAGTTCAAAGGAGTTCAAGAGGGAGGCGGTGGGGCTTATAAACCATCTGCGCCCCTCTCAACTAGCGAGGTGGGACTAAACTTTGGCCCCGACGCGGCAGCGTGAGGCCTTTGGTCCCGGTTGGTGGCACCAACCGACTAAAGAGACTTTAGTCGGTTAGAGCCACCAACCGACCAAAGGCGCAGCTTCCGCCCTTTGGGCTGCCGAAATTGAGGCTTTTGGTCCCGGTTGGTGGCTCCAACCGGGACTAAAGGTGGCATTAGTCACGGTTGGTGCCACCAACCGGGACCAATGCTCCTTGTATATAAGTGGCACTTTGCAGTTTTGCAGTTCATCGCCACATTGCCCCCCCGACGACGCCGAACGCATCGACGCCGCCAGGCTGCCCCGACGCCGCCCGCCGCTCCCGCCGTCGCCGTCGCCGTCGCCATCGCTCGCGCCCGTCGTCGTCGTCGTCCCCGAGCTCAGGCTTCGCCGTCGTCGCCGCTTGAGCTCTGCCTTGTCGCCGCCGCCAGCGCCCGCGCCGCGCCTCATCGCCGTCGCCGTCGCCGCCCAGCGCTCCGCCACCGCTGTGAGCCACGCCCAAGACCGGCTTTTTTTTTCTTTCATTTTATTAGTTTTTTTTTTTTGTTCAATGTATATATATATATATATATATATATATGTGTATGTATATATGTGGCTATATATATATATATGCTCTGTTTTTTTCATTTTATTAGTTTAGTTTTTTTTCTGTTCATATGAACAATGCATATATGTGTATGTGTATGTATATGTTCATATATGTTATGTATATGTTTCATTTTATTAGTTTTTTTTCTGTTCATATATGTGTATGTATATATGCGGCTCTGTTCATATGTGGCTATATATATGCAAAAGATAGATTTTAGAAAAGTTCGTTTTTTTCTGTTCACAGATTTTTTTGTTGATATTAATTATTGTAGAATATGCAAATGTTGGTATATTCATATGAACAATGCATTAGGCAAAACCTTTGTTTTTTTTGGAATTTTCTATTTGAACATTTTTTTAAAACAAGCAATACTAAAAGAATGAGAGGAAAAGGAAAATAAGAAGAGGAAGAAAGGAGAAAAGAGGAGAGGAAGAAGAGGAGAAATAAATAAGAAGAGGAAAAAGAAGAAAGAGAGAGAGAAGAAGAAAGGAATAGAGGAGAAGAAGAAAAATCTTCTTCTCCTCTATTCCTTTCTTCTTCTCCTTTTTTTTTTCTTCTTTTTTCTTCTTCTTCTTCTTCCTTCTTCCTTCTTCCTCTTTTCTTCCTTTTCCTTAATTATTTTCCTTTCTCGAGGGAGAAGAAGAAAAGAAGAGGAGAAGAAGAAAGAAAGGAAAGGAGAAAGAAGAAACTTAAACACGAGGGGTGGTACCGATACCCCTCCCCGATATGTATATGTATGTCGGCGTCGTTGTCGATATAATTAACCCCTCTAGATACAACTGCAGCACCCCCTCGGCCCTCTCGCTCAACCAAAACTCTCGAGGACACCCAAACCCTAGAGAGAAAACGATGTTGAATAATAATTGACATGTTGTCAATATTTGCGTAAACTATGGAGCACTCCGAGACGAAGAAAGCGAAGCGATGTTGGGGAAATAATCGCAAATGGAAGTGATGATGTTGCGTCATTTCTCATCGACACCGTTGGTCGATGGATGAAGAAGAGGGCTATGATTATGATGGCTTCACTCATTAATGCCGGTACAAGAGGAGGACTATGTTCATGATGGCTCCGGTGACACAATGGAGGTACAAGACGAAGGAGACCGTGCGAGCGAGTCACCGAACCGAGTCCGCCAGGTATATATATATATTAGTTAAGCCCGTCTTGACAAGTTAATTGATGCATCCATTGTTTTGGTATATGTACACATATTAAGTAATCGTCGTCTTTCTTCCTTATAATTTCTAGCCCTCTAGATCGAGCACAACTTCGTACGGAGACGAGGCCCAAGAAAAGTTGAGCTCGGATGAAAAGTTTGAGATCATAGAAATCGCGCCCGACGGCGAACCGATTGAACCCATCCGGACAAAGAAGGCATTTTCTGCTCAGTACGGGGTTCTTGTTAGGGACAGGATCCCGATCAGCATCCAGCAATGGTATAAGCCTGCTAAGGATGAAGACATTGAGGTGTCTTATGTCAATGATATGCAAAAAGAAGATCTTTGGAATGAGCTGAAGGCAAATTTCACCCTACCGCCAGAGGAGGATCCGGAGAAGCCAGTTAAAGAGCAATTAATCAAGTCTTGTGCTCTTAAGAAGATGGCTGGCCTAATGAGGAGGTGGAGGAAAGAGCTGAACCAGTTTGTCAAGAAAAAAGAGACACCAGAATTCATCGGCAAATATGAGAAGATCAAAGATCATCGCCCGCATTTGTGGCCCACAAGACATCGGAAAAGAGTAAGAAGATGTCGGAGACAAACAAGAAAAATGCTGCGAAGAAGACGCTTCACCATCGCACGGGTCGGTGGCTACCTCAAAGCCCGCCTAAGTGGTCCAAGGCTGAGCATGATCTGCTTGAAAAGGGATCGAACCGAGAGGCGATCTGTTGGCCGGACCGTTGCGGACTTGGTTCTTCGGGCTGGCGGAACCTTGGACCTCGTAATAGGCGTGTCGATGGGACGAACGAGCAACTCGCAAACACCAGTCAAGAAACTTCGACAATATATTGATGCTGCGCAGCGAGGGACGTTCCTTCCAAACAGGAGAAGGACGAGCTCACAATGGCCCTTGGGAATCCCGAGCACCTCGGACGGACACGAGGCACGCCAGGCTCGCTTCCGTGGAAGGTTGGTTTTCGGACGCAGGGGTTACAAAACCCACGAGAGGAGGAAGAAACTGGAGCAGGACCAAATGCAGGCGCTGCTTGGAAGGGTAATGGGGCTAGAGGATCGAGAAGAGGAACGAGAAGCAGCAGATCGCAACAAACGACATGCCGAAGCTTCCCCGGTTACCCCACCATCTCAGCGAAGCAGCGTTGCTTCCACCGAGCTGCTTCAGCCGGAGCATGTCTTGACGGCTCCTGCCAGCTATCCCGTGGATGGTATCACGGAGTCTCAAAATTGCCACATTATGGCGCGATGCATGAATTTGAAGGTCAAGGCGGCTGTTGGCCAAGTTTATCCTAGTGGACCCGGCACAACTTATCACCGCCACCGATTCCGTATGATTTGCTAAGGTGATGGTTGATGAAATAACGGAGGATTTGAGGACCTCGCTTGAGCACCCTACCGGTGAAGGGGAGACTAGGCTGGGTTCGCTCAAGACTCCATGCCTATGGCGGAAGGAGCTCATCGACCTTCTGGCTGGACGCCTCCGCCTCCTCCTCCTCATCCGGCAAGTCAGGGCACTCCGCCTCCTCCACCGCCTCCTCCTCCCGTGAGTGACGATCAGGCACGCATGGCGGCACTCCGCCTCCTCCCGCCTCCTCCTCCGGCGAGTGAAGATCAGGGCACGCGTGGCGGCACTCCGCCCCTTCTCCCGGCGTGGCGGCACTCCGCCTCCTCCTTCTCCGCCTCGCCCGGCAAGGGCGGAAGAGACCCGCCCCGCCCGGCTGCTCCGGACGCGTCGTAGTCCTTCTCCTCCGCCTCGTAAGCAAGCACGAAGGAAGACAGACGCCGCAGCCGCTCCGTCTGCTCCGGCGTCTAGCAGCACAAGAAGAGAGAGGCAATACTGATCGGTCCACCTCTAAAGCCTGAGAGAAGTTACCGTATGAGAGGAGCAAGGAGGAAAACGATACGATCGTGCAGACCCAAGTGAAGGAGTTCTTTGAAGGGGTTAAAGCAAAGATACATCCACCTCCGGAGGAGAAGGTCGATCCGGTGAAAGCAAAGCGCACTCTCGATGCCCTGAGGAAACCACCAAAGTCTCCGCCGAGAACCAACTATGAGCGCATTCTTGAGCAGACATATCTCCAAGCCAAGCGGTCGGGAACTCACATCGCGATAAAAGGTTAAAAGAACAACGGGCAAAGGGAAAAAATTGCCCATTTCGGCGAACAAGCAGCAATCGTGCCCCCGCTGAATGTGTCTAATCCTCCGGGACGGTGGCGGTTATGGCAATCTTGAAGATTACCCGCTGACGATGCACTTCCTGATTTCATGGAGGTGGACTTATTCAGATATCTGAGTACGGAAGCCTCTCGTCAAAGATGAAAAGTCTCGACAACAATGATGCTAAGATTCCACAGTTGGTACATGAAAACCTGCAGAGAGTCCGAGGGGACGAACACTTTGTATCTGAAAATTAAAGAGGAGCACGACCTCGCTTCAAATGATCTGTTGTCTATTCCATTTGAGGAGTTCTTCGAGTTCTTCAATCAAAAGGCCCTCGATAAATTAATGGTCTTTGCTACTGCTCGTAAGTACTATTTCGTCATTAGTCTGTATATATAGCTTGGCTCTTTCATTGCATGTATTTATAATTAATTATCCTCAATATATTATGCAGATTGAAGATCGTCGAGTGCAAAATGAAATCTATGATATTGGGTTCATTAACACAAATATCATAGATGTTTTTCTGGTTAAAAGCTACCAAGAGGCCGAGGACAACTTGCTACAATCATTGATCAAAAATCAAAACAAAGATACCATACTCTTTCCTTACCACGGCCCGTGAGTGTTCTTGTCGTGTGCATATTCGGTTTTCCTTATTACTCGAGCGAGGTTAATGTAATTGATGAGTTATGCATGCGTGTAGGTACCACTATATTCTTCGGAGATTAAGCTTGAGCGTGGACTAGTAACCCTCTTAGACTCGAGACGGAAAGATCCCAACACCTATGCGGACATGACTGAAATGCTCAGCAAGTAAGTTCAATCGATCATTATCGCACCATATCGGCAACTTTTGTTCATTTCCTGATATCTCAAGTAATAACAAATATTTTCTTTGTCTTGCAGGGTTTGGAAACAGTTCACCGCACAAGCTCCGGACTGCCAAGGAGCTGCGATATACATACCGAAAGTAAGTACTATCATGCGCAGCGATCTCCCGCTGATTCTATAGCTATACTTTCATCAATGCCATTTATATAATGCTTCATTATCAGTTTGATTGACCTCTATTTCTCGTGAAAGTGCTTGTGGCAGGAGGAAGGGAATGATTTACGTGGATACTACGTGTGCGAGTTCATCCACAACGCGACATTGAAAAACAAGCGGGCTACTCTAGAAGACAATATGAAGTGCGTAAGCAATAATATTCACAATTTCATTTTATTACACCATCATTTCTATTGAGTTTCATTCATATATATGTATTAATTAACCCCTTCTTCAAATTAATTAGACGTGGCGGAGATGCGGATGAACTCCTAGAACCAGATCGCATGAAAGCAATTCAAGAGGAATTGGCGGGATTCTTTCTTGAACACGCCATCAATAAAGCGGAGAATACCATGTGGAACTTGAATTCAAATGCTAGTGGTTTGTAATTAAGAGATCTTATATAGATTGTACATGTATGTAGCCAGTAAAACTTGTTGTTCGACCAATCTCTCGGAGAAGGAGAGGTCGATCGATCACTTCTCTCGGTATGCATGACTTAACTTCATCTTGAATGGTTCTCTCGATCACTTATGTATATATACTACGTAGCGTCGAGCAAGCACGGACATAATTAAGAGAGGACACTTCTCTCTATTAATTAGCTAGCTAACACAATATACGAAACACCTAAATTAACCCCCCAAAACCCCCCAAAACCCCCCAACCCCCCTCCTTTCAAAAAAAAACCCAGGCCACTGGAATGCAGACACGTGGACGCCTTTTGGTCCCGGTTGGAGCCACCAACCGGGACCAAAGGCCCCCTGACTGGGCTCGGTGCACAGGGCCACGTGGAGGCTCATTGGTCCCGGTTCGTGTTTGAACCGGGACTAATGGGTTGAGGTATTAGTAACGACCCATTAGTCCCGGTTCCCGAACCGGGACTAAAGGCCCTTACGAACCGGGACTGATTGGTGGTTTTCTACTAGTGTAGGGCTTCGACGTGTTTGGTTTTGACGACTATGTCGTCTATGTATGCCTCTACTGTTTTGCCGATCTGGGTGGCCAGACATGTTTGAATCATGCGCAGATATGTTGCGCCGGCGTTTTTAAGTCCGAAGGGCATCGTGTTGAAGCAGAATGGTCCATATGGAGTGATGAATGCCGTTGCGGCTTGGTCTGCTTCCGCCATCTTGATTTGATGGTAGCCGGAGTATGCATCGAGGAAGCACAGTGAATCGTGTCCTGCGGTAGCGTCGATTATCTGGTCGATGCGGGGGAGGGGGAAGGGATCCTTTGGGCAGGCCTTGTTGAGGTCTTTAAAGTCGACACATAGGCGCCAGGATTTGTCCTTCTTTAGTACCTGTCGATGTCAAAACCGGCGGATCTCGGGTAGGGGGTCCCGAACTGTGCGTCTAGGCGGATGGTAACAGGAGACAAGGGACACGATGTTTACCCAGGTTCGGGCCCTCTCGATGGAGGTAAAACCCTACGTCCTGCTTGATTAATATTGATGATATGGGTAGTACAAGAGTGGATCTACCACGAGATCGAGGAGGCTAAACCCTAAAGCTAGCCTATGGTATGATTGTTGTAATGTATGTTGTCCTACGGACTAAAGCCCTCCGGTTTATATAGACACCGGAGGAGGCTAGGGTTACATGAGTCGGTTACAACGGTAGGAGATCTACATATCCAGATCGCCAAGCTTGCCTTCCACGCCAAGGAAAGTCCCATCCGGACACGGACGGAGTCTTCAATCTTGTATCTTCGTAGTCTTGGAGTCCGCGGACGATGATAGTCCGCTGTCCGGACACCCCTAGTCCAAAGACTCCTCAAGAGCCTGAACCAGGCTTCAATGACGATAAGTCCGGCACGCATAATGTTCGGCATTGCAAGGCGGGTTCCTCCCTTGAATAATCCAGAGAAGATCATGAACACCAGGATAGTGTCCAGCTCTGCAACATAGATTCCACATTCCACCTTAGAGAGAATAATGCACATAAATCCAATTTGCTGACGTATTTTGCGGCATGACATCACACAGCTACCAGGCTTTTACTCGAATCGTTTTTCATTATACCACCTCAGCACGTTTAGCGAAGCGGTTTCCTGGCACGTCTTGTCAAAGCAGAGATCGTGCTCCCCTTATTCTGGGATTCTCATCAATACGAGCGTGGGTAACCCAACCGTGCCTTTCGCCACGCCTCCTCTATCGAAGGTGAATCGCGAACGGTCACGGAGACAGCTCTTGGTATTTTCCCCTTTATAAGGGGACCGAGGCTCGTTTCTTTTTCTCAATCTTCCCTCGAATCCTCTCTTTGCTCCAAGTTCCAACACCCAGAGCCCCAGATTCGAGCACTTCGGATCTTCAACAATGTCCGGCTCCGACCTTCAGGGCCGGTGGATGCCCTCCTCTGTCACGGAGGAGGACGTGTTAAAGCTGTGTGAGGCCAAGTACCTGTCCTACGAGATTTCGCACAGGTTGCCTGCCCAAGGGCAGGCCGTGCCCTCTCCCGAGCCCGGTGAGTACATTGTCTTTGTATCCCACCTCCGTCAGGGTTTAGGCTTCCCGACGGACCCCTTCGTGAGAGGGCTCATGTTCTACTACGGGCTGGATTTTCACGACTTGGCTCCGGAGTCCATCCTCCATATCTCCGCATTCATTATCGTCTGCGAGGCCTTCCTCCGCGTCACTCCCCACTTTGGCCTGTGGTTGAAGACCTTTAATGTGGAGCCGAAGATGATCGGGGGGCGTCAAGCGGAGTGCGGCGGGGCGGCCATAAGCAGAAGGGCCGATGCCCCGTGGCCCGAGGGCTCCTTCCAAGAGGAGCTCGGCTTGTGGCAGCAGGAGTGGTTTTATATCACCGCTCCGAAGGGCAGCAAGCAAAAGCCGCCACCTTCATTCCGCACGGGACCCCCACGCCGACTGATGTCGTGGGTCAACCAAGGGCTCAATTGGGGGCCGTCCGAAGACGTGCCTTCATTGCAGGGCCAGATTCGAGACCTCCAGGCGAGGGAGATCAATCTGGTGGTGGTGATGCAGGTTATGCTAATCAGACATCTTCTGCCCTGCAAACGCCGTCCTCTCCGGTTATGGGAGTTCAATCCGGAGGGACCACGAATTCTCCAACACTTCATGGGTACGACACCCGTGGAGATGTACAAGTTGTTCTTCGGACCGCAGGTGGCGTGTCCGGAATTGACCGAGGACGCAGGCCTAAGCTGCAATCGCCCGGATACTCAGGTAAATAGCTCAGAGTCCGGACGTTCTATTTATCTGCTTTTCTAGAATTCGCTTCCTGACCCATTACTCTTCATCAGGAGTGGGTAGCGCGATCAAAGTTGATAAGGTGTCCGGCCCCCCACCCAGAGACTGCACTGGAGCCCGTGCTGGTCAGAATGTTGGAGGTCGCGCCCGAAGAAAGGGGCGATGGGGAAAATAGAGTTAATACCTCGCCCAAGGGGGCGCCTGAAGAGGGGGGGATCGAAAATCCCTCCTGCCAGGGGGAGAAGAGGACCGCCTCCGAAGACCTGGAGACCAAAGCCTCTAAGCGGGAGAAGAAATCTCCACCGGAGGGTCGTGCGTCCGGGGAGAACCCGGACGTACAATCGTCTCTAAAGGATTAGCTCTCCAGCGAGCCGTGAGTAGAGAAGGGGGAGTTCATTAATAAGAAAATACCTCCATTTGTACTTCTGTGGATAACCGAAGTTTTGCTTTACAGTTCGGATTTGCGGACTTCTCAGATGAGTTCGTCTTCGGGGGATCTTCGTCCGGAGATGATGGAGAGCGAAACGCCTCCGACTGCTGCGTCGCCGGATAGGGCAGACGAGCCTGAAGTATCGTCATGGAGGGTGTCCTCGAGTCCGGAGGGGCCGGAGAGTTCGGTGCCCACTAGTATCCAGCCAGGAGAACTGAAGAATCTGCTTGAGAGGGTGTCCATTTCAGAAGATCACCGTGCTTTAATGCGTATGGTGATTGGAAGGATTTCGTCCGCCGAAAGCGGATTGCATAATGCCGCCAGGAGTTTGCTGGCGGGATTTGAGGTACGCAAGAATGACACACCTTTTTGACAGTTTTGCACATAAAAGTGTGCCCTGTATAGATAGTAGCTCCTGAGACTCGGTAGGTTGTCGAAAGCGACAGCGTGCCGAGGATCAAAATCTCAAGTAATGAATGTCGCCGTTCCTATGCAGGTGGCGGATAGTCCGAGGGCTAGCCGGACTAGTGGAGTTGCCGAGTTAATGCGGCAACTTGATGTGGTGGATGCGGACATCGCACTTGTCAACCGGCGACTTGACGAGTCGCAAGGTAAATGAATTCTCCAAAGTTGCTTATTTAAGGGGTCAAAGCCGCCTCGATAATGTATATGCTGTGATACGACGGTGCTGCTGCTGTGGAGAGTTTTGGGCGAACTTGCTCAAGCTAAGGAGCAAGCCGAAGGAGTGATGCGGCTGCCTCGAGGGCGGCCGAGGAGTTGAAAGCCGAAAAGACTGCACACTGCCTAAGCAGGGAAAAGATGGCCAAATTGGCCGTGAAATTAAAAGATGCTGCCGACCGCAATGAGGCTCTTGAAAAGGAGCGCTTATCGGAGCGGGAAGACCTGGGGAAGGCCACCGCCGAGGCCAAGGATGCCCGTTCTGCAATGCGGGCTATGAAGAAGGAGCTGCGCCAGGCTGGAGATATTGTGGCTGGCAAGCCTTTTCTGTTGCGTCGCCGGTTTACGGATCAAAAGTATGCTCAACTTGGCCAGCTGTGGGGTCCGGAGGATCCGTATATGGACTTAGCGGCAAGTGCGGCTGATGCCGTTGAGCACTTCCGGAGCCAGAAGGATCACAAGACGGAAGAGCTATTTTGGTCTCAATTCCATAGTCCGGATCGTTCACTTCCGTTGACCGATCGGTTGGCCGAATGGGCCGAGCTAAATAGATTGTCCGGACTTGCCATGACTGACATCGTGGCTCATGTCTGGCCAGAGAGGCCCAAGGCGACGAGCTATTTCGGCTTATTGCAGCAATTTCTTGGAGCGGTGCCGCATATCAAGGAGATGAAGCGGTCGGCCTGCATCGAAGGCGCGCGGATGGCTCTTGCCCGTGTGAAGACACATTGGACAGAGATGGATGCCACCGCTATTGCCGCCCAGGGTTCGGATGAAAGCTGGTTACCCGTCGAGCACTATTTTGGGGAAGTTATGCATGGCGCTCGTGTAATAGAGTCGCAGTGCTCGAAAAATGTCACGTTCAAATGAACGTTTTAGCTTGTAAAACGATGATTATGCTATAACTGCTTTTTATACTTGTGCGTCCCAAGTAGTAAAATATCTCCTATGCGGACGTTTACGTATACATTTGTATAACCTGAAAGATTGCAGTCTTCGGCTTCAGCCCCCACGCACAAGGTGCAGGGGTGTTCGCAAAAATAGCGCGTTTTCACACTTAATCCGACGTCTCGGTCCTGTTAAGGAGGTGGTAGCGTAGCAAACGAGGCAATCCGGACTATAATGCTTTATCACTTTCACTTAGCCAGTGGAGTTCGAGGGTGTGGCTACGATATAGCCCCTTGGGGCACCGCGCTTCTCCGAGTTCAGGGAGCGTGTGTGCCTGACCGGGAAACGGTCCTTTGTCAAAGCGGGGAATTCTAAACATTCCGGTAGTCGATCGAGTGGTTGACCAGTCTCTCGCTATATCATGACATCGAGTTTTGGCTTTTCTCGAGGTGCTCGCCTAGCGAGCAGGGCACAATCGCAGAGTTCTCCGGTGCGCGTTAGCCGATGATACGGAACGTAAGGAAGCAAAACACAGGAGCCGGGCAAACCCAACATTTGACCAAAGACATGATTCGGAGCTGATGCATATAATGCCTAACTCAAGACGCCGAACACTCCCTAAGGTGTTCGGTCTTTATAATAATGGGCAGAACAATGCCCTAAGCCCCTAGTGTCCATGTACGGGCATGGTCCTCTGATGCGGCCGATGCCAAAATGTCAGGCTCCGCTTTGGTTATAAGAAGAAACCAAGGGAGAATAACAACAAGAGACAGTAAAAAAGGTTTACGCAGGGTCTTAATCTGAAAAGAATCCTCGCGACGGGTCCCTACTGCACGTCTGCGCCTGTGTCTCCGTTGTGCCATTATCCTGGATGGGTCTGCACGTTGTTCATCTGTAAAAAGAGCGGAACTTAGTTTGAAAAGAACTCGTGCGAAAAAAGTATATGTGAAAGAAGAAATATAAATAAGTAAAGCGGGGTCTGTATGAACTCGCTGTTGTTTGTGCGCGCAGCCCCTTGTGAAGGGATGTGCGGCTAGGGAGCCCCTATCTTACTTATGCCGGACTCGTCTATCCGTGTCCGGGGTCTTTATGACCAAGATTGAAATGATGCCACGTGGACCGGCATCTTGAGTGTAAGAGAGCGTAATGAGGTATGGCGTTGAAACGGACAAAAGCCTCTCGTCCCAAGAGTGCTTGATATCCACTTTTAAATGGGACGATATGAAAGATTAGTTTTTCGCGTCGAAAGTTGTTTGGTGATCCGAACACAACTTCTAGTAATAGGGAGCCTGTGCACTTGGCGTAAGGGCCTGGCGTCACTCCTTTGAAGGAAATGCGGCTGTGTCGAATTTTAGTAGGGTCTATCCCCAACTTGCGGATTGTGTTTGGATACAACAGGTTTAAGTCGCTGCCTCCGTCCATCAAGACTTGAGTAGATTGTAGTCCGTCGATTATAGGATCCAATATCAGGGCAGTCCATCCTGCGTTTCGAACGCTTCTGGAATAATCCAGGTGGTCGAAAGTGATTGGTTTTGATATCCAATCTCTATGGTCTGCTGGGTTGGACCGTGCGAGGCTCTTTTTAGAGGGTGCCGCACTATTTTTCCGTATTATCACATGAAGTGAGTTTACTGCTTTGACCTCTTGTGGGAAAGTCTTTTGCTTTCCGGTGCTCTGCTGGTGGGGTTTATCGTCTTCGCTTGACGAGTCGAGCCCCTTGTGTTCGGCGTTTAGTCGGCCGGACTGTTTGAAAACCCAACAATCTCGATGGGTGTGGTTTGCAGGCCTTCCGGGGGTACTGTGGATTTGACATATCCGACCCAAAATCTTGTTTAAGTTGGATAGCTCGTCGCTGACATCCTTAAGAGGCGGTGTTATGTTGTTTGGCCGCGAGCTTTTGAATCCGGCGTTGACTACCGTGCTCTTTGGGCTTTTCTCTTTATTCCGGCGCTGCTCTTTTCTGCGCCGTGATTTTTCATTTCCATCTCTTATCTCGGATGTACTTGGGTCGCCGGTGCTGCATCTTGCTAGCCAGCTATCCTCTCCCGCACAGAAGCGGGTCATGAGGCTTGTTAGCGCGGACATTGTCCTCGGTTTCTCTTGGCCGAGGTGTCTGTCAAGCCATTCGTCTCAGACGTTGTGTTTAAAAGCTGCTAAGGCTTCGGCGTCCGGACAGTCGACTATTTGGTTCTTTTTGGTGAGGAACCTGTTCTAGAATTTGCGCGCTGACTCTCCGGGCTGTTGAGTTATATGACTTAGATCATCTGCATCTGGAGGGCGGACATAAGTCCCTTGAAAATTTGCTCTAAACGCGTTCTCGAGCTCTTCCCAACTTCCAACAGTGTTTTCCGGGAGGCTTTTAAGCCAATGATGGGCTGGCCCTTTGAGCTTGAGCGGTAGGTATTTTATGGCGTGGAGATCATCTCCTCTGGCCATGTGTATGTGTAGTATATAATCTTCAATCCAGACTCCAGGGTCTGTTGTTCCATCGTAGGCCTCTATGTTTATGGGTTTAAATCCTGCTGGGAATTCATGGTCCAACACCTCATTGGTGAAACATAGTGGGTGTGCGGCGCCCCTGTATTTGGGTGTGCCACTATCTTCGAACACTTGACGTGTTGCATTGCTTCCTGGGGCCTTCTTCTTTGGCCCGTAAATGGACCTGGCTGGGCCATCTGTCTTTCCAGGTTCATTAGTCGGTTTATGTGCGGCGCCGCTTTCAGAATTTGGCCTATCATCTGGCCGTCTATCCAACCAGCAGCCTCTTTATTTTTTTTTGTGGGGGCTCTATGGCCTCCTCGTCAAATTCTGGCAGCAGCTTGCGCTTCGGGTAGCTCTTTCATTGGTGGCCATTGCCGTATTTATCCGCGGTTTTGAGCACTTTGCTCCACCTCATTCTGAGTGTGTCTTCCGCTGTTTTGAGCTTCCGTTTTTCCTTCTTCAAGCTTCTTGCGGTGTTGACGAGTCTTTTCTGAAGGTTTTTACTCTCCGGCGGCGTGTCCGGCATGAGGTCGTCTGGACTGTTGTTTTCGCCGGGCCTGGACTGATTATCTGACTCGTCCTGTTCGGACGGTTGCTTATCTGCATGTTGGTCGTCCACTTGTGTGCCCTACTGTATTGCGGGGTCATTAGGATCGTTGTTGTCGAGGCGGGACTTAGGGCGGCGACTGCGCCACCGTTTTGGTTGTTTGTTGGCGGGGTTATCTTCTGCCGCGGCCCGTTGGTCCTCGTTATCGCTCTCTTTTGGGGTATCCACCATATATACATCGTATGACGAGGTGGTCCTCCCATGCCCTATAGGGGCTGGTTCTTGTTTGTCTCCGGCATCGTCGTCCATACCGTCGATGTCTTCGGAGTCATAGTCTAGCATGTCGGTTAGATCGTCGACAGTGGCTACAAAGTGGGTGGTGGGTGGGCTCTGAATTTCTTCGTCGTTCGTATCCCCACCATCTTGGCCATAGTCCGGCCAGGACTCTCCTGATAGCGAGAGATGCTTTAGCGAATTTAGGATGTCGCTAAAGGGCGAGTGTTGGAAGATGTCCCTGGCGGTGAATTCCATAACCGGCGCCCAATCAGATTTGATTGGTAGGGGCGGGGGAGGTCCGGAGTCCGGCAAGGAGTCCGGCACCTCGGAATCACGAGTTTCGCGAGGGACAAGGTTAGTGTTCGGCTCCATCGCCGTGGAAGTTGAAGCCCCCGAGGTGGCGCCATCCACCGGTCCTCGATCTAGGCGATCGGCTCCGGACTAAGGGCCGAAGCGGATTTGAGTGCGGCCACCAAGGCACTTTCGGCGGCAGAGCTAGTTCATGCCCATCGTAACAGTGCGGCACGCTTGGCTGTGGCTCGAGCCCGTCGAAGATCAAGTCTCCGCGGACGTCGGCCGTGAAGTTTAGGCTTCCGAATCTGACCTGATGGCCAGGGGCGTAGCTTTCGATCTGCTCCAGATGGCCAAGTAAATTAGCCCGCAATGCGAAGCCGCCGAATACGAAGATCTTCCGGGGAGGAAAGTCTTACCCTGGACAGCGTTGTTGATTGAAGAGGCCATCTAGCCTATCGGTAACGACACAGAGGAACTCTCAATGAAAGCACAAATGTCGGTGTCAAAACCGGCGGATCTCGGGTAGGTGGTCCCGAACTGTGCGTCTAGGCGGATGGTAACAGGAGACAAGGGACACGATGTTTACCCAGGTTCGGGCCCTCTCGATGGAGGTAAAACCCTCGCCCCGCTTGATTAATATTGATGATATGGGTAGTACAAGAGTGGATCTACCACGAGATCGAGGAAGCTAAACCCTAAAGCTAGCCTATGGTATGATTGTTGTAATGTATGTTGTCCTACAGACTAAAGCCCTCCGGTTTATATAGACACCGGAGGAGGCTAGGGTTACACAGAGTTGGTTACAACGGTAGGAGATCTACATATCCGTATCGCCAAGCTTGCCTTCCACGCCAAGGAAAGTCCCATCCGGACACGGGACAGAGTCTTCAATCTTGTATCTTCGTAGTCTTGGAGTCCGGCGGACGATGATAGTCCGGCTGTCCGGACACCCCCTAGTCCAGGACTCCCTCAGTACCATTACCAGGTTTGCTAGCCAATCCGGATGTTTTATATCTCTGATGAATCCAGCTTCCAATAGTTTGGTAGCTCTTCTCCCATTGCTTGTCTTTTGGGTTCGGAAAATCGTCGAAGAGCCTGTTTGACTGGCTTGAATCCTTTTTGGATATTTAGGTTGTGTTCTGCCAATCTGCGTGGGATTCCGGGCATATCCGAAGGGTGCCAGGCGAAAATGTCCCAATTTTCCCGAAGGAATTCTCGCAGTGCAGCGTCTACATCAGGGTTCAACTGTGCCCCGATTGAAGCCGTCTTTGTCGGGTCCGTTGGATTGACCTGGAATTTTACTATTTCGTCCGCTGGTTTAAAGGAGGTGGACTTGGATCTCTTATCGAGTATCACATCGTCTCTATTCACAGTAGAGCATAGCGCGCTAAGTTCTTCTACCGCTAGGGCTTCGGATAGTGCCTCCAGGGCTAATGCGGCTGTCTTGTTCTCGGCGCGGAGTGCTATGTCCGGATCACTAACGAGAGTTATTATACCGCCGGGCCCAGGCATTTTGAGCTTCATGTACCCGTAATGGGGTACGGCTTGAAAAATTGTGAATGCCTCTCGTCCTAATATAGCGTGATATCCGCTGTTGAAAGGGGCCACTTGGAACGTGACTTCTTCGGATCTGTAATTGTCCGGCGAGCCGAACACCACATCGAGTGTGATTTTTCCGGTGCAGCGCGCTTCCCGGCTAGGGATTATTCCTCTGAAGGTTGTGCTGCTTCGCTCAATGCGGCTCCGGTCTATTTCCATTTTTTGAAGAGTTTCCTCGTAGATGAGGTTTAATCCAATGCCGCCATCCATGAGGACCTTTGTAAGTCGAAAGCCGTCCACTATTGGACTAAGTACCAGTGCGGCTGGTGCTCGGGCTGTTCGGAATTTAGGTTCGCCGTTGGCGTTGAAGGTGATGGCTGTGTCGCTCCATGGATTTGTTGTTGCTACTTGGTAGACTTCGGCGAGGCTGCGGATTGTTCGTTTCCGCATATTATTTGATGCGAAGGTCTCGAAGACTGTTGATACCGTACCGGTATTGTTGGAGTGGTTTTCCGGGGCTAGAAGCTTCTCGCCACTTTTGGCCACCTGCCGTAATATCCAACATGCTCGAAGGCTATGTGTTGGGGTGGCGCCCTCTGTACTGTGAATTTTACAGGGTCCGCTAAGCCACCCCTCCAGTACGGTTCCGTGCCCTTTATGGGGTTTTTGCTTTTTGTTTTTTGTACCCGGTGCCTCAGTGTAATGCACCCTTTTGTTGCTGACTGGGGTTGTATTCGGGGCCGGATTGTCCCAAAACTTAAGTTCGGTTTTCCGGAAACTCTCCATCGCACAGTACTTCCGTACTATGGACGTCTGGTCGGCGAAGCGTGTAACTTCACGATGGCTGATGGCGTTCAAGATTCCCTCGTCCGTGCAATTATTGCAAAAGATTGAGATTGCGTTTTCCTCTCGGCAGTCCTTTATCCTGTCCATAACCAGGAGGAATCTGGCCCAGTAATGATGTACTGTTTCAGCGGGCTCTTGCCGGATTAGAGATAGATCGCATATGTCTGGGCGGGTGGGTGGAATTGAGTCCGGAACCCTACCCATCTCAAGGCTCAAGGGCCGAGAAGTTTCCGAATTTGGAAGCTTGGAAAGTGGAACGTTGTCCAACGAGTCCGGTCCAATGCCCGACTTTAGGTTCGAGTGCTTGATCAAGTCCGCCCCTCCGCGCAATCTGGCATGGAGGGTTGGCAGCCGGACATGACTAGTTTTCAATACTGGGAGAAGAGTCGCCGCATTGTTCCTCTACCATTGCAACATGGTGGGTGACACTGGGAGAGTTAATCTCTCTCGGATCGGTTTTAAGCCCAATCTAATTGTAGTCAGAAGCGACTCCTGGAGGCGGCGCGATCCAAGAGCTCGTTCTGGACGAGAGCTCTATTGGATCCAGCCGCTCGGCGAATTCCGAGCTGACGTGAAGATTGCTTTTGACGACTTGAGAGGTCATTATCGAAGCGGTCGCCGGACAGGCGGTCATAAGAAAACCACCTAGACGGACATTTTGGCCGGCGGTCAAGGCTCCTTTGGAGAAAATACCGTCCTTGAAGACGGGAGGAGGCATCCTTCCTATCGGTGACGGCACAGAGGAACTCTCAATGAAAGCACCAATGTCGGTGTCAACACCGGCGGATCTCGGGTAGGGGGTCCCGAACTGTGCGTCTAGGCGGATGGTAACAGGAGACAAGGGACACGATGTTTTTACCCAGGTTTGGGCCCTCTCGATGGAGGTAAAACCCTACTCCTGCTTGATTGATATTGATGATATGGGTAGTACAAGAGTGGATCTACCACGAGATCAAGGAGGCTAAACCCTAGAATCTAGCCTATGGTATGATTGTTGTAATGGTTGTTGTCCTACGGACTAAAACCCTCCGGTTTATATAGACACGGAGAGGGCTAGGTTTACAGTAGTCGGTTACAATGGTAGGAGATCTACATATCCGTATCACCAAGCTTGCCTTCCACGCCAAGGAAAGTCCCATCCGGACACGGGATGGAGTCTTCAATCTTGTATCTTCGTAGTCTTGGAGTCCGGCGGACGATGATAGTCCGGCTGTCCGGACACCCCCTAGTCCAGGACTCCCTTAGGCATCTTTGCCCATGTGGAACCTCCAATTTATGGAGGGCCAATCCCCTCTACTCATTTGAATCATGCCGGTCCTCCTCCTAAATATGAGAAACATGAAGATTTTGATTCTTGGGTCTATCACTTTAAGCGTCATTTGAAACATGTGAACACTAACCTTTGGAGAATCATTGAAGAAGTTTTTTATCCTCATGACCCAAGCAACTTCACCCCTCGAGAAGTCGTGGACAATCAATTCAATGAGAGTGCTCTCTTCATCATCCAAGATGCAATCCTTCCCGAAGATCTCCCTCATCTTCGACCCCATGTCATGGCTAAAGAAGCATGGAAATGTGTCGAGGGTCTCTATCGTGGAAGTGCTAGCATTCAATGCTCCAACTATGAAGTGGTGCAAGATGAAGCAGATGAGTTTGCAATGAAAGAAGATGAAGAACCTCGTGAGCTCTTTCGAAGAGTGACCAAACTCGCGGTCGCACTTCGAGATCATGGAAGCAAGGACACGGATGACAATTGGATCAAGCGGAAGTTCCTCAAGGCCATGATGCCCTACAACAAGGCCATGTCCTCCGTCATTCGTCAACGACCAGACTTCCACTCCATGACCTCAAGTGAAGTGTTGGATGAGTTCGTTGCAATGAGCATCTTGGACAAGACCGCCGACAATGCGGTGCTCCATTCTCAAAGGGCAAAGAAGCCTAACCTTGCTTTGAAGGCCAAGGTTACTATGGAAGAAGAGGAAGAAGTGGAAGATGAGGAAAGCAACCCCGAAGACACCAAGTTTGATTACCATGAGCACATGGCCCTTGCTTCAAGACTATTTTGGAGCAAGAAGTGTTCAAGACCCAACTTCAACAAGAACAACTCAAGTGGCGTCAAGGGCAAGCAACGAGTTAGAACTTGCTTCAACTGTGGCAATGTGAGCCATTTCGTTGCGGATTGTCCTTACGAGAAGCGGGAAGACAACGGTGGCAAGTTCATCCGAAAAGACAAAGCTAAGTCCTTCCCCAACAAGAACAACTTCGCCAAGAAGACTCCCACTCGTGGGTTGGTGGTTCAAGAAGAATACCAAGAGGCTGACGATGATGATGAAAATGAAGAAGCAATGGCCATGGCGTCCGTTGCCATTGCTACTACTCCCCGGGTGTCTCTCTTCGAATCACCCAACGAAAACATCACCGCCAGATGCCTCATGGCTAAAGCTTCAAACAAGGTAACCCCCAACATCACAACCACCATCATTACTAATCCCTCCTTGGAGGATTGCATTGATGAACATGTTGAGTCTAATGAGGAAGTGAATGAATTTGAGTCTTTTATGAGTAAGCTCAAGGGAAAGTCCAAGAAGCACTTTGTTGATCTCTTGGAACAACTTGGTGAGGCCAATGACATGATCGAGGCTCACGAAGAAACCATCTCCTAAATGGAAGGTCATAGTCGTGACTATGCCGATGAAATATTGGATCTCTCTAATGCTCTTGAGGAAGAGCGTGTGCATCGTTTGACTCTTGAGGAGTCACACAATGATGACCATGCTAATTTAAAGAAAGATCTTGATCATGCTCTTGTCGTGTCTCGTGTGCTAACCTCCGAGAAGGCTAAACTTGGGGTTGATCATGCTAGACTCAAGGAGGAGTTCGAGATACTTGACAAGCCCCACAAGGTCTTGAAGGGTACTCATGCTAACCTCAAAGAGTCTCATGCTCAACTCCAAGTTAAGCTAATCAAGGAAAAGGCTACCTTTCCTCATATGGTATTAATTGATAATGCATGTGCTACTAACCCGTGTTGTGAGCATGTGCATCTTGTGGAGGAGAATGCCAAGTTGAAGGATCAACTTGAGAAAGGCCTTGTGACTTGCATTCAAGGTGAGAAGAACCTCAATGACCTTTTGAGCAATCAAAAGGAAGTTTTGGCCAAAGAAGGAATTGGGTTTGCACCCAAGTCCAAGAGCAAGAAGAAGAAGAACAACAAGACCGAACGTCCTCCTCCTCTCAAACAAACGTTTGTGAAAGAGGGAGAGGGTGCTCCTAAGAAGAAGAAGGAGAAAGTGAAGGGAGTTGATGTTCAAAAGGGAAAAAGCATTTCCTCAAACAAAGCCGGCGACTTTAACCCGTCATATGTGTTGTGCCATGCTAGTGATGGACATGTTTATGCTAAATTTGTTGGTTCTTCTTATGAGTACGTTGAATGGTCTATTTGGGTTCCCAAGACCCTTGTTACTAACATCAAAGGACCCATTACTAAATGGGTACCTAAAACCAAGCATTGATCTCGTGTAGGTGTTTGCTTACGGTGGGGGATCATGGTTGCTCGATAGTGGAGCAACAAATCATATGACTGGGAGCAAGGACTTGGTGGTGGACGTGCAAGAGATTCCATCTATGCCCACCAATGTCGAGTGGGGTGATGCATCACATTATAAGGTATTGGGTCTCGGCAAGGTTGTCATTTCTCATGATCTAACGATCGAGAAAGTCATGCTTGTTGAGTCCCTTGCATTCAATTTACTTTCCGTTCGTCAACTTGCACTCATGGGCTTTGCTACATTCTTTGACATTGATACCGTGGCCCTCTTGTGGAGCAAGACTCTTAAAGTAGCCTTTGTTGGGCATGTCGAGAACGGTCTCTATGTGATTAACTTTTCGGAGCGACCCACTAAGAAGGCGACATGCCTAATGGCTAAAGTTGACATGGGATGGCTTTGGCATCACCGTTTAGCCCACGTCAATATGAGATCTTTGCAAAGTCTTCTCAAGGGGGACCATGTTCGTGGACTAACAAATGTTAGTTTTGACAAAGATCGTGCTTGCAGTGCTTGTATCGAAGGAAAGCTTCATGAAAAGGCTCACCCTCCATCAACCATCATCTACTCGAAGAGACCCTTGGAGCTCCTTCACATGGATCTCTTCGGGCCTCCATCTTTTGATAGTCTTGGAGGAAGAAAGTATTGCTTGGTGATTGTCGATGATTACTCAAGATACACTTGGGTATACTTCTTCAAGAGGAAGAGTGAGACTCAACAAACCGTCATCGACTTTGCAAATGAAGCTCAATGTCAACATGATGCAAAGATCTTGACAATAAGAAGTGACAACGGCACCAAGTTCAAGAACTACACCTTGGATGAGTTTCTTAGTGATGAGGGGATCAAGCATCAATATTCCGCACCATATACTCCTCAACAAAATGGTGTTGCAGAGAGAAAGAACTGGACGTTGATGGATGCGGCAAGGACCATGATGGCGGAGCTCAAGTCTCCATACAACTTTTGGGCCGAAGCCATCAACACCGCATGTCATGCATCCAATCGGCTCTATCTTCGCAAAGGCTTGAACAAGACTCCTTATGAGATACTCACCGGCAACAAGCCCAACCTCAAGTACTTCCGGGTGTTTAGTTGTAAGTGTTTAATTCTCAATAAAGGTGCTCGTTTGTCTAAATTTGAGGCTAGAGCTCATGAGGGCATATTTGTTGGTTATGCCAGAAACTCTCATGCTTATCGTGCCCTCAACAAGTCCACCGGACTCATTGAGGAGACGTGTAACATGGAGTTTGACGAAAATAATGGCTCCCAAGTGGAGCAAAGTGGTACTTGTGATGTAGGTGATGAAATTCCTCCCCAAGCCATAAGAAGAATGGGTATTGGTCAAATCTTACCCATTGAGGAACCCCTTGTGTCCGAAGGAGAAGGACAATGCTCTACTCAAGTGGAGCCATCACCTCCCCAAGACCCACACGCTTCCGAAGAACAAAGTGAAGGCCCTCATTCTCATGAACAAGACCAAGGGCAAGATCAACCTCAAGATGGTGGTGAACCTCTAAATGATGCCCAAGGTCAAGTTCTCCCCCTCGAGCAAGTTCAAGATCATGAGCAAGCTCAAGATCAAGAACAAGCTCAAGACGACGCTTAAGATGATCAAGTTAACCCTCCTCCTTCCACACCCGAGGAGGAATTGGAGCGTCGTGCCGCGAAGATTGCTTCCAAGCTCACTACCCAAGGACATCTCATGGAAAATGTGGTTGGAAGCCTAAGAAAGGGGGTAAACACTCGTAGACAATTAGCAAACTATTGTGAACATCACGCGTTTGTCTCTTGTGTTGAACCCCAAAAGGTCTATGAGGCGCTCGAAGACTCGGATTAGCTCAATGCCATGCATGAAGAACTCAACAACTTCGAGTACAATAAGGTGTGGAGATTGGTGCCAAGACCATCGGGGAACCACAACGTCATTGGAACCAAGTGGATCTTCAAGAACAAGCAAGATGCTCATGGGAACATCATTCGCAACAAGGCGAGATTGGTAGCACAAGGCTACTCCCAAGTCGAGGGTATCGACTATGGTGAAACCTTTGCTCCCATTGCTCGTCTTGAATCCATTCGTTTGTTGATTGCTTATGCTTCCCATCACAACTTTAAGTTGCAACAAATGGATGTGAAAAGTGCTTTTCTCAATGGTCCTATTAATGAGTTGGTCTATGTCAAGCAACCCCCCGGGTTCGAGGATCCCTACTTTCCGGATCATGTGTATCAACTCGATAAGGCACTCTATGGCCTTAAACAAGCCCCACGTGCGTGGTATGACCACCTTACCGAGTTGTTACAAGATCGTGGATTTGAGGTGGGGCTAATCGACCCCACTCTTTTTACTAAGAAGGTCAACGGGGAGTTGTTTGTATGCCAACTATATGTTGATGATATTATCTTTGGTTCTCCTAACAAAGCTTTCAATGAAGAATTTGCTGCTCTCATGACCTCCAAGTTTAAGATGTCTTCGATGGGAGAGTAGAAGTTCTTCCTTGGTTTTGACATCAAACAAAGAAGAGAAGGAACCTTCATCAACCAAGCCAAATACACTCAAGACATGCTTAAAAGATTCAAGCTAAGTGATGTCAAGCCGGCTACTACACCAATGCCTACCAAGTGCCAACTTGACATTGATCCCAATGGTAAAGCGGTGGATCAAAAGGTATATCGCTCCATGATTGGCTCCTTGCTTTACCTTTGTGCATCTAGACCGGATATCATGTTGAGTGTGGGGATGTGTGCATGTTTCCAAGCCGCACCAAAGGAAAGTCACTATGTGGCGGTCAAGCGAATCTTTCGATATTTGGCTCATACCCAAAACTTTGGCTTATGGTACCCAAGAGGAGCAAACTTCAAGCTTGAAGGTTTCACGGATTCCGATTGGGCGGGAGACAAAGTGGATAGGAAGTCCACTTCCGGAGGGTGCCAGTTTCTTGGTTGCTCTTTGGTAAGTTGGTCTTCCAAGAAGCAAAGTTGTGTGTGTCTCTCTCGTCCACCGAAGCGGAGTATGTGGCGGCCGGTAGTTGTTGTGCTCAACTCCTATGGATGAGGCAAATTTTAAAGGTGTACGGTGTCATTTGTGACAAAGTGCCTCTTTGGTGTGATAATGAAAGTGCCATCAAGATTTCTCTCAACCCGGTGCAACACTTCAAGACGAAGCACATTGAGATTCGGTATCACTTCATCTAGGATCACATTAGGCGAGGGGAGATCGAGCTCAAGTATGTCAACACTCATGATAACCTTGCAGATATTTTCACGAAGCCCTTGGATGAAGCAAGATTTTGCGAGTTAAGGCATGAGCTAAATATCATTGATTTGAGCAATGTGACTTGAAACCGTGCACCCCCCACCACACTCAACTTGTTGTCTAGTTTAGGTGTAGGCATGGACATAGGGGGAGTGTTGTTCTCTCAATGAACTCTCCCTCCCCCCATTATGCATAAAGAGATCACCTCTTTCACATTAGCCATTTTTGATGGTACTTGTGCTTCAAAGACGAGTTTTAGTCATGGGCCCAAGGATAATTCTTCGCGGTGACATACCATTCAACTCAAACATGGGTGGCTTCGGCCACCGCCCTCTCTCCTCGAGAGGCTTTGTCGCTTGGTGGTTTCTTGTTGTCCTTCACCTCTGGTCTGTGTGTGTTCTTGTGGTCTCTTGTGTGTGAACAGTTCCCGTGCAAAGGCTTTTTCCTCTCGTGTTTGAAACCTGTGGTGACTTGAGCTCACGGTACTACCGCGGCCAGCCACGGTACTACCGCTGGCGGGAGCATGGTACTACCGTCACCACGCGGCAGTAATTTTTTACTGCCGCCTGGTTGAGTGGTACTACCGCGATGATACGCGGTACTACCGCGCCGGTTCGAGCGCGTGGGGATAAGGACGGGCAGGGGGAGTTCTAACTCCCCATAACCATTCGTGTCCTCTCTCTCCACGTCGTCTCCTCCTCTCCCTCGCTCAAGAACGGAGCCGGCGTTCGCCGCCGGATCTCCTCCGCCGGCTGCGCTCCCGTGATTCCGACCGGTGGGATCGTTCCCCACCACGTGCTCTTGCAATGGACTAAGGTTTTTCCCCAACTCCCTCTCCATGTTGTTTGTCTTTGGTATTTTTAGGTTTTGGGGGAGGCTTGTGTGTTCTTGAGATTCATAGGCTTAATCTCTGCAAGAATAGGATGAAGGAGCGTGGTATTGCATAGGATTTATACTTGTATTGTTGTCTTGGGCTAGATCTGATCACCGTAGCACCGCCGTTGTTTCGTGGTTCTTTTCAGATTCAAATCACCAGTTAGATCTGACGCGACGCGGTACTACCGCCCTTATGGCGCGGTACTACCGCTTGCACGGTACTACCGCCCTTCGGGAGCGGTACTACCGCGCTCTGTGCGGTACTAAAAGCTTACTTCCGCTCCAGCCATGGTACTACCTGACCTCGCACGGTACTACCGCGTTTGGAGCGGTACTAACTTTTTAGTACCGCAGACAGTGGCAGTTCTACCGTGGCTCACATCTATCGCATGCCAACTTTCTTGTATGCCTTCTATGTGTTTCTTGTGCTTTACCGTGGCCTTTGCATTGATCTTCTTCGTGCCTTTGGTGCTTTGCATGTGTGTCTCAGGTGGTGGCTCTCGCCGGTCCAATCCCAGTCGTGACACCGGCTCCAAGCGTCTGCGCAACCCAGGAGAAGTACCAGAGGGATCGTCTGCCTCCAAGCGCAATGTCAAGACCTCTGCTAGCAAGCACAAGGAGCCCGCTAAGGGCATGGATGAGAGTGCCCCCACTGAGTATGTTCGTCTCAGGCAGCTTCACCCTTATGTGCATTCGCGTTCCACTGTCAGAGGCTGTGAGCTGTTCTGGAACAAGACTCAGACCAACATCTATTTGGATTTCATCAAGAACAAGCAGAATACCTATGTGGAGGTGAAGTGGATTGATATGCACCACATGAGGAAAGACAAGTTCCGTGACTACTTTGGAGAGGCTCTGGACTTGGTGGAGCAGTTTGGCATTGAGCATGTGATCTCTTTCCATCTGGACTATGACCCTGAGATTATTTGTCAGTTCTTTGCCTCAGTGTACTTTCACCCTAATGAAGAAAGGAGGATGACCTGGATGACCAATGGCCGCCAACTGTCTGCTACCTGGAAGGAGTTCATGGATCTGCTTCAGGTTCCTGATGATGGGCTTAACACTCCAGTGGGTGTTTGCCCTCATGGCAATGCTGATTCTGCCAACAAGGACAAGCTTACCCCGTTCATGGTTGAGAAGGCGCTCGCCAATGGCAAGACAACTTTGGTACTCAACCCTTTTCAGGATATCATGTATCACATCTTCCACAACTCCTTGTTCCCACGCATCGGTGACAAAGACAAGGTTCATGCCTATATGGTGGATATGATGCTCATTTGCCAGGAGGCTCGTTCGACTCAGTCTCAGCCACTTGATGTCTCACACATCATGTGGTGTGAGCTTCGGTTTGCAGTGTTCAACCGCAAGGTGCCTATCTATGGGCCCTATCTGTTTCAGCTAATCTCGAAGACTTGGGAGAAGATGTACCCTGAGGAGGAGTTCCTTGCTCCAGACTGGATTCGCCATGAGCCCATTTGTCTGCATATCAAATCTAACTGGGCCAACACCGCTACTTGTGCTGAGGCGACTACTGCTAGGGCTGCTGTTAATGAGGATGATGTTGGCGCCGAGGATGTTGCTGAAGGTCGTTCTGCTAGGTCCTCCCAGAGTGTCTCTAGGCCATCATGGGCCAAGAAGTTGAAGGATAAGATGAAGTCTCTTTTCTGCATGCAAGCCAAGGGGCGGTACATGACTCACGTGGAGTCCAAGGAGAGTCGTCGCCGACACAACAAGATCTTGCAGCTCTATGGTGAGGAAGTGTCTGGCGGGTCTGAGGAGCGCATCACTCCTGAGGGTGAGTGGATGGAAAGGCTACAGGTGGACTGATTCTGAGGAGGATGTCGAGGAGTCCATTCCAGCTGCAGAGGAGTCCGACGGAGAGGATTGGGATGAGTTCTCTGCTTGAGCCACCTCTTGTGTGTGTAGGTGTCCTCTCTGCCTTTTTGGCGTCTCGATGCCAAAGGGGGAGAGAGTGTAGGGATTTGCGAGTTTGCGAGTCGTGTGTGTCATGTGTTTGCTGCTTTCTCAGTTGAACTATTTGCTGCTTTCTCGTTTGAACCTTGGTTACTTTACTTCGTATGGTGTAAGACATATGCACTCTATCTATCCTAGCAAGCTTGTGTTGTATTGTGCTATCTTCATGCTATGTTATGCTTATTATCATGCCTTGGTCTCTAAAATATAGGGGGAGTGTTGATCCTAGTCTGTGTGCTATGCAGTCCAAAGCATTCATCTAAAAGTGCACACATCTAGGGGGAGCCCGTCTATATTTTAGAGAGGTGGGGTTTGCCCCTGCTCTCAATTATCTTATCTATGTGCAAATCCCGTGTTGTCATCAATCCACCAAAAAGGGGGAGATTGTAAGGGAATATTTATCTCTTAGGTGTTTTGGTGATTGATGACAATGCTTTTGCGGACTAATCGTGTGCCTTGAGTCTCTCAGATACTTCATCACTAGGCACGAGACGATTCAGTGCCCCTCGGAGACTATTGAAGTCGGCATTGTTCTACATTTCTCTTTGGTGGATTTGAGCCGTAGGAGAGCCGTACTATTAAGAGGGGGTCCATGTCGGAAAGGTTTGGGTGGAATCAACACGTACACTTGTCCCTCCTTTCCCTGCATTTTGGAGCAACCCTTCGTTATCTCGGTTGTGCGAAAACCTGACGACTACTGCTGTACTTGCGGTAGTACCGCAAGTACAAGCGGTAGTACCGCTGTGTGTCACGGTAGTATCGCCCCTCTGGAGCGGTAGTACCGCCGCACCCAGGCCTTGTGCCGCTCCGGTGCGGTAGTAGGGGCGGATGTAATTTTTTACATCCGCGCCCTCGGTAGTAATCCGACGTCCAGTAGCAGTAGTGCTGGGGCCCACGGTAGTACCGCTCCCTAGGAGTCGTAGTACCGTGGCCCTCCTGCCTAGTACCGCAGAGTCACGGTAGTAGGCGCGGATGTAATTTTTTACATCCGCGCCCGCAACGGTAGTACCGCGCCTCGCGAGCGGTAGTACCGCGTCGGGTTTTTGTACCACCCCAGTTTTAGCGGAAGTAGGCACTGATGTAATTTATTTCATCCGCGCCCTTCCCAGGGCGTGACTCTCCTGCCTTGTGGTAGTACCGCAAGGGGGAGAGGTAGTACCGCACAAGCGGTAGTACTGCCCCCTAGTCAGGCTAGTTCCGGCCTGTGCAGCCGTCACGGTAGTAGCGTGGTCCTCCATGGTAGTACCGCGCAGCCTCGCGGTAGTACCGCACCCCTGGAGCGGTAGTACCGTGCGTCGCAGGCTGAACATGTGGATAACGGTTGGATTTTTCCCACGACTATATAAGGGGTGTCTTCTACCTCTAGTAGACTACCTCTTCCACCTCTAAGCTCCATTGTTGCTCCAAGCTCCATTTCGCCCGATCTCTCTCCCTAGCCAATCAAACTTGTTGATTTGCTCGAGATTGGGTGACAAGGGCCCGATCTACACTTCCACCACAGGATATTTGATTCCCCCCACTTATCCCTTGTGGATCTTGTTACTCTTGGGTGTTGAGCACCCTAGACGGTTGAGGTCACCTCGAAGCCATACTCCATTATGGTGAAGCTTCGTGGTGTTGTTGTTGTTGGGAGCCTCCGATTGTTGTGGAGATTGCCCCAACCTTGTTTGTAAAGGTTCAGTCGCCGCCTTCAAGGGCACCAATAGTGGAATCACGGCATCTCGCATCGTGTGAGGGCGTGAGGAGAATACGGTGGCCCTAGTGGCTTCTTGGGGAGCATTGTGCCTCCACACCGCTCTAACGGAGACGTACTTCCCCTTAAAAGGGAGGAACTCCGGTAACACATCCTCGTCTCCACCGGCTCCACTCTTGGTTATTTCGTGCCTTTACTTTTGCAAGCCTACTTGTTTCACATCCTTTGCTTGCTTGTGTGCTAGTTGTTATTGCATCATATAGGTTGCTCACCTAGTTGCACATCTAGACAACTTATTTTGTTGCAAAGTTTAATTTGGTAAAGAAAAGCTTAAAAATTGTTAGTTGCCTATTCATCCCCCTCTAGTCAACCATATTGATCCTTTCAGCAATCATCATGGCAATCATCATAGCAACCATCATTCGGTAAGCACGAAGAGGAATTAAATAATGTATGAGTTGGTGGGTTACTCTCATTAGAAGGTGGGCACGGGTAGCTAATCCGCTCCTCCTCCTTTTGTTCTTCGCTCTCCTCATCATCTTTTTCATCCAATGAGCTCACAGTTTCATCAATTTCTTCTTCCATAGCTTCCTACAAAACATTATTCTCTTCTTGGACAGCAGAGGTTTTTTAATAAATTGTTTAACATAGGCATTAGAAGCATAATTCTCATAACAATACTCAAGTATGGCAAAATTTTCAGATTTGTAAAGAGTAGAATCATACTTTGCAATCAAAATAGCAATTTCAAGAGCACCCTTAAAAGCAACAAATTCTTCAATTTGTTGAACATCATAGTAACTATTAACACCCTTAGCATACGAAGATAAGATCCCATTATCAATAATCTCACATTGGTAGGGAAGGTGTTTTTTAGGGTTTTCAGAACAACAAGTAAAATCATATTCCCAACATAAATTCCAAGCATAGCATTGTAAACATTGAATTTGACCCCATAATAGTTTCCCTTTTTCAGATATACGGTGTCGCACATTGTCGTGGTACTAAGACTGACAGTAGAATGGGGGGTAGGTATGGAGAGGCAAGATCCTAGCTATGGAGTAGTTGTATACGCAAGGGATTTACGAGTTCAGGCCCTTCTCGGAGGAAGTAATAGCCCTACGTCTCGGAGCCCGGAGGCGGTCGACTGGATTATATGCGTATGAGTTACAGGGGTGCGAACCCTTTATAGTGAGGAGGGGGATGGCTTATATAGTGTCTGCCCAACCCCTCCGGCCCTCAGTTATGCAGGGTTTAAAGTACATAAAGGATTGGCGTTACTGGTAACGCCCTACATAAAGTGTCATCATGGCCATAAAGACTACTTAATAACAGACCGTTTGGATATAGAGTGGCTCTTGATCTCCTGGTGGTCGAGTGAGTCTTCATAGTTGAGTGTCTTCGAGTCCGTCGAGTGGAATCCCTCTTGGTCGACTGGAAGGCAGCTTCTTCTGAAGATGTCCTTGGGGAGGGTACTTTGGACAGGCCCATGACCCTACCCTAGGTACATGACTTCATCATTAGCCCCCGAATGGATCGAGGTTTGAGTGAGGAAGGAGTTGATAATTACTCCGATCTGTTTTTGTGTTCTAAGTATGTCTCATCCTGGATCAATGACCTTTTTAATAATGGCATCAACTTTTCTTTCAGTCGCCTTGATCCATTCTTTTCCTCTGTTGAGTGAACTTTTGAACTTGGTGAACTTCCGAGCGACGGATCGTAGGAAATCTACCGTCTGACAGGTTGCTCTGCTGTTAGTGGATTTTGTGGGATCCGAATTTTGCGAAGCGCGCGAAGCAGGGAGGACCGCAGTACTTGGATGGGATAAGGCGAAGACGCCTCGATTTCTGCACTGCCTTTTTCGCCACGTATCGCGCGCGCGACTGTTTCGGGATTTGACAGGACCGCCCGGGCCTACGTATCAGCCACTCGGAAGCGTCCCTATATAAGGTGTCGGGCGAGGGTTTTTGAACAGTGCGTCTCCATTCCCCTCTCCATCTTCCTCACCCCCGCCTGCTGTGCCCGCTTTTGCCTCCGCCCATCCACTCCTCGCGTGCCTCGCCGGCGAAGATGGTGAAGGAGAAGACAGCGGCCTTCGAGCGAGCAAAGAAGGCGACGACGACAGCGAAAGCAAAGGGAAGAGCGACCAGTCGGGGTGGATCTTCGTCGAGGTCCCGCCTGCCGCAAGGTTGGGTCCAAGGAGACTGGATCCGCTCGACCATCACCCAGGCGGATCTCGATGATCTGGCCAATGAGGGACTGATCTCTCATGGGTCAGCAAGACTTCCGTGGACCGAGTGGCAACCGCAGCCACTGGAGGGTGAGTGTGTTCTCTTAGCCACTCATGTAGATCGCGGATTCTCCCTGCCATCGAGTCTTTTCTTCCGAGGGTTTCTAAACTTCTTTGGGGCTCAACTCCACCATTTCACTCCCAATTCCATTGCCTACCTCGCCGCTTTTGTGTCTCTGTGCAAAAACTTCCTGGGTTGTCGACCGCATTGGGGTCTCTTTAAGCACATATTCACTTGTCGCTCTCAGACGGTGAAAAAGGCGAGTCCGGATGATGATAGGACTAAAGTTATCTAGATGTGCGGGGGTCTTGGAATCCAAGTGAGGAGTAAGAGCGCTTTTCCAGCCATGACCCTTCCCGAGTCGGTTAGAGGGTGGCAGTCGACCTGGTTCTACTGCCAAGACGAGTCGACGCCGGGGCAGTGGACTGGTCTCCCTCCGTTCTTCATGGACCGAGTGAACAAGCCGTCTTCTCTGAAGGTGCTCCCGGAGGAGAAGGCTCAGGTTAAAATGTTGATGGAGCGTGTAGTCCAGCTCATTCGGGACGGAGTGACTGGCATGGACCTTCTGGAGGTTTTCCTTCGACGGCGTATTCAACCGCTCCAATACCGAGGCCACCCGATGTGGCTGTACTGCGGCACCGAAGATACCACTCGGGTCCATCCAGAGGCGGTCAACGACGCCACACTGGAGAGGTGGATGGCTGCCATCACGGGGAATAAGGATAACCCACCACTTGACCATACCTACCAACCGGACACGGTATGAGTATGACCACTTATCCCCGTTTGTGATCTTGTTTTATTCATTCTGTTTCACTACAAATCGGTCGATTGACCTTTATCTTGTTTTGTTGTCTGTCAGGCCACCACTGAGTTGTACTCGATGCCCAATGGAGCGCAAGCGCTGACTGAGGAGGAGGAAGGAAGTGGGAGCGAAAGCCCGGAGGAGTGGGACTCGGATGCTGATGACGACGATGAAGATGATGACTCTGATGAGGAGGAAGAGGAGGAGGAGGAGGAGGAAGTTGCACCTCCCCGTTCAGAAAGACGCTCGAAGCTTGTCCGTGATCCCATGGCGGCGTGGTAAGGGTTGCGCCCATGGCTGATCGATAGCGTCCTCGGACGACTTCTCCGGCGCCGACTGAGAAAGCTCCAAAGCAATCTCGAGTGGCGCCGTCGAAGCCGATGAGGGTCTTGCCGAAGATGAAGATGGTGATCCCCACTATCTCGGGGTAATGGTGTAACTTGAGTTTTCTTGTTTCACATGAATTTATTCTTGGCTGATTCGTGAGCTGACCGACTGACTTCTGGAATTTCAGTGCTGCTACTTTTGACACCTCGACCAGACCTGAAGATCATGAGATGGAAGATGTCGTCACTTCAAAACCTGGTATGACTTTTGTAGTTCTGTCTTCAGTCGGTTGGCTCTTTGTCTTTAATTTTGACTCTTTTCTGCAGCTCCATCTAACGTCATTATTGACCTTCCTGACGACGATGACGAGGAACCACTGAGGCAGAGGAGGACCAGGAAAGCGTCTGCTGGCAAGGCGACTCAGGACGGGTCAGCACCCGAGACGTTGGTCGTGGAGGGGGACAATGTCACTCGGCCTACCGTATCCTTTGCTGTGCCGCTGACGAGTGCTCGCCCTTCGTCATCGAGTGCTGCTCAGCCTTCACTTTTCTCGACCCACCACGTCCCAGAAGATCAAGCCAGTGCTGCTAAAGAAGCAATACGCCAGGCAGGGGTCATGATGGAGCAAGTGAAGGCAATCCGAGATGCCAGTCAGGCGGCTTATGACGGCAGTTCAGCTCTTCAGAGCAATGTCCAGGTCAGTCGGTCGCCGCCTGTTCTGTTAGGATATGATACCTGAAAATCCTTCTTTCTGAAAATTTTAGTATCTGTCGTACACCCACTGGGTGCGTTGATTGGAATTCCGGATTAGTGGGGGCACGCTGAGTGCACCCACTGGGTGTAGTCCCCAAGTCTATGGTGGACTGCTGGCAGTCGACCATAGTCTTTTTGTCTTAAGCTTTTTCTTTACTCGATCAGGTCGAATGGATTCATAGACCAGTGGGGGCACGCTGAGTGCACCCATTGGGTGTAGTCCTCGAGACTGTGGTCGACTACTGGCAGTCGACTACAGTCTGAAGATAACCTATTTTTTGGGCTATTTGTTGGTCGACTGATCGACTCTAACTGATAGAACTAGTGGGGGCACGCTGAGTGCACCCACTGGGTGTAGTCCCCAAGACTATGGTCGAATGTTTATATTCGGCTGTAGTCTTAGAAATGCTATGAGTTTTGCTTAATCACTCGGAAGTGAACTGTTTTTGACATCTGTCGATTGGTTCTTCGCAGAAATCTTGCGAGCTTGCGGCTCGTTACACTGAGTTGGAGAACAAGCAAATCCAGCTCGAGCTTGATCTGAAACTCGTCCAGGAGAACTTCACGAAGTCAAAGGAGGAGGCAAAAGGTATGTTTGGTGAGAATCTCGACGACTGCTTTTGTCTCCTGCCCATTTCTGAGTTTGATCTCACTGTGACTTTGCAGACAAACTGAGGGATGCTTTGAAGAAGAAAGACCTTGACTTGGCTGAGATGCAGAAAGCGGCTTTAGAGAAGACCAAGCTCGCAGATGAGAAGCTGGCTTTAGTCACCAAGATTGAAGAGGAAAATACCAATCTGAAAGTTGCTCTTGATGCGGCCAACAAGGAGGTCAGTCGACTAAATAGTGACAAGATTGCCATGAATGACAAGGCCAGTGAGTTGGCGGGAAAGAAGAATGATCTGGAGGCTTATCTGGGAGGACTCGCCAAGAAGCTATTCCTCATGCTTGAAGGTAACCTTTTGTACCAAATAGACATTTTAACTATGATCTTGCCATCAGACTGCTGTCTTGACTTTGGTGTTGTGCTTGCAGAGTTCTGCCAGAACTTTGAAGAGGAAACTGGTCGACTGGAAACGAACCTAGATCCCATCAATTCCCTTGTGAAGGACGAAGTCGCCATGAATGTGCTCCGACTTGAATCTCGCGTTGCTGCTGTTGTCGACTATCTTGCAAGGCTGAAGGTCGCAACTTCCCGCATCGACACAACACTCTGGCCAGGAGAGACGCTTTAGAACGACCTTGAGTCTCTGATGACTCGACTGAACGATGTTCCAAGTCGAGTGCAAGAATGGAAGAAGTCCTCTGCCAGGTGTGGTGCGGATGTTGCTCTGTCTCTGGCCCATGTTCACTGCAAGGAAGCGCGAGAGGACAAGATGGCAGCCCTTAAGGTGGCCAATACCAAGAAACATGATTTCCGATCTTTCATGGAGACCTTCATCGCTGCTGCCACTCGGATTGCAGATGGAATCGACCTGGACGAATTTGTTGCGCCTTCCAGCCCTCCGCAGGAGGGGTAAAAAACTTCTATGTCTGATACTTTAAATTTGCCTCGGTATGCCGAGTGATTTTTGTAACCGATAAACCTTAACGGCACTACTAGAAAAAGGGCTATAGATGGGATTGACACTAATGGCGCACCAGACAAGCGGTGCGCCATTAGTATATACTAATGGCGCACCACCTTACGTCGCCATTAGTGTTGAAACTACTAATGGCGCACCTGGCGAAGGTGCGCCATTAGTCCAATTTTTTTTGAACTAGTGCGCCTGTCCAAACATACTAATGGCGCATCCAGACGAAGTGCGCCATTACTAGTTGTAACTAGTAATGGCGCACCTGTCGGAAAGTGCGCCACTAATGGCGCACTTTTCCACCGTGCGCCATTACTAGTTTAAACTAGTAATGGTGCACCACCAGAAGGTGCGCCATTAGTAACCTGGATTAGCACCACCAGAAGGTGCGCCATTAGTAACCTGGATTACTAATGGCGCATTTATGGTTGGTGCGCCATTAGTAAGTGGGCAGCAACAAGATATTTTGGACAGCCTCTCCTACCCACACTCACTTTCTCCCCACTTCATTCTCTCCACCGCCTCCTCCTTGTTTCGGGTGCCTCCTCTTTTTCACCTCATTTCCACCATAGATTCATTCAAATTAAGTGGTTAAATTACCTTGTTTTGATAGGTAAGTAAGGGGGGAAGCTATATTTATGTTGTTCTCCCTACAACAATGTGCACATGCACTTTTTATGGCCTAGCTAGATCTATGTATGTTCGTGGTGTTGCATATGTTTGTGGTCTTGCATATGTGTTTGTGTTTGGAGGTGTACCAGTATTTGAAATCGATAGTTGCCAATATTTTGCGGAATGTTGATTCATTTCCGTTTGGCGAGAATTTTGGCATTAAGCATTCTTTTGGTCTATTTTTAGGAAAGTCATGCCAAAAAATTCTTGGTTCTAAGATATCGTTTTGCTCTACCCATGACGACCATAGTCCATACGATGACCGAAGGCATCGTGAATAGGTTTTGAGGTCATGAAGGCGAGATGCTTCAAAAGAACGAGGCGGAGATAAGATGTCCGTGTCGAAGATGCAAGCTGAAGAGCCTTATTGCGGACCGGATTCGAGCAGGTCTTGGGACCACTGCTCTTCCGTGGTTTCATGGATGGCTATCGGTGGCAAGGTGATGAAGATGACTACGAAGTCGTCCATGGGGGCGGGCAAGAAATGAGGAAGGGCGACAAGACAACCACCGCGGCTCGGGGGCGCGAAGGCGAAGAATCCCGAGGAGATGATCACGGCGGTGATCTGTACCGCGATCATCATGTAGAAGATCAGGACATGATGATGAGGAATATGCCGGAGCAGACGATGGGCATGATCATGAAGATGATGATGCCAGCAGAGCAGACGACGCTGGACCATCGATGGGCTGGGTGCAGGACCCTCATATTCAAGAGCTGCTTCTCAAGCAAACGGATAACGCAAGAGCTACCGCCGAGAGAAAGCCAAGATGGATCAACTAGGTTAGACGCGGTTACTCCATTGTATGAAGGATGCAGGCCGAGGATACCGCTGAAAGTGCGCTCATGGCTCACGGAGATGAAGGTAAAACACAAAATGACCGGCGCATGCCGGAGAGAACATGTCATTACGGCATGAGCGTCTTCCCAAGGGGAACAAGTGCCCGACCAGTTTGGAGGAGGCGAAGAAAATCGTGTGTCCTCTGGATTTACGCACGTGAAATACCATGTGTGCACGAACAATTGCATCATTTATCGGGACGAGCACACGGAGTCTACCATATGTCCGGTGTCTTGGCGTCACTCGATACAAGAAGAGGAAAAGCTCCTCGAAAAGTGGTGTGGTACTTTCCGATCCTCCTCGTCTGCAGCGGTATTTCGCGGACCCTAAGGTAGCAAAGCTCCTGCGTTGGCAGCGGATAGGGAGGAGAAGAAGCGAGAAGATGGCGCAAATGATCCGGAGATAGATAAAAAGACAAGATGCTGAGTCACCCTAAGGATGCGAGCGAGTGGTAGCGTTGAACCGAAGACCAGAATTTGGTAGCGATCGAACTCGGGGTAACGATGGAATCCTACACCGTAGCGACAAGGGCAGATACTACGGAAGGATCGAGGAGATCGGGAGCTGAGCTCTGTTGGAGAGAAGGTCCGATGTTCCGTGTCGGATGGGCGAAGAGCGTACTAAAAGAAGACCGGTATTTCACCACCATGGTTATACCGAAGCCAAATCCAAGACCATGGCATAAGCGTCACCTTGAAAAAATGAGCCATGGGTCTGGCTTCCCAAGTGGACCAGCGCTTCTTCATTACCGACCCGTCAAAGCCCGGTCGTGTTGTCGTGAGGAGAGGCAAAAGGAAGATCATCGGAATGGATGGAGTAGCCAATGAGCAAGACTTGACAAATGCGGCGGCGAGGATCGAACATGGCAGCGATGATGAAGTAGCAGCATACACCACAAGAAGAAGCAGGACCACCCTACCTAAAGGACGTCCGTTCCACAGAAGAACTCCATTTGCAAAAAAGAAGGGCAAAGAAGATTGTGAACAGATAGCTAGCTAAGATCGATTGTATTTAAATCGTAGCCTTCATTTCTCGATTGTATTTCATGGGCACTTTTTGAACTATCATGAATATTTTTAAATTTCATGGACACTCGATCTCGATCCCCCTCCGGTCCCCCTCGCCGCCGAGCACCCCCCGGTCCACCGACCGCTACCGCCGATCCCCCGCACCCTCGATTCCCCTACTCAACCGCCGCCACCGACCCTCCGCACCCCTCCCCTACTCAACCGCCGCCGCCGACCCCCCGCACCCCACGCACCCTCCCCCGCTCCACCGGCATTACTGTTTGATGATATTTTTAATAAAATTATTACTATCTTATAAAAAAATATTACTGTTATGATTTAAACAAGTTTGAACATATTTAAACACAAATAAGTATCAAACAACATTTTAAATGCATAAAAAAATTGTGGAGCCTAGGAATCGAACCCAGGACCTCCTGGTGTGAGAACTGGCTGCTGACCAGTCGAGCTACTAGAGGAAACTTGGTATGGATCAGGTCAGGTGGAAGATAACCTGTTGGCTCGAGCAAAAATAAAAAAAATACTAATGGCGCACCAGGGTGAGGTGCGCCATTAGTATGGATGTACTTATGGCGCACCGAGGGGTGGTGCGCCATTAGTATTGTGCCCCCATCCATATTTCCTCCCGGCCCAAACCTATCCCTCTCTCCCTCGCCTCGCCTCGATCCCTTCCCTCTCCTCTCCCAGCGCGCTGCCCGCCGCCTCGGCGCCGCCCGGCCTTGACGACGTCTCACCGTCGTCCTCGTCTCCGCCCAGACGCCGCTGCGCCGCCGCCTCGGCGCCGCTCCAGCGTCCTCGTCTCCGCCCAGCGCCCGCGATGCCGCCCTCTCCTCTCCCAGCCGCCGCCCGCCCGCCCGTCGTCCTCGTCTCCTCGGCGCCGCTCTCCCGTCGCCCCACCTCGTTGGACGCCATCGCCCCGCCGCCCTCGTCGCCGGTGGCCCGGACGCCGCCCCGTCCACAGCACCGTCGCCGGAGCACCACCACCACCCGGACCTCGTCGCCCCACCTCGTCGCCCCGTCCACACCACAGCCCCCGTGAGCTCCCCCTCCTCCTCTCCCCCTCTCCCCCTCGGATTCAGATTCAGATTCAGATTCAGTGAACGTTGCCAGCAGTATAACCACTGAGCTCATTGATTCATCTTGGCTGTTACCAGCAGTAGCATCAAGTGTAAAAAAATCCCAATAGCATTTGAAATCATGCAGGTAGCAACTAAGTTTGCCACATCAGCCTTGATAATAGTATATTCAGCAAAAGAAATTAAACAGTTGTTTCTTTGTAAGCTTGTAGGTTAGGAAGCTAGAAGCAATAGCAACATGTTCTTGTTTCTGAATAACCAAGTACGTGAAAGAAACATCGGAATGCAGAATCACCAGTAATGCCCAAGCACCAGCTGATAATGTTGCCCTAGATCAGCTGTATTAGTTCATGTATTAAAAGAACACCTCAAATCACCAGGAACTATGCAATATGAAATTTATTTATTTCCAATTTTCCATTCACAAAATGGCAAATTCACTTGTCTCTGAAAAACAATACTCAGCAGCAATGTACAGTTCAAATTCTAAACTGTGAAGCTGCACGCCCATTCAATGGAGAACAATTAAATGGATTGGCTCATAACCTATAAATGCCCTTCTGCAGTTGATTTGCATCATGTGCGCATTTGACACACATTCTTTGGTGTGTATTGCATTCTCATCGTGGTTTTGATCACAGAACAAGAAGGGAAAGGGCGACTGAAGTACCTACTGCAGCAGACAAAAGTATTTGCCCACTTTGCAGAAGGAAGCCAGGCTAAAGAGAAGAAGCCACGTGGAAGGTGATTCTTGGTTATGTTTTTTTTAAAAGCAATACTTGGTTATGTTAGTGCCACTATATAGTACTTTACTATGAACGCCCATCTTGGATGACCAATAGAAATTGCAGCCACATGTGCACCGATCTAATTTGAAACATCAATGAAAATTGAAAAAAATTACTCTCATAGCACTACTTCTATTTGCATTTCCCAAACATATGGTTCTGTCCATCCTCATTTCCTGTCTTCCCTAATAACCATCATTAAGTTATAGGTTTGCTGTGTGCCTGTGCTATTTCAGAAACTTATGTCCCTATGATGAAAATCTTATGTCTTGAATATAATGCCAGAAAAGGTGCTTGGGTTAGTTTGTATGCAACGTTTCCCTATATAGTAGTACCTCAGCCTGTTGGAAAGGAATAAACCAAAACTTGTCCGTGTCCGGATAGAGAACGGATTTGTTGCCGTATGATTAGATTATCAGGAAAATAAGTTCACTTCACTTCACTGTTTTTATTAGGCAAGACAGTGCAGTAGTTGATGTATCTTGGGTTGACCAATGCTTATTGGAGATGCAAATATTGTTTCACCTCTTCACATGCCAATGTATTTTCCATGTTGTGATGGAGGCCTTTTTTGCCTTGTCCACCCGACAGGCCCTTGAATTTGCTGGAATGTCGATTAACTTCCGTTCCAGCAAATTCGGGTACTCCATATGTCCTATTTTCAGCAAAGGTCATGCTGAAATTTTCCGTGAATTTTAGCATGACTTTGCTAAAAATAGGACATATAAATACTGTGACTAATGATGAAAGCTTAGGCTTTTAGGGTGCCTCGGCGTCGAAAAACCCTCAATGATAAAAGCTTAGCTTTTAGGATGCCTCGGTGTCGACAAACCCTAAACAATAACCAACTTTTTGACCAAACTTTGTTCCTATTTAGAGATAAACATGGCCAACAACGATGAGGCCGGGGGTTCGGGCGGCAAGGCATTCTGGGAGCTGTCCTAGGAGATGGAGGAACAACCTCACTTGTATGAGGGCGGCGCCTTCCCACCGATCCTGAGACCCTTGATGGTACCGCCGAGGATGACCCCATGATGCCACCTTGATGGTGCCGCCGAGATGCCACCGCGATGATGGCGGCGCCGCTGAGATGGCAGCCAACCGAAGAGGCAGCGGAAGGACCGGCGCCCGATCGTGCTCCTCACCCTCAAGGAGGAAGTTCTTGAAGTGGACTCCGGCGGGAATCCAACGATGCCGAGCGAATAGTCAAGGGTACTCGCTTCAGCTCGGGTGCATTATCCGAGCACCGTCTCGATCAACACCGAGAACACGAGGCATCGACCGAGGAATTTTGCAACCTCCTCTTCACGAAGCTGCACGAGCGATACAAGTTCCCGCTGAATTTGCAAACACAAGCCTCAAAGGGAATAAAGTGAACAATGCTGCCCTCAAGAAGATGAGCAAGGCCTGTCTACTTGGAAAAGCAATGTGAAGAGAATGATCGAGAAAGATGAGAGTTATGAGAATATCAAGCGAAAAATCCTTCGATCACGAAGATGACTACAACGACTTCAAGATCAATTGCTCGAGCACATAAACTCCCAATCAAGTCGATTGGGGGAAAGAAATGCGGGAGCTGAACATGGGGAACACACACTCGGTCCGGCGGTTCTGAGTGGTGGAGCCTATATGGGACAAGGAGGAGGCGGACCGTGCCGAGCAAGGCCTACCGCCCCTCTTTGATAAATACGGTGACAAGCAGACCAAGAACTTTGTCAGGGCCCGGTACAAGAAGGACCCGAAAACAAAGGACCTTACCACGGATCCGAAGACTAGGAAGCTTGAGCTTGTTACAGTAAGGAATACACCCAGCGTAATTAGCTCCATATGGTTGCATTCTAATTAATGAAGCCAAATTTCTAAATGGTTCACATTCCTTCCGTAGGCTATTGAAAGCGATGGCGGGGTCGACTAAGAGCAACCCTTGGGACACCACTCTAAATAGAGGCGTTGAATGTAATGAAGAACAAGGATAAGCTCGATGAAGCCGGCGTCGGCTGGTCGTGTGGCGGCAAAGGCTTGTCGACAAAATGGTCGTCATACTATAACAATGGTGGGCGAAAGGAGAAAAAGACCAGCTCGGAAAGCGGTAGCGAGGTTCAAGAACTCAAGGCACAGGTGGTGCGGATTCGGAGATTGTCAAGAGCAAGTGCAACAACAACTCGGAGTGCGATCACGCCATTGTGCCTACCTTGATCGAGGTTGAGTGCATGGATTGCAGGCGTGACGAGGCCACCCGATTCCAAGCTTCACGGCCAGCAACTTCGCATAATGCGATGGCGGGGCCATTGGTGCCTCGGCGGGCGGCATTAGTGTCTCCGGCCGCACGGAGCTTAATGCACCGGGTGTCGCCGGCCGGCACCTCTGCAACAAGCGGCCCCTCATCAGCTGCCGCCCGCCATTGGCGGTGCCTCGACATTAGCCGAGCTCGGCGCCATCATCACGGTAACTAATTAAGCTCTCTCGGCGAGGACTTCATCTCCTTGCCTTTGGTGGGCATCCACGGCGCCCTACATGTTTTCGCGGGCGCCGCCGGCGTTCGTGCACTCTCCGCGCCGTGAACAACGAGTTGGTCGATGTTGCCAAGGTAAAATCGTTCAACCGGCAACCTTGTTCCACGGTACCGGATGACATCAACTTGTTTAGGGTTCAACTGGTTTGGGTGCTGCCGAGCTGCGACGAGTTGTTACCTCGATTCGACCCGTCGGGGCGGCGATGATGATGTGATGACCCTCGGCGCTTGCTGGCTGGCCCTGCTTTGGCGAAGAGCGATTCGTTTGGGGCGGGGACACCACCCCAAAGACAACACCGCCCGATCGTGTCGGCGCCAAAGTCGGCCCCATGGCAAGACCGCTGCAGCGGTGCGGACATCCCTATGCCCGCTGGATCCAAACATGCATATGGCATAGGATCGAGCGGCGACGACGGCGATACATTTGGCAGCGTCGATCAGTACTTTGCCGATCATGGAGTGCGATGGCGACTTCATGGGGCCTCCTTCTCAGAACCCAACCCAACAAAAGGCGTGCGCGATCTAGCTGGTATCACGGAGAAGCCAAGTTACCTTGAGCGTCGTCTGGCGTTCAGCTCTTAGGAGGCGCCTCCAGCTGCCGACTTCACCGAGCCTCGAGATAGGCGAGTGCGAAATAATATCAGCCCCAACACACTCAAGAAAGGCGGTGCGTGAGCGAACTCGGTCCCATTACAGGAGAAGAAGAAGGCCGCAAAAGAAAGACTAAGAAGGGTGCAAGCCAGCCCGCACCGAGTATGATCCGTGCTCGGGGCGGGCCACCTTCACCTAAGGATATCTCGAGGAGGTGCATGTGGCGGGTAGAGGCGATGCTACCGACAAATATGCTCAATGCTGCAACGGTGCTATCTGAGTCTGCATGACAGTGTTCTTTCTTTGGAGAAGCGGCATCTCAGAGAGAAGGATGTGGCATACCCGCTTTTCGCGGCCAAGGTGCCAGAGGGCAAGGGCTTTGTGGATAACTCCATCGGGCGTACGATCGTCCTGCGGTTTGATGACATCCATGCTATGTTGAACCTTCATCTGCTGCACTAGACCTTCGTTCAGCTATTTTCGCTGAGTATGGCACTACTAGGGAAAAGCCTAGCAGCAGCGCGGGTTTGGGCACCCTCGATGGCCGGGAACGGCGCTACTAATAAGCGCTTAGCTAACGTGTAGCGATGGCGGCGTGTTGACACGCCTTCTGCTACACACAATTGCTGTAGCAGCGGTTTAGAAAGGGCACTCTGGTATTAGCTGCAGCGCCGTTTTGGTGTAAGCGCTCTTTGGTAAGCCGGCGCTCTTGCTAAATCCCCTCGCTACTACTAGTTTTATTAGTTTTTCCCTGCAGATTTGTTTTTATTTGTTTTGCATTTGAATAGGCTTTATACAATAATCTTTAGCATATCATCCACATACAAATGTAATCATAGCATATACATACAATTAGTCTCATCAAATCATGTCATCATCATAATCATCATCCAACAATAAGTGGTCTCGATCTCGTCATCAATCTCGAAAATAGCGATACAAGTCTCGATTACTTGCAAATACATCGTCATCCATCTAAACAATTATATACATGAGAATAGCTATCACTTTGAGTACATGAGTTCATATCCCTCTCTCGCATTAGCGTGAACCTAAACTAAGTACTGCGTGTCGCTCGAAAACCGAAAACCGGTACACCTTGGCCTTTCACTCCGGCCACTTGTCGTATATATACTCCTGGCGTAGCACTTCTTCGCCATTTATGATCAATGCACCTGCATCGTCAGATGAGTCGATGATATGCAACATATATAGTTGAGCAACACAAAGAGACAGACTTGGCAAAAATAGAAACAACATATCATAAGCATAAATAACAAAGTTCATCGTACCCAAATGACCTAACTAGAGTGATTTTAAGCTAGTCGAGGAGGACGGTTTAATTACATCACAAATAAAGTTTCACCGTGCATAACTCAAAGTTTTGTCATAAAAGAAACTATGGACTAAGCGGACACATTGTCATATATCGACAATCACTCCAGCATGTCGTGCCATCCATCCAAGTCGGGAGATAGTCATCGAGCTTTGTGAAAGGCTTCATGTCGAGGCTGAGAGGCTATCCATGTTCGGACGTCTTCCGCGACATTTGTCATACGCATGGAACATCCCTGTTTTCCGGCGACCTCATTCATGATGATTTGGGCAAGTTCGCTGGATGTTATAGAACTCAGCTCGAAGTCGATGATCCTCGATATCTCCTATGTCCTTTGCCCATTGCGAGAATATGGGCATCGCTAGATCTAGGTGCCATGTGAAGGTTACGGTGATCCGTCGGTACTCCAGCATGTGGTGTAGGACATAGAATCCATCATTAAGAGAATCGTTAGGTTCTTTGGATGCAGCGAAGTCGGTCTTATGGCTGAAGGCGTGCTGCCGCCCTTTTCTTCTTGTCCCTAACATCTCCACCTTGCTTGGTAGTAAAACATAGCACCGTCGAGAACATCTTTGATGTGGGTGTAATCCTTTTGTGAATGTTCTTGACGAGTCCAAGTAAAGAGCTTGGGAGAATCGGGGTAGAGGATGATGAGGACGGCGCGCCCTTGCCGCGCATAAAATAAGTACACCTCAAATTAATTAGCCTCCACCGTGCAAATGAATTATTGAAATCGAAGGAAGGGTAGCAGCGCGGATGACTTACACAGGATGATAAGGCACGAGAATCGCCTCCTTGTCCTTATTGGCGAGCATGAAGGCGGCGATGTAATCCCTCGCGTATTCACGATCTTGTGTGCAGACTCCCAAGAAGGCCTCGTGCATGTAGTGCGGGTCGGCGACACAGATATGAGCTATCTGCTCAACCCCAATGATGTAGCTCATGTGCAAGGCATAAAGGCGGACAAAAGTAAAATCCAGCTTCTTCACGTGAAACATGTCGAATATGTAATCGAATCGGAGGAAGAACTTATCATGCGGGAAGCCCTTGACGTCACGACATTTCTGCGGAACATTAACCACGTAAGTGGGTATCCTGGAACTTCGGCGGTGAGGCCTTTCTCTACCCGCAGCACATCGTCATGAAGTCTCCTCGGATCGCGAATCTCGCCGTGGCGCTGTTTGGTAGGATTGGTTTACGGGGATATGCCATTTATCCGCATCGGGGATATCTACGGTCCCGAAATTTGAGGCTCTTTGGCGGCTGGATCATAGAATCAGCTTTTTGCCTTTCCTCGCTCTCTTCCTAGGCTTCTTTACCACGGATGGTCGTCAATAACACGTTGAGGCGGTAATTCAGGCACCGACTCATTATGCTCAAACCGAGGAGGCGCCGGTATAGACATCTTGTTCAGCGCCATCGTCATCCTCATCCTCATCCATGGCGGCGTCATCAGCCTCTAATGGAGCCACCTGCTTACCCGTCCACTATCACCCAACCCGACACCGGCGCTAATTGGGTAGGTGGGGTGTTGATGTTCATACCTTCTGAGGCTGCGTGCTCGTGGGTGTGCTCCGGCCGCCTCGAGGCAAGCAGACTCTTTAGCCACAACAGGACCCACCCATTGCAACAATCACCAAGCCGCGCGAGGTCTCGTCGTCATCCCCACTAGTATTAGAGGAGGCAAATTCTGTGGACGGTTTGACACAGCCACGGAAACCTTGAAGGCGTTCGGGGATCGGCGGCTGTGGAACAATGGTTCCTTCGGCTCCATTATCGTCCCCTTCCCCCGTCCACCTTACATTGTTGATGGTGTACAATATAGTGCACGGGTTTAAATCGGCTGCAAATAAAAAGTCTGCGACGTGAGACATCAAAAGGCAGCAGCGGGAGATTATACATTTATATTGAAGGGGCGGTGTGGAAGATACCGTGAGGCGTCGAGCTCAGCCAAGAGGAGGCACCACCGAAAGCACGTCCGGTCGGCGGTAGTCTGGGGAGCTGGTCTTGGGAGCAGTGCGGGAAGCAGTCGCGGGAGCGGTGCGGGAGCATGTGCTGCCAAGAAGTCGACAAGGGAAAGTCCTCTGCATTTTTTTGGATTTTCCCTTGTCCAAGTGTGAGCGCCCGTCACCAAGGAAGTAGATAAATCTGCAATCGCTTTGTTTTGCGGCAGCTATCGCTGTTCGATTATGCGAGATGATTTCTTCTCAACCGCAATCTCAACCTTCTTGTCGATGCTTTCTTGATTAACCTCCGTCTTTGCTTTCTCTCCTCCGTGGTCTCACGGTAGTACTTCTTCCACGTGGCGCCGTCTCCGACACCGTGCAGCGTCCATCTGACGGTCGAGTATCCACGGTTGTCGTTTCAATATGTTCAACGCCGGTTGAATGGAGTGTCCCACTTGGCCTCGCCAATGCCTCGGGACGGCGAGTCGCTTTCGGCCGCAATCGGCGTTGCTCTCTGCAAAAGGCACAAGGATCGTTTACAAATATGACTAACGTGTGCGGTCGAATTGATCGAAACTAAAATTACCAGTAGTCTCATGAACTCCGTAATGACCGGTGTTGTCTCATAAACCTTCTTGATGGGTCCCAGCGGTGGCGGGCCCTCGGGGCGTCACGCTCTGCGGGATGGTGAAATCCGCCAAAGTGCAGGATGCCGGACTTCGCGGCTTCGCGTCCTCCTTGGCCCATTTGGACCTCTTTCGCCGTAACCACGGCTTCCGAGTGGTGGGTCCCAATGTTCCTCTTTGAAGCCCCTTCATGTACTTAGACTTTTCTTTGGCAGCCGGCCTCGCAAGCCTCCTTGAATATTTGAAACTGCTCTTCCGTGATTGTCGGACTTTCCTTTACAATCTCGGAGTAGGGTTCCGTCGTTGATCTTTGCTTTCACTCGATTTTTCCAGGCAGCCAAGCGTTGCTAAACTTGGTCATGGCGTGTTTGTTTATCTTCTTCATTGCGGGTCATTATGCGGATCTTCATAATCCTTCTCATTCCAGCCGGGAACAAGAATATCGGTGTAACTTCTTTGGGAGGAGCTCCTCATATTTTCTATCTTCTTTAGATTCTCATCGTTGATGGTGGCGGTTGTCCGTATGATGCAGCCTATTTGATTGCCGTAGCATGCGGCGCTTCCTCGGCGCCTTTGGCTCAAAATTGCCGTTGTCCACCTCCGTGACCACCGTCTAGTAGTCTGAGTTTGTTAGGAACCCGTTGCCTCTTCGCTTTCGGTGCTACACGGATCCGCTCCCGAGGCAGCACCGGTCTCGGCGCCGGTCTCGATGTCGGTCTGAATCTCAGCGCGGTGTCGATCTCGGCACCGTCTGCGTGTCGGTCTCGGCACCGGTCTGCGTGTCGGTCTCGATCCCGATGCGGGCCAGCAGCAACATCTGTTGATCGTCGGTAAAGCTAAAAATTAAATACGCCGCCGGTGAGCGTCGTCATAATCACGAGAACCCTGTCCTTCATCGTTGCTAGCCATGTTTCCTATGATTAAATCTAGTCAATTAATTCTAGACCTAATAAAATGAATAATGACATAAAAAGGACTATTGTTTTGCGGGAATGTTGACTCCTTCTTGGTGCGGCAAATCCGGGCACTCGATATGTCCTAGTTTGTAGCACAAGTCATGCCGAAATTCATGGGAAATTTCGGCATGACCTTTAACTAAAAGTGGACAAATCGAGAACCTGAAATTTGCCGGAACAGAAATGAATCAACATTCCGGCAAAACTATAGGCCACTCAACATCATTCACAGAAACAACAAAGCCACCACTTGGGCACAATCGAACAACTTCAATGAAAAGATATGACATGACCACTTCAATGAAAAATAAAATTTGCCTAAATTCTTTTCCTTGAAAAATAGTGGTCTTTTGAAAAATCAAAAACCTTTGCCAATCTACTTAACCTAGCTTCTTAATCCAGCGAACCTAATTAACCTACCTATTTAACCTAGTTAGTTAATCTAGTTTGCCTAGATAATTAACCCTAATTAAACTAGTTAGCAGCTAGTTCTCTGTCAAAGCCTAAAATAAATTTTTGCACTAATTAACATGGATAATTAACCTAATTAGACTAGTTAACTGACTAGTTCTCTGTCAAAGCCCTAACTAAGTTTTTGCACTAACCTAGATAATTAACCTAATTAAACTAGTTAACCTAACTACTTCTCTGTCAATGCCCTAACTAAATTTTTGCCCTAAAACCTAGATAATTAACCTAATTAAAACTGGCTAACCTATGCATGAGAGAGAGAGAGGGGTGGGGCTTCTGAGATGATAGCTCGGTGGTGGCAGCGGAGGCAGTGTGGTGGTGAGGGAGGCGGGCGTCTTGGTGGCGGCGAGGAGGCAGGGCGTCTCCGTGTGGCGAGAAGGTGGCGTCGGCGGCGGCTCGGTGGCGTTAGACGAGGGCAGCAGCTCCGTGGCGTTGAGGCGGCTCGGTGTCGTCGGCAGCGACGGCTCTGATGGCCTAGCGTCGTCGGCGGCGAAGTGTGGGGCGACGAATCAGGGGAGGCGGCGCTGCTGAGGTGGGTTTGAGGATTTGGGGAAGTGGTGGCGGCGGAAGCGGTTTTTGGCTAAGTCAAACTTAAGCGGTAGCGCGTTTATAAAGCAGCGCTATAGCTAAGTTAGCTATAGCGCTTTCGTCAAAACGCGCTGCTGCTATAGCTAATTTCCTATTCTGTTTCTATAGCGGGGGTCTAGGTCACGCGCTGCAACTACGTTAGCTATAGCGCCTCTTACAAACAAACGCTGCTGCTATGCCTTCCTCCGATTTTTCACTTTTTCGTTTATTTGGCTTTACATTTTATTTTTCCCTTTCTCCTTTTTCTATTTCTTTCATTTTCATTTAAATTTCTATTTGTTTATCATCTTATTCTATTTTTGTTAGTAGTAGCGCTCTTCCGAAGCAGCGCTAAGCGTGATGTAGCGATGGCGTGTTTCTTCTAAGATCGCTACTGCTATCGTAGCCTAACATTCTACCAATGGGAATATTAGTAGTAGCGCTTTTTATTCAACAGCGCTCTTGCTAAGTTTAATGTCTGTAAGCGGTTTCTAGTAGCTCGCTACTGCTAAATAGCACTAGCGCTGTTTTTTGAACCGCGCTGCTGCTAAGATTCTGTGTATAGCCTTTTCCCTAGTAGTGAGGAGATGCGGATCATTCGCGACAAGACCCCGGACATCGTGATAGTCGACCCCTTCTACATGCGTGCCAAGATCTTGGGCAGTGCTAGGGACCGGCAAGTCGCGAGTTCTTACCTCGAAGGCGTCATTCTGGCAAACCAGGATAAGGATAACTTCCTCGTGCCTTACTTTCCCGAGTAAGTCCTCCCCTCAACCGGCCCGTAACATATGAATTCTTAGATTTCGATCGTTTTTCTTTTAACATTCCGTGTTTTCTGCAGTGACACACATTGCACGCTCATCCTCCTAAGCCCCAAATATTCCATGGCCACGTATTTCGACCCGGACCGTCGATTGAGCGTAGACTACACAAATGTCAAGAAGGTTCTTGATGATGTTCTCCCGGCTCGCCAAATCTGGAAGCACCTTCACCAAGCCTATTCGTGAAATCACGGCAAGCACGTGTTCTCCCACAATACAATGTTACGCTGCGTCAAGAAGTCGCTGGCGGTCGAAGGGTGCCTACTCGCCATCCATCACATGCGGGCGATTATGCGGACCATCATCAACCACGCTCTTGAGTAAACTCAAAGATTGGGCAAAAGCGTGTCGGCAATCCGGCGCGGACCTCCGACAAGAATTCTTCGCATCGATCGGAGTTTGCGGAAATCATCCATCAAGATGTCGCCGTACCTCGGGCAGTTCTACCTCAACAATCAAGCATCCAACGGTGACATCGACACAATGCTACAAATGCAGGTGACAACAACCGTTATTTCATGACTCCCACGATAGATGGCGGCTTCATCACGCTCCGGTCCCTTGAGTCGAGTTGAAAGCGGTGATCTGTGTTCAGTTACGAAACATCGATTGGCTCATGTTGTAATTAAACTTTAATGAACTTGTAGTATGTCTCTTTGGTTTGAGAGTCATTCAACTTAGATGTAATCGATGCTATTAATGTCTTGCTTTTCTCTTCGATCGTTACATTTGCATACTTATATATTGCTTATGTATTGTGCGTGAATTGGTACTAACGTTTACGTTTGGCTAGTGCATAGCGATGCCGTCGTATGTCGTGTACAAGGGTAAGGTTCGAGTCTCACGACGGCGGGAGGAGTGTCGGAGACAGGTTCATCGATTCAGCGATACAGATTACAAAGGGTACACCACTAGGGCGAGGCGAATCTAGATCGCCCGCTATCTAGCGGGAGAGGAGGGCGTTGGAGGAACCGGATGAAGATGAGTTTCATCGTGATGATGCTCATCGTGATGACTGCAGCTCTCTTCTATGTGATGGTAGTTTAGATGATCGATATCGACTTGTAATGTGAAGACAAACTCGCTACTCGCGATCTCGAGACTTGTAATATAATGTTCTATCTTTGTTCGGTCTTTTCAATTCGGAGACTAATATGATGAATTGTATTCGGAGACTAATACGATGAATTGTATTCAAAGACTAATCTTCTATTGTATTCGATGAATCTGTTGTTGATGTGTGCTGTCTATATTTTTTCCAATTATACATTTTGTAACCTGTGCAAAAAACAGAAAAAAAAAATAAAAAAAATATTCATACTAATGGCGCATCACATAATAGTGCGCCATTAGTATGCCAAAGTATACTAATGGCGCATCATTAAACAGTGCGCCATTAGTATGCCGAAGTTACTAATGGCGCATCTTGTTGCCGAAGTTACTAATGGCGCATCTTGTTGCTGTGCGCCATTAGTATGCGAGCTTACTGGTATACATAGCCCACAGGAGAGGCATACTAATGGCACATACATATACACTAATGGCGCGCCGAGTGCGCCATTAGTATACCAGATACTAATGGCGCACCAGTGGTGCGCCATTAGTAAAATATACTAATGGCGTGTCACTAATGGCGCACCACTAATGCGCCATTAATGGCCAAATTAGGTGCGCCATTAGTAGGCCTTTTCCTAGTAGTGCGGGCTTAGCGCCTAAGCACTTTCAGTTTCGTAAGATGTTATCTGAACTTGAATTCGACGTTGAATATGTTGGCATCTGGTTTGAGGTGTCTTTTGCAGGCTAGGATGAAGCACTTATTGCAATCGACTTGCTCCTCAACGTACTTAGGCGAGCACTGAGCTGCAGCTAAGCCCCCGAGTGGGAGGTCTGCTCTCCACTCGGTAGGATTTTCAAAAACTTAGGCGAGCACTAGGCTACAGCTAAGCCCCCGAGTTGGAGGTCTGCTCTTCACTCGGTAGGATTTTCAAAAACTTAGGCAAGCACTGGGCTGCAGCTAAGCCCCTGAGTGGGAGGTTTCCACTCGGTAGGATTTTTGTGGCGTTTCTCCGAGGAAGAAGGCATCAATCGACCTGCACCTCGTCTTCCTTGTGGAGCGCATATTGTACTTGTGGCGTAGCTCGGAAGGAGAAGTGGCAGTCGACTTGTACCTCGTCCTCCTTGCGGAGAGCACATTATACTTGTGGCATAGCTCGGAAGAAGAGGGTAGCAGTCGATCTGCACCTCGTCTTCCTTGCGGAGCGCACATTATACTTGTACTTAGGCGAGCGCTATGCTGCAGCTAAGCCCCCGAGTGAGAGGCTTGCTCACCACTGGGTAGGATTTTATTAAAACTTAGGTGAGTACTTGGACTGCAGCTAAGCCTCCGAGTGGGAGGCTGGCTCACCACTCGGTAGGATTTTATTAAAACTTAGGCGAGTACTTGGACTGCAGCTAAGCCTCCGAGTGGAAGGCTGGCTCACCACTCGGTAGGATTTTATTAAAACTTAGGCGAGTACTTGGACTGCAACTAAGCCTCCGAGTGGGAGGCTGGCTCACCACTCGGTAGGATTTTATTAAAACTTAGGCGAGTACTTGGACTGCAGCTAAGCCTCCGAGTGGGAGGCTGGCTCACCACTCGGTAGGATTTGTTTGAAACTTAGGCGAAACGGATTCGCGGCTAAGTCTCCGAGTGAAAGGCTGGCTCATCACTCGGTAGGTTTTTACAAACATAGGCGAAACGGATTCGCAACTAAGCCACCCACTGGAGGGAATTTTATTGAACAACCAAAAGTGATAACAATCACTGGGAAAATTATAACACTATTGTCTTTTGAAAAATGAAATACAGAAGTGCTTTTATTACATTTCTGAGTGGCTACTTAAGTGTAAAAGGGGCGGAGCAGCTCCGTGTTCCAAGCTCGGGGCTCGTCGATCTTGTGCTCAACGTTGTAAAGACAGTACGCTCCGTTGTGGAGAACCTTGGTGACGATGAAGGGACCTTCCCAGGAAGGAGCGAGCTTGTGTGGTTTGCTGATCCACTCGGAGAACCAAATCTCCTTCCTGGAAGGCTCGACTCTTCACGTTTTTGGCGTGGAAGCGACGCAAGTCCTACTGGTAAATGGTCGACCGGATCAGAGCCATCTCCCTTTCTTCCTCTAGAAGATCGGCGCATCTGTCGTGCTTGTTCTGCTTCAGCTTCGGTGTAGAGCTCGACTCGGGGAGCGTTGTGAAGCAGGTCACTCGGCAAGACCGCTTTAGCTCCGTAGACCAAGAAGAACGGAGTTCTCCCAGTCGACTGGTTAGGCGTGGTTCTTAATCCCCAAAGTACTGACGGAAGTTCGTCGACCCATGCACCAACTGCATGCTTGAGATCACACATCAATCGGGGTTTCAACCCTTTGAGAATCAAGCCGTTGGCTCGTTCTGCCTGTCCATTCGGCTGAGGATGAGCGACTGAAGCATAGTCGACTCGTGTGCCTTGAGATGTGCAGAAAGCTCTGAATTCCTCGGAATCGAAGTTTGACCCGTTGTCAGTGATGATGCTGTGCGGGACTCCATATCTGAATATCAACTCTCTGATGAAGCTGACAGCAATGCCGGCATCAAGGTTCTTGATGGGTTTAGCCTCAATCCACTTGGTGAACTTGTCGACTGCTACCAGCACATGTGTGAAACCGCTTCTGCCTGTCCTCAATGGTCCAACCATATCCAGCCCCCATACCGCGAAGGGCCAGACGAGTGGTATGGTCTTTAAAGCTGAGGCGGGCTTGTGTGACATATTGGAGTAAAATTGACATCCCTCACACTTGTCGACTATCTCCTTTGCCATTTCATTCGCTCTTGGCCAGTAAAATCTGGCTCGGTATGCTTTGGCTACGATGGTCCGAGAGGACGCATGATGGCCACAGGTCCCCGAGTGGATGTCGTCAAGGATTATTCGACCTTCTTCTGGCATTATGCATTTCTGACCAACTCCAGTCGCGCTTTCTCTGTACAACTGTCCCCTTATCACGGTAAAGGCTTTAGATCAACGGACGATCTGTCGAGCCTCCTCTTCATCCTCTAGGAACTCTTTCCTTAAGATATACGCGATACACGGCACTGTCCAATCGGGCGTGATCACCAGAACTTCCATGATCAGGTCAACCACTGCTGGAACTTCAACTTCAGTCGGATATGTGATACTCTTAGGCTGCGGAGCTTCTTCGGTAAAAGGATCTTCTTTAACTGATGGAGTATGGATATGTTCCAAGAATACATCACTGGGGATGGCTTCCCTCTTGGAGCCTATCTTAGCCAAATCATCAGCCGCTTGATTCTTCAGTCGGGGTATATGATGGAGCTCTAACCCTTCAAATTTCTTTTCAAGCTTTCTCCTTTGCATTGCAGTATCCGATCATATTTGGGCTTCTAACGTCCTCCTTCATCACGATTAACCACCAAATCTGAGTCGCCATAAACCATAAAGGCGACGACGCGCGAGTGAAATAGCCATCGCAACCCATACAAAAGTGCTTCATATTACGCCTCATTATTGGAGGAATCAAAGTGGATCTGGAGCACATATCTGAGCTTATCTCCTCGGGAAACCAAAACTACCCCAGCACCGGAACCATTTAACATCTTAGAGCCATCAAAGAACATGGTCCAATGCTCCAAGTGAACTTGAGTCGGCTGCTGTTGTTCAATCCACTCTGCAAGGAAATCTACTATCGCTTGGGACTTAATGGCTTTCTTTGCCTCAAACTTGATATCAAGGGGAAGGAGTTCAATCGCCCATTTCGCCACTCGACCAGTTGCATCTCTGTTGTGCGAGAATCTCTAACGATGGGCGTCGTCGGCAGCTGTAATAGAATGATCGGAGAAATAATGAGCAACCTTCTTCGTGGTCATGTAGATCCCATACACAAGCTTCTGATAATGGGGATATCTTTGCTTCGATGGAGTCAAAACTTCGGAAAGATAATACCTTTGGGCGCTGAACTTTGAAGACTTTCCTTCTTCTTCCCGCTCGACCGTAAATCTTGATCTTGACGACTTGTCCTGTGGCTGCAATGTAAAGCAACAGAGGCTCTTTGCTGATTGGAGCAGCAAGCACCGGCTGGGTGGAGAGCGAGCTTTTAGCTCGGCAAATGCTGCATCAACTCGGAGTCCGCTCGAACTTGTGCGCCTTCTTCATCAGTCGGTAAAGAGGCAATGCCTTTTCACCGAGGCGAGAGATGAATCGACATAACACGGCCAAGCATCCAGTAAGCTTCTGGACATCATGCACACGCACAGGGCGTTTCATTCGGAATATGGTGCCAACCTTTTCTGGGTTAGCGTCGATTCCTCGTTCTGAAATGAGAAAATCGAGTAACTTTCCACCAGGAACTCCGAATGTGCACTTTGATGGATTAAGCTTGATATCATACCTCCTGAGATTGGCAAAAGTTTCAGCGAGGTCAGTCAACAGGTCGGAACCCTTTCGCGACTTGACCACAATATCATCCATATACGCTACCACATTCCGACTGATTTGAGTGAGTAAACACTTTTGAATCATCCTCATGAACATGGCTCCGGCATTCTTGAGACCGAATGGCATGGTGACATAGCAGAAGCACCCTAATGGAGTGATGAAAGTTGTTTTGATTTCGTTGGGTCCATACAGACAGATCTGATGATACCCGGAATAGGCGTCTAAAAAAGACAATCTCTCGCATCCCGCAGTCGAGTCGACAATTTGGACGATGCGAGGGAGAGGAAAATGATCTTTCGGGCAGGCCCAATTGATATGTTTGAAATCAATGCACATGCAAAGTGACTTGTCCTTCTTGGGGACCATGACGACATTGGCGAGCCACTCAGAGTGGTATATCTCTCGAATAAACTCAGCTGCCAGGAGTCGAGTCACCTCCTCGCCAATGGCCTTTCTCTTATGGACGGCGGACCGTCGAAGATGTTCTTTAACAGGTTTTGCTTTTGAGTCGACTCTTAGACGATGCTCAGCCAGCCCCTTGGGAACACCCGGCATGTCAGCAGGCTTCCATGCGTTCTCACGGAGGAACTGGATGAACGCTTCTTCCTATTTAGAGTCGAGTGTTGTGGAAATATGGGTCGGAGCTGCGCTGGGGTCGGTCGGGTGAATGTGAACAGGCTTCGTCTCACCAGACGACTGGAACACTGACTCTGTGGCGGGCTTCTTGGCCCGCAACAAATCACTCGGATCTGCATTTTTCTGTTATTCCTCTAGCTCTACCACTTTTATCTGAGAATCCGCAATCTTCGAGCCTTTCTGAAAACACTCTTTTGCCTTCTTCCGATTGCCAGTGATAGTGATCACGCCTTTGGGGCCGGGCATCTTCAATTTGAGGTACACGTAACATGGTCGAGCCATGAACCGTGCATAAGCTGGTCTCCCCAAATTAGCGTGGTAAGCGCTCTGGAAATCCACGACTTCAAATGTCAGTTTCTCTTTGCGGAAATGCTTCAAGTCGTCGAACACCACATCTAGAGCTATTTGGCCGAGTGACTCAGCCTTCTTTCCAGGAATGACTCCATGAAAACTCATGTTGCTGGAGCTGAGTCTGGACATCGGAATGCCCATTCCCTTTAGCGTCTCCACATACAATATATTCAGTCCACTACCACCATCCATCAACACCTTCGTCAGTCGAGTGCCTTCGACGATTGGGTCGACCACCAAAGCCTGCCTCCCAGGGGTGGCTATGTGAGTCGGATGATCGGACTGGTCGAACGTAATGGCAGTTTGAGACCATCTCAGATAGCTTGGTGTCGCCGGAGCGACCATATTTACTTCACGGTTGACAACTTTCAATCGACATTTGCTCTCCACATCAGCAAAAATCATCAGGGTGGAATTGACATGAGGATATCCTCCATCATTGTCCTCCTTGTCCTCAGCCTTGTCCGACTCCTTTTCCTTGTCCTTGGGCTGTTTTCCTTGAAACTGCTGGATTAAGAGCCGGCACTGGCGAGTGGTATGTTTCGGGTAGATGAAGTCACCCTCTTTGTCTTTCTTCGTGTGGATGTGACACGGCAGATCGATCACGTCATTTCCTTCCTTATCTTTCACCTTCTTGGGGTTCCAGGATCCTTTGGGCTTCCCTTTGAATTTGCCCTGAGTCACGGCCAGAGCCTCTCCAGGAGCAGCTGGCTCGGCTTTCGCTTTGCTTCCATTTGGAGTTTCCTTTTTCCGACTGACTCGGCTTGTACTTGCCACTCCGGAGTCTATCCTCTTCTTCACTATTGGCGTATTTGGTGGCAATCTCCATCATTCGACTCAGGGTCATATCCCCGGTTCGACCAAACTTCAGACTTAACTCTCTGTTCTTGACACCATCCTTGAACGCACAGACCGCTTGATGATCAGACACATTCTCCACGGTATGATGCAAAGTGATCAATCTCTGGATGTAATCTCTCAGGGTTTTGTTCGACTTTTGCACGCAGACTTGCAGCTCTGTCAATCCTGCTGGTCGCTTGCAAGTTCCCTCAAATGTCCTGACGAACACTCGGGAAAGATCTTCCCAAGTGTAAATGCTGCTAGGAGCTAACTGATTCAACCAGGCCCTGGCCGAACCCTCCAACATGAGTGGTAAGTGCTTCATGGCCACCTCATCATTACCGCCGCCAATTTGTACCGCCACTCGGTAGTCTTCAAGCCAGGTTTCGGGCTTGGACTCACCAGTGAACTTACTTACCCCAGTCGCCAACCTGAAGTTGGGGGGTATCACTGCGGCTCTGATGGCTCTTCTAAAGCATTCGGGACCTGAAACATGGACTCGGCTGCTAGTGGGTGCATCTCTATCGTGACCACCTCGATGAGCTCTGTTCCGATCGACCAGACCTTGCACGATGATGGATCTCGCGTCAAAGCCTGGTTCCCTAGGGTCGACCGGAGCTCTTTGCCCAACACTGAGTTGGCGCCTGTCATCTTGCTGTCGATGGGCGTATGACCCACTCCTTGGGGGAGGAGTGGGCACTCGACGCCTATCATCACGATCAAATTGGTCATCATACTGGTCACGCCAACCTTCACGTCCTTCACGCCGCGGACAGCTGAATTCTGATCCCCTGCTGCCCAGAGTAAATCTCGGATCTGCATCAAGCCTCTGCCAGCCTCCGACTAAGAGGGCTAAATTGACTCTGCTATGCGGGCCGCAGCTGCTAAATTCTGAATCGGGGTTCGATATACCTGAGTTGGTTGCGGAAAGAGCTGATGTCGACTGGAGTCGGGTACTCGTTGTCGCGCATGTTCATCGAGTGCTCGCTGGAGGTTCTCCAGTCGAGTGCATTTAGCCAAGTTGGCCAAACGCGCCTCCTCCAAGGCACGAGCGTTGGGAGTTTCTCCTGCGATGGGAGTATGCAGGGCATCCATGTTCCGGCGGCGAAGATCTTCCGTTTGCAGAGAAGTGAGCGGCTCGGGTTGATATTCCTCATGGGCCTGAGCGGGGTCGCCTCCGCCGTCTACCCCGTCGGTGCGGAGGAAGCCGGGAGGAATACGAGGCCCATTGACCATCAGGACCTCCGCCGGATGGATCGCTATCTCGCTTTTCGGATGCGATCTCTACGAGCGGTCGAAAGATCGAACAGGCCATAGAGATTCGTCGGGCTCGATTGCCGCGACAGGTGGTGGCGATTGGCGAAGCCACTGCGTGTCTCACCCACCGCTGGAGCCTCGACCGTCAGGCGCTTGTTGCTGGCGGGAAACAGGAAGGAGGACGACACGAGTCAACCGTCTGGTCGGCGGTTGCCGCAGCAGGCCGCGGACACACGCCTCGAAAATCGTCGCACCGCTGGACGGGAGCGCGTCGATGTCGAGTGGAGCTCTTTGGAGCCAAGCAGAGTCGTCGGCGATGAAAGTGAGCGCACCGAGACGGATCTCGCGGCCCTCGACCAGAACTCTGCCAGAAACCATGATGAAGGCAATCGGGACAACTTCAACTTCTCCAAAAAGTCGCTAAGACACCTGCCCCACGGTGGGCGCCAACTGTCGTGGTACTAAGACTGACAGTAGAATGGGGGTAGGTATGGAGAGGCAAGATCCTAGCTATGGAGTAGTTGTATACGCAAGGGATTTACAAGTTCAGGCCCTTCTCGGAGGAAGTAACAGCCCTACGTCTCGGAGCCCGGAGGCCGTCGACTGGATTATATGCATATGAGTTACAAGGGTGCGAACCCTTTACACTGAGGAGGGGGATGGCTTATATAGTGTATGCCCGACCCCTCCGGCCCTCAGTTATGCAGGGTTTAAAGTACATAAAGGATTGGCGTTACTGGTAACGCCCTACATAAAGTGTCATCATGGCCATAAAGACTACTTAATAACAAACCGTTTGGATACAGAATGGCTCTTGATCTCCTGGTGGTCGAGTGAGTCTTCATAGTCGAGTGTTTTCGAGTCCATCGAGTGGAATCCCTCTTGGTCGACTGGAAGGTAGCTTCTTCTGAAGATGTACTTGGGGAGGGTACTTTGACAGGTCCATGATCCTACCCTAGGTACATGACTTCATCACACATAACAAGCATGCTCATCTAAAGATTTGCCCTCAACTAAGCTAGTTGGGGTTTTAGCACGAGCACATAGGGATCGAAGATGATCCAAGTAATAAGCTTCAGCAGTGTGATAGATTTTGGGTGGTTCTTCAACCATTGGTTCAGTAGGTACAACTAATTTTTTTGGTATTTTGCGTTTCCTACCCATGACTAAAGATAGAGAACAACTAAGAACAACAAATAAAAATTACTTAGTGATAAAGCAAACAAGCACACACGAGAATATTCACCCCACGCTATGACTCCCCGGCAACGGCGCCAAAAAAGGTCTTGATAACCCACAAGTATTGGGAATCGCAACAGTTTTCGATAAGTAAGAGTGTCGAACCCAACGAGGAGCTAAAGGTAGAATAAATATTCCCTCAAGTTCTATCGACCACCGATACAACTCTACGCACGCTTGACGTTTGCGTTACCTAGAACAAGTATGAAACTAGAAGTACTTTGTAGGTGTTGTTGGATAGGTTTGCAAGAAAGTAAAGAACGCGTAAATATAAACTAGGGGCTGTTTAGATAAAGACACAACTAAATTAGTAAAATTAAAGAGCTTGTTGTCACGAGAAAGTTATTTGTCCCTAGGCAATCGATAACTAGACCGGTAATCATTACTGCAATTTTATTTGAGGGAGAGGCATAAGCTAACATACTTTCTCAACTTGGATCATATGCACTTATGATTGGAACTCTAGCAAGCATCCACAACTACTAAAGATTCACTAAGGTAAAACCCAACCATAGCATTTTTTTATCAAAGAAGGGATCTCCCCTTCCGATTTTCATTACTGAAAACCAAACCTTACAGAGTTAACAAAGTACCAGCAGCAAAAGACAAGTTCAACATCCAACCTCCCAGAAACAACGTCTCCAGGCACCCATACAAAGCCAACAAAGGGCAGCAAACTTCTGATCAACACAAACTAGAAGAAGAACAAACTGATAAAGCTAACTACTAGCAGGCCTATGAAGACTAAAGACCAGCATTATAGTGAGGTGAAGCAGCCATCATCCAGAGAGCCTCGCCACATTGAGTCTCCAGCCCTGCCCTGTAGTGTACACCTCATTTGCTGCCCGCTCTAGTATTCTTGCCCCTAGTTCCAGCAGTTTTTTTGGCGGCTCCTTTGTCTGCAAAATAGACCAATCAAGCAACCATCGGACCATTAGTTTGATAATCTGCAAAGGATCATTAATCCTTTTTTTCTCAAAGACAATTGCATTTCTGCTTTTCCAGATGGCCTAGAATAGAGCAGAGACACCAACTAACACCATTTTCTTGTCTTCCTTATTGAATTTATTTATCCATCCCCCAAAGCAATCTTTCAGATTTGCAGGACTAGTTTTTAGGCCACACACACATCTGACCAAACTCCACAACAAAGATGCTGCAGAGCAGTTGAACAACAAATGATCAATTGATTCATTTTGTCCACAGAAAACACATTCTTTCCCTCCCTTCCATCCCTTTTTAAGTAGCACATCCCTAGTTAAGATACTTTTTTTATTCACTAGCCATAAGAAGACTTTTATTTTGGCAGGGACTTTAATTTTCCACAAATATTTCTACGGAAATTTAATCCCAGATGTAATCATCTCCTTGTATAATGATTTAACAGAGAATTTCTTATCAGCAGTGAGGGTCCATTCAATTTTGTCTTCCCCCCATTCATTTCTATCATCTCACATCTACTTTTCAGGGCACTCCATAAGTCTAGAGTATCCCCATGCAAAGTTCTTCTAAATATAAACCCTTTCCATCCTTTTTGGATGGCCTCATACACAGTGATTTTATGTTCAAAGCAAATATCATATAATCTAGGATAAGCCTCTTTCAAGGGTTTATCATCTATCCAGGTATCCTCCCAGAACCTAGTATTCTTTCCATCTCCAGGTTTTTTTTAACAAATTTGTAAAAAATCTCCTTAATATTCACAAGACTAGTCCAGAACTGGGATTCACCTGGCTTTTTTTCCATCAGAGCCAAACATTCCTTCTTCCCATATTTTCTTTTCAAAATTTCTTGCCACATCCCCTCCTCTGTTTCCATTTTCCATAACCACTTGGCTAATAAAGCTATATTCATAACTTCTAGATTTAAAATCCCCAGCCCCCCTATGTCCCTGGGTAAGCAACATTCTTTCCAGTTGACTAAGTGGTATTTTCTAATATTTTCATCCTCTTGCCATACCAATCTTGCCCTGTAGAAATCAGCTTTTTTTTATAATTCCTTTTGGGACAGCATAAAAGGACATCATGAACAATGGAATATTGGTCAAGCAAGCTTGTACAAGGGTAATCCTACCAGCAATAGATCCTAGCAGTTTCCCTTGCCAACACCCACACCTTTTCTCAATTTTATCCGTAACACAACTCCAATGACTATTTCTAATCCTAGAGTCAGACACAGGCATCCCCAAATACCTAATAGGTAGATCTCCCATTTTGCAAGTTAATATTTCCTGATAGAGTAGTTGTTTCTCTTTAGCTTTACCAAACAGCATCAACTCACTCTTATGAAAGTTTATTTTTAAACTAGACATCTGCTCAAAGGCTCCCAAAATAAATTTGAGATTTCTTACACTGGTTTCATCATCTTGGAGCAAAAAAATGGTATCATCTGCATATTGCAACATATTTACACCTTTATTCTCATTATCCCCCAAGACTACTTTAACAATGTCCATGTTTAATGCATTATTCATTATAATAGCCAAAGCATCTGCAGCCACATCAAACAGCAGTGGTGACATAGCATCTCCCTGCCTTAACCCAACCATAGCATTAAAGCATCAAGTCCCCTTTATCCCATACGCAACAATCCCCTCTTACTCAGGTTTGTGTTTCAGTCACTCACCAACCCACTATAAGCGAATCATGAACGTATTGCAACACCCTACAGCGGGAATCCCTCATGCTTGCGCGACACAGAGGGCACCATAGGACAGCACCAATAATAAAACATACAACTCAAACCAATCACGATCATCAAATAGCCATTAGGACAAAACAGATCTACTCAAACATCATAGGATAGCCGTACATCATTGGGAAATAATATATAGCGTTGAGCACCATGTTTAAGTAGAGATTACATCGGGTAAGAGAGAGGTTACACCGCTGCATAGATGGGGGAAGAGTTGGTGATGAAGACGGTGAAGTTGTTGGTGAAGATCGCGGTGATGATGATGGCCCCCGGCGGCGTTCCGGCGCCACCAGAAGCAAGGAGGAGAGGAGCCCCCTTCTTCTTCTTCTTCTTCTTCCTTGACCTCCTCCCTAGATGGGAGAAGGGTTTCCCCTCTGGTCCTTGGCTCCCATGGCTTGGGAGGGGCGAGAGCCCCTCCGAGATTGGATCTATCTCTCTATTTCTGCGTTCCTGCGTTGGCAGATTCTACCCCTTCACCGTTTCCTTTATATCTGGAGATCCGTAACTCCAATTGGGGTGAATCTTTCGCTCAGATCTTCCTTGTAAAATTAGCTTTCTTGCGCCAGAAGGAGAGCGTCAACTGCCTTACGGGTGGACCACGAGGGTCAGGGGCGCGCCGGGGGGTAGGGCGCGCCCCCCTACCTCGTGACCACCCTGGACACCGTTTCGCGTTGATTTTACTTCCAAAAAATCATAAATATTCCAAAAAAAATCTCCGTCCATTTTTTTCCCGTTTGGACTCCGTTTGATATTGGGTTTCTGCGAAACAAGAAACATGCAATGACAGGAGGCCGCACGGGCAATTGGATCAATATGTTAGTCCCAAAAATAATATAAAAAGTTGCCGAAAAGTATATGAAAGTGAATAACATTGGCATGGAACAATCAAAAGTTATAGATACGACGGAGACGTATCACAGCCCGAGGAGGAGATGGTTGTCCGGCTTGCGTTCCGCCATGCACGGCAGTGCTCGGACTCCTTTCATCGGGAATTCATTGCGTCCGCTCAAATGGCGCATGGATCCGGCGCTAGGCCAGTCGTAGCTGCCTCGCCGGAGGCGGTGCGGTCCCTGTGGCGTTCGAATGCGGTGGCGGAAGTCGCAACCCTTCCGTTGGCACGCCGAGCATCGGGACACACCATGGGCCTTGTCCGACGAGAACATGGCACGACGTGCCCGCTATGCCAGGCACCAAGCACGGGAGGCGGCGACAGCCATCCTGGCGGTGGACGTCAGCGAGGCGGAGTCGCATTCTCCGGAGCCCCATATGGCGCATTAATCCGGGAGTCGCAACCGCATCGTGGTGGACGTCTGCGGCTCATACCAGGATGGATCCGTCATCGATCTGACGTCCACCGGCACTCAACGGGTTTCGGGCTCCGACGATTAAGAGTAGGGCACTGGAGACGGCGGCACCTTGAGTCCCATGAGCCGGCTCGTGTACCATGCCCTACTCTACCTTGCCGGCCGGACCACCACTCAGAGGGGCCCAGCTAGCCGCTGGACATGGCCACGACTGAGCCGGACGAGCGGGGAGCGGATTCGGACGAAGCTCCGCTGAAAGAAGAAGAAGAGACAAAAAAAATTATGGCATCGCTAGTCGACTACATATGCGAAACCCACAGACAAGGTGGAAACACTTAGGTGTGTGTTGCATGGTAAAAAAATTTAAATACCCCCTCCCCCTCCCAATCCCCTTGGGACAAGGCGTAACCGAAGAAAGACTTGATAGGGTGTACACGTGGTTTCCATGGTTTCGTGTCAACAAGGTAAATGACCCACCTCCCCGCAAAAAAAGGCAATGACCCACCTCCGCGGTCTCTCTCTTTGTATTAGTTTGTTTTCCGTTGTATTTGTTTCTGAGAACGTGATGGGCAAAACCTTCTTTTCCTAACACTGTTGGTTGCCAAAATTAGGGGATGTCATATCAGGAGCAAAACTTACGTCGAGTATTGGAATAGTGAAGAAATACAACTTTTGGACCATGGAGTGAAGAATTTTTTTAAGGGTCAAATTGGAAGGAAAATTATGCCCAGTCCCACACCGTGAAACTCAGGGGAGAGGGGGGCGATTGGTTTAGAGAGGATAGAACGTAGGTTTGTGTAGGTTGATTATGTAGGTCTAGCATTATTGGTCAAAGAGTAAAATGCACTGGCGGTCCTTGAACTTGCGAAGAAAGCACGCTTTGGTCACCGTACTTCAAAATACGACCAATACGGTCACTCAATACGCGTACTAGTGATTATACGGTCACTGTTCACCGTACGCCACTCGTCGCCGCTCCATTTGACCACCTGTTGACCGTTCGGAGGCGACACCTGGCGGCTGCGGGGGTTTCTCCTGGGTTTTTTGCAATGAAACCCTTGGCTGGCTCTGTAATTCCTCCAAGTCCTTGTCCATTCGGCTTCGATCATAACGACAGGGGAGGAGGTGAAAGGGGAGGAGGAGGAAGGGAGATCGTCGGCGGCACCGCACCGCACCACCACCACCACCGGAGTCACCGCACAAGGGCGAGAGCCGCCGCGCAGGCGCGGCGCATCTCATCGCCGGAGCCTGTTCGTCGCGATGTCGCCTGTTTGTCGCCCCGATGGCGCTCCGCCGCCCAACTACAGTAAGCCCTCAATTCGCCCCGCCATGGTTACTTCGTTCTAAGGTAGCTACTCGAAATTTAGAGGTGGGCATTGTGGATGGTGTGTTTGTTAGTCAGATATGCCCATCTCAATTTTGTAGATTTGGCTAGGGTTGTCGACCATGATTTGGGGGTTTCTGCCTATAGGGTTTTGGGTTTGGAGAAGGTGGTTGTTTGTAGGTAATTTGGTGCTGAAAGGTGCTATATTTTGGTCCATGTTGGAGATGTTGGTTGTATAGGTGAATTACAAACTGAAAGTCAGTAGCTTACATGTATTTCTTGCAGTATATGTGGAACAGAAAATCTGAAACTCCGTTGTGCTCTGTTTTGCTCTGTTTTCATGTATGCAGACAAGCGCAGCAGGAAGTTTTCAGTTCAGTTTAACCATGGTGGTTATTTCCTTGGGCAAGGTAGCAATCGCTCATATGTCAATGGTCATCAACTGTGGTACGATGAAGTAGATGCAGATACTTGGTCTCCAATCATGGTTGAAAACCTAGTGGAAGAGATAGGATGGGAGATGGCAGGCAGGCTCAAGGTATACTACTGCATTCCCATTCTTTCAATCAATAGGAATGGTTTGAGAGAAATCAGAGGAGATAGTGACACAGATCAGATGCTCACATTTGTGTCAATTGGGCATTACTCCTTTAGTTTGTACCTTGACCATGAGGACAGTTTGAATGCTAACCTGTCAGAAGATGATGTGGTCTATTTCCCAATAAGGCAGCTACCTCAAGTTTTTAGTCCTTCCAAGAGTAAACCAAATGAGCCAGAAATTGCAGATATTGAAGTTGATCATGAAGATGTGAATGTGCAACACCCAATTCCTATACAGGTAGTGTATCCTCCAGAGCATGCAGAAGATGATGGTGTAAGCAACTATGTGTTTGCAAAAAGGTCAGCATCTTCTGTCATTGAAGATGTTAGTGTGGAGGAGCCAGCTGTGATTCAGACAACAAGAAATGGTGATGATGATGTTGCTAAAGGGCAAGGTGAAGGTGTTAGAGGAAGATACTTCAAAAGGAAAAGCATAGTGGACAGTGAGAGTGATTCAACAAGTTATGCAATGGAAACTAATGAGAGTGATTCAGATGACTCTGACTTTGATCCTGGAGCCATAGTGGACAGTGATTATGATATTAGTGATGGTGATGATGATCTGTATGCTGATAATGTGGATATGGATGAGCCTGGATATTCAAAGGTGAAGAAGCAGAAGGAACAAAAAAATGTGCCTGTTAAAGGAAGTGAGAAAGAAACCATGAGGCAGTACCACATGATCCTGAAGATGAGATGTATGAATCAGAAGGAGATGACTTGTGGGCCCCTGACTCAGATGATGAGGAAATTTTCATGAAGTTCAAGGCATTTAGAGCTGAGGATCTACACTGCCCCAAATTTCATGTTGGGCAAGTGTTCCAGACTGTTGAACTACTCAGGAAAGCAATCAAGGAATACAGTTGCAAGAACAGAGTTGATGTGAAGCTCCCTGTAAATGACAAGAAAAGGGTGAAGGCAACTTGTGATGAGGATTGTACTTGGTACCTTTGGGCCTCTTATGATAGCAGGACAAAGTGTTTCATGGTCAAGAAATATGTAGATGAACACACATGTACCAAGAAGTGGAAGATCAAGGCTTTCACTGCTCCTTTCTTAGCACACAAGTACCTTGAGAGCTTTAGAGCTGACCAAGATATGAATCTGAGGAACTTTTCAAGAATAGTTCAGAAGGAATGGCACATGACACCATCTAGGATCAAGTTGCAAAGAGCTAGAAGGATAGCAATGAAGATTATATATGGTGATGAGGAGGCCCAATACAATTTGTTGTGGGACTATGGAAATGAACTTAGGAGAAGTAACCCAGGTAGCTCCTTTTTTGTCCAACTTGATGATCAAGCAAGGTTCTGCAAAGCATATATGTGCCTGGATGCATGCAAAAGAGGTTTTCTTCAGGGGTGTAGGCCAATGATATTCCTTGATGGATGTCATATTAAGACTAGGTATAGAGGACAGCTGCTAACTGCTGTGGGAATTGACTCAAATGATTGTATTTTCCCTATTGCTGTTGTTGTGGTTGAAGTGGAGGACAAGCCCAACTGGTGTTGGTTCCTTGAAAGGCTTAAGAATGATCTAGGTATCATCAACACCACCCCATGGACTATTATGTCTGATAAACAAAAGGTAAATGATGTTGATCTTCATAACTTGTTGTAGATGACCTTCTTTCATTTAGTTCAGCACCATATGAAGTAGTTGTTATTCATTTTGCAGGGCCTAATAAATGCTGTAGATGAGCTGTTTCCAGAGTCAGAACATAGGTTCTGTGTGAGGCACATGTGGCAAAACTTCCAGCAACACTTCAAAGGTGATGTGCTAAAGAATCAACTTTGGAAGATAGCAAGAAGCAACACTACTGTCAAGTATGAGCAGTACATGATTGAGATGAAGGAAATTAACTTGGATGCCTACAAATGGTTGCATGAGCTTGAACCTAACACTTGGGTTAGAGCATTTCAAAGTGATCTACCCAAGTGTGACATCTTGCTCAACAACAATTGTGAAGTATTTAACAAGTAAGAAACAACTGATCTCATGTTCTCATATGCTAGCTGTTGCTCTATTCAAATATTTACGGATGTGTCATTTACATGGACAGGTACATATTAGATGCTAGGGAGCTACCAATATTATCAATGCTTGAAAGAATTAAACAACAATTGATGCAGAGGCACTACACCTAGCAGATAGAAGGAGATAAGATGAAAGGAGACATATGCCCTAAGATCAAGAAAAAGGTTGACAAGCTAACTGAATGGGCAAATACTTGCTATGTTGATGGGGCTGGTGATGGAGTCTTTCAGGTTGGTGATAGAGGTACTGACTACATTGTTGACTGGCACAGTAGTGAATGTAGCTGCAAGAGGTGGCAGAAGGGTGGCACACCATGTGTACATGCTATAGCATGTGCTAGACATGAGAGAGTTGATCCCCTCCTACTGGTCAACAAATGCTATTCTGTTGAGATGTTCAAGAAAGCATACAAGAACATCATCTACCCCTGCAGAGATAAGACAGAATGGGAGAGGATGAATGGACCCCCAATTAAGCCACCATTGTACACCAAGCAGGTAGGCAGGCCATGCAAGAGCAGAAGAAAGGCCCCACATGAAGTTTCTTGCAGCAATGGTGGGAAAAAAATGTCAAGGCATGGTGTGATCATGCATTGCAAGTATTGTGGAGAGCCAGACCACAACATCAAAGGCTGTAAGTACCTCAAGGCTGGTCTGCCCCCTCCAAATGTGCAAGCTCCACAACAAGAAGCAGAAGTTGCTCCAAATGCAGAAGTTGATCCAAATGCAGAAGCTAATAATGCAGAAGGTGCTCCAAATGTAGGAGATGATGAGCAAGTCATTACTCAGGCATGTCTTTCATCATTCGTACTGTAGGTTTTCTAGCAAAGTTGCTACTCATACAGATTACAAAGATATGATTCAAAATTACTTGCACATCAACAGGAGCACAACTCTCCAGAAAATCATGTCATAGAAGATCTTATGGTTGATCATATGGTTCAAAATGTAAGTTAATGTGCTTCTTTGATGTAATTGATTTTAGGTTCATAGATAAAACATGTTTGTCTAAACTTTGATATGTACTTTTGCCATTCAGAGGCCTCTGCCAAGAGTGGTTGCATCAGGTCCTACACCAGAGTCAACTTTCATATGTGCTGCAAGGGCCATGGTCAATCAAAATATTGGTTCTACTGCACAATCCAGCAACAATGGGAGCTCAAGCACAATCCAGCAAGGTGACCTGGCCAAAAAATTGCTTCTCCTCAAGAGGCAGAGAGACAAAGAACTGGAAGATAAGAAGGAAGCACTTCTTGCAGCAAGAAGGGAGGAACAGCAAAAGAAAGCAGAGGAGGCTGCCAGGAAGAGACATCAGCAAGAGGAGAAGAAAGCATTGGAAGCAGAGAGGAAGAGGCAGTCACAAGCTGAGAAGAGAGAGAAGAGAAAAGAAGAAGCTGCAATAGCAAAGAAGACTAAGGAAGAGACAAGGCAGATCATCATGGAGACCAAGAAAGCTGTGGCTGCTGAGCATAAAGCAAGGCAGCAAGCTCAGAAGAAGGCTGAAAAGGAGGAAGCTGCAGCCAAGAAGAGATCAGAGAAAGAAGCTGCAGCAGCAAAAAAAAAGCAGACAGGGTAGCTGCTGCTGAGGCTAGGAAGGAAGAACTGAGGCTAATAGGGATTGCTCTTGGCAAGAAGCCTACAGGTACAGAGCCTGATGATGATCTTGTGCTTCCCAGTAATACTAGAGGCACTTCAATGTTTGGCATCTTCAGATGATGTACTTCTTAAATGAGTGTACTGAATTGTTGGTACTTGGTAGATCATCTTCATTTTGTAACTGAATGCTATATATGTTCTGAATTGTTGGTACTTGGCAGATCTTCATTTTGTAACTGAATGTTGGTTGTTGGCAAACCATAACTTTGATGTTGCTTCCTATCTTCATATGACAACTTTACTGCTTATGCATGTTACTGATTATGCATATGTTCATAGATGACAATATTAACTTCATATCTTCATAGGACAGCATCAACAACTTCAAAATGTTGATTGCTCACTTGGCAAAAACCACAATAACTTGCATTTGCAGTAAAAGATAGTCACTTGGCAAATTAACTTCCATTTGCAGTACAAGATAGACAGTTGCTTACATAGTGCCAAAAGCATCACTTAGAATGTTGCATAACTACATCAACTACATCAAGTTCAGACTTACAATGCAAGAGGATAACATCAAGTTCATCTCCTAACAAACTAGGCAGCAGTTCATCTCCTAACAAACTAGGCAGCAGTGCATCAAGTCCATCACTTCTTCAGCATAGAAATGGCTAGCAGCACTGCAACTACAATGAGTGCTGCCACCAGTGCCTTCATCATCACCAACATTTGATTGCCTAACCCTATGAGTGCCTCTGCTTGCTGATTGCTCATTTGAGCCGCACCTCCACCTGCATATCTTCTTCCATCTTCAAAGCCTGGAAGATCAACTGCACCACCACCTGCATATCTTCGAGTCCTTGCTCGCACCAGCTCTTCCCTCTTATCCTCTGCAGCTCCTAGTGCATCTACGGCTTCATTGCCAACGACAAAGTGATTATCCAGCAAGTACACAACGTACTCCAACTCCCAATGCCAGAAATGGTCCTGAAGATCAAAAGAAAAGAACAGATCACCATCACAACTATCACAAAAATCCACCAAAATGAGCAAATGCAAAATTCACTTACACTAACAGGACACCTGTAGAAGACCCAGCCCTCGTGCTTCTCCGTGTATGACACATAAAACTTCACACGAGCAGGCAAAAGGGCATCTTATCGGCGGCACCACCACCGAACGGCCACCGGCGATGACCTAACCGAGCTTGACGACATGGCGGAGTGGTGAAGAGGGAGGCGGCGACGGCGGCAAGCAGCAGGGAAGAGGGGGCGGCGGCGGCAAGCAGCAGCGAAGAGGGCGGCGGCAAAGCAAGCAGGAAGAAGAGGGCGGCGGCGGCAAGCAAGCAAGACGGGCTGGAGTGGGGAATTAGGGATTGGCGGCGGGGGATGGAGTGGGGAACTAGATGAGGCGACGGGCTAATTCTGAGGTGCGGATGAAAATTGGATCAGTCGGGCTAATTTGCATAAGAAACCCCCCGCAGCCGCCAGGTGTCGCCTCCGAACGGTCAACAGGTGGTCAAATGGAGCGGCGACGAGTGGCGTACGGTGAACAGTGACCGTATAATCACTAGTACGCGTATTGAGTGACCGTATTGGTCGTATTTTAAAGTACAGTGACCAAAGCGTGCTTCCTTCGCAAGTTCAAGGACCGCCAGTGCATTTTACTCTTGATCAAATATAATGAGTTCTGTCTTAAGATGCTGAGTAGTAGTACAATAATTCTGAGGACAAAATCTCAAAGTCCACGGCCGATAGCCTCCCCGCGGGCGGCACGTAGAAGACGCCCGCCCACCGCTGTTGTCCGTGACGCGGGGAGCCAGCCCGAGGCCAAGGACAAGGAGCTCCATCCCAGGACGGGGCGTCCGTCCGTGCACGTCCCATGAATGGCCGAAAGAAGCCACGCTACGGCCCCGCTGGGCGCTGGCTGTCGTGTACGCCAGCACAGCCCGCACTTCTCCTGAAAGCGTACGTACATGGTTCTGGAGCCACTCACTGTTGCTTCGCGCGACCCCGCCTTCTTTGTCGGTCCTCCAATCACGCCGTGGCATTCTTTGCATTTGTTGTCCCATGGAAATCTTGGTGTAGACGTGTCCCAAGGTGTCAACAAAACAGAGCTTCGCAATACCCCGATGGAGCTGGTTATGCTGATGTGCACACGACCGGCCCCAATCCAATTAAGGTGTCCAAAGAGCGCCATATACGTACGCTAGTCTTTGTTTTCCTTCGAGGGAGAAGTTCGAAACTCGTTGATGGACAGATCAAAGAGCACCGATCACAGATAGAACCGTGACTTCACGCGAAGACCACTAGGGCCACCGTCTGGCCAAAATAAGGGAATGTCATATTATGAGCAAAACTTACGTCGACTATGGAATAGGGAAGAAATACTTTTTTTGGACCACACAATGAAGATTTTTCTTAAAGAGTCAAATAAGAAATTCTCTCTTAAAATGTTGAGAAGAATAAATCTAAGGAAAAAATTACAAAGTCCACGAATCTGACGGCTCTTACATAAAAGATAGTAAGACTGAGGGTTAAACAAAAGAGATCTGTTAACCTCGGGGGCTGAACAGAAAGTTTCAGGGTCTCATACGGGATTAGCGTATAACACGCAACAGTTTTAACAGAAAATGGCCAAAGAGATTTTTGTTTGAGACAAAAATCACCGAACACATAGGAACCATCCCTCCATACCTGGCCATCCGTCAGGCCGGGCCGGAACTAACAAAGCCCGAAGCAGAAAACTTAGGCTTGGGCGCGGCCGTCAGGCCTAGAATTCAAGCCCAAGCGCAGCCCGTCAGTGAAAAAGTCCACCATGCCCAGACCTCATGCCAGGGCTCTTTCCTAAATCACAAATATGGCAGGCCCAGCCCAGCCCAGCATTTGGGCTCAAAACCTAGGCCCAGGCCCGGCCCACGGGCAAGACCGGGTTAGGTCGGGCCCGTTGGGCCGAGTATCCCATGACCAGGAATAGTCTCCTCTCGTGTGGGTCGGGAGTATTGCTCTCTAATTGTCGGCTGTCGCCGCGGATCTGACTCGCTTGCACGGCCTCGCCGCAAAGCAATGGCCGGAGACCTGTGCCGCTGCAATGAAGCCCGTGCCGCGGTCGTATTTGTGTGGAGAGAAGGGCGCGCGTCGGAGAGCATGCTTAATAGTATAGCCAACAACCGGCTATATGAAGTTGTCATGTTACTTGCAGCCACCCTAATAGCCCACTCATACAATAGTTAGACATAGTAATATACTATACAATTAATACATTATACATGGTCCACTTTTTTTTCTCACAAAGGGTGTTAGAGCTACAGCCGGCTGTAAGCTTATAGTCCGCTTCTCTTCTCTCTTCTTAACCTAGACATAAATCTGTGTGGCATCTCTTATCGTCCACCTACATCATCTTATTGTACTTGCTAGGAGGGAGTCGCCGCGGAGGACCGGCGGATAGCCTCCACGCGGCGCGCAGAGGACGCGGGTGCAGCGCGCTGGCCGTCTTCGTCGGTCGGTCGGTCCGAGGGAGGCTCGCTCGCCGACACACCGCTGTTGTCCGTGGCGCGGGGAGCCAGGCCAAGGCCAGGACAGGACGGGTCGTCCGTGCGGGCGGGCGCCTCCCATGAATGGCCGAAAGGAAGCTACGGTACGGCCCCGCTGGCCGGCTGTCGTGTACGCCAGCTCAACCCGCACGCGCTCGTCCTGCCACTGCAAGCAAAGCGTACATTCTACATGCCAATGGTCCTGGAGCCACTCACTGTTGCTTCGTGCGCGCCCTGCCTTCGGGGGCGACCGACGCTTTGTTTCAGCGTGCCGATGCGCCGTCGCCGTTGCATCCGGTGGAAGCGCGACACGAGAGCCACTCACTGGTCACTGGTCCGGTGCCCCCCGCATCCGCATCTCACCAACCGCCCCCTATCTTTTCTTGACTCTCATGCACCTCGCGCCGATGGCGAGGGGGCCATGCCTCCTTCCCTCCCAGTAGTATTATTCATTGCAACACGCGCGCGCGCATCCATCGCCGTCACCTTTACTTTTCCCGACCCCTCTTCTCCGACGCGGGGCAGAAATCACACATTTGACCTGAGGCGGAAATCAATTCACAAACTAACCTGCTTTCAAAAAAATTTCACTCTGCTGACCCTTTCGTGTGGCGCCGACAGCGTTGGCGCCAGACCTAACTATCTGGCGCCTTATCCTTAGGCGTTGCACCCTCGCCAATGGCAGCCCTGGTCACCAAGGCCCCACACGCAGATGTCGCGGCGCCTAAGTCTTAAGCGCCACACATGGTAATGTGTGCGCCTAGCTCGTGGTATTGCACATTCTGTCATTCCACTTGGCTGGCCCCACCTCTCTCCCTTCAACCCCACCCCACACACCCCACCCCACCCAAACCCTAAGGCTTGCGGCCCTCCTCTCTTCCTCTCCACTCTCAAATCCTTCTCAAATCTTGCAAATCCAAGTATTTGACCGTGGATTCAGCGTGGACCGGTGACCAGCAGAATCCACGGGAGTAGCCTACCGCTTGATGTACGGTGTGTCTGCTCGTCGTAAGGCATGGCAGACCAGAGACCCGTGATACCGAATCTTCAGAGGTTCAAGTTTACGCAAAAAAAGTAATGACAAATCTTAGGGCATGTAAATTTCAACTAAAGGCAAATTTGCAAAAGATTTAGAGTAATTATTATTACCATCTCCTTCTCACGCATCATGTAGGCCCGTTGTAGGTGGTGTCGTAGGCATCGTCGAGAAGCCAAACCATCCTTACAAAGTTCAAACAATAAACATATATGAGTTCATTTTCATCTCAAATATCGGTATACACTAAACATCTCATATGTGTTCAACATGTTCTTCTCAGTATATATCTCAAAAATACTCAACATCTCATATTTCAAATAAACTCATCATCTAACATATATCTAAAAAATTAAACATCACATATATGTCTACAAAAATAGGCATCTAAAAAAAACTAAACAATCTAGGGTTTGTGAACTAATGAACAACACTACGGTAGTACCACTATTACTACACATCCTAAACCAAGCAAATCAAGCAAATCAAGGATTCCACCAAATCTTGGACAAATCTCTTAAATGGCAAAAATTTACGGAGGAAAAGAAAGGAGCGGAGGAGTTTACCTAGTAGGAGGGATTGGAGATCGAATCCACGGATCAAATCTTCAAATCTGAGAGGGATGGGGGATCCGATGGGCGCCCGCCCGCCGCTCTGTCAGAGAGCAACTTCACGAGAGGAAGAAGCGCACAGGAGGGCTGGCCCGACGCAGGCTAAGTCAATGTCTGCGCCTAAGACAAAGTGCTGAGAATACCTGATCTGGCGCCTAAGACTTAAGCGCTGCGATCATCGTCAATGGGGCATGGTGGACCGAGGGCGCCATTGGCGGGGTGCAACGCCTAAGGATAAAGTATTGCATAGTTGGGTCTGGCGCCCGGTGTCGGGCGCCACACGAAAGGTCGTGAGTGAAATTTTTTTGAAAGCAGGTTAGTTTGTGAATTGATTTCCGCCTCAGGTCAAATGTGTGATTTCTGCCCCGACGCGGTGCGTGACATGACATGCATCGCATCGCTCCATCTCAGCCTCCCCTCTCCTCTCCTCTCCTCTCCCAAGGACACGGAAGCGAAGGTGGGCTCGGCCCGACGGACCCGTCACAGCTGCCTACATATACATACACGGGTACACAGCCACGCACACACTTCTCCAGCCAGAGCACGGAGTCGTCGGCAGCTAGCTAGCCACTCGGGTCGTCCGTCGTCGGGTCGGGTGTGCGAGAGACAGAGCAAGGAGGCAGGGAGATGAACGGCGGAGGGGGCGTGGGCGCCGCCACCAAGATCAGCCTGCGGCTGCAGTACTACGTGCTGCTGGCCGGGGTGGGGGCCGTGCTGCTCGTCGCCTGCCTCAAGTACATGCCGGCCGCGGCGGTCGTGGCGGCCGGGTACGGGTCCTGGGGGAGCGGCCTGGCCGTCGCCACCCGCGCCGCGGAGCCGGACGCGGAGGCTGCCACCAAGAGGTCTCCCGTGGTGATCTTCAACTTCGGGGACTCCAACTCCGACACGGGCGGCATGGCGGCGGCCAGCGGCCTCAACATTGCGCTCCCGGAGGGCCGCACCTACTTCCGCCGCCCCACCGGACGCCTCTCCGACGGCCGCCTCGTCATAGACTTCATCTGTGAGCCTCTCATCCCCCTTCCTTCCCCGTTTCACTCACTTCTTGCTCCCTGCTTCTTCTCTCTGTTGTGACATGGGACTTCGCTGGGAACAGAGCGGCCATGGTTTAGGATAAGGCAGTGGTGGGTGAATTTTATTTCAATTTTTTTTGGTGAGGAAGGGAAGAGTAATATGCACATGGGAGGTTGGATCGAGATCCAACGACCGGGAGAGCTGCCATGAAACCTTAATAAAATCCCACGAATATGTACAGGAACCAATGTACGCAAAATAGTTGGCACTAGTGGGGGCACAGTTCTAAACACCAAAGGCATCATGGCAAGAAAAGCAATTAACCAAATCAACGATTTTATCTAGAACCAATTAGGGTGCTACACTAGCTAGTGTCGGTGTGCAATGCACTGACCCAAAGAAACAAATCTTCAAAAGTTTATGCTCTACACACAGCACAAATGGGAACTACTTTTCTGAAGCTTTGAAGAAATGGCAGCTTCAGAGCAGCATAGCACCCTAAGAAAAGCAAAGAGAGATCTTAAACCTCCTTCAAAAGCAAATTAAATTAAGGGAAAGGGATGGGCATTGGGGAAAAGGTGAGGAGCACACGTATGCCGACAAGCAAATGGGACATCGCTGTAATGGGATCATAAAGGCGATTTATGCGGCCACTCCACATGTACGCTTCCGCAAAGGGAAGCCATCCCATTGCGTCAAAAGTATCTGCACTCCACTCACTCACTTATGGGCAATATCATTTTTTTGACGATGCCATGACGCAGGTGAGAGCCTGGGCACGCCCCATCTGAGCCCGTACCTCAAGGCGCTGGGCTCGGATTTCAGCAACGGCGCCAACTTCGCCATCGGCGGGTCGACGGCGACGCCGGGGGGATCCCCGTTCTCGCTCGACGTGCAGCTCCATCAGTTCCTCTACTTCAGAACCAGGTCTTTCGAGCTGCTCAACAAAGGTTTGTTGCGGGTGACGCCCATCCTTGTCATTTTATCAACAACTTGTTTGCACAAACGTATGAACTAATAAAACTAGTACAACAAAAGAAACCACGATTTGTCGTATGGTGAAAATTTTATGGAGGAAACAAAAATACTTTTATCTTATTTCGTGTATGTTAGCTTCGGCTTATATGTCGCTTTTGGAAGAACGAATATTTTAGCTAGCTAGCTTGTTATGTAAGGTTGTTGTGTTGAGTCTTGACTTAAGCAGAAGCCACACCGATGGTCCCGAACTATCCAAAGATGCCTACTGTCCAACACATGTTGTGTATGGTAGCTTCGGCTCATGTGTCGCTTTTGGAAGAAGAATACTGAAGCTAGTGTACTTATTGTGTAAGCTTATATTGTGCTCAGCCTTGCTTGACTTAAGCACAAGCTACACTGATGCTCCCAAACTATCCCAACATTATGTAGTGTACATCTGCATCAAGCAGAAGCTACACTGATGATCCCAAACTATGCCAAGATACCGTGTACGTTAGCGTCGGCTTATGTGTTACTTTTAGAAGAACATTATGGCTTACTTATTATGTAGGCTTATTGTGCTGAGCCTTGACTTAAGCAGAACCTACACTGATGGTCCCAAGCTATCCAAGCATATGTTGTGTACATCTACATACTGATGGTCCCAAGTTATCAACAACTTGTTTGCACAAATGTACTCTCTCCGGCCCAAAATAAATGTCTCAACCTTAGTACAACTTTGTACTGGAGTTAGTACAAAGTTGAGACACTTATTTTGGGAAGGATGGAGTATGAATTATAAACGGACAAAACTAGCACAACAACAGAAACTATATTTTGTCGCATGGTGAAATTTTTTATGGAGGAAACAAAATACTTTATCTTATTTCATGTGTGTTAGCTTTGGCTTATATGTCGCTTTTGGAAGAAAGAATATTTTAGCTTCCTTATTATGTAAGCTTGTATTGTGTTGAGCCTTGACTTAAGCAGAAGCCACACCGATGGTCCCGAACTATCCAAAGATGCCTATTGCCCAACATCTGTTGCGTATGTTAGCTTCGGCTCATGTGTCGCTTTTGGGATGAAGAACATTTTAGCTAGCTTATTACGTAAGCTTATATTGCGCTGAGCCTTGACTTAAGCACAAGCTACACTCATGGTCCCAAACCATCCCAACATGTTGTGTGCATCTGCATCTAGCACAAGCTACACCAATGGTCCCAAACTACCGCTAGATGCCTAACATATGTTCTGTACGTTAGATTCGGCTTATGTGTCGCGTTTGGAAGAGGAACATGTTAGGTTACTTATTATGTAAGCTTATTATTGTGCTGAGCCTTGACTTAAGCAGAAGCTACACTGATGGTCCCAAACTATGCCAGCATATGCAGTGTACATCTGCATCATGATTATTTTTGCTGAGGAACATGTTTAAAATTAAATCACATGTTCCCACCTAATTCACAGCTAGTAGTCTCTAGAGAAATAATGATTGATGCAGACATGACAACCACACTGCACGCGAGATTTGTCCTGTGAATTGTTCGTGTCCTGTGTCAAGACAAAATCCAAGTCCTAAAGAATAGTTCAGTCTGCTGTCCAAGCAGAAAAAGTGAAAGGATAATAATATGTCCGGCGAAAAGTAAAACCATTGTAGTACCTTGATGGCTGCTTGTTGTGAGATGTGGTGCAGGCGAGAGGACGCCGATCGACCGCGAGGGGTTCCGGAACGCCATCTACGCCATCGACATCGGACACAACGATCTATCGGCTTATCTTCACCTCCCCTACGATCAAGTGCTCGCCAAGATCCCCGCCATAGTTGGTCACATCAAATTCGCCATGGAGGTAAATACATGGTTGGTCCCTCTGTATTTACGCGATAAACCTCCACTGATATGTGGTGTAAATAATGGAATCGATCGTCATACGTACCTGCAGACCCTGTACGCGCACGGGGCGAGGAAGTTCTGGATCCACGGGACGGGGGCGCTGGGCTGCCTGCCGCAGAAGCTGTCCATCCCCAGGGACGATGACAGCGACCTCGACAGCAACGGCTGCCTCAAGAAATACAACAACGTGGCCAAGGCCTTCAACGAGAAGCTCGCCGAGACCTGCAACCAGCTCCGGCAGCGGATGGCCGACGCCGCCATCGTCTTCACCGACCTGTACCCCATCAAGTACGACCTGGTGGCCAACCACAGCAAGTACGGCGTCGAGAGGCCCCTCATGGCGTGCTGCGGCAACGGCGGCCCGCCACACAACTACAACCACTTCAAGATGTGCATGTCCGGGGAGATGCAGCTGTGCGACATGGACGCCAAGTTCATCAGCTGGGACGGCATCCACCTCACCGAGTTCGCCAACGCCATTGTCGCGTCCAAGCTGCTCACCGGCGACTACTCCAAGCCCAGGGTCAGGATCGCCAGCCTCGTCAACTCCACCGCGCCTCACGATGGCTAGCTAGCTAGGCTGGGATCATTCGTCGATCGTGTATCTAGATCTGCTGGTGCCATTGATTTGATTTGGTTGGCATACCATACCACTGCCAGAGATGATGAGAATGTGTGCATGATGCAGCAGATCAGTGAGTGAGCTGACAGCAATCTTCTACGGTGTCTCTTTTCTCATCAAGGCTCAGATGAGTAAAGGAGAGAAAGTAGTGAGTTGAGAGACCAAGAGGGAAAATTCATGGCCGACGACTTAAGCAAGGAACATTTGACTGACGTGTGTGTAAATGTAATTCACTTTGAAACTTGATCAAGGAATTGATGGAGTGCACAGTTTTCTTCCTATATATATTTGGTCCGTTGCCAACCACCTTGCCCCTTGAGGTGTTTATTTTTATTTTGAAGAGAGGTTTTATTAGCAAATTGGTGCCTACAGTTTGGCATATCTACCACACGAAAAATCACATTCAGTATGTCTTTAGGACGTATTCGGCTAAGCCCACGTTAGCAGGGAAAAAAACACCATGAAAACCAACCCCTCACATGTGCTGTTGTTCGGTTGCAGGGGATTAGTTCACATGTGGGGGTGTAAACCCTCTTGAACAACACGTCCAAGAGAACAACAGATACGATGAGCAACTGTAACTCATTTTGCAGGAATACATAAGCATATTGGTCTGTAGCAACATTCAGGCAGAACACAAAGTTCAGTCACAACCAAGCCAAGCGGACGACAGTGGTAACTACTACACTACACCAGGTGCTGACCCATGCTGATAACATGCATCGCTCCTGCCGCGGGCACGGTGTCAGCCTTCTTGCCACCACTGATGAAGAGGAAGGGCGGCACTGGCTCGATGTTGTATGTTTAGAATGTAGGCAATCATTTCAGGACAACAGAGATTTAGCCTGAAAGCCACTCCTATCTCAGAGAAGCATATAAACTGCTTAGCCTAAAAGCCACTGCTGTCACTACAGTAAAATGCACAAGTGCGGAGGTTGAGGGACTCTGAACTGAATCGTGAACTTAAGTGCAACTATTTATGTGATAAAAATTTCGCTACATGCCTATTTCCATGTCCCAGAATGTTTTGACTCCAACTATGTTCGTATTTCGACAAGCGCACAGCAAGGGATCCACAGACAGAGCAGCAGCATACAGTTCTGAGTTCTTATCAAACACATTTTCTTGCAGCTATATGTATTTGCTAATCAAGCATTTTTTTCTCTTCTCTCGGTTTCTAATCAGGAATCCCTGTTTTTCGTTTACACTAAAATCTTAAATCAGTGTGCGGCCATTGTTAGAACGGAAAGAGGGGATTTGGTGGAATAATTGTTTAATCGTTGTATTGCTTGAGCCTCGTGGGCATATATATAGGAGTACATGATCAACTTGGAGTACAAGACAAGCCAGAATAATTCCTAGTCTATCTTATGTTTCCTAACTAATCACGATACTCAACATCCCCCGCAGTCAGCAGTAGCAGCGCAGACGGTGAGGCGGAGAAGAATCGAAGGCAAGCCGCGGACACCCTACAGTCAGAACGGCCGACGATCGCGAGTCGTGGCTGGAGTGAAACCAACGAGGTTGCTCAAGCGGCGGTAGCCCTTTGAGCCGTTTGTCGATGTAGCCGAGGCGTGGGTGGTGGAGCCGTGGTCGAGGTAGCCGTCGAAGAATGCCGTGGTCGATGTCGAGTCGGGGTAGCGGTGTCGAGGAAGTCGCCGTGGAGCCGCGAGGCGCAAAGGCGCCGAGTTAGCATGGGCGCGATGGTGTCGAAGTAGTGGTGCGCCGGAAAGGAGATGTTGTTGACGGCGTGTCGCGGGTTTACCAAGCCCGGGACACATCAGATATCTGAAGGCACTCACCGGTGTTGCCAGCACCGGGCATGCGTGAAACGGACGAAGACGAAGTTGATGAGCGCCGCACCAGGCTTGCCAGCCCGGGACACGTCGTGGATGAAGGCACGATCGGTGTTGCAAAGACCGGGCATGCGAGACGAGGACCTGCACGAGCTGTACGCCATGTCGGAGAAGTCGGAGGGCCAGCAGAGAAGGACTCGGCGACGGTTCGGCGCTAATCGGCGCTGAGGCCAATGTCGCCCGCGGTTGTCGGAGTAGATGAAGCGGTCGGGGTAGATGACGGCGACGGCGGGCGACGAGCTGGTGCTGGACGAAGACGAAAGGGTGGACCAGGCGGCGTCGGCAGCTACTAAAAGGTGGCGGCGGCGGCTAAAGAAGAGCGGCAGCGGCGACGGCGGGCGGCGGCGGCGGCTAGGTTAGGAAGTCGGCGGCGGTGCTCGAAGTAAGCGAAGAACCACGACAGCGTGGCGAACCGGCAGACGGTGGCGTTCAGCGCCAAGGAAGACGGCGCGCGCATACCACGTGAGGTCGGCAGGGTGACGGCGGAGCGGACTGGCTGGCAGCGGCGCTACGCCCCGCGGGCGACGCAGCGGCGACAAAGCGGGTCGGGTGACGGCGGAAGACCTCGTTCGGCGGCGGGGACGCGAGCGCGACGCTGCGGCGAAGAAGCGACGAACGGCGATTCGCGAAGTCGGTGCAACGCGAGGGCGGCCTCGGGGCGGCGGCGTGGACCGCGTGCCACACTTCGCTACTGCCCGACGGGCGGCGTAGTGGCGACGCGAGGTCGGTGCAGCCACGGGATGGCTCGAGCGGGCGGCCCGGAGCGGCGGTGGACCGCGGGCCGCGGCACTACGGCTGAAGGGACGACGCAGCGTGACGCTGGTCGGTGCAGCCGGAGAAGAACCACGGGCGGCGGCGCTGCAGCCCGACGGGCGACGCAAGCGGCAGCCCGATGCTCGTCGGTGGAGAGCGCGCTGAACTCGGGGCGATCTTCACGGGACTGCGGAGGCGCGTAAACTAACGGGCAGGTCGGTCGTGGCGTAGATGAGGCGGATCGCGGCGGCGGGCGGGTGATCAATCCGATCGCGCGAGGTCGGGACGCCGCTCGATGGAGGAGTGGTTGCGGCGGAGTCCGGGATGAGGCCGGCGACGATGGACGGCTGGAGACGTCAGCACCGGCACCCGGGCTGCCAAAACAGCGCCGACGCCCGGGCAGCGAGGCCCGAACGACCAACAAGCAGCGGCGCCCGAGTTGAGGCGGCCGACGAGCCTGATGCAGCCGTGGACGAGGCCGGCGAGGTAGACCGCCGAGCCGCCATGCGACGCGGCGAGGCGGGTGGCGTGGATCGATGGGCGGGCGGTAGCGGCGTCGGCTATGATTGGCCGACGATGGCACGAGGCCGCGGGTCGTGGCGATCAGGTGTGTCCGGTCGGTGCGGGCGGCGACGACCGGCGCAGGCGACGGGCGGACCGACGAGCGGACGGCGGCTGGCTCGACGGGCCGCCTCGGCGCGATGTGGCCACCGGGTCGGAGGAGAGGCCGGCTGGTCGCGCCGGGTCGGAGTAAGCGCGACGAGGATCGGCAGCGGCGGCGGCGCAAACCGATCACGAATAGATCGGAAAACCAAAAAAACGCCGATCAAAAGCGACCGCGAGAGTGCGAAAAACCGAGCAAGGGCTCGGAAAAAGACTCTCTAGGGCAGCCGCCAACACGGCCGCGGGATTTAACCCTAGGTACTGGCGGCGCGGCCCCGGCGGCGGTCATAGAGGTCGACCGCCCGAAGCGGCGGCGCAGAGTCTTGAAGCGGCGGCGGCTAGGGTTTAGGATCGACTTGCGATAGATACCATGTTAGAACGGAAAGAGGGGATTTGGTGGAATAATTGTTTAATCGTTGTATTGCTTGAGCCTCGTGGGCTTATATATAGGAGTACATGATCAACTTGGAGTACAAGACAAGCCAGAATAATTCCTAGTCTATCTTATGTTTCCTAACTAATCACGATACTCAACAGCCATGTATGTTAATACACCCAGCCAATAATCTGAGAATATATCCAATCAAGAATCTGAATACTCTTCCACACATGCATCAGACAAGACATATGCAGGCCATCCATTTTATTAAGAACCATTTACCTGGATTGCTCGGGAGGTCCAAAGGTACAAATCTGTTGGGTGATGCTTGGTCTCTAAATTCCCTTGATATTCTTCTCAAAGGTTGATAGTCTCCTAATCTCCTCAGCCCCTTGCTCCATGGTGCTAGGTCTCCTAGGGCATTGCCATGTCCCACAGCATGAAGTTCTATGGAGAAAACTTCATCATGAGAGAGTGTCCCCTGGTTTTCCTCCTCTTTTCAGAAAGCTACAGCATGAGGGAGCTGCCTCGCCGTCTGCTGCACGAGGAGACCTAGCACCGGTGGATACACCCATAGTTCGAAAAAGCGCTGGGTGTGTGCTCTGTGTTAATCCATTCGAAGCCCTAAATGTTGACTTTGACACTTTGTAGCTCCATTCAGTCTTCAAAATTTTGAATTTACAAGTTGCTATACAAAATATAGTTTTAGAACATGAGCTCTAGGTGGCCATCCTAAGCCAACAACTCAACAATGGGTTTTCTTTTTCTCTCTCACTACACTGTCATTGGTGCACACAACCAAATGTACCCCAAGTGGCTGTGCACGTTTTTCCTAGAAACCTCAATAAATAAAATAGTAGATATGTGAAATTCATTTCTAATAGACTTGCCTTGGCGTATCAACTAACCCATCCTTTCCCCGTGTCTCCCATGCTTAAAGGGTTGAAAATTAGCGCCTCTATTGCATAGAAACAAGATCTCATTCCAAAGGTCACCAATCCCCTGATTCATAGTCTTCTCTAGATGAATATGAAGGCTAGTGGAGAGAAATTAAAAGGGAAAGGAGCAAGGTAATGTATCTAGGAAGATCACTTGGAGTTAAGCGCTTAAACTGGAGCTAGCATGTGATGCAAGGAAAAGGAAAGACCAAAGTTAGCTAGAATGCAGAGGTTAGGAAGGCGCGAGAAAAAACTACTGAGGAGTCATGCGGACTTGCTGGAGACGAGCACACACGGGTATGCATATATGCACAGTTCTCACAAATGGACGTGGTATGCAACACTATCTAGCCCGGTACCATCGATTGTCCTTAACTAACACCAACCTAACCTACCCCATGCAACTGCCTCTCTAGTTGCATTGAAAGAGAATAGGAAGAAGCAAGAGTGTTATGACCTTAACTGATTTACAATAATGAGTTGTTAAATATGACTTGTCCCACATATATTTTGTAGGAATACCTTGGATTAATTTGATTTTTCTTACCTTGTATTTCTCTCCATTTGAATGATGGATTGGATAGATTATTATAAGTCATATGAATGCAGGAGATTCTTTCAAAAATACTATGATAGTGATACATGGATGCATATCGGTTTGAGTTTAGCTTATTTTGAACTAATGAATATGTTGTTGGTTTTCTAATTAGAGATACCTTTGGAGGTGGATGAACAATGAAAACACTTTTATAGATGTGATGATTTTACTCTTAATTTTAGTAGTTTATATGATCCTGCTACTCTATGAGATATTGTGTTTTTCTTTCCTTTTCAGAGCCATGTTTGTTGAAACAACATGGTCATTGATTTATAATGTCCTTTTTGTTGCTTTAGAAGTACAACTGTTTGTGAAATACAACTAGTCTAGTAGAATATTCTACTAATATAAAATAAAAGATAGATTTAGTTGCTCATTTCCATGGATCATTCTGGGCAACTCAATGTGCCTCAGGAATTTACATTCAAGCAATGAACGGTCCAAAGAAACCAAACTGGAGGCAATCAAGCTAATGCCATGATATTGTTATGGATATTGCCTCCATATTTTTGAGCTTAAATCTATATGGTAGAGAATTATTCTGCTCATTATGTGCCCAAAAAAATATTTTTGGTTGTATATAAATGTCTAGAACACTATGAAGGGCTCCATTTTAGTGTGTTTTAGCTTTTACTATCTATTTCAAACATTTTGTTTGATTTCCTGGCAGCATATTTTGCAGAAGTAGAGTTTCAAATAATGCAAAAGATGGTGCTAACAATCAAAATTCGCTTAGTTTGTTGTGAATTTTTTTTCGCACAACCTCCAACTATTCTAGACTTCATTTCTATTTCTACAACAACATATTCAAATAGAAATGTTGCCGAGTGCAACTTATATTTTTTGCATCCGAGAGAAAAAAAATTCCGTGGTGATTCATGAGTTCCATGTAAGAACTTATAAGAGATCAAGAAATATCATGGAAATTTGTAGAAGCTTGGAAGGTGCTTGTGACTCTTCCTTCCCTGATGCCTCCCATGCCTAAAGATTAAAAATTGGTGTCCCTTGGAGCAAAACAAGACCTCATCCCTGAGGCACCCGATCCCTTGAGACTCACACTTGTCTTTCTGTTACGAGGATTAGACGAGGGAAGTAGCGGACATGCAGAAGATGGATATGAAGGTGAGTGGGAGAAATCTACCGGTAAAGGGGTAATGTATATCTCAGGCGAGGGGGCGTCAACTAGAACCGGCATGTGATAAAACTTGAAAAAAATGAGAATAAGAAGGCAAGGTAAAATGTAGACTTTAGGAAGGTGTGAGTGATATCTGCTGGGCTGGATGGCGGGGTCGATGGAGTGAAGTGTCGCAACGATGCATTTCACATGGGTATGCATCGATATTCTTTTTTTCACGTGGACATGGTACAATACAACTCCATCTAGACTGGTCCCACTTTGATCCCCAACCAGCGTCAATAAATCTGGGTGGATGCAACTGCCTCTTTTGTTCTCCTATGTTGCGTTGGACAACAATATTACTCCTCCTGCATTGCTAGACCGGTGGTGCTTCATTACTTCGGTTAATGGCTCAAGAACCATTGTTCTGTTTCGCATCGGTTTAGATTCTACAAACTTAGAATATAATCTTTTTCCTGTGAACCTGGAAAGGGCAGGAAATTCATTCTAATAGAACAAGAGAGTGGTCATCTTATTAACTCTTTGGACCATTTTAGAAATACTAATTAAGAATCACTTGAGGAACTTAATGTTATAAACATTACAATTCGACTTTATGATTGGCAATAGTTGAAGCAGGACTGGTTGTGTTTCATATTGGGCTATACAATAAGTTATGGAACTGGAGGGAGCACGTGCTGCCACTCTCAATGTTTGGGAGAACCCTTGCAATCTACCCCCTATGTGTCAAAATATAAGTCATTATTGACACTATCATAGTGTCAAAAACCGTCTTATATTTTGATACGGAGGGGGTATTTCATAATTTATATCTATTTGTGAGCCACTGATCCCATGCTTCCGACGCTGCTTCAAGTTGTACTCTTTGTTGAGATGGCTAGCGAAGGTTTATTTGACCAATTTATATGCTACTCAAAAGAGAATATATGCTACAGGAGTACATGTACTTCTCTGAACTGAAGTGTAACCATTTATTTGACAAAAGTTTCTGTACATATCTATTCCCAGGTCGTACAATATTTTGACATCCAAGTGTGCAGCAAGACATTCACAAACAGAGCAGCAGCATACAGTTCCAAGTTTTAAGTTCCAGGACAGGTGCACACTGTTGTACCTAATTCAGATATGTGCTTCAGCATTTGTTCAAAACTAACACTTGCATATATACTACTCCCTCCGTCCCATAATGTTAGATGTTATTTAACACTACACTAGTGTTAAAAAACATCTTACATTATGAGACGGAGGGAGTAGCAGATAGTGCCCTCAAGTTGCAGTTATTCCTCACAGGTATGTGCTAGTGTAACTAACCGACATTTACAAAAAAATTAAAAAATTCTGAATGTACAAGTGGTTTTGTATTTGTAACAGTTTGTTATAGTCAAATGACCAGAACTGCACATGTGCTGCTACAACACACACACTTTTGCCAAAAATGATCAAGTGCATCTCTAAACTGATATCATGGTTCAGTTTTAGCTTATACCTACACATCCAAATTAAACCAGCAAGCTAGCATGCCATTTATATACAAAGCAACACTACAGCAGCTCTAAATTTCCAAGAGCAAGAGTCTAATATAATTTCAGAGATATATACACTAGTAGAAAACCACCAATCAGTCCCGGTTCGTAAGGGCCTTTAGTCCCGGTTCGGGAACCGGGACTAATGGGTCGTTACTAATACCTCAACCCATTAGTCCCGGTTCAGACACGAACCGGGACCAATGAGCCTCCACGTGGCCCTGTGCGCCGAGCCCAGTCAGGGGGCCTTTGGTCCCGGTTGGTGGCTCCAACCGGGACCAAAAGGCGTCCACGTGTCTGCATTCCAGTGGCCTGGTTTTTGTTTTTTTTTGATAGGAGGGGGTTGGGTGGTTTTGGGGGTTAATTTAGGTGTTTCTGTTAGCTAGCTAATTAATAGAGAGAAGTGTCCTCTCTTAATTATGTCCGTGCTTGCTCGACGCTACGTAGTAAATATACATAAGTGATCGAGAGAACCATTGATCTGAAGTTCGTCATGCATACCGAGAGAAGTGATCGATCGACCTCTCCTTCTCTGAGAGATTGGTCGAACAACAAGTTTTACTGGCTACATACATGTACAATCTATATAAGATCTCTTAATTACAAACCACTAGGATTTGAATTCAAGTTCCACATGGTATTCTCCGCTTTCTTGATGACGTGATCAAGAAAGAATCCCGCCAATTCCTCTTGAATTGCTTTCATGCGGTCTGGTGGTAGGAGTTCATCTCGCATCTGCCAAGTCTAATTAATTTGAAGAAGGGGGTTAATTAATACATATATATGAATGAAACTCAACAGAAATGATGGTGTAATAAAATGAAATTGCGAATATTATTGCTTACGCACTTCATATTGTCTTCTAGAGTAGCCCCGCTTGTTTTTCAATGTCGCGTTGTGGATGAACTCGCACACGTAGTATCCACAGAAATCATTCCCTTCCTCCTGCCACAAGCACTTTACGAGAAATAGAGGTCAATCAAACTGATAATGAAGCATTATATAAATGGCATTGATGAAAGTATAGCTATAGAATCAACGGGAGATGCGCGCCAGTAGTACTTACTTTCGGGTATGTATATCGCAGCTCCTTCGGCAGTCCCGGAGCTTGTGCGGTGAACTGTTTCCAAACCCTGCAAGACAAAGAAAATATTTGTTATTACTTGAGATATCAGGAAATGAACAAAAAGTTGCCGATATGGTGCGATAATGATCGATTGAACTTACTTGCTGAGCATTTCAGTCATGTCCGCATAGGTGTTGGGATCTTTCCGTCTGGAGTCTAAGACGGTTACTAGTCCACGCCAAGCTTAATCTCCGTAAGAATATAGTGGAACCTACACGCATGCATAACTCATCAATTACATTAATCTCGCTCGAGTAATAAGGAAAACCGAATATGCACACGACAGTAACACTCACGGGCCGTGGTAAGGAAAGAGTATGGTATCTTTGTTTTGATTTTTGATCAATGATTGTAGCAAGTTGTCCTCGGCCTCTTCGGCGTGCTTTTCAACCAGAAAAACATCTATGATATTTGTGTTAATGAACCCAATATCATAGATTTCATTTTTTTGCACTCGACGATCTTCAATCTGCATAATATATTGAGGATAATTAATTATAAATACATGCAATGAAAGAGCCGAGCTATATATAAAGACTAATGACAGAAATAGTACTTACAGCAGTAGCAAAAGACCATTAATTTATCGAGGGCCTTTTGATTGAAGAACTCAAGAACTCCTCAAATGGAATAGACAACAGATCATTTGAAACGAGGTCGTGCTCCTCTTTAATATTCAGATACAAAGTGTTCGTCCCCTCAGACTCTCTGCAGGTTTTCATGTACCAACTGTGGAATCTTCGCATCATTGTTGTCAGAGACTTTTCATCTTTGACGAGAGGCTTCCCGTACTCGTATCTAAATAAGTCCACCTCCATGAAATCAGGAAGTGCATCGTCAGGCAGGTAATCTCCAAGATTGCCATAACCGGCCACCGTGCCCGGAGGATTAGACACATTCAGCGAGGGGCACGATTGCTGTGCTTGTTCGCCGAGCTGGGCAATTTTTCCCCTTTGCTGTTGTTCTTTTGACCTTTTATCCCGACAGTAGTTCCCACCGCTTGGCTTGGAGATATGTCTGCTCAAGAATGCGCTCATAGTTGGTTCTCGGCGGAGACTTTGGTGGTTTCCTCGGGGCATCGAGTGCGCTTTGCTTTCACGGATCGACCTTCTCCTCCGGAGGTGGATGTATCTTTGCTTTAACCCTTCAAAGAACTCCTTCACTTGGGTCTGCACGATCGTATCGTTTTCCTCCTTGCTCCTCTCATACGGTAACTTCTCTACAGGCTTTAGAGGTGGACCGATCAGATTGCTCTCTCTTCTTGTGCTGCTAGACGCCGGAGCAGACGGCAGGCGGCTGCGGCGTCTGCCTTCCTTCGTGCTTGCTTACGAGGCGGAGGAGAAGGACTACGACGCGCCGGAGCAGCCGGGCGGGCGGGTCTCTTCCGCCTTTCGGGCGAGGCGGAGAAGGAGGAGGCGGAGTGCCGCCACGCCGCGGAGAAGGGGCGGAGTGCCGCCACGCGCGTGCCTCGATCTTCACTCACGGAGGAGGAGGCGGTGGAGGAGGCGGAGTGCCCCGACTCGCCGGATGAGGAGGAGGAGGGAGGCGCCCAGTTCAGAAGGTCGATGAGCTCCTTCCGCCATAGGCATGGAGTCTTGAGCAGAACCCAGCCTAGTCTCCCCTTCACCGGTAGGGTGCTCAAGCACGAGGTCCTCAAATCCTCCGTTATTTCATCAACCATCACCTTAGCAAATCCTTCCGAATCGGTGGCGGTGATAAGTTGTGCCGGGTCCACTAGGATAAACTTGGCCAACAGCCGCCTTGACCTTCAAATTCATGCATCGTGCCATAATGTGGCAATTTTGAGACTCGTGATACCATCCACGGATAGCTGGCAGGAGCCGTCAAGACATGCTCCGCTGAAGCAGCTCGGTGGAAGCAACGCTGCTTCTGCGCTGAGATGGCGGGTAGCCGGGAAGCTTCGCATGTCGTTTGTTGCGATCTGCTGCTTCTCGGTCCTCTTCTCGATCCTCTAGCCCCATTACCCTTCCAAGCAGCGCCTGCATTTGGTCATGCTCCACTTTCTTCCTCCTCTCGTGGGTTTTGTAACCCCTGCGTCCGGAAAACCAACCTTCCACGAAGCGAGCCTGGCGTGCCTCGTGTCCGTCCGGGGTGCTCGGGATTCCTAAGGGCCATTGTGAGCTCGTCCTTCTCCCTGTTTGGAAGGAACGTCCCTCGCTGCAAAGCAGCAATATATTGTCGAAGATTCTTGACTGGTGTTTGCAGTTGCTCGCTCGCCCATCCGACATCGCCTGTTATAGGTCCAAGGTTCCGCCAGCCCCAAGAACCAAGTCCGCAACGGTCCGGCCAGCGATCGTCTCTGGTTCGATCCCTTTTCAAGCAGATCATGCTCAGCCTTGGACCACTTAGGCGGGCTTTGAGGTAGCCACCGACCCGTGCGATGGTGAAGCGTCTTCTTCGCAGCATTTTTCTTGTTTGTCTCCGACATCTTCTTACTCTTTTCCGATGTCATGTGGGCCACAAATGCGGGCGATGATCTTTGATCTTCTCATATTTGCCGATGAATTCTGGTGTCTCTTTTTCTTGACAAACTGGTTCAGCTCTTTCCTCCACCTCCTCATTAGGCTAGCCATCTTCTTAAGAGCACAAGACTTGATTAATTGCTCTTTAACGGCTTCTCCGGGTCCTCCTCTGGCGGTAGGGTGAAATTTGCCTTCAGCTCATTCCAAAGATCTTCTTTACGCATATCATTGACATAAGACACCTCAGCGTCTTCATCCTTAGCAGGCTTATACCATTGCTGGATGCTGATCGATCCTGTCCCTAACAAGAACCCCGCTGACCGAGCGAAAATGCCTTCTTTGTCGGTTGGGTTCAATCGGTTCGCCGTCGGCGCGATTTCTATGATCTCAAACTTTTCATCCGAGCTCAACTTTTCTTGGGCCTCGTCTCGTGCATCGAAGTTGTGCTCGATCCGAGGGCTAGAAATTATAAGGAAGAAAGACGACAGATACTTAATATGTGTACATATACCAAAACAATGGATGCATCAATTAACTTGTCAAGACGGGCTTAACTAATATATATATACCTGGCGGACTCGGTTCGGTGACTCGCTCGCACGGTCTCCTTCGTCTTGTACCTCCATTGTGTCACCGAGCCATCATGAACATAGTCCTCCTCTTGTACCGCATTAATGAGTGAAGCCATCATAATCATAGCCCTCTTCTTCATCCATCTGACCAATGGTGTCATTGAGAAATGACGCAACATCATCACTTCCATTTGCGATTATTTCCCCCAACATCGCTTCTGTTTCTTCGTCTCGGGAGTGCTCCATAGTTTCGCAAATATTGACAACATGTCAATTATTATTCAACATCGTTTTCTCTCTAGGGTTTGGGTGTCCTCGAGAGTTTTGGTCGAGCGAGAGGGCCGAGGGGGCTGCTGCAGTTGTATCTAGAGGGGGTTAATTATATCGACAACGACGCGACATACATATACATATCGGGAGGGGTATCGGTACCACCCCTCGTGTTTAAGTTTCTTCTTTCTCCTTCCCTTTCTTTCTTCTTCTCCTCTTCTTTTCTTCTTCTCCCTCGAGAAAGGAAAATAATTAAGGAAAAGGAAGAAAAGAGGAAGAAGGAAGAAGGAAGAAGAAGAAGTAAAGAAGAAGGAGGAGAAGAAGAAAGAATAGAGGAGAAGAAGAAAAAATAGAATTTTTTCTTCTATTTTTCTTCTTCTCCTCTATTCCTTTCTTCTTCTCCTCTTCTTTTCTTCTTTTTCCTCTTCTTATTTATTTCTCCTCTTCTTCCTCTCCTCTTTTCTCCTTTCTTCCTCTTCTTATTTTCCTTCCTCTCATTCTTTTCTTCTTCTTCTTCCTTCTTCCTTCTTCCTCTTTTCTTCCTTTTCCTTATTTTACTTTCTCCTCTACACTAACCTAAAATGCACTAACCTAAAATCGATCGATATCTACTAACAACCTAAATATAAAATTAATACATATATGAAAAACATATATAAACAAAAAAATGCTATGAACATTATATTCATACATACATATATAGCCACATCCATTCATCACATATATATATAACTACCACATACATATATACATTATACATATGAAAAAAATGCAATGAACAAAAAAAATACACTTATGAAAAAATACTATGAACATGTACACATATATATACATACAAACACATATACACAAAAAAATGCAAAAAATGCAGGCAGGGGGGTGGGGCGGTGTGGCTGCATGTGGCAGGGGCGGGCGCGACCGGCCACAGAGATGTGGGCAAGGCGGTGTGTGACACGACAGACAGGCAGGGGCGGCGGCGGTGGCCGTGAGGGGCGGCGGCGGCGTGGACGCGCAGGGCGCTGGACGGAGGCGCGGAGCAAGCTATGCTCACAGGGGGCGGCGGCGAATGGCGAAGGCGAAGTAACTGACGGCGTCGGGCGGCGGCGACGGCAAGGTGGAGTAGGGCGTCGGGCGGCGACAATGACGAGGAGAAGCGGGGCGCGGGGAGAAGTGGGCGATTTGGCGGAAGCGCCAAGTGTTGCTTATATATAAGACCTTTAGTCCCGGTTGGTGGCACCAACGGGACTAATCTTTTAGTCCCGGTTGGTGCCACCAACCGACCAAAGGCCTTTTTCGGCAGCCCAAAGGGCGGGAAGCTGCGACCTTTGGTCCCGGTTGGTGGCTACAACCGACTAAAGTCTCTTTAGTCCCGGTTGGTGCCACCAACCGGGACCAAAGGCCCTCGCTGCCAGCGTCGGGGCCAAAGTTTAGTCCCACTCGCTAGTTGAGAGGGAGCGCAGTGGTTTATAAGCCCCACCGCCGCCTCCCTCTTGAACTCCTTTGAACTGCAGGCTTACGGGCCTATTTGCTCCTTCGTTGCTGTTGGACCTTCAGGGCCTTCGGGCCTGAATCTCGGCCCAAATAGGGATACCGATCGATTCAGGCCGTATGCCAAAGATGGGTGGCATTTTTTTTCTTGCTTTATTTAATTTATTTTGTTTCTACTTACAACAAAATACTTATTATTGTTTTTTTGTTTTGTTTTCTGCATTATTTATTTTCTTTTGTTTTTGCTCTATTTTTAAATCTTTTTGCTTCTAGTTTTAGGAAAATTATAAACTTTCTGTTAGTGCCATTACTAATTTTCAAATTTGAAAACACTTTTTTTGTTTTCTTTCTTGCTTTATGTAATTTATTTTGTTTCTACTTACAACAAAATACTTATTGTTGTTTTTTTGTTTTGTTTTCTGCATTATTTATTTTCTTTTGTTTTTGCTCTATTTTTAAATCTTTTTGCTTCTAGTTTTAGGAAAATTATAAACTTTCTGTTAGTGCCATTACTAATTTTCAAATTTGAAAACACTTTTTTTTGTTTTCTTTCTTGCTTTATTTAATTTATTTTGTTTCTACTTACAACAAAATACTTATTGTTGTTTTTTGTTTTGTTTTCTGCATTATTTATTTTCTTTTGTTTTTGCTCTATTTTTAAATCTTTTTGCTTCTAGTTCTAGGAAAATTATAAACTTTCTGTTAGTGCCATTACTAATTTTCAAATTTGAAAACACTTTTTTTGTTTTCTTTCTTGCTTTATTTAATTTATTTTGTTTCTACTTACAACAAAATACTTATTGTTGCTATTTTTAATTACAACCATAAGACATTTCAAATGAACTCTGAAAAAGTTGAAAGTTGGCATGGTATATCATAAATTGACCCACACATAGCATGTGCATGTACAAAACGAAAAATGGTATCATACTCATCGGCCATAATATAATGGTATCATAAACGAACAATAGTTGCGGAGAAAGTCTTCACTTTTTCTTCGCTTGTGTCATTTGCTTATTGCGCCGTAACCATGGATAATCTTCATCGCTTATCGGGATGTGGGGTCAGCCTTGACTTTAAAGGGAGGAATTTCATGAAACTTTTCATAATCTTGAGACATGTCCATCTTGTCCTCCACTCCCACGATGTCCCTTTTTCCCGAAAGAACTATGTGGCGCTTTGGCTCATCGTATGATGTATTTGCTTCCTTATCTTTTCTCTTTCTCGGTCTCATGGACATGTCCTTCACATAGATAACCTGTGCCACATCATTGGCTAGGACGAACGGTTCGTCGCTGTACCCAAGATTTTTCAGATCCTTGTTGTCATTCCGCATGTGGGTCTACTGCACTACCCGCCTCGACAGATTGACCCATTTGCACTTAAACAAAGGGACCTTAAAATCATGTCCGTAGTCAAGTTCCCATATGTCCACTATGTAACCATAATATGTGTCCTTTCCCTCTCGGTTGTTGCATCAAAGCGACACCGCTGTTTTGGTTGGTGCTCTTTTGATCTTGGTCAATCGTAAAATGTATTCCCATTTATCTCGATCCTTTCCAAATCAATACGGTCAAAGATGGTCCCTCGATAACAAGTACAGCTCCTCACAAACAGTGATGTCACCGACACGTGCTTCCAACCAACTGCTGAAAGTCTGATGTGTTCACATGTAATCCGATCGTCGACCGCCTCCGGTGTTTGAAGCGCAGATCGTTCTTGTGTTCATCGACATACGGGTCACCAAGGTAGAGTTCGTAGAACTGTGTAGTGGGCTTGAGACCAAGAATATCCGCCCCTGCATATTATTGAGTCCTTTCCAAGCGTGTTTTTCGGTCAGTCTCCCCTCATACCGCGATTTAGGGAGACCTATCTTCTTAAGGCCAGGAATGAAGTCAACACAAAACCCGATGACATCCTCTGTTTGATGGCCCATGGAGATGCTTCCTTCGCCTAGCGCGATTACGGACATATTTCTTTAGGACTCCCATGAACCTCTCAAAGGGGTACATATTGTGTAGAAATACGGGCCCGAATGACAATCTCGTCAACTAGATGAACAAGAACGCGCCATGATATTGAAGAAGGATGGTGGGAACACCAGCTCGAAACCGACAAGACATTGCACCACATCACTCCTTAGCCTTGGTATGGTTTCGGATCGATCACCTTCGAGATATTGCATTAGCTTCACAATGGCTAATCGGACGTTTTCGGTAGAAGCCCCTCAATGCAACCGGAAGCGATTGCGTCATAATCACGTGGCGATCATGAGACTTTAGGTTCAAACTTTTTCTCGCCATATTTATTATTCCTTTTATATTCGACGAGAAGCCGTCCGACCTTCATACTAAGCAGGCATTCAAAGAAGATTTCCTTCTCTTCTTTGGTAAGAGCATAGTGGCAGGACCTTCATACTGCTTTGGAGGCATGCCGTCTTTTTCGTGCAAACGTTGCAGGTCCTCTCGTGCCTTAGCTGTATCTTTTGTCTTCCCATACACGCCCAAGAAGCCTAGCAGGTTCACGCAAAGGTTCTTCGTCACGTGCATCACGTCGATCAAGAGCGGACCTCTAGGTCTTTCCAGAGGGTAGGTCCCAAAATATAGATTTCTTCTTCCACATGGGTGCGTGTCCCTCGGCGTCACTCGGAACAGCTAGTCCGCCGACCCTTTCCAAAGATTACGTGTAAATCATTGACCATAGCAAGCACGTGATCACCGATACGCATGGCGGGCTTCTTCCGTGATCTGCCTCGCCTTTGAAATGCTTGCCTTTCTTTCGACATTGATGGTTGGTCGGAAGAAATCGACGATGGCCCATGTACACATTCTTCCCGCAGCTTGCGGTATATACTATCGATGTCAAGTAAACAGTGCGTGCATGCGTGGTATCCCTTGTTTGTCCGTCTCCGAAAGGTTCGAGAGCGGGCCAATCGTTGATGGTCACGAACAGCAACGCCTTTAGGTTAAATTCTCCTGTTTGTGCTCATCCCACGACGTACACCGCTTCCATTCCACAGCTGTAAAAGTTCTTCAACTAATGGCCTTAGGTACACATCAATGTCATTGCCGGGTTGCTTAGGGCCTTGGATGAGAACGGCATCATAATGAACTTCCGCTTCATGCACATCCAAGGAGGAAGGTTATACATACATAGAGTCACGGGCCAGTGCTGTGATTGCTGCTCTGCTCCCGAAAGGATTAATGCCATCCGCGCTTAAAGCAAACCATACGTTCCTTGGCTCACTTGCAAACTCATCCGTACTTTCTCTCGATTTTTCTCCATCTGCGACCCGTCACCGGGTGCTCTCAACTTCCGCCTTTCTTACGGTCCTCACTGTGCCATCGCATCAACTTGGCATGCTCTCCGTTTCGAACAGACGTTTCAACCGTGGTATTATAGGAGCATACCACATCACCTTCGCAGAACCCTCTTCCGGGGCTCGTCAACATCACCGTGGTCATCTCGTCGATCTTATACCGTAATGCACCCGATACCGGGCATGCGTTCAGATCCTTGTACGCACCATGTAGAGGATGCATCATTAGGGCATGCATGTATCTTCGCACCTCCAATCCTAGAGGGCATACGACCTTCTTTTCTGCGTATGTATTGTCGGGCAATTCGTTATCCTTTGGAAGCTTCTTCTTCAATATTTTAAGTAGCTTCTCAAATCCTTTATCGAGCACAAGATTCTCTCGCCTTCCATCGCAGCAATTCCAAGACGGTACCTAGCTTTGTGTTGCCATCTTCGCAATTGGGGTACAACCCTTTTTGTGGTCCTCTAGCATGCGATCGAACTTCATCTTCTCTTTTGACTTTCGTGATTGCGCCCTTGCATCGACAATGACCGGCGGAGATCATCATCATCGGGCACATCATCCGGTTCCTCTTGATCTTCAGCAGCTTCTCCGTTGCAAGCATCATCGTGCACATCGTCTGGTTCCTCTTGATCTTACGGAGCATCACCGTATTCAGGGGCACATAGTTGTCATCGTACTCTTCTTCTTCGCCGCCTTCCATCATAACCCCTATTTCTCCGTGCCTCGCCCAAACATTATAGTGTGGCATGAAACCCTTGTAAAGCGGTGGGTGTGCAGGATTTTCCGGTCGAGTAGGACTTCAGATTCCACATATAGGGCATGGACAACACATAAAACCATTCTGCTTGTTTGCCTCAGCCACTTCGAGAAAATTATGCACGCCTTAATGTACTCGGAGGTGTGTCTTGAACCGCACATCCATTGCGGTTCATCTGTGTGCATTATATATAATTAATGTGTCAAAAATCATTAGAGAGATCATGAATAGATAATTAATTAAGTGACCAAATTAATAGAAGTTCATCATCACATTAAAACCAAAGTACATACATAGTTCTCATCTAACAACATAAAGCTCTGCAGAGCATCTAAATTAAACCATACACTGAAACTATGTAAAACATTTCAATGCGAAACAAATACGATCATAATCGCAACCAATGTAACAACTGATCCAACGACATAATGATACCAAGCCTCGGTATGAATGGCATATTTTCTAATCTTTCTAATCTTCAAGCGCATTGCATCCATCTTGATCTTGTGATCATCGATTTACATCCGCAACATGCAACTCCAATATCATCTTCTCCTCCTCAATTTTTCTAATTTTTTCCTTCAACAAATTGTTTTCTTCTTCAACTAAATTTAACCTCTCGACAATAGGGTCGGTTGGAATTTCGGTTCAACAACCTCCTAGATGAATAAAATCTATGTCACGTTGGTCGGCATAATTGTCATAAACAATAAATGAACCAATAGTTATGAAAAGATAATATATACCACATCCGAATCATAGATGTGACGAGGGCCGATGGGGCGGATACCAAAACCATCGCACTATATAAGATGCAATAATAAAAGTAAGAAAATTATACAAGTATATATCTATCTAAACATACAAATAAGAATATTTTTCCTTTCGGAAAGAAGATAAGAACAAGAGGCTCACCACGGTGGTGCCGCCGATGAGATCGGTGCGGGTGATCGACGACGTTGAAGACAGGGATGGGGCGTGACGGACCGCTAAACCTAGACAAATATGGAGGAAAATGGAGCTTGGCGGTCGAGCTTGGAGAGGAGAAACCTTAAGTAGTGTGGCTCGGGCATTCCATCGAACACCTTGTGTGCATATGAGGTGAGCTAGAGCACCACCAAGCCCTCTCCCCTCGGCGGAAAAAACAGAGCAAAGTGTGCTCGCTCTTGCTGGGGTATATATAGGCACCACCATTGGTCCCGGTTGGTCGCACTAACCGACTAAAGGGTTATTTTGGTCCCGTTCGTGCTGTGAACCGGACGAATGGTTGTGGGCCAGAGCGGGATCATTGGTCCCGTTCATCCCACCAACCGGGACCAAAGGTCAGACGAACCGGGACCAATGGCCCACGGCCCGGCCGCCCCGGGGCTCACTTAACCGGTCCGATGCCCCATTGGTCCCGGTTCGGATTGAACCAGGACTAATGGGCTGGACCGGCCCGACCATTGCCCCTTTTCTACTAGTGATAGTTCAGACTGCAAAGGAACAATCAAAACATATTTCCTTGCAGCTATATTCATTGGTAATCAATCATCTCCTCTTCTCTAAACTTTGAGAATCGAGGTCCTACAATATCTTGACTTGAACAGAGCGAGAATGATACAGCTTCTAAGTTTTGTCCAAAACTGCAATCAAAACAGACTTTCTTATGCTATATGTATTTGCTAATCAATCGTTTCCTTCTTCTCTAAGTTTCTAACTGAACCCCTGTTTGTAGTTACATCAATTCCTATCTCATAATCAATACCAAACCTCTGTTTGAAACCTTTGGCTACTAGTCTAGCCTTGTACCTATCTATGCTTCCATCAGATTTTTTTTCTTAATCTTATATACCCATTTACAATCTATGACATTATGACCCTACCTTGGTGGTACTAAATGCCATGTTGTAAGGGCATATTTATTCCTCAGTGGTTTTGGTGATTGATGAGAATGCTTTTGCGGACTAATCGTGTGCGTTAAGTTCTTTCAGAGAATCATCCATTGGCACGAGACGATTTCCTCCCCTCGGTGTTTTATTCAAGACGGTGTAACTCCGGCGCTTCATTGTTGATAGACTAGTTTCGTAGGAGTCACCGTACTATTAAGAGGGATCCGCTGGTAAGACTAGGTGGAATCAACACGCACACATCTCTATCACACCCGTCGCCTTCCCTTCGCATCATTGAGCTGCACTTTCTTCCGTTATCTGCTTCGCCTGTGTGCGGTGTAGTACCGTGATCTCTGATGTAGTACCGCGAAGCCCCCAATGTAGTACCGCCCACCGAAGCGGTAGTACCGCCGAGGGTTCGGCCGTAGTACCGCGCCTACTACCGCCTCGATTCGAGACGGTGTTTTCTCGTGTCGGGTTTTGCGGCACTACAAGCGGTAGTAGAAGCGGTAGTACCGCTCCGAGCGGTAGTACCGCTCCTACTCCCGCGGTAGTACCGCTCTAGGGCCAGTGGCCTGGCTTCCCCCTTCCGCGCGGTAGTACCGCTGGGCAGGGAGCGGTAGTACCGCTCTCAGCGGTAGTACCGCCCTGCCCCAGCGGTAGTACCGCTCTCTGCGGGGCTGCTCAGTGGGGTAACGGTTGGATGTGTTCCCCCACTATATAAAGGGGTCTTCTTCCTCCTAGTTGACCTACCTCTTTCCCCCAAAGCTCCATTGTTGCTCAAAGCTCCATTTTCGCCCGATCTCTCTCCCTAGCCAATCAAACTTGTTGATTTGCTCGGGATTGGTTGAGAAGGCCCAGATCTACACTTCCACCAAGAGAAATTTGATTCCCCCCACTTATCCCTTGCGGATCTTGTTACTCTTGGGTGTTGAGCACCCTAGACGGTTGAGGTCACCTCGAAGCTATACTCCATTGTGGTGAAGCTTCGTGGTGTTGTTGTTGTTGTTGGGAGCCTCCGATTGTTGTGGAGATAGCCCCAACCTTGCTTGTAAAGGTTCGGTCGCCGCCTTCAAGGGCACCAATAGTGGAATCACGGCATCTCGCATTGTGTGAGGGCGTGAGGAGAATACGGTGGCCCTAGTGGCTTCTTGGGGAGAATTGTGCCTCCACACCGCCTAACGGAGACGTATTTCCTTTAAAAGGAAGGAACTCCGTAACACATCCTCGTCTCCACCGCTCCACTCTTGGTTATTTCGCGCCTTTACTCTTGCAAGCTTACTTGTTGTTACATCCCTTGCTTGCTTGTGTACTAGTTGTTATTGCATCATATAGGTTGCTCACCTAGTTGCACATCTAGACAACCTATTTTGTTGCAAAGTTTAATTTGGTAAAGAAAAGGTTAAAAATTGTTAGTTGCCTATTCACCCCCTCTAGTCAACCATATCGATCCTTTCAATTGGTATCGAGCCTCGCTCTTTATTAAGGACTTTGCCGTCCAAAGAGTATGGTTGACACCAACGATGGTGCGGAGGAACACTCCGGTGTGAATCTCATCTCGTCTTCGGCCGAAGGGGGAACCTCGGTCTCTCGTGAGGAATTCAATGTGGCTTTAGACACATTGAAAACCTCCATGACGGCCGAGGTTAAAAGCATGTTTAATGATTTTCTAGAGGGACTTAAACTATCTACCGCTACTATGAAAGTGGGTGATCCTACTAACAAGGTGACGGATGCTATCTCCGACAAGGGAAAGCTAACAATGAAAAGAGTCCTTCTACTAGTGGTAGAAATGGCACCGCATCTTTGCCCATGTGGAACCCCGGTTTATGGAGGGCCAATCCCCTCCACTCATTTGAATCATGCCGGTCCACCTCCTAAATATGAGAAACATGAAGATTTTGATAATTGGGTCTATCGCTTTTAGCGTCATTTGAAACATGTGAACACTAACCTTTGGAGAGTCATTGAAGAAGGTTTTTATCCTCATGACCCAAGCAACTTCACCCCTCGAGAAGCCGTGGACAATCAATTCAATGAGAGTGCTCTCTTCATCATCCAAGATGCAATCCTTCCCGAAGATCTCCCTCACCTTCGACCCCATGTCTTGGCTAAAGAAGCATGGCAATGTGTCGAGGGTCTCTATCGTGGAAGTGCTAGCATTAAATGCGCGAATTTTTAAAATTCATGACTTTTTGAAACAATGAGTTTTAAAAAAATTGTGAAATTTTCTTCAAAATCAGTGAACTTTTTCCCAAAATTGATAATTTTTTAAAATTCATGAACTATCTCTCTCAATTTCAACTTTTTTTTGGAAAATTGATGAACTTTATTCCAAATTTCGCATGAATGCTTTCAAAATGAAAGAACTTTTTTGTAATTGTGAACTCTTTTTCAAAATCGATGAGCTTTTTTTTAAAATCAATTAAATTTCTTTGAATCCAATGTGCTTTTTGAATTTTTTATGTGAACTTTCTTGAATTCCTTTTTTAAAATTATCTTAAAGTCAAGAGTTAACCTTTGAAAAGTCATCTTGTAATTAAACACCATCCCCTTTCTTAATGAGCGTTCTTAAAAAAATGAATGGTAGGAAATAGCAAACAAAAAAAACCTCGTGAGCGAGCGAGTGGGCATGAGAGGGAGAGGTTCCCTATTGGCCCGCAGTCGATGCCCCGATTTAGCGAGCGCCAGCTACTCCACCCAAGCGGACGACAGTTGTAACTGCTAGGCCGGATGCTGACCCTTGCTGATACCATGCGTCGCTCCTGCCGCGAACGACGGCGTCAGCCTTCTTGCCACCGCTGATGAAGAGGAAGGGCGACATTGGCTTCATGCTGTATTTTTCGGCAGGACCCTTTTACATTTTCCAATAGGAATCTGCTAAATGGCAGTAAATTTGGAGTTGCAAAGTACTGTAGTAGAATGTAGGCAATCATTTCAGGACAACAAAGATTTAGCCTGAAAGCCACTCCTATCTCAGAGAAGCAGGTTAGCATGCCATTTATATACAGAGCAAAACTACAGCAGCTCTAAATTTCCAAGATCAAGAATGTAATATGATTTCAGAGATGTACGGTTCAGATTGTGCAGTCAGCAATCAAACACATTTTCTTGCAGCTATATGAATTTGCTAATCAATCATTTTTTTTTCCTCTTCTCTCGGTTTCTAATCAGGAATCTTTTCGTTTACACTGAAATCTTAAATCAGTGTGCGGCCATGTATGTTAATACACCCAGCCAATAATCTGAGAATATCCAATCAAGAATCTGAATACTCTTCCACACATGCATCAGACAAGACATATGCAGGCCATCAGTTTTATTAAGAACCATTTACCTGGATTGCTCGGGAGGTCCAAAGGTGCAAATCTGTTGGGTGATGCTTGGTCTCTAAATTCCCACAGCACGAAGTTCTATGGAGAAAACTTCATCATGAGAGAGTGTCCCCTGGTTTTCCTCCTCTTTTCAAGCTACAGCATGAGAGAGCTGCCTCGCCGTCTGCTGCACGAGGAGACCTAGCACCAGTGGATACACCCATAGTTCAAAAAAGCGATGGGTGTGTGCTCTGCGTTAATTCATTCGAAGCCCTAAATGTTGACTTTGACACTTTGTAGCTCCATTCAGTCTTCAAATTTTTGAATTTACAAGTTACTATACAAAATATATTTTTAGAACATGAGCTCTAGGTGACCATCTTAAGCCAACAACTCAACAATGGATTTTCTTTTTCTCTCTCAATACACTGTCATTGGTGTGGAATTGGTGCAGACAACCAAATGTACCCCAAGTGGCCGTGCACATTTTTCCAAGAAACCTCAATAAATAAAATAGTAGATATGTGAAATTCATTTCTAATAGACTTGCCTTGGCGTATCAACTAACCCATCCTTTCCCCGTGTCTCCCATGCGTAAAGGGTTGAATATGAGCTCCTCTCTTGCATTGAAACAAAATCTCATCCCAAAGGTCACCAATCCCCTGATTCATAGTCTTCTCGAGATGAATATGAAGGCTAGTGGAGAGAGATTAAAAGGAAAGGAGCAAGGTAATGTATCTAGGAAGATCACTTGGAGTTAAGCGCATAGACTGGAGCTAGCATGTGATACAAGGAAAAGGAAAGACCAAAGTTAGCTAGAATGCAGAGGTTAGGAAGGTGCGAGAAAAACTACTGAGGAGTCATGAGGACTTGCTGGAGACAAGCACACACGAGTATGCATATATGAACAGTTCTCACAAATGCACGTGGTATGCAACTCAATCTAGCCCGATACCGCCGATTGTCCTTAACTACCACCAACCAAACCTAACCCATGCAGCTGCCTCTCTAGTTGCATTGAAAGAGAATAGGAAGAAGCAAGAGTGTTATGACCTTAACTGATTTACAATAATGAGTTGTTAAATATGACTTGTCCCACATATATTTTGTAGGAATACCTTGGACTAATGTGATTTTTCTTACCTTGTATTTTCTCCATTTGAATGATGGTTTGATAGATTATTATAAGTCATATGAATGCAGGAGATTCTTTCATAAATAAACATTTTCCTATGATAGTGCTACATGGATGCATATAGGTTTGAGTTTAGCTTATTTTGAACTAATGAATATGTTGTTGGTTTTCTAATTAGAGATACCTTTGGAGATGGATGAACAATGAAAACACTTTTATAGATGTGATGATTTTACTCTTAATTTTTGTAGTTTATATGATTCTGCTACTCTATGAGAAGTAGAACGATGAATTCTGTCCGTGTATTGCATCATCGTTCAGAGTACAACATATATAGCACCCAGAGGTAGTTACAAGGGGCCCGAAGGAAGTGGCACGCAGGCCCGGGCGAGATCTATGATCCTATATACAAGGAATACAAGTACATACAGGTACACAGGTATAATACACGTTAACACCCCCCCTCAGCCGGAACTCCATGGGGAAGGATGTTGAGGCTGTTTCTGAACTCGTGGAATACCTGTGTTGGAAGCCCCTTGGTGAAGAGATCTGCAAACTGCGAGCTGGATGGAACATGGAGAACACGAATGTCGCCGAGGGCCACACGATCACGTACAAAGTGCAGATCAATCTCGATGTGTTTCGTGCGCTGATGTTGGACAGGATTGGATGCAATGTAGGAGGCCGAGACGTTGTCACAATAGACGATTGTGGCACGGGTTGGTGGGCGACGGAGCTCATGTAAGAGTTGGCGCAACCAACAGGCCTCAGCAACACAGTTCGCGACGCCACGATACTCGGCCTCAGCGCTCGAACGAGAAACAGTGGCTTGCCGTTTGATGACCAGGATAGCAAGTTGTGACCGAGAAAACACGAAGCCGGACGTGGACTTGCGCGTGTCGGACATCCGCCCAATCAGCATCGTGTAGGCCACAAGGTCGAGAGGAGAAGACTTGTACAGCTGCAAGCCAAAGTGAGTTGTGCCACGAAGATACCGTGAGGATGCGTTTGACAAGTGTCATATGGGAATCACGAGGTGCATGCATGAATAAGCACACCTGATGGACCGCATAGGAGAGGTCGGGGCCAGTAAGAGTTAGGTATTGAAGAGCACCGGCGAGGCTACGGTATAGAGTGGGATTGTCGAGGAGGCAACCATCACGGGCGGAGAGTTTGGACTGTGTATCTATGGGAGTGGAGACGGGCTTGCAATTCAGCATCTTGGCACGGGCGAGAACCTCAAGAGCATACTGCTGTTGGCAGAGAAATAAGCCATGGGTGTTGGGTGTGACGTTGATGCCGAGGAAATGATGAAGCTCACCAAGATCGGTCATGGAAAACTCACGTTTGAGAGCAGAAATGACGTGATGAAGAGCCCGGGAGTGCTTATGTGAGTATGATGTCATCAACGTACACAAGGAGATAGGCAATGGAGTCATCATGTTGCAAGATGAAGAGAGAGGTGTCGCTCTTGGATGCATGGAAACCAAGAGACAACAGGAAGGAGCGGAAGCGCTGGAACCAAGTACGTGGGGCCTGCTTCAAGCCATAGAGAGACTTACGAAGGAGGCACACGTGATCCGGCCGAGAGGAATCCACAAACCCAGCAGGTTGAGCACAGTAGACCGTCTCCTTGAGATCGCCGTGGAGGAAAGCATTCTTGACGTCGAGCTGGTGAATAGGCCAAGAGCTTGAGGTTGCGATGCTGAGCACAACATTTAATGGTAGCCGGTTTGACGACCGGACTAAATGACTCGTCGTAGTCGACACCCTCCTTCTGAGTAAACCCTCGAACCACCCATCGTGCCTTGTACCGAGCCAAAGTGCCGTCGTTGTTGAACTTGTGGCGAAAAATCCACTTGCCAGTCGCCACGTTAACACCTGCAGGTTTGGGAACCAACGACCAAGTAGAATTCGCAATTAAAGCATCATATTCAACTAGCATGGCACGTTGCCAATTGGCGTCTTTGAGCGCGGAACGGTACGTGGGGGGAATGGGAGATATAGTGGTGTTGGGTGTATGGGCGAGGAAGAGTCGTTTGGGTTGGCAGAAACCCGATTTGGACCTGGTATGCATTTTGTGGGCGTTGTGGGTTGGTTTTACTGGTTTTGCATGGGCTGGGAGACGTGGCTGCACGGGAGTGGAGGGCGCGGAAGGAGAGGCGGATGGCGTGGGGCCAGGAGCAGGGCTGGCAGGCGAGAGATCCGAGGAGGATCCGAGCGCAGGGGAATCGGGCGCACGATCCGAGGCGTGGGTGGGGGGAGACTGGGTGGGCGCGAGGGCCGAGGAAGCGCGTGGGGGCGTCGGTAGCGGGGAGGCGGGGTCGGGGGACCGTTGGGCGGCGGAGGTGGGGTCGCTCGTGGGGGAGGAGTTGATGAAGGAAATATGCCCTAGAGGCAATAATAAAGTTATTATTTATTTCCTTATTTCATGATAAATGTTTATCATTCATGCTAGAATTGTATTAAACCGGAAACATGATACATGTGTGAATGCATAGACAAAACATAATGTCACTAGTATGCCTCTACTAGACTAGCTTGTTAATCAAAGATGGTTATGTTTCCTGACCATGAACAAAGAGTTGTTATTTGATTAACAAGGTCACATCATTAGTAGAATGATCTGATTGACATGACCCATTCCATTAGCTCAGCACACGATCGCTTAGTATGTTGCTACTGCTTTTATCCATGACTTATACATGTTCCTGTAACTATGAGATTATGCAACTCCGTTTACGGAGGAACACTTTGGTGCTACCAAACGTCACAACGAATCGTGTGATTATAAAGGAGTACTACAGGTGTCTCCAAAGGCAAATGTTGGGTTGGCGATTTCGAGATTAGGTTTTGTCACTCCGATTGTCGGAGAGGTATCTCTGGGCCCTCTCGGTAATGCACATCATGAAGCCTTGCAAGCACTACAACTAATGAGTTAGTTGTGAGATGATGTATTACGGAACGAGTAAAGAGACTTGCGTAACGAGATTGAACTAGGTATTGATACCGACGATCGAATCTCGGGCAAGTAACATACCGATGACAAAGGAACAACGATGTTGTTATGCGGTCCGACCGATAAAGATCTTCGAGAATATGTAGGAACCAATATGGGCATCCAGGTCCCGCTATTGGTTATTGACCGAGACGTGTCTCGGTCATGTCTACATTGTTCTCGAACCGTAGGGTCCGCACGCTTAAGGTTTCGATGATGCTTATTATGAGTTTATGTATTTTGATGTACCAAGAAGTTCGAGTCCCGGATGTGATCACGGACATGACGAGGAGTCTCGGAATGGTCGAGACATAAAGATTGATATATTGACGGCTATATTCGGACACCGGAAAGGTTCGGAAGTTTCGGAGAAAACCGGAGTCTTGGAAGGGTTACCGGAACCCCGGGGAAGTATGGGCCTTAGTGGGCCAAAAGGGAGAGAGAGGGCCGCACCAGAGGCGGCGCGCACTGTGGGAGTCCGAATAGGACAAGGAGGGGGGCGCCCCTTCCCTCTCCCTCTCCTCTCTTCCTTCCCCTTCTCTCTTCCTAGTTGGACTAGGAAAGGGAGTCCTACTCCAACTAGGAAGTGGACTCCCCTCCTTGGCGCACCCATAGGGGCCGGCCGCCTCCCCTCCCTCCTTTATATACGGGCAGGGGGCACCCAGGACACACAAGTTTGATCTACGGATCGTTCCTTAGCCGTGTGCGGTGCCCCCTCCACCATATTCCACCTCGATCGTCATGTCGTGAAGCTTAGGCGAAGCCCTCGCGCCGGTGAAACATCAAGATCGCCACCACGCCGTCGCGTTAACGAAACTCTCCCTCGACACTCGGCTGGATCGAGTACGAGGGACGCCATCGAGCTGTACGTGTCAAGAACTCGGGCGCCGGAGTAACGGCGCCGGATCGGTCGGATCGCGAGGAGAACGACGACTACTTCCTCTACGCCAGATCGCTTCGCCGGGTCTCACGAGGGCACGAGACAACACTCTCCCCCTCGTTGCTATGCATCACCATGATCTTGCGTGTGCGAGGAAATTTTTTGAAATTACTACGTTCCCCAACAGTGGCATCCGAGCCTAGGTTTTTTGGTTTGATGTTTTGCACGAGTAGAACACAAGTAAGTTGTGGGCGATACAAGTCATACTACCTACCAGCATGTCATACTTTGGTTCAGCGGTATTGTGAGATGAAGCGCCTGCACCGACATTATGCGTGACGCTTACGCGAGACTGGTTTCACCGCCACGAGCACTCGTTGCTTAAAGGTGACTGGTGGGTGCCTGCTCTCTCACTTTAGTTGAACTGAGTGTGGCTACGCCGGTCCTTGAGAAGGTTAAACGGAGTCTATTTGACGAAGTATCGTTGTGGTTTTGATGCGAGGTGAGACCGGTTCTTGCTTAAGCCCGTAGCAGCCACGTAAAATTTGCAACAACAAAGTAGAGGACGCCTAACTTGTTTTTGCAGGGCATGTTGTGATGTGATATGGTCAAGACGTGATGCTATATTTTATTGTATGAGATGATCATGTTTTGTAACCGGTTATCGGCAATCGGCTGGAGCCATATGGTTGTCGCTTATTGTATGCAATGCAATTGCCTGTAATGCTTTACTTTATCACTAAGCGGTAGCGATAGTCGAGAAGCATAAGATTGGCGAGACAACAACGATGCTACGATGGAGATCAAGGTGTCGCTACCGGTGACGATGGTGATCATGGTGGTGCTGCGGAGATGAAGATCACGAAGCACAAGATGATGATGACCATATCATATCACTTATATTGATTTGCATGTGATGTTTATCCTTTATGCATCTTATCTTGCTTTGATTGACGGTAGCATTATAAGATGATCTCTCACTAAATTATCAAGAAGTGTTCTCCCGAGTATGCACCGCTGCCAAAGTTCGTCGTGCCTGCACACCACGTGATGATCGGTGTGATAAGCTCTCACGTCCATCTACAACGGGTGCAAGCCAGTTTTGCACACGCAGAATACTCGGGTTATACTTGACGAGCCTAGCATATGCAGATATGGCCTCGAACACGGAGACCGAAAGGTCGAGCATGAATCATATAGTAGATATGATCAACATAAGATGTTCACCATTGAAAACTACTCCATTTCACGTGATGATCGGTTATGGTTTAGTTGATTTGGATCACGTGATCACTTAGATGACTAGAGAGATGTCTTTCTAAGTGGGAGTTCTTAAGTAATGTGATTAATTGAACTTAAATTTATCATGAACTTAGTACCGATAGTATCTTGCTTGTTTATGTTTGATTGTAGATAGATGGCTCGTCTTTGTTGTTCCGTTGAATTTTAATGCGTTCCTTGAGAAAGCAAAGTTGAAAGATGATGGTAGCAATTACACGGATCGGGTCCGTAATTTGAGGATCATCCTCATTGCTGCACGTAAGAGTTACGCCCTGGATGCACCGCTAGGTGCCAGTGCTCGCTGTTGATGCAACCGACGACGTTAAGAACGTCCCGCAGAGCAAAGCTGATGACTACTCTATAGTTCAGTGTGCCATGCTTTACGGCTTAGAACCGGACTTCAACGATGTTTTGAACGTCATGGAGCATATGAGATGTTCCAGAGTTGAAGTTAATATTCCAAAGTAATGCCCGGATTGAGAGATATGAAGTCTCCAATAAGTTCTATAGCTGCAAGATGGAGGAGAATAGTTCGTCAGTGAGCACATACTCAAAATGTCTGGTATTACAATCACTTGACACAATTGGGAGTCAATCTTCCGATGATTGTGTCATTGATGAATTCTTCAATCACTACCACCAAGCTACAAAGGCTTCGTGATGAACTATAATATGCAAGGGTTAGTAAAGACTATACCGAGCTCTTCGCAATGCTAAAGGCTGGAGGTAGAAATCAAGAAGGAGCATCAAGTGTTGATGGTCAATAAGACCACTAGTTTCAAGAAGAAAGGCAAAGGGAAGAAGAAGGAACTTCAAGAAGAACAGCAAGCAAGTTGTTGCTCAGAGAAGAAACCCAAGTCGGACCTAAGCCTGAAATCGAGTGCTTCTACCGCAAGCGATCGGTCACCGAAGCGGAACTGCCCCAAGTATTTGGCGGATAAGAAGGATGGCAAGGTGAACAAAGGTATATGTGATATACATGTTATTGATGTGTACCTTACTAGAGCTCGCAGAGCACTGGTATTTGATCTGGTTCATTGCTAATATTTGCAACTCAAACAGGGACTACTGATTGCTTAACACCGCAAAGGACGAGGTGACGATGCGCTGGGAAATGGTTCCAAAGTCGATGTGATCGCGGTCGGCACGCTACCTCTACATCTACCTTCGGGATTAGTTTTAGACCTAAATAATTGTTATTTGGTGCTGCATTGAGCATGAACATTATATCTGGATCTTGTTTGATGCGAGACGGTTATTCATTTAAATCAGAGAATAATGGTTGTTCTATTTATATGAGTAATATCTTTTATGGTCATGCACCCTTGAGGAGTGGTCTATTTTGATGAATCTCGATAGTAGTGATACACATATTCATAATGTTGAAACCAAAAGATGCAGAGTTGATAATGATAGTGCAACTTATTTGTGGCATCGCCGCTTAGGTCATATCGGTGTAAAGCGATGAAGAAACTCCATCTTGATGGACTTTTGGAGTCGCTTGATTATGAATCACTTGGCACTTATGTAACCGTGCCTCATGGGCAAGATGACTAGAACACCGTCTCTCGGTACTATGGAGAGAGCAACAGATTTGTTGGAAATCATACATCTGAGATGTATGTGGTCCGATGAATGTTGAGGCTCGGCGGATATCGTTATTTTCTCACCTTCACAGATGACTTAAGCAGATATGGGTATATCTACTTAATGAAACATAAGTCTGAAACATTTGAAAAGTTCAAAGAATTTCAGAGTGAAGTTGAAAATCATTGTAACAAGAAAATTAAATTTCTACGATCGATCGTGGAGGTGAATATTTGAGTTACGAGTTTGGTCTACATATGAAACAATGCGAATAGTTTCAAGCAACTCACGCCACCCGAACACCACAGCGTAATGGTGTGTCCGAACGTCGAATCGCACTTTACTAGATATGGTGCGATCTATGATGTCTCTTACAGATTTACCGCTATCATTTTGGGGTTATGCTCTAGAGACGGCCGATTCACACTGAATAGAACACCGTCAAATCCGCTGAGACGACACCTTATGAACTGTGGTTTGGCAAGAAACCAAAGTTGTCGCTTTCTTAAAGTTTGGGGATGCGATGCTTATGTGAAAAAGCTTCAACCTGATAAGCTCGAACCCAAATCGGAGAAATGTGTCTTCATAGGATACCCAAAGGAGACAGTTGGGTACACCTTCTATCACAGATCCAAGGCAAGACATTTGTTGCTAAGAATGGATTTTTCTAGAGAAGGAGTTTCTCTCGAAAGAAGTGAGTGGGAGGAAAGTGGAACTTGATGAGGTAATAGTACCTTCTCCCTTACTTGAAAGTAGTTTGTCGCAGAAACCGTTTCGAGACATCTACACCAAGTAGTGAGGAAGTTGATGATGTTGATCATGAAACTTCAGATCAAGTTACCGCAGAACCTCGAGATCAACCAGAGTAAGATCCGCACTGAGTGGTACGGTAATCCTGTTCGAAAATCATGCTACTAGATCATGATGAACCTACGAACTATGAAGAAGCGATGGTGAGCCCAGATTCGCAAAATGGCTTGAGGCCATGAAATCTGAGATGGGATCCATGTATGAAAACAAAGTATGGACTTTGGTTGACTTGCCCGAGGGTAGGCAAGCAATAGAAAACAAGTGGATCTTCAAGAAGAAGACCGACGACGACGGTAAAATTATCGTTTACAAAGCTCGACTTGTCGCAAAGGGTTTTCGGCAAGTTCAAGGGATTGACTACGATGAGACCTTCTCACCAGAAGCGATGCTTAAGTCTGTCCGAATCATGTTAGCAATTGCCGATTTTATGATTATGAAATTTGGCAAATGGATGTAAAGACTGCATTCTGAATGGATTTTCGGAAGAAGAGTTGTATATGATGCAACCGAAGGTTTTATCGATCCAAAGGAGCTAACAAAGTATGCAAGCTCCAGCGATCCATCTATGGACTGGTGCAAGCATCTCGAGTTGGAATAAACGCTTTGATAGTGTGATCAAAGCATTTGGGTTTGTACAGACTTTTGGAGAAGCTGTATTTACAAGAAAGTGAGTGGGAGCTCAGAGCATTTTCGATATTATATGTAGATGACATATTGCTAATCGGAAATGATATAGAATTTCTGGATAGCATAAAGGGATACTTGAATAAGAGTTTTTCAATGAAAGACCTCGTGAAGCTGCTTACATATTGGGCATTAAGATCTATAGAGATAGATCAAGACGCTTAATTGACTTTCACAAAGCACATACCTTGACAAAATTTTGAAGAAATTCAAAATGGATCAAGCAAAGAAAGGGTTCTTGCTGTGTTACAAGGTGTGAAGTTGAGTAAGACTCAATGCCCGACCACCGCAGAAGATAGAGAGAAAATGAAAGATGTTCCTATGCTTCAGCCATAGGCTCTATCATGTATGCAATGTTGTGTACAGACCTGATGTGTGCCTTGCTATAAGCCTAGCAGGAGGTACCAAAGTAATCCAGAGTGGATCATCGACAGCGGTCAAGAACATCCTGAAATACCGAAAAGGACTAAGGATATGTTTCTCGATATGGAGGTGACAAAGAGCTCATCGTGAACGGTTACGTTGATGCAAGCTTTGACACCGATCCGGACGATTCTAAATCGCAGACCGGATACGATTTACACTAAACGGAGGAGCTGTCGGTTGGTGCAGTTCTAAACAAAGCGTCAGAAGGGATCTACATGTGAAGCGGAGTACATAGCAGCTTCGAAGCAGCTAATGAAGGAGTCTGGATGAAGGAGTTCATATCCCATCTAGGTGTCATACCTAGTGCATCGGGTCCAATGAAAATCTTCGTGACAATATCGAGCAATTGCCTTAGCGAAGGAATCCAGATTTCACAAGAGGACCAAGCACATCAAGAGACGCTTCAATTCCATCCGGACTTAGTCCGTGGGAGACATAGAGATTTGCAAGATACATACGGATCTGAATGTTGCGCACCCGCTGACTAAGCCTCTTCCACGAGCAAAACATGATCAGCACCAAGACTCCATGGGTGTTAGGATCATTACTATGTAATCTAGATTATTGACTCTAGTGCAAGTGGGAGATCAAGGAAATATGCCCTAGAGGCAATAATAAAGTTATTATTTATTTCCTTATTTCATGATAAATGTTTGTCATTCATGCTAGAATTGTATTAAACCGAAACATGATACATGTGTGAATGCATAGACAAAACATAATGTCACTAGTATGCCTCTACTAGACTAGCTTGTTAATCAAAGATGGTTATGTTTCCTGACCATGAACAAAGAGTTGTTATTTGATTAACAAGGTCACATCATTAGTAGAATGATCTGATTGACATGACCCATTCCATTAGCTTAGCACACGATCGCTTAGTATGTTGCTACTGCTTTTAACCATGACTTATACATGTTCCCGTAACTATGAGATTATGCAACTCCCGTTTACGGAGGAACACTTTGGTGCTACCAAACGCCACAACGAATCGGGTGATTATAAAGGAGTACTACAGGTGTCTCCAAAGGCAAATGTTGGGTTGGCGATTTCGAGATTAGGTTTTGTCACTCCGATTGTCGGAGAGGTATCTCTGGGCCCTCTCGGTAATGCACATCATCAAGCCTTGCAAGCACTACAACTAATGAGTTAGTTGTGAGATGATGTATTACGGAACGAGTAAAGAGACTTGCCGTAACGAGATTGAACTAGGTATTGATACCGACGATCGAATCTCGGGCAAGTAACATACCGATGACAAAGGGAACAACGATGTTGTTATGCGGTCCGACCGATAAAGATCTTCAGAGAATATGTAGGAACCAATATGGGCATCCAGGTCCCGCTTATTGGTTATTGAACGGAGACGTGTCTCGGTCATGTCTACATTGTTCTCGAACCGTAGGGTCCGCACGCTTTTTCAGAAGAGGTTAAATTTGGGAAAAAATTCAAAAAAAATTTTTGGAAATTTAATTGTTTTCCCAAAATAAATTTTTTTTCTCCCCTTTTAACAAATTTTTTTAAAAAAAAATTTTTTAAATTTTAAATTGGCTTTTTTAAAAAAAATTTTTAAAAATTTAAATTTTTAAAAAATTAAAATTTTTTTAATCAGGGAAAATTTTTAAACCAACTTTTTTAAAATTAAAATTTCCTGAAAGTCAAATAAAAAATTTTTTTTGACTTTTTAAAAAAATTTTAAAAAAAAAATTTCTTTGGGAATCAAAAGGGGTCCCTTTTTTTTTTTTCCCTCCAAAAATTTTCCCGGTTCTTTGGGGACCCTTGTAACCCACCCTTTCGGGCGGGGTTTTGGGTTTGGAAAAAAAAACCTTGGGGTTTTGTTTTGGGGGTTTTCACCCAAAATTTTGGGATTTAAAGGGGTTAAAAAATTTAAAAGGGGAACATTTGGGACCAAAGCCCCCTAAAATTTTCCCTTTTTAAAAACAAATGCCCTTTTTTTTTAAAAAAAAAAAAATGAAATTTGGGTGCAAAAATTTTTAAAACAATAAATTTAAAAAAATTTTTCCCCTTTCAAAACTTCCTGTTTTCAAAATAACCCCCCCCCTTTTGGTTTAAAAAGGGGAATTTTAAGCTCCCTTTTGCAAAAAAAACTTTTCCCCTTTCCCCCCAAAAATCTTTTTAGTTTAAATTCCCCGGGAGAAAAAAAAGAGAATTTGTTTCTTTTTCCCCGATAAAAGGCTTGGGCTGTAAAAGGAAAAAAAACCCAGAAAAGGATTGGGGGGTTTTGGAAAAACAAAAACTTTGGGAAACTTTTGGGCCCGCCCCCAATAAACAAATTTTCTTTCCAAAGGGACCTTTAAGAACCCCAAAATTTTTTCCCCCCGGGTTTTTCAAAACCCCAAATTTACCCCAATCCTCCTTTTAAAATTTAAAAATAAAAAAAATTTTTAAAATGCCTTCAAATTAAACCAGCAAGCTAGCATGCCATTTATATACAAAGCAACACTACAGCAGCTCTAAATTTCCAAGAGCAAGAGTCTAATATAATTTCAGAGATATATACACTAGTAGAAAACCACCAATCAGTCCCGGTTCGTAAGGGCCTTTAGTCGGTTAGGGAACCGGGACTAATGGTCGTTACTAATACCTCAACCCATTAGTCGGTTCAGACACGAACCGGGACCAATCAACCTCCACGTGGCCTGTCGAGAGCCGGTCGAGGGCCTTTGGTCGGTTGGTGGCTCAACCGGGACCAAAAAGCGTCCGTGTCTGCATTCGATGGCCTGGTTTTTGTTTTTTTTTTGATAGGAGGGGGTTGGGTGGTTTTGGGGGTTAATTTAGGTGTTTACATTAGCTAGCTAATTAATAGAGAAGTGTCCTCTCTTAATTATGTCCGTGCTTGCTTTCGGGCTCGTAGTAAATATACATAAGTGATCGAGAGAACCATTGATCTGAAGTTAAGTCATGCATACGAGAGAAGTGATCGATCGACCTCTCCTTCTCGAGAGATTGGTGAACAACAAGTTTCTTGGCTACATACATGTACAATCTATATAAGATCTCTTAATTACAAACCACTAGGATTTGAATTCAAGTTCCACATGGTATTCTCGGCTTTCTTGATGGCGTGATCAAGAAAGAATCCGCCAATTCCTCTTGAATTGCTTTCATGCGATCTGGTGGTAGGAGTTCATCTACGCATCTGCCAAGTCTAATTAATTTGAAGAAGGGGTTAATTAATACATATATATGAATGAAACTCAACAGAAATGATGGTGTAATAAAATGAAATTGCGAATATTATTGCTTCGCACTTCATATTGTCTTCTAGAGTAGCCCGCTTGTTTTTCAATGTCGCGTTGTGGATGAACTACGCACGTAGTATCCACGAAATCATTCCTTCCTCCTGCCACAAGCACTTTACGAGAAATAGAGGTCAATCAAACTGATAATGAAGCATTATATAAATGGCATTGATGAAAGTATAGCTATAGAATCAGCGGAGATCTTGGCGCATGATAGTACTTACTTTCGGGTATGTATATCGCAGCTCCTTGGCGATCCGGAGCTTGTGCGGTGAACTGTTTCCAAACCCTGCAAGACAAAGAAAATATTTGTTATTACTTGAGATATCAGAAATGAACAAAAAGTTGCCGATATGGTGCGATAATGATCGATTGAACTTACTTGCTGAGCATTTCAGTCATGTCCGCATAGGTGTTGGGATCTTTCCGTGCAGAGTCTAAGGCGGTTACTAGTCACGCTCAAGCTTAATCTCGAGAAGAATATAGTGGAACCTACGCATGCATAACTCATCAATTACATTAATCTCGCTCGAGTAATAAGGAAAACCGAATATGCACACGCACAGTAACACTCACGGGCCGTGGTAAGGAAAGAGTATGGTATCTTTGTTTTGATTTTTGATCAATGATTGTAGCAAGTTGTCCTCGGCCTCTTGGCGTGCTTTTCAACCAGAAAAACATCTATGATATTTGTGTTAATGAACCCAATATCATAGATTTCATTTTGCACTCGGCGATCTTCAATCTGCATAATATATTGAGGATAATTAATTATAAATACATGCAATGAAAGAGCGAGCTATATATAAAGACTAATGACAGAAATAGTACTTACAGGCAGTAGCAAAAGACCATTAATTTATCGAGGGCCTTTTGATTGAAGAACTCGAAGAACTCCTCAAATGGAATAGACAACAGATCATTTGAAGCGAGTCGTGCTCCTCTTTAATATTCAGATACAAAGTGTTCGTCCCCTCGGACTCTCTGCGGGTTTTCATGTACCAAGCTGTGGAATCTTAGCATCATTGTTGTCGAGACTTTTCATCTTTGACGAGAGGCTTCCGTACTCGTATCTAAATAAGTCCACCTCCATGAAATCGGGAAGTGCATCGTCGGCGGGTAATCTCCAAGATTGCCATAACCGCCACCGTGCGGAGGATTAGACACATTCAGCGAGGGCACGATTGCTGTGCTTGTTCGCGAGCTGGGCAATTTTTTCCCCTTTGCTGTTGTTCTTTTGACCTTTTATCACAGCAGTAGTTCCGACCGCTTGGCTTGGAGATATATACATTCGATGTCGCTCATAGTTGGTTCTCGGCGGAGACTTTGGTGGTTTCCTCGGGGCATCGAGTGCGCTTTGCTTTCACGGATCGACCTTCTCCTCCGGAGGTGGATGTATCTTTGCTTTAACCCCTTCAAAGAACTCCTTCACTTGGTGTGCACGATCGTATCGTTTTCCTCCTTGCTCCTCTCATACGGTAACTTCTCTCTGAGGCTTTAGAGGTGGACCGTATCTGTATTACCTCTCTCTTCTTGTCTGCTAGGCGCGGGCAGGCAGGCGGCTGCGGCGTCTGTCTTCGCCGTGCTTGCTTACAGGCGGAGGAGAAGGACTCTGACAGCGTCCGAGCAGCAGGCGAGGCGGGTCTCTTCCGCCCTTCTTTGGCGGAGAAGGAGGAGGCGGAGTGCCGCCGCCGGAGAAAGGCGGAGTGCCGCCCGCGTGCCTGATCTTCACTCGCCGGAGGAGGCGGTGGAGGCGGAGTGCCTGACTCGCCGGATGAGGAGGAGGCGAGGCGTCGAGTTCGAGAAGGTCGATGAGCTCCTTCCGCCATAGGCATGGAGTCTTGAGCAGAACCCAGCCTAGTCTCCCCTTCACGGTAGGGTGCTCAAGCGAGGTCCTCAAATCCTCCGTTATTTCATCAACCATCACCTTAGCAAATCATACGGAATCGGTGGCGGTGATAAGTTGTGCGGGTCCACTAGGATAAACTTGGCCAACAACCGCCTTGACCTTCAAATTCATGCATCGCGCCATAATGTGGCAATTTTGAGACTCCGTGATACCATCCACGGGATAGCTGGCGAGGCCGTCAAGACATGCTCCGGCTGAAGCAGCTCGGTGGAAACAGCGCTGCTTCTGCGCTGAGATGGCGGGGTAACCGGGGAAGCTTGACATGTCGTTTGTTGCGATCTGCTGCTTCTCGGTCCTCTTCTCGATCCTCTAGCCCCATTACCCTTCCAAGCAGCGCTGCATTTGGTCATGCTCCACTTTCTTCCTCCTCTCGTGGGTTTTGTAACCCCTGCGTCCGGAAAACCAACCTTCCACGGGCGAGCTGGCGTGCCTCGTGTCCGTCCGGGGTGCTCGGGATTCCCAAGGGCCATTGTGAGCTCGTCCTTCTCCTGTTTGGAAGAGCGTCCCTCGCTTGCGCAGCAACAATATAATGTCGAAGATTCTTGGCTGGTGTTTGCGGTTGCTCGTTAGTCCGCGACACTTACATTACGAGGTCCAAGGTTCCGCCAGCCCGAAGAACCAAGTCCGGCAGCGATGCGGCGGCGCATCGTCTCTGGTTCGATCCCTTTTCAAGCGAGATCATGCTCAGCCTTGGACCACTTAGGCGGGCTTTGAGGTAGCCACGACCCGTGCGATGGTGAAGCGTCTTCTTCGCAGCATTTTTCTTGTTTGTCTCCGACATCTTCTTACTCTTTTCCGATGTCATGTGGGCCACAAATGCGGGCGATGATCTTTGATCTTCTCATATTTGCCGATGAATTCTGGTGTCTCTTTTTCTTGACAAACTGGTTCAGCTCTTTCCTCCACCTCCTCATTAGGCTAGCCATCTTCTTAAGAGCACAAGACTTGATTAATTGCTCTTTAGCGGCTTCTCCGGGTCCTCCTCTGGCGGTAGGGTGAAATTTGCCTTCAGCTCATTCCAAAGATCTTCTTTACGCATATCATTGACATAAGACACCTCGGCGTCTTCATCCTTAGCGAGCTTATACCATTCTTTGGATCTTGATCGGGATCTGTCCCTAACAAGAACCCCTTGAGCAGAAAATGCCTTCTTTGTCGGTTGGGTTCAATCGGTTCGCCGTCGGTAGCGATTTCTATGATCTCAAACTTTTCATCCGAGCTCAACTTTTCTTGGGCCTCGTCTCCGTGCGAAGTTGTGCTCGATCCGGAGGCTAGAAATTATAAGGAAGAAAAGGCGCGATTACTTAATATGTGTACATATACCAAAACAATGGATGCATCAATTAACTTGTCGTACGGGCTTAACTAATATATATATACCTGGCGGACTCGGTTCGGTGACTTCGGCTCGGCATGGTCTCCTTCGTCTTGTACCTCCATTGTGTCACGGAGCCATCATGAACATAGTCCTCCTCTTGTACCGGCATTAATGAGTGAAGCCATCATAATCATAGCCCTCTTCTTCATCCATCGACCAATGGTGTCATTGAGAAATGGCCAACATCATCACTTCCATTTGCGATTATTTCCCCAACATAAACCTGTTTCTTCGTCTCGGGAGTGCTCCATAGTTTACGCAAATATTGACAACATGTCAATTATTATTCAACATCGTTTTCTCTCTAGGGTTTGGGTGTCCTCGAGAGTTTTGGTTGGCGAGAGGGCGAGGGGCTGCTGCAGTTGTATCTAGAGGGGTTAATTATATCGACAACGGACGCGACATACATATACATATCGGGGAGGGGTATCGGTACCACCCCTCGTGTTTAAGTTTCTTCTTTCTCCTTTCCTTTCTTTCTTCTTCTCCTCTTCTTTTCTTCTTCTCCCTCGAGAAAGGAAAATAATTAAGGAAAAGGAAGAAAAGAGGAAGAAGGAAGAAGGAAGAAGAAGAAGAAGTAAAAAGAAAAAAAAAAGGAGAAGAAGAAAGGAATAGAGGAGAAGAAGAAAAAATAGAATTTTTTCTTCTATTTTTCTTCTTCTCCTCTATTCCTTTCTTCTTCTCCTCTTCTTTTCTTCTTTTTCCTCTTCTTATTTATTTCTCCTCTTCTTCCTCTCCTCTTTTCTCCTTTCTTCCTCTTCTTATTTTCCTTCCTCTCATTCTTTTCTTCTTCTTCTTCATTCTTCCTTCTTCCTCTTTTCTTCCTTTTCCTTATTTTACTTTCTCCTCTACACTAACCTAAAATGCACTAACCTAAAATCGATCGATATCTACTAACAACCTAAATATAAAATTAATACATATATGAAAAACATATATAAACAAAAAAATGCTATGAACATTATATTCATACATACATATATAGCCACATCCATTCATCACATATATATATAACTACCACATACATATATACATTATACATATGAAAAAAATGCAATGAACAAAAAAAATACAATTATGAAAAAATACTATGAACATGTACACATATATATACATACAAACACATATACACAAAAAAATGCAAAAAATGCAGAGGGGGCGGTGGGGGTGGCAGCTCAGGCTATGAGGCGGGCGGCGGCGCCATGATGAGCAGTGTGTGCAGTGGCCGCCTGAGGCGGGCTGGCAGCGTGGCCGTGTGTGGCCATGTGTGGCCTGTGGGTGTGTGAGACGGGAGAAGCTGAGGCGGCTATGCTCCACGAGGCGGCGGCGGCAGCGAAAGTAGCTGACAGCGTCGGCGGCGGCGGCAACAAGGTGGAGTAGAGGCGTCAGGCGGCGGCAATGACGAGGAGAAGCGAGGCGTCGGGGAGAAGTGGGCGATTGGCGGAAGCGCCAAGTCTTTGCTTATATAGCTGACCTTTAGTCGGTTGGTGGCACCAACCGGGACTATATCTGCTAGTCGGTTGGTGCCACCAACGGGACCAAACCTCTTTTCGGCAGCCCAAAGGCGGGAAGCTGCGACCTATGGTCGGTTGGTGGCTACAACGGGACTAAAGCCCCTAGTCGGTTGGTGCCACCAACGGGACCAAACCCTAATTTGCCAGCGTCGGGGCCAAAGTTTAATCCCACCTCGCTAGTTGAGAGGGGCGCGATGGTTTATAAGCCCCTTTGCGCTCCCTCTTGAACTCCGTTGAGCTGCAGGCTTACGGGCCTATTTGCTCCCGTTGCTGTTGGACCTTCGGGCCTCTGCGGGCTGAATCACGGCCCGAAATAAGGATACCGATCGTATTGGGCCGTGGCGGCCGATGGTGGCATTTTTTTCTTGCTTTATTTAATTTATTTTGTTTCTACTTACAACAAAATACTTATTATTGTTTTTTGTTTTGTTTTCTGCATTATTTATTTTCTTTTGTTTTTGCTCTATTTTTAAATCTTTTTGCTTCTAGTTTTAGGAAAATTATAAACTTTCTGTTAGTGCCATTACTAATTTTCAAATTTGAAAACACTTTTTTTTGTTTTCTTTCTTGCTTTATGTAATTTATTTTGTTTCTACTTACAACAAAATACTTATTGTTGTTTTTTGTTTTGTTTTCTGCATTATTTATTTTCTTTTGTTTTTGCTCTATTTTTAAATCTTTTTGCTTCTAGTTTTAGGAAAATTATAAACTTTCTGTTAGTGCCATTACTAATTTTCAAATTTGAAAACACTTTTTTTGTTTTCTTTCTTGCTTTATTTAATTTATTTTGTTTCTACTTACAACAAAATACTTATTGTTGTTTTTTGTTTTGTTTTCTGCATTATTTATTTTCTTTTGTTTTTGCTCTATTTTTAAATCTTTTTGCTTCTAGTTCTAGGAAAATTATAAACTTTCTGTTAGTGCCATTACTAATTTTCAAATTTGAAAACACTTTTTTTGTTTTCTTTCTTGCTTTATTTAATTTATTTTGTTTCTACTTACAACAAAATACTTATTGTTGCTATTTTAATTACAACCATAAGACATTTCAAATGAACTCTGAAAAAGTTGAAAGTTGGCATGGTATATCATAAATTGACCCACACATAGCATGTGCATGTACAAAAGCGAAAAATGGTATCATACTCATCGGTTACAATATAATGGTATCATAAGCGAACAATAGTTGCGGAGAAAGTCTTCACTTTTCTTCGCTTGTGTCATTGCTTATTCGCCGTAACCATGGATAATCTTCATCGTTTATCGGGATCTTTGGGGTCAGCCTTGACTTTAAAGGAGGAATTTCATGAAACTTTTCATAATCTTGAGACATATACATCTTGTCCTCCACTCCCACGATGTCCCTTTTCTGAAAGAACTATGTGGCGCTTTGGCTCATCGTATGATGTATTTGCTTCCTTATCTTTTCTCTTTCTCGGTCTCTTGGACATGTCCTTCACATAGATAACCTGTGCCACATCATTGGCTAGGACGAGCGGTTCGTCGGTGTACCCAAGATTTTTCAGATCCTTGTTGTCATTCCGTCTTGTGGGTCTACACACCCGCCTCTGACAGATTGACCCATTTGCACTTAAACAAAGGGACCTTAAAATCATGTCCGTAGTCAAGTTCCCATATGTCCACTATGTAACCATAATATGTGTCCTTTCCCTCTCGGTTGTTGCATCAAGCGGACACGCTGTTTTGGTTGGTGCTCTTTTGATCTTGGTCGATCGTGTAAAATGTATTCCCATTTATCTCGTATCCTTTCCAAATCAATACGGTCAAAGATGGTCCCTGGATAACAAGTACAGCTCCTCACAAACAGTGATGTCACCTCGTCGTGCTTCAACCAAGCTGCTGAAAGTCTGATGTGTTCACATGTAATCCGATCGTCGCCTTTGCTCAAGGTGTTTGAAGCGCTTGATTGTTCTTGTGTTCATCGACATCTGGGGTCACCAAGGTAGAGTTACGTAGAAGCTGTGTAGTGGGCTTGAGACCAAGAATATCCGTCCTGCATATTATTGAGTCCTTTCCAAGCGTGCCTTTTCGGTCAGTCTCCCCTCATACCGCGATTTAGGGAGACCTATCTTCTTAAGGCAGGGAATGAAGTCAACACAAAACCCGATGACATCCTCTGTTTGATGGCCCATGGAGATGCTTCCTTCGGCCTAAGCGATTACGGACATATTTCTTTAGGACTCCATGAACCTCTCAAAGGGTACATATTGTGTAGAAATCGGGGCCCAGAATGACAATCTCGTCAACTAGATGAACAAGAGCGTCGTCATGATATTGAAGAAGGATGGTGGGAACACCAGCTCGAAAGCCCGACAAGACATTGCACCACATCACTCCTTAGCCTTGGTATGGTTTACGGATCGATCACCTACGAGATATTGCATTGAGGAATGCATTAGCTTCACAATGGCTAATCGGACGTTTTCGGTGAAGCCCCTCAATGCAACGGAAGCGATTGCGTCATAATCACGTGGCGATCATGAGACTTTAGGTTACGAAACTTTTCTCTGCCATATTTATTATTCCTTTTATATTGACGAGAAGCGGTCGGGACCTTCATACTAAGCAGGCATTCAAAGAAGATTTCCTTCTCTTCTTTGGTAAAACATAGTGGCGGGACCTTCATCTTGCTTTGGAGGCATGCCGTCTTTTTCGTGCAAGCGTTGCAGGTCCTCTCGTGCCTTAGCTGTATCTTTTGTCTTCCCATACGCCCAAGAAGCCTAGCAGGTTCACGCAAAGGTTCTTCGTCACGTGCATCACGTCGATCGAAGCGGACCTCTAGAGTCTTTCGGTGAGGTAGGTCCCAAAATATAGATTTCTTCTTCCACATGGGTGCGTGTCCCTCGGCGTCCTCGGAACAGCTAGTCCGCGGGACCCTTTCCAAAGATTACGTGTAAATCATTGACCATAGCAAATGCGTGATCACCGATGCGCATGGCGGGCTTCTTCCGGTGATCTGCCTCGCCTTTGAAATGCTTGCCTTTCTTTCGACATTGATGGTTGGTCGGAAGAAATCGGCGATAGCCCATGTACACATTCTTCACGCAGCTTGCGGTATATACTATCGATGTCAAGTAAGCAGTGCGTGCATCGTGGTATCCCTTGTTTATGCATCACGAAAGGTTCTTGAGGCGGGCCAATCGTTGATGGTCACGAACAACAACGCCTTTAGGTTAAATTCCTCCTGTTTGTGCTCATCCACGTCGTACACGTTTCCATTCCACAGCTGTAAAGTTCTTCAACTAATGGCCTTAGGTACACATCAATGTCATTGCGGGTTGCTTAGGGCCTTGGATGAAGCGGCATCATAATGAACTTCCGCTTCATGCACATCAAGGAGGAAGGTTATACATACATAGAGTCACGGGCGGTGCTGTGATTGCTGCTCTGCTCCCGAAAGGATTAATGCCATCGCGCTTAAAGCAAACCATCGTTCCTTGGCTCCTTGCAAACTCATCCCGATACTTTCTCTCGATTTTTCTCCACTGCGACCCGTCGTGGTGCTCTCAACTTCCGTCTTTCTTACGGTCCTCCTTTGTGCCATCGCATCAACTTGGCATGCTCTCCGTTTACGAGCAGACGTTTCAACCGTGGTATTATAGGAGCATACCACATCACCTTCGCGAGAACCCTCTTCTGGGGGCTCGCCGTCAACATCACGAGGTCATCTCGTCGATCTTATACCGTAATGCACGCATACCGGGCATGCGTTCAGATCCTTATGCGCACCATGATAGAGATCGATCATTAGGGCATGCATGTATCTTCGCACCTCAATCCTAGAGGGCATCGACCTTCTTTTCTGCGTATGTCTTGTCGGGCAATTCGTTATCCTTTGGAAGCTTCTTCTTCAATATTTTAAGTAGCTTCTCAAATCCTTTATCGAGCCTGACATTCTCTGCCTTCCTTTGCAGCAATTCGATCGGTACCTAGCTTTGTGTTGCCATCTTCGCAATTGGGGTACAACCCTTTTTGTGGTCCTCTAGCATGCGATCGAACTTCATCTTCTCTTTTGACTTTCGCATTGCGTCCTTGCATCGACAATGACCGGCGGAGATCATCATCATCGGGCACATCATCTGGTTCCTCTTGATCTTCAGCAGCTTCTCCGTTGCAGCATCATCGTGCACATCGTCTGGTTCCTCTTGATCTTACGGAGCATCACCGTATTCAGGGGCACATAGTTGTCATCGTACTCTTCTTCTTCGCCGTCTTCCATCATAACCCCTATTTCTCCGTGCCTCGTCCAAACATTATAGTGTGGCATGAAACCCTTATAAAGCGGTGGGTGTGCAGGATTTTCGGTCGAGTAGGACTTCGTATTCCCACATATAGGGCATGGACAACACATAAAACCATTACCTTGTTTGCCTCAGCCACTTGAGAAAATTATACGCCCTTAATGTACTCGGAGGTGTGTCTTGAACCGTACATCCATTGCGGTTCATCATGTGCATTATATATAATTAAGTGTGTCAAAAATCATTAGAGATCATGAATAGATAATTAATTAAGTGACCAAATTAATAGAAGTTCATCATCACATTAAAACCAAAGTACATACATAGTTCTCATCTAACAACATAAAGCTCTGCGAGCATCTAAATTAAACCATACTTTGAAACTATGTAAAACATTTCAATGCGAAAACAAATCGATCATAATCGCAACCAATGTAACAACTGATCCAACGACATAATGATACCAAGCCTCGGTATGAATGGCATATTTTCTAATCTTTCTAATCTTCAAGCGCATTGCATCCATCTTGATCTTGTGATCATCGGCGACATCCATAACATGCAACTCCAATATCATCTTCTCCTCCTCAATTTTTCTAATTTTTCCTTCAACAAATTGTTTTCTTCTTCAACTAAATTTAACCTCTCGACAATAGGGTCGGTTGGAATTTCGGTTCAACAACCTCCTAGATGAATAAAATCTATGTCACGTTGGTCGGCATAATTGTCATAAACAATAAATGAACCAATAGTTATGAAAAGATAATATATACCACATCCGAATCATAGGCGGGGCGAGGGCGATGAGGCGGATACCAAAACCATCGCACTATATAAGATGCAATAATAAAAGTAAGAAAATTATACAAGTATATATCTATCTAAACATACAAATAAGAATATTTTTCCTTTGGAAGAAGATAAGAACAAGAGGCTCACCACGGTGGTGCCGCCGATGAGATCGGTGCGGGTGATCGGCGGCGTTGAAGGCGGGGATGGGGCGTGACGGACCGCTAAACCTAGACAAATATGGAGGAAAATGGAGCTTGGCGGTCGAGCTTGGAGAGGAGAAACCTTAAGTAGTGTGGCTCGGGCATTCCATCGAACACCTTGTGTGCATATGAGGTGAGCTAGAGCACCACCAAGCCCTCTCCCCTCGGCGAAAAAAGCAGGCGGTGTGCTCTGCTCTTCTTGTGAGGGGTATATATAAACACCACCATTGGTCGGTTGGTCGCATACGAACCGGGACTAAAAATTACCTTTGGTCCCGGTTTGTGCGAGGAACAGGGACGAATGGTTAATGGGCGAGGCGAGGATCATTGGTCGGTTCATCCCACCAACCGGGACCAAAAGGTCCAGACGAACCGGGACCAATGGCCCACGTGGCCCGGCCGGCCCCCGGGGCTCACGAACCGGGTCCGATGCCCCCATTGGTCCCGGTTCTGGATTGAACCGGGACTAATGGGCTGGACCGGCCTGGACCATTGCCCCCTTTTCTACTAGTGATAGTTCAGACTGTGCAGTGAACAATCAAAACATATTTCCTTGCAGCTATATTCATTGGTAATCAATCATCTCCCTCTTCTCTAAACTTTGAGAATCGAGGTCCTACAATATCTTGACTTGAACAGAGCAGAATGATACAGTTCTAAGTTTTGTCCAAAACTGCAATCAAAACAGACTTTCTTGCGGCTATATGTATTTGCTAATCAATCGTTTCCTTCTTCTCTAAGTTTCTAATCTGGAACCCCTGTTTGTAGTTACACTGAATTCCTATCTCATAATCAATACCAAACCTCTGTTTGAAACCTTTGGCTACTAGTCTAGCCTTGTACCTGTCTATGCTTCCATCAGATTTTTTTTCTTAATCTTATATACCCATTTACAATCTATGACATTATGACCCTACCTTGGTGGTACTAAATGCCATGTTGTAAGGGCATATTTATTCCTCAGTGGTTTTGGTGATTGATGAGAATGCTTTTGCGGACTAATCGTGTGCGTTAAGTTCTTTCAGAGAATCATCCATTGGCACGAGACGATTTCCTCCCCTCGGTGTTTTATTCAAGACGGTGTAACTCCGGCGCTTCATTGTTGATAGACTAGTTTCGTAGGAGTCACCGTACTATTAAGAGGGGATCCGCTTTGGTAAGACTAGGGTGGAATCAACACGTACACATCTCTATCACACCCGTCGTCTTCCCTTCGCATCATTGGAGCTGCACTTCTCTTCCGTTATCTGCTTACATACATGCGGTGGTAATCTAGTGATCTCTGCGGTAGTACCGCCGAAGCCCCCAATGATAATACCGCTCCACCGAAGCGGTAGTACCGCTCGAAATCGACGTAATACCGCAGTAATACCGCGCCTACTACCGCCTCGATTCGAGCGGTGTTTTCTCGTGTCGGGTTTTGCGGCACTACTAGCGGTAGTAAAGCGGTAATACCGCTCGGCGGTAGTACCGCTCCTACTCCATGAGTAGTACCGCTCTAGGGCGATGGCATGGCTTCCCCCTTCAGTGGTAGTACCGCTGGGCAGGGAAGCGGTAGTACCGCTCTCGTGAGTAATACCGCCCTGCCCAGCAGTAATACCGCTCTCTGAGGCTGCTCGATTGGGGTAACGGTTGGATGTGTTCCCCACTATATAAAGGGTCTTCTTCCTCCTAGTTGACCTACCTCTTTCCCCAAAGCTCCATTGTTGCTCAAAGCTCCATTTTCGCCCGATCTCTCTCCTAGCCAATCAAACTTGTTGATTTGCTCGGGATTAGTTGAAAGGCCCAGATCTACACTTCCACCAAGAGAAATTTGATTCCCCACTTATCCCTTGCGGATCTTGTTACTCTTGGGTGTTGAGCACCCTAGGCGGTTGAGGTCACCTCGAAGCTATACTCCATTGTGGTGAAGCTTCGTGGTGTTGTTGTTGTTGTTGGGAGCCTCCGATTGTTGTGGAGATAGCCCCAACCTTGCTTATAAAGGTTGATCGCCGCCTTCAAGGGCACCAATAGTGGAATCACGGCATCTCGCATTGTGTGAGGCGTGAGGAGAATCTGGTGGCCCTAGTGGCTTCTTGGGAGAATTGTGCCTCCACACCGCTCTAACGGAGGCGTACTTCCCTTTAAAGGAAGGAACTCGGTAACACATCCTCGTCTCCACCGGCTCCACTCTTGGTTATTTCGCGCCTTTACTCTTGCAAGCTTACTTGTTGTTACATCCCTTGCTTGCTTGTGTACTAGTTGTTATTGCATCATATAGGTTGCTCACCTAGTTGCACATCTAGACAACCTATTTTGTTGCAAAGTTTAATTTGGTAAAGAAAAGGTTAAAAATTGTTAGTTGCCTATTCACCCCCCCTCTAGTCAACCATATCGATCCTTTCAATTGGTATCAGAGCCTCGTCTCTTTATTAAGGACTTTGCCGTCCAAAGAGTATGGTTGACACCAACGATGGTGCGGAGGAACACTCCGGTGTGAATCTCATCTCGTCTTGGCGAAGGGAACCTCGGTCTCTCGTGGAATTCAATGTGGCTTTAGACACATTGAAAACCTCCATAATGACGAGGTTAAAAGCATGTTTAATGATTTTCTAGAGGGACTTAAACTATCTACCGCGCCTATGAAAGTGGGTGATCCTACTAACAAGGTGACGGATGCTATCTCCGACAAGGGGAAAGCTAACAATGAAAAGAGTCCTTCTACTAGTGGTAGAAATGGCACGGCATCTTTGCCCATGTGGAACCCCGGTTTATGGAGGGCCAATCCCTCCACTCATTTGAATCATGCGGTCCACCTCCTAAATATGAGAAACATGAAGATTTTGATAATTGGGTCTATCGCTTTTAGCGTCATTTGAAACATGTGAACACTAACCTTTGGAGAGTCATTGAAGAAGGTTTTTATCCTCATGACCCAAGCAACTTCACCCCTCGAGAAGCCGTGGACAATCAATTCAATGAGAGTGCTCTCTTCATCATCAAGATGCAATCCTTCGAAGATCTCCTCACCTTGACCCCATGTCTTGGCTAAAGAAGCATGGCAATGTGTCGAGGGTCTCTATCGTGGAAGTGCTAGCATTAAATCTTGAATTTTAAAATTCATGACTTTTTGAAACAATGAGTTTTAAAAAATTGTGAAATTTTCTTCAAAATCAGTGAACTTTTTCCCAAAATTGATAATTTTTAAAATTCATGAACTATCTCTCTCAATTTCAACTTTTTTGGAAAATTGATGAACTTTATTCAAATTTCGCATGAATGCTTTCAAAATGAAAGAACTTTTTGTAATTGTGAACTCTTTTTCAAAATCGATGAGCTTTTTTAAAATCAATTAAATTTCTTTGAATCAATGTGCTTTTTGAATTTTTATGTGAACTTTCTTGAATTCCTTTTTAAAATTATCTTAAAGTCAAGAGTTAACCTTTGAAAAGTCATCTTGTAATTAAACACCATCCCCTTTCTTAATGAGCGTTCTTAAAAAATGAATGGTAGGAAATAGCAAACAAAAAAACCTCGTGAGCGAGCGAGTGGGCATGAGAGGAGAGGTTCCTATTGGCCCATGATCGATGCCCGATTTAGCGGCGCCAGCTACTCCACCAAGCGGACGACAGTTGTAACTGCTAGGCGGATGCTGACCCTTGCTGATACCATGCGTCGCTCCTGCCCATGAGCAGCGGCGTCAGCCTTCTTGCCACCGCTGATGAAGAGGAAGGCGACATTGGCTTCATGCTGTATTTTTCGGCAGGACCCTTTTACATTTTCCAATAGGAATCTGCTAAATGGCAGTAAATTTGGAGTTGCAAAGTACTGTAGTAGAATGTAGGCAATCATTTCAGGACAACAAAGATTTAGCCTGAAAGCCACTCCTATCTCAGAGAAGCAGGTTAGCATGCCATTTATATACAGAGCAAAACTACAGCAGCTCTAAATTTCCAAGATCAAGAATGTAATATGATTTCAGAGATGTACGGTTCAGATTGTGCAGTCAGCAATCAAACACATTTTCTTGCAGCTATATGAATTTGCTAATCAATCATTTTTTTCCTCTTCTCTCGGTTTCTAATCAGGAATCTTTTCGTTTACACTGAAATCTTAAATCAGTGTGCGGCCATGTATGTTAATACACCCAGCCAATAATCTGAGAATATCCAATCAAGAATCTGAATACTCTTCCACACATGCATCAGACAAGACATATGCAGGCCATCAGTTTTATTAAGAACCATTTACCTGGATTGCTCGGGAGGTCCAAAGGTGCAAATCTGTTGGGTGATGCTTGGTCTCTAAATTCCCACAGCACGAAGTTCTATGGAAAAACTTCATCATGAGAGAGTGTCCCTGGTTTTCCTCCTCTTTTCAAGCTACAGCATGAGAGAGCTGCCTCGCCGTCTGCTGCGAGGAGACCTAGCACCAGTGGATACACCCATAGTTCAAAAAGCGATGGGTGTGTGCTCTGCGTTAATTCATTCGAAGCCCTAAATGTTGACTTTGACACTTTGTAGCTCCATTCAGTCTTCAAATTTTTGAATTTACAAGTTACTATACAAAATATATTTTTAGAACATGAGCTCTAGGTGACCATCTTAAGCCAACAACTCAACAATGGATTTTCTTTTTCTCTCTCAATACACTGTCATTGGTGTGGAATTGGTGCAGACAACCAAATGTACCCCAAGTGGCCGTGCACATTTTTCCAAGAAACCTCAATAAATAAAATAGTAGATATGTGAAATTCATTTCTAATAGACTTGCCTTGGCGTATCAACTAACCCATCCTTTCCCCGTGTCTCCCATGCGTAAAGGGTTGAATATGAGCTCCTCTCTTGCATTGAAACAAAATCTCATCCCAAAGGTCACCAATCCCCTGATTCATAGTCTTCTCGAGATGAATATGAAGGCTAGTGGAGAGAGATTAAAAGGGAAAGGAGCAAGGTAATGTATCTAGGAAGATCACTTGGAGTTAAGCGCATAGACTGGAGCTAGCATGTGATACAAGGAAAAGGAAAGACCAAAGTTAGCTAGAATGCAGAGGTTAGGAAGGTGCGAGAAAAAACTACTGAGGAGTCATGAGGACTTGCTGGAGACAAGCACACACGAGTATGCATATATGAACAGTTCTCACAAATGCACGTGGTATGCAACTCAATCTAGCCCGATACCGTCGATTGTCCTTAACTACCACCAACCAAACCTAACCCATGCAGCTGCCTCTCTAGTTGCATTGAAAGAGAATAGGAAGAAGCAAGAGTGTTATGACCTTAACTGATTTACAATAATGAGTTGTTAAATATGACTTGTCCCACATATATTTTGTAGGAATACCTTGGACTAATGTGATTTTCTTACCTTGTATTTCTCTCCATTTGAATGATGGTTTGGATAGATTATTATAAGTCATATGAATGCAGGAGATTCTTTCATAAATAAACATTTTCCTATGATAGTGCTACATGGATGCATATAGGTTTGAGTTTAGCTTATTTTGAACTAATGAATATGTTGTTGGTTTTCTAATTAGAGATACCTTTGGAGATGGATGAACAATGAAAACACTTTTATAGATGTGATGATTTTACTCTTAATTTTTGTAGTTTATATGATTCTGCTACTCTATGAGAAGTAGAACGATGAATTCTGTCCGTGTATTGCATCATCGTTCAGAGTACAACATATATAGCACCAGAGGTAGTTACAAGGGGCCGAAGGAAGTGGCATGAGCCAGGCGAGATCTATGATCCTATATACAAGGAATACAAGTACATACAGGTACACAGGTATAATACGTTAACACCCCCTCAGCGGAACTCCATGGGGAAGGATGTTGAGGCTGTTTACGAACTCGTGGAATACCTGTGTTGGAAGCCCTTGGTGAAGAGATCTGCAAACTGCGAGCTGGATGGAACATGGAGAACACGAATGTCGCCGAGGGCCACACGATCACGTACAAAGTGCAGATCAATCTCGATGTGTTTCGTGCGCTGATGTTGGACAGGATTGGATGCAATGTAGGAGGCCGAGACGTTGTCACAATAGACGATTGTGGCACGGGTTGGTGGGCGACGGAGCTCATGTAAGAGTTGGCGCAACCAACAGGCCTCAGCAACACAGTTCGCGACGCCACGATACTCGGCCTCAGCGCTCGAACGAGAAACAGTGGCTTGCCGTTTGGATGACCAGGATAGCAAGTTGTGACCGAGAAAAACACAGAAGCCGGACGTGGACTTGCGCGTGTCCGGACATCCGGCCCAATCAGCATCGGTGTAGGCCACAAGGTCGAGAGGAGAAGACTTGTACAGCTGCAAGCCAAAGTGAGTTGTGCCACGAAGATACCGTAGGATGCGTTTGACAAGTGTCATATGGGAATCACGAGGTGCATGCATGAATAAGCACACCTGATGGACCGCATAGGAGAGGTCGGGGCGAGTAAGAGTTAGGTATTGAAGAGCACCGGCGAGGCTACGGTATAGAGTGGGATTGTCGAGGAGGCAACCATCACGGGCGGAGAGTTTGGACTGTGTATCTATGGGAGTGGAGACGGGCTTGCAATTCAGCATCTTGGCACGGGCGAGAACCTCAAGAGCATACTGCTGTTGGCAGAGAAATAAGCCATGGGTGTTGGGTGTGGCGTTGATGCCGAGAAATGATGAAGCTCACCAAGATCGGTCATGGAAAACTCACGTTTGAGAGCAGAAATAGCGTGATGAAGAGCCGGGAGTGCTTGCGGTGAGTATGATGTCATCAACGTACACAAGGAGATAGGCAATGGAGTCATCATGTTGCAAGATGAAGAGAGGTGTCGCTCTTGGATGCATGGAAACCAAGAGACAACAGGAAGGAGCGGAAGCGCTGGAACCAAATGCGTGGGGCCTGCTTCAAGCCATAGAGAGACTTCTGAAGGAGGCACACGTGATCCGGCGAGAGGAATCCACAAACCCAGCAGGTTGAGCACGATGACCGTCTCCTTGAGATCGCCGTGGAGAAAGCATTCTTGGCGTCGAGCTGGTGAATAGGCCAAGAGCTTGAGGTTGCGATCTTTGAGCACAACACGAATGGTAGCGGTTTGACGACCGGACTAAATGACTCGTCGTAGTCGACACCCTCCTTACGAGTAAACCCTCGAACCACCCGCCGTGCCTTGTACCGAGCCAAAGTGCCGTCGTTGTTGAACTTGTGGCGAAAAATCCACTTGCCAGTCGCCACGTTAACACCTGCAGGTTTGGGAACCAACGACCAAGTAGAATTCGCAATTAAAGCATCATATTCAACTAGCATGGCACGTTGCCAATTGGCGTCTTTGAGCGCGGAACGGTACGTGGGGGGAATGGGAGATATAGTGGTGTTGGGTGTATGGGCGAGGAAGAGTCGTTTGGGTTGGCAGAAACCGATTTGGACCTGGTATGCATTTTGTGGGCGTTGTGGGTTGGTTTTACTGGTTTTGCATGGGCTGGGAGACGTGGCTGCACGGGAGTGGAGGGCGCGGAAGGAGAGGCGGATGGCGTGGGGCCAGGAGCAGGGCTGGCAGGCGAGAGATCCGAGGAGGATCCGAGCGCAGGGGAATCGGGCGCACGATCCGAGGCGTGGGTGGGGGAGCTGGGTGGGCGCGAGGGCCGAGGAAGCGTGGGGGCGTCGGTGGCGGGGAGGCGGGTCGGGGACCGTTGGGCGGCGGAGGTGGGGTCGCTCGTGGGGGAGGAGTTGATGAAGGAAATATGCCCTAGAGGCAATAATAAAGTTATTATTTATTTCCTTATTTCATGATAAATGTTTATCATTCATGCTAGAATTGTATTAAACGGAAACATGATACATGTGTGAATGCATAGACAAAACATAATGTCACTAGTATGCCTCTACTAGACTAGCTTGTTAATCAAAGATGGTTATGTTTCCGACCATGAACAAAGAGTTGTTATTTGATTAACAAGGTCACATCATTAGTAGAATGATCTGATTGACATGACCCATTCCATTAGCTCAGCACACGATCGTTTAGTATGTTGCTCTGCTTTTATCCATGACTTATACATGTTCTGTAACTATGAGATTATGCAACTCCGTTTACGGAGGAACACTTTGGGTGCTACCAAGCGTCTGGCGTAAGCTGTGTGATTATAAAGGAGTACTACAGGTGTCTCCAAAGGCAAATGTTGGGTTGGCGTATTTGAGATTAGGTTTTGTCACTCCGATTGTCGGAGAGGTATCTCTGGGCCCTCTCGGTAATGCACATCATTGAAGCCTTGCAAGCACTACAACTAATGAGTTAGTTGTGAGATGATGTATTACGGAGCGAGTAAAGAGACTTGCGTAGCGAGATTGAACTAGGTATTGGATACCGGCGATCGAATCTCGGGCAAGTAACATACCGATGACAAAGGAACAACGTATGTTGTTATGCGATCGACCGATAAAGATCTTCGTAGAATATGTAGGAACCAATATGGGCATCCAGGTCCGCTATTGGTTATTGACGGAGGCGTGTCTCGGTCATGTCTACATTGTTCTCGAACCGTAGGGTCCATGCGCTTAAGGTTTCGATGGGTTATTATGAGTTTATGTATTTTGATGTACCGAAGAAGTTGAGTCCGGATGTGATCACGGACATGACGAGGAGTCTCGGAATGGTCGAGACATAAAGATTGATATATTGGGCGGCTATATTCGGACACGGAAAGGTTCGGAAGTTTCGGAGAAAACGGAGTCTTGGGAAGGTTACTGGAACCCGGGGAAGTATGGGCCTTAGTGGGCCAAAGGGGAGAGAGGGCCGCACCAGAGGCGGCGCGCCCCTGTGGGAGTCCGAATAGGACAGGAGGAGGCGCGCGGCCCCCTTTCCTCTCCTCTCCTCTCTTTCCTTCCCCTTCTCTCTTCCTAGTTGGACTAGGAAGGGAGTCCTACTCCAACTAGGAAGTGGACTCCCCCTCCTTAGCGCGCCCATAGGGGGCGGCCGGCCTCCCCTCCCTCCTTTATATCACAGGGGCAGGGGGCACCACAGGACACACAAGTTTGATCTACGGATCGTTCCTTAGCCGTGTCGGTGCCCCCTCCACCATATTCCACCTCGATCGTACCGTCGCGAAGCTTAAGCGAAGCCTGCGCGGTGAAACATCAAGATCGTCCTGCGCCGTCGTGCTAACGAAACTCTCCTCGACACTCGGCTGGATCGATCTGAGGGCGTCATCGAGCTGTCGTGTGTCAAGAACTCGGGGCGCGGAGAATGTGGCGCGGGATCGGTCGGATCGCGAGGAGAGCGTCGACTACTTCCTCTACGTTGTGATCGCTTCGCCGGGTCTCGACAGTGCGTAGACAACACTCTCCCTCTCGTTGCTATGCATCACCATGATCTTGCGTGTGCGTAGGAAATTTTTGAAATTACTCGTTCCCCAGCAGTGGCATCCGAGCCTAGGTTTTTTGGTTTGATGTTTTGCACGAGTAGAACACAAGTAAGTTGTGGGCGATACAAGTCATACTACCTACCAGCATGTCATACTTTGGTTCAGCGGTATTGTGAGATGAAGCGGCCCGGACCGACATTACGCGTACGCTTACGCGAGACTGGTTTCACCGCTACGAGCACTCGTTGCTTAAAGGTGACTGGTGGGTGCTGTCTCTCTCACTTTAGTTGAACCGAGTGTGGCTCGCCCGGTCCTTGAGAAGGTTAAAGCGGAGTCTATTTGTGAAATATCGTTGTGGTTTTGATCGTAGGTGAGACGGTTCTTGCTTAAGCCCGTAGCAGCCACGTAAACTTTGCAACAACAAAGTAGAGGACGTCTAACTTGTTTTTGCAGGGCATGTTGTGATGTGATATGGTCAAGACGTGATGCTATATTTTATTGTATGAGATGATCATGTTTTGTAACCGAAGTTATCGGCAACTGGCTGGAGCCATATGGTTGTCGCTTTATTGTATGCAATGCAATTGCCCTGTAATGCTTTACTTTATCACTAAGCGGTAGCGATAGTCGTAGAAGCATAAGATTGGCGAGACAACAACGATGCTACGATGGAGATCAAGGTGTCGCGCCGGTGACGATGGTGATCATGGTGGTGCTGCGGAGATGAAGATCACGAAGCACAAGATGATGATGACCATATCATATCACTTATATTGATTTGCATGTGATGTTTATCCTTTATGCATCTTATCTTGCTTTGATTGACGGTAGCATTATAAGATGATCTCTCACTAAATTATCAAGAAGTGTTCTCCCGGTATGCACCGTTGCCAAAGTTAAATCGTGCCCGGACACCCACGTGATGATCGGGTGTGATAAGCTCTCGTCCATCTACAGCGGGTGCAAGCCAGTTTTGCACCGCAGAATACTCGGGTTATACTTGGCGAGCCTAGCATATGCAGATATGGCCTCGGAACACGGAGACCGAAAGGTCGAGCATGAATCATATAGTAGATATGATCAACATAAGATGTTCACCATTGAAAACTACTCCATTTCACGTGATGATCGGTTATGGTTTAGTTGATTTGGATCACGTGATCACTTAGATGACTAGAGATGTCTTTCTAAGTGGGAGTTCTTAAGTAATGTGATTAATTGAACTTAAATTTATCATGAACTTAGTACTGATAGTATCTTGCTTGTTTATGTTTGATTGTAGATAGATGGCTCGTCTTTGTTGTTCCGTTGAATTTTAATGCGTTCCTTGAAAGCAAAGTTGAAAGATGATGGTAGCAATTACGGATTGGGTCCGTAACGAGATCATCCTCATTGCTGCCTGAGAAGAGTTTCGTCTGGATGCACCGCTAGGTGCAGACTCTTCTTGATCTGGCAAGCGGCGTTAAGAGCGTCTGGCGAGCAAAGCTGATGACTACTCTATAGTTCGATGTGCCATGCTACGGCTTAGAACCGGGACTTCAACGATGTTTTGAGCGTCATGGAGCATATGAGATGTTCGGGAGTTGAAGTTAATATTCAACAGAATGCGGATTGAGAGATATGAAGTCTCCAATAAGTTCTATAGCTGCAAGATGGAGGAGAATAGTTACATCGGTGAGCACATACTCAAAATGTCAGGTATTACAATCACTTGACACAATTGGGAGTCAATCTTCCGGATGATTGTGTCATTTGATGAATTCTTCAATCACTACCACCAAGCTACAAAGGCTTCGTGATGAACTATAATATGCAAGGGTTAGTAAAGACTATACAGAGCTCTTACAATGCTAAAGGCTGCGGAGGTAGAAATCAGAAGGAGCATCAAGTGTTGATGGTCAATAAGACCACTAGTTTCAAGAAGAAAGGCAAAGGGAAGAAGAAGGGAACTTCAAGAAGAACAGCAAGCAAGTTGCTGCTCGGGAGAAAAACCCAAGTGCGGACCTAAGCACTGGCCGAGTGCTTCTCTTGCAAGCGGTAGTCCTTTGGAAGCGGAACTGCCCCAAGTATTTGGCGGATAAGAAGGATGGCAAGGTGAACAAAGGTATATGTGATATACATGTTATTGATGTGTACCTTACTAGAGCTCATGATAGCTTTTGGGTATTTGATCTGGTTACATTGCTAATATTTGCAACTCGAAGCAGGGACTACTGATTAGCGAACAACGGCAAAGGGCGAGGTGGCGATCTGGCGTGGGAAATGGTTCCAAAGTCGATGTGATCGCGATCGACACGCTACCTCTACATCTACCTTGGGATTAGTTTTAGACCTAAATAATTGTTATTTGGTGCTGCATTGAGCATGAACATTATATCTGGATCTTGTTTGATGCGAGGCGGTTATTCATTTAAATCGAGAGAATAATGGTTGTTCTATTTATATGAGTAATATCTTTTATGGTCATGCACCCTTGAGGTGGTCTATTTTGATGAATCTCGATAGTAGTGATACACATATTCATAATGTTGAAACCAAAAGATCAGAGTTGATAATGATAGTGCAACTTATTTGTGGTACTTGCCGTTTAGGTCATATCGATTGTAAAGCGCATGAAGAAACTCCATCTTGATGGACTTTTGGAGTCACTTGATTATGAATCACTTGGCACTTGCGAACCGTGCCTCATGGGCAAGATGACTAGAACACCGTTCTCGGTACTATGGAGAGAGCAACAGATTTGTTGGAAATCATACATCTGAGATGTATGTGGTCCGATGAATGTTGAGGCTCGTGGCGGATATCGTTATTTTCTCACCTTCACGGATGACTTAAGCGAGATATGGGTATATCTACTTAATGAAACATAAGTCTGAAACATTTGAAAAGTTCAAAGAATTTGAGTGAAGTTGAAAATCATTGTAACAAGAAAATTAAATTTCTACGATCGATCGTGGAGGTGAATATTTGAGTTCTGAGTTTGGTCTACATATGAAACAATGCGGAATAGTTTAGCAACTCCGCCACCGGAACACCACAGCGTAATGGTGTGTCGAGCGTCGTGTCGCACTTTACTAGATATGGTGCGATCTATGATGTCTCTTACAGATTTACCGCTATCATTTTGGGGTTATGCTCTAGAGGCGGCCGCATTCACCTGAATAGAACACCGTCGAAATCCGTTGAGGCGACACCTTATGAACTGTGGTTTGGCAAGAAACCAAAGTTGTCGTTTCTTAAAGTTTGGGGATGCGATGCTTATGTGAAAAAGCTTCAACCTGATAAGCTCGAACCCAAATCGAATGTGTCTTCATAGGATACCCAAAGGAGGCAGTTGGGTACACCTTCTATCACAGATCCGAAGGCAAGACATTTGTTGCTAAGAATGGATTTTTCTAGAAGGAGTTTCTCTCGAAAGAAGTGAGTGGGAGGAAAGTGGAACTTGATGAGGTAATAGTACCTTCTCCCTTACTTGAAAGTAGTTTGTCGCGAAACGGTTTACGAGACATCTACACCAAGTAGTGAGGAAGTTGATGATGTTGATCATGAAACTTCAGATCAAGTTCTCTGAGAACCTCGTAGATCAACGAGTAAGATCCGCTTGAGTGAGTGATGCGGTAATCCTGTTACGAAAATCATGCTACTAGATCATGATGAACCTCGAACTATGAAGAAGCGATGGTGAGCCCAGATTCATAAAATGGCTTGAGGCCATGAAATCGAGATGGGATCCATGTATGAAAACAAAGTATGGACTTTGGTTGACTTGCCCGAGGTAGGCAAGCAATAGAAAACAAGTGGATCTTCAAGAAGAAGGCGGCGACGGTAAAATTCTGTCTACAAAGCTCGACTTATGCAAAGGGTTTCGGCAAGTTCAAGGGATTGACTACGATGAGACCTTCTCACCCGTAGCGATGCTTAAGTCTGTCCGAATCATGTTAGCAATTGCGCATTTATGATTATGAAATTTGGCAAATGGATGTAAAGACTGCATTCTGAATGGATTTACGGAAGAAGAGTTGTATATGATGCAACGAGAAGGTTTTATCGATCCAAAGGGAGCTAACAAAGTATGCAAGCTCCGGCGATCCATCTATGGACTGGTGCAAGCATCTCGGAGTTGGAATAAGCGCTTTGATAGTGTGATCAAAGCATTTGGGTTTATCTGAGACTTTTGGAGAAGCTTTGTATTTACAAGAAAGTGAGTGGGAGCTCTGTAGCATTTACGATATTATATGTAGATGACATATTGCTAATCGGAAATGATATAGAATTCTGGATAGCATAAAGGGATACTTGAATAAGAGTTTTTCAATGAAAGACCTCGGTGAAGCTGCTTACATATTGGGCATTAAGATCTATAGAGATAGATCAAGGCGCAATTGGACTTTCACAAAGCACATACCTTGACAAAATTTTGAAGAAATTCAAAATGGATCAAGCAAAGAAAGGGTTCTTGCTGTGTTACAAGGTGTGAAGTTGAGTAAGACTCAATGCCCGACCACTGCAGAAGATAGAGAAAATGAAAGATGTTCCTATGCTTCAGCCATAGGCTCTATCATGTATGCAATCTGTGTACGGAGACGATGTGTGCCTTGCTATAAGCCTAGCAGGAGGTACCAAAGTAATCCGAGTGGATCTTTGGACAGCGGTCAAGAACATCTGAAATACGAAAAGGACTAAGGATATGTTTCTCGTATATGGAGGTGACAAAGAGCTCATAAATGGCAGTTACGTTGATGCAAGCTTTGACACGATCCGGACGATTCTAAATCGCAGACGGATCGTATTTACACTAAGCGGAGGAGCTGTCGGTTGGTGCAGTTCTAAACAAAGCGTCGTGGCGGGATCTACATGTGAAGCGGAGTACATAGCAGCCGGAAGCAGCTAATGAAGAGTGCGGATGAAGGAGTTCATATCCGATCTAGGTGTCATACCTAGTGCATCGGGTCAATGAAAATCTTCGTGACAATCTTTGGAGCAATTGCCTTAGCGAAGGAATCCAGATTTCACAAGAGGACCAAGCACATCAAGAGGCGCTTCAATTCCATCCGGGACTTAGTCGGTGGGAGACATAGAGATTTGCAAGATACATACGGATCTGAATGTTGCGAGACCGTTGACTAAGCCTCTTCCACGAGCAAAACATGATCAGCACCAAGACTCCATGGGTGTTAGGATCATTACTATGTAATCTAGATTATTGACTCTAGTGCAAGTGGGAGACTGAAGGAAATATGCCCTAGAGGCAATAATAAAGTTATTATTTATTTCCTTATTTCATGATAAATGTTTGTCATTCATGCTAGAATTGTATTAAACCGGAAACATGATACATGTGTGAATGCATAGACAAAACATAATGTCACTAGTATGCCTCTACTAGACTAGCTTGTTAATCAAAGATGGTTATGTTTTCGACCATGAACAAAGAGTTGTTATTTGATTAACAAGGTCACATCATTAGTAGAATGATCGATTGACATGACCCATTCCATTAGCTTAGCACACGATCGTTTAGTATGTTGCTCTGCTTTTAACCATGACTTATACATGTTCTGTAACTATGAGATTATGCAACTCCGTTTACGGAGGAACACTTTGGGTGCTACCAAGCGTCACAGCGTAAGCGGGTGATTATAAAGGAGTACTACAGGTGTCTCCAAAGGCAAATGTTGGGTTGGCGTATTTGAGATTAGGTTTTGTCACTCCGATTGTCGGAGAGGTATCTCTGGGCCCTCTCGGTAATGCACATCTTTGAAGCCTTGCAAGCACTACAACTAATGAGTTAGTTGTGAGATGATGTATTACGGAGCGAGTAAAGAGACTTGCGATAGCGAGATTGAACTAGGTATTGGATACCGGCGATCGAATCTCGGGCAAGTAACATACCGATGACAAAGGAACAACGTATGTTGTTATGCGGTCGACCGATAAAGATCTTCGTAGAATATGTAGGAACCAATATGGGCATCCAGGTCCGCTATTGGTTATTGAGCGGAGGCGTGTCTCGGTCATGTCTACATTGTTCTCGAACCGTAGGGTCCATGCAGCAAGGTTTCGATGGCGGTTATTATGAGTTTATGTGTTTTGATGTACGAAGAAGTTGAGTCCGGATGTGATCACGGACATGACGAGGAGTCTCGGAATGGTCGAGACATAAAGATTGATATATTGGATGGCTATATTCGGACACGGAAAGGTTCGGAAGTTTCGGAGAAAACGGTCTTGGGAAGGTTCTGGAACCCCGAGAAGTATGGGCCTTAGTGGGCCAAAGGGGAGAGAGGGGCCGCACGGAGGAGGCGCCCCTGTGGGAGTCGAATAGGACAAGGAGGAGGCGCGGCCCCCTTCCCTCTCCTCTCCTCTCTTTCCTTCCCCTTCTCTCTTCCTAGTTGGACTAGGAAAGGGAGTCCTACTCAACTAGGAAGTGGACTCCCCCTCCTTAAGCGCACCATAGGGGCGGCCGGCCTCCCCCTCCCTCCTTTATATCTGGGGCAGGGGGCACCCTAGGACACACAAGTTTGATCTACGGATCGTTCCTTAGCCGTGTCGGTGCCCCCTCCACCATATTCCACCTCGATCGTGCCGTCGCGAAGCTTAAGCGAAGCCTGCTGCGGTGAAACATCAAGATCGTCCTGCGCCGTCGTCTTGTGAAACTCTCCTCGACACTCGGCTGGATCGGATCTGAGGGCGTCATCGAGCTGTCGTGTGTCAAGAACTCGGGCGCCGAATGTGGCGCGGGATCGGTCGGATCGCGAGGAGAGCGTCGACTACTTCCTCTACGTTGTGATCGCTTCGCCGGGTCTCTGAGTGCGTAGACAACACTCTCCCCTCTCGTTGCTATGCATCACCATGATCTTGCGTGTGCGTAGGAAATTTTTGAAATTACTCGTTCCCCAACAGTTGAGCTGGCGCGACGGGAGTGGCGTGCATGGGAGCGTCCCATCAGGCGGATCCGGTGGGTCCCGGTACGAGGAATCAGGTGGGCAGGGAAGCGAATCTGGCACAGATCGCAGAGTGGATTGCATGGGATTTTCTGTGGATGGGCTGGATGTGGGGGATGGTGGGGAGGGGACATACGGAAACACGTTCTCGTCGAATATAACATGACGGGAAACGATCACGCGTCGCTGAGAAAGGTCATAACACCGATAACCCTTATGCTCGAGAGGATACCCGAGAAAAATGCATCGAGTGGAGCGGGGAGAGAGCTTATGTGGGGCGGTGGCATAGAGATTGGGGTAGCATAAACACCCAAAGACGCGCAAGTGATCGTATGTAGGATAAACGCCGTGGAGCATGTAGTATGGAGTGTGATCGTGGATGGCGCGGGAGGGTAAATGCATTAAGGAGATAAGTGGCCGTGTGGAGTGCTTCAGCCCAAAGGGAGGTGTGAGATTGGCTTGGAGAAGAAGTGTACGTATGATGTCGTTAGTGGTGCGAAGTAGGCGTTCGGCCTTGCCATTTTGTGGGGATGTGTGTGGGCAAGAGAATCGATAGGCAATGCCATTTGCGGAGAAGAAGGCACGGAGGGTGGAGTTGATGAACTCACGCCGTTGTCGCATGAAGCGCCTTGATGATGGCGTTGTATTGAGTGCGAACAAAGCGAAAAAAGCGTTGGAGAGTGATGGATGTATCAGACTTGTGGCGAAGAGGAAAGGACCAGGAGAAGTGAGTATAATCATCAAGAACAACTAAGTAATATTTATAACCAGAGAAGCTTACAACGGGCTGGTCCATAAATCACAATGAACTAACTCAAAGGGCGCATAGGTGCGACTAAGGGATGAAGAAAATGAAAAAGGCGGCTGCCTGCCTAATTGCAAGCACTACATGGAATATGCGCAAGCTTATTACATGAGGAAGAAAATCATGGGCTGCTAAGGAGGCGGTGACTTGAGGGCTTGGGTGGCCGGCGTCGGTGCCAAGCGTCGGCGGTGGAGGTGGTGGTGGAGAGCAGCGCGCCATGGCTTGTTATTGCGGAGAAAGGGTAGAGATCACGGAGCCAGCGGAGATCATGATGACCCTCTGGTTGAAGATCCTTCACAACAAAGCCATAGGGAAAGAATTCAATAGAGCATAAATTATCTTTGGTGAATTGGCGAACAGAAATAAGGCTAGTGACGGCGTGAGAGAGGCGAAGCGTCCGAAGATGAAAGTTATGAGGGGAAGGGTAGCGGAGCGGTGGCTTGAATGGGAAGGTGAGTGCCATTGCCAACAACAATGCTAGTGAAGCGAGACTTTAAAGGAGAATTCGAGAGGTCGAGATTACCAGGGTTGCGGTGGCGTGGGAGGCGCCGCTGTCGAGTACCACTCATGCGGAGGCGGAGGCACTGCCGTGTCTGCTGTCTGTGACTGGAGCATGGCAGGTGATCCGGGAAGGTGGCTGGGTGGGCGTCGTGGGCGGGTACCGGAGGCTGCATCGGGTAGGCCTGGGCGTGCGACCGGGCCGTGGGCGAGCACGCTTGGCGGCGTTGGAGGACCCAGCCAGGCGTGGGTTGGGATAGCCATCCGTCGGCGCGAAGAACCCCATGTAGGGGTTATGCGCCATGGGTGCAGGCGCGCGACCACCGGAATCGCCGCGACCACGACCGCGGCGCGACCACGACCACGGCCGCCGCGGTCACCGCGGTCACCACCATCGCGGTTGCGGGCGCGTCCAGCCGAGGCTGGGACCCGATCGATGGCGCGGTCGGCCTTGTCGCCCGGGCGAGGCGGAGCCGCCCGGACCGGAGGAGCCGCTGCCCCGATGTGGCGAGATGGTGGCGGCTCGTCCGCTTCTGGCGCCAGGCGAATTCTCCTCGGCGAGCCAGCGAGAGAAGACCGTCTCGAGCGGTGGGAGGAACCGTGTCGCCGAGCATGGCGCGAATGGTGTCGAGGCGTTTGTCGATGCCGTGAAGAAACTGAGTGGTGAGATCCACTTCAGTGACGGCGTGCTCGATGTCGGCCAGCCCGGCGGTGAGGAGCTTCATGCGATGGCGTACTCATGACGAAGATCCCCTGCTTGAGGTTGCGGTATTGGCGATTCAGCATCATATAGCGCGCCGCCGCGATTCGCCGAAATGTCGCGGATGCGGTGCCGAAGATCGTAGGTGGTGGTGGCGCCGACGGCGTGGTCGGCGAGTTATCGGTGAGGTGGAGTAAATCGAGCACAAGATGGGCGTCGAGCTCATATTTGGAAAGCGGTGGCATTGGCGGGAGGGGCTGCTTTCGATGATCTGGGCGGCGCCATAGCGTATGAGAACAAGAAGGAAGAAGGACTTCCATTTGTGGTAGTTGTGTTAAATCGGGGTTGAGGAGAAATTTGATGTGGTTACGGATGCTGTCACGGAAGATGGGGTGGTTAGATGGAGCTGCAGCGAAAGAGGGTGGCGGCGCCGGGGAGGGGGTGAAGAGGGGGGCGAACTGTGATCCGAGGGAGGGGGAAGATCCGCTGTGGGTGGAGGGGAAGGTACCGAAGATTAGGGGAGGTGAGGTGCCGGCGGTGGTGCCGGCTCCGGAGGAGCTGGAGAGAGCTGCGGCGAGGTGGCTGGGCTGGTGGCCGGAGAGGTGGCGGAGGAGGTGGATGGCTCAGCCATGAGGAGGGCACCCGGAGTCTGATACCAAGTAGAACGATGAATTCTGTCTGTGTATTGCATCATCGTTCAGAGTACAACATATATAGCACCCAGAGGTAGTTACAAGGGGCCCGAAGGAAGTGGCACGCAGGCCCGGGCGAGATCTATGATCCTATATACAAGGAATACAAGTACATACAGGTACACAGGTATAATACACGTTAACATGAGATATTGTGTTTTCTTTTCTTTTGAGCCATGTTGGTTGAAACAACATGGCCATTGATTATAATGGCCTTTTGTTGCCTTAGAAGTACAACTGTTTGTGAAATACAACTAGTCTAGTATAACATTCTACTAATATAAAATAAAAGATAGATTTAGTTGCTCATTTCCATGGATCATTCTTGGCAACTCAATGTGCCTCAGGAACTTACATTCAAGCAATGAGCGGTCCAAAGAAACCAATCTGGTGGCAATCAAGCTAATGCCATGATATTGTTATGGATATTGCCTCCATATTTTTGAGCTTAAATCTATATGGTAGAGAATTATTCTGCTCATTATGTGCCCAAAAATATATTTTTGGTTGTATATAAATGTCTAAAACACTATGAAGGGCTCCATTTTAGTGTGTTTTAGCTTTTACTATCTATTTCAAACATTTTGTTTGATTTCCTGGCAGCATATTTTGCAGAAGTAGAGTTTGAATAATGCAAGAGTGGTGCTAACAATCAAAATTCGTTTAGTTTGTTGTGAACATTTTTTTAGCACAACCTCCAACTATTCCCGACTTCACATCTACAACAACATATTCAAATAGAAATGTTGCCCAGTGCAACTTATATTTTTCGCATCCGAGAGAAAAAATTCCGTGGTGATTCATGAGTTCCATGTAAGAAATTTTAAGAGATCAAGAAATATCATGGAGATTTGTAGAAGCTTGGAAGGTGCTTGTGACTCTTCCTTCCTGATGCCTCCTATGCCTAAAGATTAAAATTGGTGTCCTTGGAGCAAAAAAGACCTCATCCCTGAGGCCACCGACCCCTTGAGACTCACACTTGTCTTTCTGTTACTCCTCTAGGAGCAATTAATTCCCCATCTTGGATAGGAGGGTGTCTGATGTCTCATGGCCAACTCCATGCTATTCTCCCTTCGCCCGCCTCCCCAGTTTTGTTTTCTTTTCTCTCCCACTTATTTCATGATGCAAGAAAAGGACTAGACGAGGGAAGTAGCGGAAATGAAGATGGATATGAAGGTGAGTGGGAGAAATATACGGTAAAGGGTAAATGTATATCTCAGGCGAGGAGGCGTCAACTAGAACTGGCATGTGATAAAACATGAAAAAAATGAGAATAAGAAGGCAAAGTAAAATGTAGACTTTAGGAAGGTGTGAGTGATATCTGCTGGGCTGGACGAGGGGGTCGATGGAGTGACGTGTTATAACGATGCATTTCACATGGGTATGCATCGATACTCTTTTTTTCACGTGGACATGGTACAATACAACTCCATCTAGAATGGTCCCACTTTGATCCCCAACCAGCGTCAATAAATCTGGGTGGATGCAACTGCCTCTTTTGTTCTCCTATGTTGCGTTGGACAACAATATTACTCCTGCATTGCTAGACCGGTGGTGCTTCATTACTTCGGTTAATGGCTCAAGAACCATTGTTCTGTTTAGCATCGCTTTAGATTCTACAAACTTAGAATATAGTCTTTTTTCTGTGAACCTGGACAGGGCAGGAAATTCATTCTAATAGAACAAGAGAGTGGTCATGTTATTAACTCTTTGGACCATTTTAGAAATACTAGTTAAGAATCACCTGAGGGACTTCATGTTATAAACATTACAATTCGATTTTATGATTGGCAATAGTTGAAGCAGGACTGGTTGCGTTTCATATTGGGCTGTACAATAAGTTATGCAACTGGAGGGAGCACGTGCTGCCACTCTCCATGTTTGCGAGAACCCTTGCAATCTACCCCCTATGTGTCAAAATATAAGTCATTATTGACACTATCATAGTGTCAAAAACCGTCTTATATTTTGATACGGAGGGGGTATTTCATAATTTATATCTATTTGTGAGCCACTGATCCCATGCTTCCGACGCTGCTTCAAGTTGTACTCTTTGTTGAGATGGCTAGCGAAGGTTTATTTGACCAATTTATATGCTACTCAAAAGAGAATATATGCTACAGGAGTACATGTACTTCTCTGAACTGAAGTGTAACCATTTATTTGACAAAAGTTTCTGTACATATCTATTCCCAGGTCGTACAATATTTTGACATCCAAGTGTGCAGCAAGACATTCACAAACAGAGCAGCAGCATACAGTTCCAAGTTTTAAGTTCCAGGACAGGTGCACACTGTTGTACCTAATTCAGATATGTGCTTCAGCATTTGTTCAAAACTAACACTTGCATATATACTACTCCCTCCGTCCCATAATGTTAGATGTTATTTAACACTACACTAGTGTTAAAAAACATCTTACATTATGAGACGGAGGGAGTAGCAGATAGTGCCCTCAAGTTGCAGTTATTCCTCACAGGTATGTGCTAGTGTAACTAACCGACATTTACAAAAAAATTAAAAAATTCTGAATGTACAAGTGGTTTTGTATTTGTAACAGTTTGTTATAGTCAAATGACCAGAACTGCACATGTGCTGCTACAACACACACACTTTTGCCAAAAATGATCAAGTGCATCTCTAAACTGATATCATGGTTCAGTTTTAGCTTATACCTACACATCCAAATTAAACCAGCAAGCTAGCATGCCATTTATATACAAAGCAACACTACAGCAGCTCTAAATTTCCAAGAGCAAGAGTCTAATATAATTTCAGAGATATATACACTAGTAGAAAACCACCAATCAGTCCCGGTTCGTAAGGGCCTTTAGTCCCGGTTCGGGAACCGGGACTAATGGGTCGTTACTAATACCTCAACCCATTAGTCGGTTCAGACACGAACCGGGACCAATCAGCCTCCACGTGGCCCTGCGCCGAGCCCAGTCGGGGCCTTTGGTCCCGGTTGGTGGCTCAACGGGACCAAAAGCGCCCACGTGTCTGCATTCGATGGCCTGGTTTTTTTTTTTTTTGATAGGAGGGGGTTGGGTGGTTTTGGGGGTTAATTTAGGTGTTTTGTTAGCTAGCTAATTAATAGAGAGAAGTGTCCTCTCTTAATTATGTCCGTGCTTGCTCGGCCTCGTAGTAAATATACATAAGTGATCGAGAGAACCATTCATCTGAAGTTAAGTCATGCATACCGAGAGAAGTGATCGATCGACCTCTCCTTCTCTGAGAGATTGGTGAACAACAAGTTTTACTGGCTACATACATGTACAATCTATATAAGATCTCTTAATTACAAACCACTAGGATTTGAATTCAAGTTCCACATGGTATTCTCGGCTTTCTTGATGGCGTGATCAAGAAAGAATCCGCCAATTCCTCTTGAATTGCTTTCATGCGATCTGGTGGTAGGAGTTCATCTCGCATCTGCCAAGTCTAATTAATTTGAAGAAGGGGTTAATTAATACATATATATGAATGAAACTCAACAGAAATGATGGTGTAATAAAATGAAATTGCGAATATTATTGCTTACGCACTTCATATTGTCTTCTAGAGTAGCCCGCTTGTTTTTCAATGTCGCGTTGTGGATGAACTACGCACACGTAGTATCCACAGAAATCATTCCTTCCTCCTGCCACAAGCACTTTACGAGAAATAGAGGTCAATCAAACTGATAATGAAGCATTATATAAATGGCATTGATGAAAGTATAGCTATAGAATCAGCGGAGATCTTGCGCATGATGAGTACTTACTTTCGGGTATGTATATCGCAGCTCCTTGGCAGTCCGGAGCTTGTGCGGTGAACTGTTTCCAAACCCTGCAAGACAAAGAAAATATTTGTTATTACTTGAGATATCAGGAAATGAACAAAAGTTGCCGATATGGTGCGATAATGATCGATTGAACTTACTTGCTGAGCATTTCAGTCATGTCCGCATAGGTGTTGGGATCTTTCCGTGCAGAGTCTAAAGGCGGTTACTAGTCCGCTCAAGCTTAATCTCCAGAAGAATATAGTGGAACCTACACGCATGCATAACTCATCAATTACATTAATCTCGCTCGAGTAATAAGGAAAACCGAATATGCACACGACAGTAACACTCACGGGCCGTGGTAAGGAAAGAGTATGGTATCTTTGTTTTGATTTTTGATCAATGATTGTAGCAAGTTGTCCTCGGCCTCTTCGGCGTGCTTTTCAACCAGAAAAACATCTATGATATTTGTGTTAATGAACCCAATATCATAGATTTCATTTTTTTTGCACTCGACGATCTTCAATCTGCATAATATATTGAGGATAATTAATTATAAATACATGCAATGAAAGAGCCGAGCTATATATAAAGACTAATGACAGAAATAGTACTTACAGGCAGTAGCAAAAGACCATTAATTTATCGAGGGCCTTTTGATTGAAGAACTCGAAGAACTCCTCAAATGGAATAGACAACAGATCATTTGAAACGAGGTCGTGCTCCTCTTTAATATTCAGATACAAAGTGTTCGTCCCCTCAGACTCTCTGCAGGTTTTCATGTACCAACTGTGGAATCTTCGCATCATTGTTGTCAGAGACTTTTCATCTTTGACGAGAGGCTTCCCGTACTCGTATCTAAATAAGTCCACCTCCATGAAATCAGGAAGTGCATCGTCGAGGCGGGTAATCTCCAAGATTGCCATAACCGCCACCGTGCGGAGGATTAGACACATTCAGCGAGGGCACGATTGCTGTGCTTGTTCGCCGAGCTGGGCAATTTTTTCCCTTTGCTGTTGTTCTTTTGACCTTTTATCCCAGCAGTAGTTCCGACCGCTTGGCTTGGAGATATGTCTACATTCGATGTCGCTCATAGTTGGTTCTCGGCGGAGACTTTGGTGGTTTCCTCGGGGCATCGAGAGTGCGCTTTGCTTTCACGGATCGACCTTCTCCTCCGGAGGTGGATGTATCTTTGCTTTAACCCTTCAAAGAACTCCTTCACTTGGGTCTGCACGATCGTATCGTTTTCCTCCTTGCTCCTCTCATACGGTAACTTCTCTACAGGCTTTAGAGGTGGACCGTATCTGTATTACCTCTCTCTTCTTGTGCTGCTAGGCGCCGGAGCAGGCGGAGGCGGCTGCGGCGTCTGTCTTCCTTCGTGCTTGCTTACGAGGCGGAGGAGAAGGACTCTGACAGCGTCGGAGCAGCCAGGCGGGCGGGTCTCTTCCGCCCTTCTTGGCGAGGCGGAGAAGGAGGAGGCGGAGTGCCGCCACGCGCCGGAGAAGGGGCGGAGTGCCGCCACGCGTGCCTGATCTTCACTCGGAGGAGGAGGCGGTGGAGGAGGCGGAGTGCCTGACTCGCGGATGAGGAGGAGGAGGCGGAGGCGTCCAGTTCGAGAAGGTCGATGAGCTCCTTCCGCCATAGGCATGGAGTCTTGAGCAGAACCCAGCCTAGTCTCCCCTTCACGGTAGGGTGCTCAAGCACGAGGTCCTCAAATCCTCCGTTATTTCATCAACCATCACCTTAGCAAATCATACGGAATCGGTGGCGGTGATAAGTTGTGCGGGTCCACTAGGATAAACTTGGCCAACAGCCGCCTTGACCTTCAAATTCATGCATCGTGCCATAATGTGGCAATTTTGAGACTCGTGATACCATCCACGGGATAGCTGGCGGAGCCGTCAAGACATGCTCCGCTGAAGCAGCTCGGTGGAAGCAACGCTGCTTCGCGCTGAGATGGCGGGGTAACCGGGAAGCTTGGCATGTCGTTTGTTGCGATCTGCTGCTTCTCGGTCCTCTTCTCGATCCTCTAGCCCCATTACCCTTCCAAGCAGCGCTTTGCATTTGGTCATGCTCCACTTTCTTCCTCCTCTCGTGGGTTTTGTAACCCCTGCGTCCGGAAAACCAACCTTCCACGGAAGCGAGCCTGGCGTGCCTCGTGTCCGTCCGGGGTGCTCGGGATTCCCAAGGGCCATTGTGAGCTCGTCCTTCTCCTGTTTGGAAGAGCGTCCCTCGCTCTTGCAGCAACAATATATTGTCGAAGATTCTTGGTGGTGTTTGCAGTTGCTCGTTAGTCCATCGACCTTTGCCTATTACGAGGTCCAAGGTTCCGCCAGCCCGAAGAACCAAGTCCGGCAGCGGTGCAGCCTTGTAAGATCGCCTCGGTTCGATCCCTTTTCAAGCAGATCATGCTCAGCCTTGGACCACTTAGGCGGGCTTTGAGGTAGCCACGACCCGTGCGATGGTGAAGCGTCTTCTTCGCAGCATTTTTCTTGTTTGTCTCCGACATCTTCTTACTCTTTTCCGATGTCATGTGGGCCACAAATGCGGGCGATGATCTTTGATCTTCTCATATTTGCCGATGAATTCTGGTGTCTCTTTTTCTTGACAAACTGGTTCAGCTCTTTCCTCCACCTCCTCATTAGGCTAGCCATCTTCTTAAGAGCACAAGACTTGATTAATTGCTCTTTAAGCGGCTTCTCCGGGTCCTCCTCTGGCGGTAGGGTGAAATTTGCCTTCAGCTCATTCCAAAGATCTTCTTTACGCATATCATTGACATAAGACACCTCGGCGTCTTCATCCTTAGCAGAGCTTATACCATTGCTGGATCTTGATCGGGATCTGTCCCTAACAAGAACCCCTTGACCGAGCGAAAATGCCTTCTTTGTCGGTTGGGTTCAATCGGTTCGCCGTCGGCGCGATTTCTATGATCTCAAACTTTTCATCCGAGCTCAACTTTTCTTGGGCCTCGTCTCCGTGCGAAGTTGTGCTCGATCCGGAGGGCTAGAAATTATAAGGAAGAAAAGCGACGATACTTAATATGTGTACATATACCAAAACAATGGATGCATCAATTAACTTGTCGTACGGGCTTAACTAATATATATATACCTGGCGGACTCGGTTCGGTGACTCGGCTCGGCACGGTCTCCTTCGTCTTGTACCTCCATTGTGTCACGGAGCCATCATGAACATAGTCCTCCTCTTGTACCGGCATTAATGAGTGAAGCCATCATAATCATAGCCCTCTTCTTCATCCATCGACCAATGGTGTCATTGAGAAATGGCGCAACATCATCACTTCCATTTGCGATTATTTCCCCAACATCGCTTCGCTTTCTTCGTCTCGGGAGTGCTCCATAGTTTACGCAAATATTGACAACATGTCAATTATTATTCAACATCGTTTTCTCTCTAGGGTTTGGGTGTCCTCGAGAGTTTTGGTTGAGCGAGAGGGCGAGGGGCTGCTGCAGTTGTATCTAGAGGGGTTAATTATATCGACAACGACGCGACATACATATACATATCGGGAGGGGTATCGGTACCACCCCTCGTGTTTAAGTTTCTTCTTTCTCCTTCCCTTTCTTTCTTCTTCTCCTCTTCTTTTCTTCTTCTCCCTCGAGAAAGGAAAATAATTAAGGAAAAGGAAGAAAAGAGGAAGAAGGAAGAAGGAAGAAGAAGAAGAAGTAAAGAAGAAAAAAAAGAGGAGAAGAAGAAAGGAATAGAGGAGAAGAAGAAAAATAGAATTTTTTCTTCTATTTTTCTTCTTCTCCTCTATTCCTTTCTTCTTCTCCTCTTTTTTCTTCTTTTTCCTCTTCTTATTTATTTCTCCTCTTCTTCCTCTCCTCTTTTCTCCTTTCTTCCTCTTCTTATTTTCCTTCCTCTCATTCTTTTCTTCTTCTTCTTCCTTCTTCCTTCTTCCTCTTTTCTTCCTTTTCCTTATTTTACTTTCTCCTCTACACTAACCTAAAATGCACTAACCTAAAATCGATCGATATCTACTAACAACCTAAATATAAAATTAATACATATATGAAAAAACATATATAAACAAAAAAAATGCTATGAACATTATATTCATACATACATATATAGCCACATCCATTCATCACATATATATATAACTACCACATACATATATACATTATACATATGAAAAAAAATGCAATGAACAAAAAAAAATACACTTATGAAAAAAATACTATGAACATGTACACATATATATACATACAAACACATATACACAAAAAAAATGCAAAAAAATGCAGGGCAGGGGCGGGGGGCATGGGCGGTGGCAGGGCAGCGGCGGCGCACTGCCATGAGAGGATGGGCGGCGCTGTAGCAGACAGCAGGCGTGGGCGGCGCGGGCGGCCGTGAGGGGCGGTGGCGTGGACGCAGCAGGGCGCTGGACGGAGGGGCGGAGCGAGCTATGCTCACAGGCGGCGGCGGCAGCGGCGAATGCTAAGCCTGACGTCGGCGGCGGGCGGCGGCAACGGCAAGAGTGGAGGCGGCCGGGCGGCAATGACGAGGAGAAGCAGGGGCGTCGGGGAGAAGTGGGCGATTGGCGGAAGCGCGCCAAGTGCTGCTTATATAGCATGACCTTTAGTCGGTTGGTGGCACCAACGGGACTAATCCTTTAGTCGGTTGGTGCCACCAAGGGACCAAACCTCTTTTCGGCAGCCCAAAGGCGGGAAGCTGCTGACCTTTGGTCGGTTGGTGGCTACAACCGACTAAACCCCTTTAGTCGGTTGGTGCCACCAACCGGGACCAAAACCCTGTTGCCAGCGTCGGGGCCAAAGTTTAGTCCCACCTCGCTAGTTGAGAGGGGCGCGATGGTTTATAAGCCCCACTTGCCGCTCCCTCTTGAACTCTTTGAGCTGCAGGCTTACGGGCCTATTTGCTCCCGTTGCTGTTGGACCTTCTGGCCTCTGCGGGCTGAATCTCGCCGAAATAGGGATACCGATCGTATTGAGGCCGTGGCGGCCCGATGAGGTGGCATTTTTTTCTTGCTTTATTTAATTTATTTTGTTTCTACTACAACAAAATACTTATTATTGTTTTTTGTTTTGTTTTCTGCATTATTTATTTTCTTTTGTTTTTTGCTCTATTTTTAAATCTTTTTGCTTCTAGTTTTAGGAAAATTATAAACTTTCTGTTAGTGCCATTACTAATTTTCAAATTTGAAAACACTTTTTTTGTTTTCTTTCTTGCTTTATGTAATTTATTTTGTTTCTACTTACAACAAAATACTTATTGTTGTTTTTTTGTTTTGTTTTCTGCATTATTTATTTTCTTTTGTTTTTGCTCTATTTTTAAATCTTTTTGCTTCTAGTTTTAGGAAAATTATAAACTTTCTGTTAGTGCCATTACTAATTTTCAAATTTGAAAACACTTTTTTTTGTTTTCTTTCTTGCTTTATTTAATTTATTTTGTTTCTACTTACAACAAAATACTTATTGTTGTTTTTTTGTTTTGTTTTCTGCATTATTTATTTTCTTTTGTTTTTGCTCTATTTTTAAATCTTTTTGCTTCTAGTTCTAGGAAAATTATAAACTTTCTGTTAGTGCCATTACTAATTTTCAAATTTGAAAACACTTTTTTTTGTTTTCTTTCTTGCTTTATTTAATTTATTTTGTTTCTACTTACAACAAAATACTTATTGTTGCTATTTTTAATTACAACCATAAGACATTTCAAATGAACTCTGAAAAAGTTGAAAGTTGGCATGGTATATCATAAATTGACCCACACATAGCATGTGCATGTACAAAAGCGAAAAATGGTATCATACTCATCGGTTACAATATAATGGTATCATAAGCGAACAATAGTTGCGGAGAAAGTCTTCACTTTTTCTTCGCTTGTGTCATTTGCTTATTGCGCCGTAACCATGGATAATCTTCATCGTTTATCGGGATCTTTGGGGTCAGCCTTGACTTTAAAGGAGGAATTTCATGAAACTTTTCATAATCTTGAGACATGTCCATCTTGTCCTCCACTCCCACGATGTCCCTTTTTCTGAAAGAACTATGTGGCGCTTTGGCTCATCGTATGATGTATTTGCTTCCTTATCTTTTCTCTTTCTCGGTCTCTGGACATGTCCTTCACATAGATAACCTGTGCCACATCATTGGCTAGGACGAGCGGTTCGTCGGTGTACCCAAGATTTTTCAGATCCTTGTTGTCATTCCGTCTTGTGGGTCTACTGTACCCGCCTCTGACAGATTGACCCATTTGCACTTAAACAAAGGGACCTTAAAATCATGTCCGTAGTCAAGTTCCCATATGTCCACTATGTAACCATAATATGTGTCCTTTCCCTCTCGGTTGTTGCATCAAAGCGGACACCGCTGTTTTGGTTGGTGCTCTTTTGATCTTGGTCGATCGTGTAAAATGTATTCCCATTTATCTCGTATCCTTTCCAAATCAATACGGTCAAAGATGGTCCCTGGATAACAAGTACAGCTCCTCACAAACAGTGATGTCAACGTCGTGCTTCAACCAACTGCTGAAAGTCTGATGTGTTCACATGTAATCCGATCGTCGCCTTTGCTCGGGTGTTTGAAGCGCAGATCGTTCTTGTGTTCATCGACATACGGGTCACCAAGGTAGAGTTCGTAGAAGCTGTGTAGTGGGCTTGAGACCAAGAATATCCGTCCTGCATATTATTGAGTCCTTTCCAAGCGTGCCTTTTCGGTCAGTCTCCCCTCATACCGCGATTTAGGGAGACCTATCTTCTTAAGGCCAGGAATGAAGTCAACACAAAACCCGATGACATCCTCTGTTTGATGGCCCATGGAGATGCTTCCTTCGGCCTAAGCGCGATTACGGACATATTTCTTTAGGACTCCATGAACCTCTCAAAGGGGTACATATTGTGTAGAAATACGGGGCCCGAATGACAATCTCGTCAACTAGATGAACAAGAGCGTGCGTCATGATATTGAAGAAGGATGGTGGGAACACCAGCTCGAAGCCCGACAAGACATTGCACCACATCACTCCTTAGCCTTGGTATGGTTTACGGATCGATCACCTTACGAGATATTGCATTAGCTTCACAATGGCTAATCGGACGTTTTCGGTAGAAGCCCCTCAATGCAACGGAAGCGATTGCGTCATAATCACGTGGCGATCATGAGACTTTAGGTTCGAAACTTTTTCTCTGCCATATTTATTATTCCTTTTATATTCGACGAGAAGCGGTCGGGACCTTCATACTAAGCAGGCATTCAAAGAAGATTTCCTTCTCTTCTTTGGTAAAGCATAGCTGGCAGGACCTTCATCTTGCTTTGGAGGCATGCCGTCTTTTTCGTGCAAGCGTTGCAGGTCCTCTCGTGCCTTAGCTGTATCTTTTGTCTTCCCATACGCCCAAGAAGCCTAGCAGGTTCACGCAAAGGTTCTTCGTCACGTGCATCACGTCGATCGAAGAGCGGACCTCTAGGTCTTTCGGAGAGGGTAGGTCCCAAAATATAGATTTCTTCTTCCACATGGGTGCGTGTCCCTCGGCGTCACTCGGAACAGCTAGTCCGCGGGACCCTTTCCAAAGATTACGTGTAAATCATTGACCATAGCAAATGCGTGATCACCGATGCGCATGGCGGGCTTCTTCCGGTGATCTGCCTCGCCTTTGAAATGCTTGCCTTTCTTTCGACATTGATGGTTGGTCGGAAGAAATCGGCGATGGCCCATGTACACATTCTTCCCGCAGCTTGCGGTATATACTATCGGTGTCAAGTAAGCGGTGCGTGCATCGTGGTATCCCTTGTTTTATGTCACGAAGGTTCTTGAGAGCGGGCCAATCGTTGATGGTCACGAACAGCAACGCCTTTAGGTTAAATTCCTCTGTTTGTGCTCATCCCACGTCGTACACCGTTTCCATTCCACAGCTGTAAAAGTTCTTCAACTAATGGCCTTAGGTACACATCAATGTCATTGCCGGGTTGCTTAGGGCCTTGGATGAGAGCGGCATCATAATGAACTTCCGCTTCATGCACATCCAAGGAGGAAGGTTATACATACATAGAGTCACGGGCAGTGCTGTGATTGCTGCTCTGCTCCCGAAAGGATTAATGCCATCCGCGCTTAAAGCAAACCATCGTTCCTTGGCTCACTTGCAAACTCATCCCAGTACTTTCTCTCGATTTTTCTCCACTGCGACCCGTCGTGGTGCTCTCAACTTCCGTCTTTCTTACGGTCCTCAACGTGCCATCGCATCAACTTGGCATGCTCTCCGTTTCGAGCAGACGTTTCAACCGTGGTATTATAGGAGCATACCACATCACCTTCGCAGAACCCTCTTCTGGGGGCTCGCCGTCAACATCACCGAGGTCATCTCGTCGATCTTATACCGTAATGCACCGCATACGGGCATCGTTCAGATCCTTATGCGCACCATGTAGAGGATGCGATCATTAGGGCATGCATGTATCTTCCGCACCTCCAATCCTAGAGGGCATCGACCTTCTTTTCTGCGTATGTCTTGTCGGGCAATTCGTTATCCTTTGGAAGCTTCTTCTTCAATATTTTAAGTAGCTTCTCAAATCCTTTATCGAGCCTGACATTCTCGCCTTCCTTTGCAGCAATTCGAAGACGGTACCTAGCTTTGTGTTGCCATCTTCGCAATTGGGGTACAACCCTTTTTGTGGTCCTCTAGCATGCGATCGAACTTCATCTTCTCTTTTGACTTTCGCATTGCGTCCTTGCATCGACAATGACCGGCGGAGATCATCATCATCGGGCACATCATCTGGTTCCTCTTGATCTTCAGCAGCTTCTCCGTTGCAGCATCATCGTGCACATCGTCTGGTTCCTCTTGATCTTCGGAGCATCACCGTATTCAGGGGCACATAGTTGTCATCGTACTCTTCTTCTTCGCCGTCTTCCATCATAACCCCTATTTCTCCGTGCCTCGTCCAAACATTATAGTGTGGCATGAAACCCTTGTAAAGCGGTGGGTGTGCAGGATTTTCCGGTCGAGTAGGACTTCGTATTCCCACATATAGGGCATGGACAACACATAAAACCATTCTGCTTGTTTGCCTCAGCCACTTCGAGAAAATTATGCGCCCTTAATGTACTCGGAGGTGTGTCTTGAACCGTACATCCATTGCGGTTCATCTGTGTGCATTATATATAATTAAGTGTGTCAAAAATCATTAGAGATCATGAATAGATAATTAATTAAGTGACCAAATTAATAGAAGTTCATCATCACATTAAAACCAAAGTACATACATAGTTCTCATCTAACAACATAAAGCTCTGCGAGCATCTAAATTAAACCATACTGCTGAAACTATGTAAAACATTTCAATGCGAAAACAAATCGATCATAATCGCAACCAATGTAACAACTGATCCAACGACATAATGATACCAAGCCTCGGTATGAATGGCATATTTTCTAATCTTTCTAATCTTCAAGCGCATTGCATCCATCTTGATCTTGTGATCATCGGCGACATCCGCAACATGCAACTCCAATATCATCTTCTCCTCCTCAATTTTTCTAATTTTTCCTTCAACAAATTGTTTTCTTCTTCAACTAAATTTAACCTCTCGACAATAGGGTCGGTTGGAATTTCGGTTCAACAACCTCCTAGATGAATAAAATCTATGTCACGTTGGTCGGCATAATTGTCATAAACAATAAATGAACCAATAGTTATGAAAAGATAATATATACCACATCCGAATCATAGGCGGGGACGAGGGCCGATGGGGCGGATACCAAAACCATCGCACTATATAAGATGCAATAATAAAAGTAAGAAAATTATACAAGTATATATCTATCTAAACATACAAATAAGAATATTTTTCCTTTCGAAAGAAGATAAGAACAAGAGGCTCACCACGGTGGTGCCGCCGATGAGATCGGTGCGGGTGATCGGCGGCGTTGAAGACGAGGATGGGCGTGACGGACCGCTAAACCTAGACAAATATGGAGGAAAATGGAGCTTGGCGGTCGAGCTTGGAGAGGAGAAACCTTAAGTAGTGTGGCTCGGGCATTCCATGAACACCTTGTGTGCATATGAGGTGAGCTAGAGCACCACCAAGCCCTCTCCCCTCGGCGGAAAAAAGCAGGCGGTGTGCTCTGCTCTTCTTGTGGGGGTATATATAAACACCACCATTGGTCCCGGTTGGTCGCACGAACCGGGACTAAAGGGTTACCTTTGGTCCCAGTTCGTGCAGGAACCGGGACGAATGGTTAATGGGCGAGGCGGGGATCATTGGTCGGTTCATCCCACTGTGGGACCAAAGGTCGAACGAACCGGGACCAATGGCCCACGTGGCCCGGCGGCCCGGGGCTCACGAACCGGGTCCGATGCCCCATTGGTCCCGGTTTGGATTGAACCAGGACTAATGGGCTGGACCGGCTGGACCATTGCCCCTTTTCTACTAGTGATAGTTCGGTATGTGTGAACAATCAAAACATATTTCCTTGCAGCTATATTCATTGGTAATCAATCATCTCCCTCTTCTCTAAACTTTGAGAATCGAGGTCCTACAATATCTTGACTTGAGCAGAAGCAGAATGATCAGTTCTAAGTTTTGTCCAAAAGCGCAATCAAAAGCAGACTTTCTTGCGGCTATATGTATTTGCTAATCAATCGTTTCCTTCTTCTCTAAGTTTCTAATCTGGAACCCCTGTTTGTAGTTACACTGAATTCCTATCTCATAATCAATACCAAACCTCTGTTTGAAACCTTTGGCTACTAGTCTAGCCTTGTACCTGTCTATGCTTCCATCAGATTTTTTTTCTTAATCTTATATACCCATTTACAATCTATGACATTATGACCCTACCTTGGTGGTACTAAATGCCATGTTGTAAGGGCATATTTATTCCTCAGTGGTTTTGGTGATTGATGAGAATGCTTTTGCGGACTAATCGTGTGCGTTAAGTTCTTTCAGAGAATCATCCATTGGCACGAGACGATTTCCTCCCTCGGTGTTTTATTCAAGGCGGTGTAACTCCGCGCTTCATTGTTGATAGACTAGTTTCAGTAGGAGTCACCGTACTATTAAGAGGGATCCGCTTTGGTAAGACTAGGTGGAATCAACACGTACACATCTCTATCACACCGTCGTCTTCCCTTCGCATCATTGAGCTGCACTTCTCTTCCGTTATCTCTGCATACTGTGCGGTGTAGTGCCGTGATCTCTGCTGTAGTACCGCGAAGCCCCAATGATAATACCGCTCCACCGAAGCGGTAGTACCGCTCGAGGGTTCGGCCGAGTACCGCAGTAATACCGCGCCTACTACCGCCTCGATTCGAGCGGTGTTTTCTCGTGTCGGGTTTTGCGGCACCTAGCGGTAGTAAAGCGGTAGTACCGCTCCGGCGGTAGTACCGCTCCTACTCCATGATGTAGTACCGCTCTAGGGCGATGGCATGGCTTCCCCCTTCAGCAGTAGTACGGCTGGGCGGAGCGGTAGTACCGCTCTCGGTGATAATACCGCCCTGCCAATGGTAATACCGCTCTCTGAGAGCTGCTCGATTGGGAGTGCGGTTGGATGTGTTCCCCACTATATAAAGGGTCTTCTTCCTCCTAGTTGACCTACCTCTTTCCCCAAAGCTCCATTGTTGCTCAAAGCTCCATTTTCGCCCGATCTCTCTCCTAGCCAATCAAACTTGTTGATTTGCTCGGGATTGATTGAGAAGGCCCAGATCTACACTTCCACCAAGAGAAATTTGATTCCCCACTTATCCCTTGCGGATCTTGTTACTCTTGGGTGTTGAGCACCCTAGGCGGTTGAGGTCACCTCGAAGCTATACTCCATTGTGGTGAAGCTTCGTGGTGTTGTTGTTGTTGTTGGGAGCCTCCGATTGTTGTGGAATAGCCCCAACCTTGCTTGTAAAGGTTCGGTCGCCGCCTTCAAGGGCACCAATAGTGGAATCACGGCATCTCGCATTGTGTGAGGCGTGAGGAGAATCTGGTGGCCCTAGTGGCTTCTTGGGGAGAATTGTGCCTCCACACGCTCTAGCAGGCGTACTTCCCTTTAAAAGGAAGGAACTCCGTAACACATCCTCGTCTCCACCGGCTCCACTCTTGGTTATTTCGCCTTTACTCTTGCAAGCTTACTTGTTGTTACATCCCTTGCTTGCTTGTGTACTAGTTGTTATTGCATCATATAGGTTGCTCACCTAGTTGCACATCTAGACAACCTATTTTGTTGCAAAGTTTAATTTGGTAAAGAAAAGGTTAAAAATTGTTAGTTGCCTATTCACCCCCCTCTAGTCAACCATATCGATCCTTTCAATTGGTATCAGAGCCTCGTCTCTTTATTAAGGACTTTGCCGTCCAAAGAGTATGGTTGACACCAACGATGGTGCGGAGGAACACTCCGGTGTGAATCTCATCTCGTCTTGGCGAAGGGAACCTCGGTCTCGTGAGGAATTCAATGTGGCTTTAGACACATTGAAAACCTCCATAATGCCGAGGTTAAAAGCATGTTTAATGATTTTCTAGAGGGACTTAAACTATCTACGCGCCTATGAAAGTGGGTGATCCTACTAACAAGGTGACGGATGCTATCTCCGACAAGGGAAAGCTAACAATGAAAAGAGTCCTTCTACTAGTGGTAGAAATGGCACGGCATCTTTGCCCATGTGGAACCCCGGTTTATGGAGGGCCAATCCCTCCACTCATTTGAATCATGCGGTCCACCTCCTAAATATGAGAAACATGAAGATTTTGATAATTGGGTCTATCGCTTTTAGCGTCATTTGAAACATGTGAACACTAACCTTTGGAGAGTCATTGAAGAAGGTTTTTATCCTCATGACCCAAGCAACTTCACCCCTCGAGAAGCCGTGGACAATCAATTCAATGAGAGTGCTCTCTTCATCATCCAAGATGCAATCCTTCCCGAAGATCTCCCTCACCTTCGACCCCATGTCTTGGCTAAAGAAGCATGGCAATGTGTCGAGGGTCTCTATCGTGGAAGTGCTAGCATTAAATCTTGAATTTTTAAAATTCATGACTTTTTGAAACAATGAGTTTTAAAAAATTGTGAAATTTTCTTCAAAATCAGTGAACTTTTTCCCAAAATTGATAATTTTTAAAATTCATGAACTATCTCTCTCAATTTCAACTTTTTTGGAAAATTGATGAACTTTATTCAAATTTCGCATGAATGCTTTCAAAATGAAAGAACTTTTTGTAATTGTGAACTCTTTTTCAAAATCGATGAGCTTTTTTAAAATCAATTAAATTTCTTTGAATCAATGTGCTTTTTGAATTTTTATGTGAACTTTCTTGAATTCCTTTTTAAAATTATCTTAAAGTCAAGAGTTAACCTTTGAAAAGTCATCTTGTAATTAAACACCATCCCCTTTCTTAATGAGCGTTCTTAAAAAATGAATGGTAGGAAATAGCAAACAAAAAAACCTCGTGAGCGGCGAGTGGGCATGAGAGGAGAGGTTCCTATTGGCCCATGATCGATGCCCGATTTAGCGGCGCCAGCTACTCCACCAAGCGGACGACAGTTGTAACTGCTAGGCGGATGCTGACCCTTGCTGATACCATGCGTCGCTCCTGCCCTTGAGCAGCGGCGTCAGCCTTCTTGCCACCGCTGATGAAGAGGAAGGCGACATTGGCTTCATGCTGTATTTTTCGGCAGGACCTTTTACATTTTCCAATAGGAATCTGCTAAATGGCAGTAAATTTGGAGTTGCAAAGTACTGTAGTAGAATGTAGGCAATCATTTCAGGACAACAAAGATTTAGCCTGAAAGCCACTCCTATCTCAGAGAAGCAGGTTAGCATGCCATTTATATACAGAGCAAAACTACAGCAGCTCTAAATTTCCAAGATCAAGAATGTAATATGATTTCAGAGATGTACGGTTCAGATTGTGCAGTCAGCAATCAAACACATTTTCTTGCAGCTATATGAATTTGCTAATCAATCATTTTTTTCCTCTTCTCTCGGTTTCTAATCAGGAATCTTTTCGTTTACACTGAAATCTTAAATCAGTGTGCGGCCATGTATGTTAATACACCCAGCCAATAATCTGAGAATATCCAATCAAGAATCTGAATACTCTTCCACACATGCATCAGACAAGACATATGCAGGCCATCAGTTTTATTAAGAACCATTTACCTGGATTGCTCGGGAGGTCCAAAGGTGCAAATCTGTTGGGTGATGCTTGGTCTCTAAATTCCCACAGCACGAAGTTCTATGGAGAAAACTTCATCATGAGAGAGTGTCCCCTGGTTTTCCTCCTCTTTTCAAGCTACAGCATGAGAGAGCTGCCTCGCCGTCTGCTGCACGAGGAGACCTAGCACCAGTGGATACACCCATAGTTCAAAAAAGCGATGGGTGTGTGCTCTGCGTTAATTCATTCGAAGCCCTAAATGTTGACTTTGACACTTTGTAGCTCCATTCAGTCTTCAAATTTTTGAATTTACAAGTTACTATACAAAATATATTTTTAGAACATGAGCTCTAGGTGACCATCTTAAGCCAACAACTCAACAATGGATTTTCTTTTTCTCTCTCAATACACTGTCATTGGTGTGGAATTGGTGCAGACAACCAAATGTACCCCAAGTGGCCGTGCACATTTTTCCAAGAAACCTCAATAAATAAAATAGTAGATATGTGAAATTCATTTCTAATAGACTTGCCTTGGCGTATCAACTAACCCATCCTTTCCCCGTGTCTCCCATGCGTAAAGGGTTGAATATGAGCTCCTCTCTTGCATTGAAACAAAATCTCATCCCAAAGGTCACCAATCCCCTGATTCATAGTCTTCTCGAGATGAATATGAAGGCTAGTGGAGAGAGATTAAAAGGGAAAGGAGCAAGGTAATGTATCTAGGAAGATCACTTGGAGTTAAGCGCATAGACTGGAGCTAGCATGTGATACAAGGAAAAGGAAAGACCAAAGTTAGCTAGAATGCAGAGGTTAGGAAGGTGCGAGAAAAAACTACTGAGGAGTCATGAGGACTTGCTGGAGACAAGCACACACGAGTATGCATATATGAACAGTTCTCACAAATGCACGTGGTATGCAACTCAATCTAGCCCGATACCGTCGATTGTCCTTAACTACCACCAACCAAACCTAACCCATGCAGCTGCCTCTCTAGTTGCATTGAAAGAGAATAGGAAGAAGCAAGAGTGTTATGACCTTAACTGATTTACAATAATGAGTTGTTAAATATGACTTGTCCCACATATATTTTGTAGGAATACCTTGGACTAATGTGATTTTTCTTACCTTGTATTTCTCTCCATTTGAATGATGGTTTGGATAGATTATTATAAGTCATATGAATGCAGGAGATTCTTTCATAAATAAACATTTTCCTATGATAGTGCTACATGGATGCATATAGGTTTGAGTTTAGCTTATTTTGAACTAATGAATATGTTGTTGGTTTTCTAATTAGAGATACCTTTGGAGATGGATGAACAATGAAAACACTTTTATAGATGTGATGATTTTACTCTTAATTTTTGTAGTTTATATGATTCTGCTACTCTATGAGAAGTAGAACGATGAATTCTGTCCGTGTATTGCATCATCGTTCAGAGTACAACATATATAGCACCCAGAGGTAGTTACAAGGGGCCCGAAGGAAGTGGCACGCAGGCCCGGGCGAGATCTATGATCCTATATACAAGGAATACAAGTACATACAGGTACACAGGTATAATACACGTTAACACCCCCCCTCAGCCGGAACTCCATGGGGAAGGATGTTGAGGCTGTTTCTGAACTCGTGGAATACCTGTGTTGGAAGCCCCTTGGTGAAGAGATCTGCAAACTGCGAGCTGGATGGAACATGGAGAACACGAATGTCGCCGAGGGCCACACGATCACGTACAAAGTGCAGATCAATCTCGATGTGTTTCGTGCGCTGATGTTGGACAGGATTGGATGCAATGTAGGAGGCCGAGACGTTGTCACAATAGACGATTGTGGCACGGGTTGGTGGGCGACGGAGCTCATGTAAGAGTTGGCGCAACCAACAGGCCTCAGCAACACAGTTCGCGACGCCACGATACTCGGCCTCAGCGCTCGAACGAGAAACAGTGGCTTGCCGTTTGGATGACCAGGATAGCAAGTTGTGACCGAGAAAAACACAGAAGCCGGACGTGGACTTGCGCGTGTCCGGACATCCGGCCCAATCAGCATCGGTGTAGGCCACAAGGTCGAGAGGAGAAGACTTGTACAGCTGCAAGCCAAAGTGAGTTGTGCCACGAAGATACCGTAGGATGCGTTTGACAAGTGTCATATGGGAATCACGAGGTGCATGCATGAATAAGCACACCTGATGGACCGCATAGGAGAGGTCGGGGCGAGTAAGAGTTAGGTATTGAAGAGCACCGGCGAGGCTACGGTATAGAGTGGGATTGTCGAGGAGGCAACCATCACGGGCGGAGAGTTTGGACTGTGTATCTATGGGAGTGGAGACGGGCTTGCAATTCAGCATCTTGGCACGGGCGAGAACCTCAAGAGCATACTGCTGTTGGCAGAGAAATAAGCCATGGGTGTTGGGTGTGACGTTGATGCCGAGGAAATGATGAAGCTCACCAAGATCGGTCATGGAAAACTCACGTTTGAGAGCAGAAATGACGTGATGAAGAGCCCGGGGAGTGCTTGCGGTGAGTATGATGTCATCAACGTACACAAGGAGATAGGCAATGGAGTCATCATGTTGCAAGATGAAGAGAGAGGTGTCGCTCTTGGATGCATGGAAACCAAGAGACAACAGGAAGGAGCGGAAGCGCTGGAACCAAGTACGTGGGGCCTGCTTCAAGCCATAGCTTACGAAGGAGGCACACGTGGTCCGGCCGAGAGGAATCCACAAACCCAGCAGGTTGAGCACAGTAGACCGTCTCCTTGAGATCGCCGTGGAGGAAAGCATTCTTGACGTCGAGCTGGTGAATAGGCCAAGAGCTTGAGGTTGCGATGCTGAGCACAACACGAATGGTAGCCGGTTTGACGACCGGACTAAATGACTCGTCGTAGTCGACACCCTCCTTCTGAGTAAACCCTCGAACCACCCATCGTGCCTTGTACCGAGCCAAAGTGCCGTCGTTGTTGAACTTGTGGCGAAAAATCCACTTGCCAGTCGCCACGTTAACACCTGCAGGTTTGGGAACCAACGACCAAGTAGAATTCGCAATTAAAGCATCATATTCAACTAGCATGGCACGTTGCCAATTGGCGTCTTTGAGCGCGGAACGGTACGTGGGGGGAATGGGAGATATAGTGGTGTTGGGTGTATGGGCGAGGAAGAGTCGTTTGGGTTGGCAGAAACCCGATTTGGACCTGGTATGCATTTTGTGGGCGTTGTGGGTTGGTTTTACTGGTTTTGCATGGGCTGGGAGGCGTGGCTGCACGGGAGTGGAGGGCGCGAAGGAGGAGGCGGATGGCGTGGGGCCAGGAGCAGGGCTGGCGAGAGATCCGAGGAGGATCCGGCGCAGGGAATCAGGCGCACGATCCGAGGCGTGGGGGGGGAGACTGGGTGGGCGCGAGGGCCGAGGAAGCGCGTGGGGGCGTCGGTAGCGGGGAGGCGGGGTCGGGGGACCGTTGGGCGGCGGAGGTGGGGTCGCTCGTGGGGGAGGAGTTGATGAAGGAAATATGCCCTAGAGGCAATAATAAAGTTATTATTTATTTCCTTATTTCATGATAAATGTTTATCATTCATGCTAGAATTGTATTAAACCGGAAACATGATACATGTGTGAATGCATAGACAAAACATAATGTCACTAGTATGCCTCTACTAGACTAGCTTGTTAATCAAAGATGGTTATGTTTCCTGACCATGAACAAAGAGTTGTTATTTGATTAACAAGGTCACATCATTAGTAGAATGATCTGATTGACATGACCCATTCCATTAGCTCAGCACACGATCGTTTAGTATGTTGCTACTGCTTTTATCCATGACTTATACATGTTCCTGTAACTATGAGATTATGCAACTCCCGTTTACCGGAGGAACACTTTGGGTGCTACCAAACGTCACAGCGTAATCGTGTGATTATAAAGGAGTACTACAGGTGTATCCAAAGGCAAATGTTGGGTTGGCGTATTTGAGATTAGGTTTTGTCACTCCGATTGTCGGAGAGGTATCTCTGGCCCTCTCGGTAATGCACATCATGAAGCCTTGCAAGCACTACAACTAATGAGTTAGTTGTGAGATGATGTATTACGGAGCGAGTAAAGAGACTTGCGTGCGAGATTGAACTAGGTATTGGATACCGACGATCGAATCTCGGGCAAGTAACATACCGATGACAAAGGAACAACGTATGTTGTTATGCGGTCTCGACCGATAAAGATCTTCGTAGAATATGTAGGAACCAATATGGGCATCAGGTCCGCTATTGGTTATTGACGGAGACGTGTCTCGGTCATGTCTACATTGTTCTCGAACCGTAGGGTCCATGCACGCTTAAGGTTTCGATGGCGGTTATTATGAGTTTATGTATTTTGATGTACCGAAGAAGTTCGAGTCCGGATGTGATCACGGACATGACGAGGAGTCTCGGAATGGTCGAGACATAAAGATTGATATATTGGGCGGCTATATTCGGACACGGAAAGGTTCGGAAGTTTCGGAGAAAACGGAGTTAGGAAGGGTTCTGGAACCCCGGGGAAGTATGGGCCTTAGTGGGCCAAGGGGAGAGAGAGGGCCGCACCAGAGGCGGCGCACCCCTGGAGTCCGAATAGGACAAGGAGGGGGCGGCCCCTTCCCTCTCCTCTCCTCTCTTCCTTCCCCTTCTCTCTTCCTAGTTGGACTAGGAAGGGAGTCCTACTCAACTAGGAAGTGGACTCCCCCTCCTTGGCGCACCCATAGGGGCGGCCGCCTCCCCTCCCTCCTTTATATCACGGGGGGGGGCACCCAGGACACACAAGTTTGATCTACGGATCGTTCCTTAGCCGTGTCGGTGCCCCCTCCACCATATTCCACCTCGATCGTGCGTCGTGAAGCTTAAGCGAAGCCCGCGCCGGTGAAACATCAAGATCGTCCTGCGCCGTCGTGCTAACGAAACTCTCCCTCGACACTCGGCTGGATCGAGTCTGAGGGCGTCATCGAGCTGTCGTGTGTCAAGAACTCGGGGCGCCGAATGTGGCGCCGGGATCGATCGGTCGGATCGCGAGGAGAACGTCGACTACTTCCTCTACGTTGTGATCGCTTCCGCCGGGTCACGAGGTGCGTAGACAACACTCTCCCTCTCGTTGCTATGCATCACCATGATCTTGCGTGTGCGTAGGAAATTTTTGAAATTACTCGTTCCCCAACAGTGGCATCCGAGCCTAGGTTTTTTGGTTTGATGTTTTGCACGAGTAGAACACAAGTAAGTTGTGGGCGATACAAGTCATACTACCTACCAGCATGTCATACTTTGGTTCAGCGGTATTGTGAGATGAAGCGGCCCTGGACCGACATTATGCGCGACGCTTACGCGAGACTGGTTTCACCGCTCTGAGCACTCGTTGCTTAAAGGTGACTGGTGGGTGCCTGTCTCTCTCACTTTAGTTGAACCGAGTGTGGCTACGCCGGTCCTTGAGAAGGTTAAGCGGAGTCTATTTGACGAAATATCGTTGTGGTTTTGATGCGAGGTGAGACCGGTTCTTGCTTAAGCCCGTAGCAGCCACGTAAAATTTGCAACAACAAAGTAGAGGACGTCTAACTTGTTTTTGCAGGGCATGTTGTGATGTGATATGGTCAAGGCGTGATGCTATATTTTATTGTATGAGATGATCATGTTTTGTAACGAAGTTATCGGCAATGGCTGGAGCCATATGGTTGTCGCTTTATTGTATGCAATGCAATTGCCTGTAATGCTTTACTTTATCACTAAGCGGTAGCGATAGTCGAGAAGCATAAGATTGGCGAGACAACAACGATGCTACGATGGAGATCAAGGTGTCGCGCCGGTGGCGATGGTGATCATGGTGGTGCTGCGGAGATGAAGATCACGAAGCACAAGATGATGATGACCATATCATATCACTTATATTGATTTGCATGTGATGTTTATCCTTTATGCATCTTATCTTGCTTTGATTGACGGTAGCATTATAAGATGATCTCTCACTAAATTATCAAGAAGTGTTCTCCCCGAGTATGCACCGTTGCCAAAGTTCGTCGTGCCCAGACACCACGTGATGATCGGGTGTGATAAGCTCTCGTCCATCTACAGCGGGTGCAAGCCAGTTTTGCACACGCAGAATACTCGGGTTATACTTGACGAGCCTAGCATATGCAGATATGGCCTCGGAACACGGAGACCGAAAGGTCGAGCATGAATCATATAGTAGATATGATCAACATAAGATGTTCACCATTGAAAACTACTCCATTTCACGTGATGATCGGTTATGGTTTAGTTGATTTGGATCACGTGATCACTTAGATGACTAGAGATGTCTTTCTAAGTGGGAGTTCTTAAGTAATGTGATTAATTGAACTTAAATTTATCATGAACTTAGTACCGATAGTATCTTGCTTGTTTATGTTTGATTGTAGATAGATGGCTCGTCTTTGTTGTTCCGTTGAATTTTAATGCGTTCCTTGAGAAAGCAAAGTTGAAAGATGATGGTAGCAATTACACGGATTGGGTCCGTAATTTGAGGATCATCCTCATTGCTGCACGAGAAGAGTTACGTCTGGATGCACCGCTAGGTGCGAACTCTTCTGATGCAACCGACGGCGTTAGAACGTCTGGCGAGCAAAGCTGATGACTACTCTATAGTTCGATGTGCCATGCTTTACGGCTTAGAACCGGGACTTCAACGATGTTTTGAGCGTCATGGAGCATATGAGATGTTCCAGAGTTGAAGTTAATATTCCAACAGAATGCCCGGATTGAGAGATATGAAGTCTCCAATAAGTTCTATAGCTGCAAGATGGAGGAGAATAGTTACATCGGTGAGCACATACTCAAAATGTGCAGGTATTACAATCACTTGACACAATTGGGAGTCAATCTTCCGGATGATTGTGTCATTGATGAATTCTTCAATCACTACCACCAAGCTACAAAGGCTTCGTGATGAACTATAATATGCAAGGGTTAGTAAAGACTATACCGAGCTCTTCGCAATGCTAAAGGCTGCGGAGGTAGAAATCAGAAGGAGCATCAAGTGTTGATGGTCAATAAGACCACTAGTTTCAAGAAGAAAGGCAAAGGGAAGAAGAAGGAACTTCAAGAAGAACAGCAAGCAAGTTGCTGCTCGGGAGAAGAAACCCAAGTCGGACCTAAGCACTGAAATCGAGTGCTTCTACCGCAAGCGATCGTCTTTGGAAGCGGAACTGCCCCAAGTATTTGGCGGATAAGAAGGATGGCAAGGTGAACAAAGGTATATGTGATATACATGTTATTGATGTGTACCTTACTAGAGCTCATGATAGCACTGGTATTTGATCTGGTTACATTGCTAATATTTGCAACTCAAAGCAGGGACTACTGATTGCGAACACGGCAAAGGGCGAGGTGACGATCTGGCGTGGGAAATGGTTCCAAAGTCGATGTGATCGCGGTCGGCACGCTACCTCTACATCTACCTTCGGATTAGTTTTAGACCTAAATAATTGTTATTTGGTGCCTGCATTGAGCATGAACATTATATCTGGATCTTGTTTGATGCGAGGCGGTTATTCATTTAAATCGAGAGAATAATGGTTGTTCTATTTATATGAGTAATATCTTTTATGGTCATGCACCCTTGAGGAGTGGTCTATTTTTGATGAATCTCGATAGTAGTGATACACATATTCATAATGTTGAAACCAAAAGATGCAGAGTTGATAATGATAGTGCAACTTATTTGTGGCACTGCCGTTTAGGTCATATCGGTGTAAAGCGCATGAAGAAACTCCATACTGATGGACTTTTGGAGTCGCTTGATTATGAATCACTTGGCACTTGCGAACCGTGCCTCATGGGCAAGATGACTAGAACACCGTTCTCCGGTACTATGGAGAGAGCAACAGATTTGTTGGAAATCATACATACAGATGTATGTGGTCCGATGAATGTTGAGGCTCGTGGCGGATATCGTTATTTTCTCACCTTCACAGATGACTTAGCAGATATGGGTATATCTACTTAATGAAACATAAGTCTGAAACATTTGAAAAGTTCAAAGAATTTCAGAGTGAAGTTGAAAATCATTGTAACAAGAAAATTAAATTTCTACGATCGATCGTGGAGGTGAATATTTGAGTTCTGAGTTTGGTCTACATATGAAACAATGCGAATAGTTTGCAACTCACGCCACCGGAACACCACAGCGTAATGGTGTGTCGAGCGTCAGAATCGCACTTTACTAGATATGGTGCGATCTATGATGTCTCTTACAGATTTACCGCTATCATTTTGGGGTTATGCTCTAGAGGCGGCCGCATTCACACTGAATAGAACACCGTCGAAATCCGTTGAGACGACACCTTATGAACTGTGGTTTGGCAAGAAACCAAAGTTGTCGTTTCTTAAAGTTTGGGGATGCGATGCTTATGTGAAAAAGCTTCAACCTGATAAGCTCGAACCCAAATCGGAGAAATGTGTCTTCATAGGATACCCAAAGGAGACAGTTGGGTACACCTTCTATCACAGATCCGAAGGCAAGACATTTGTTGCTAAGAATGGATTTTTTCTAGAGAAGGAGTTTCTCTCGAAAGAAGTGAGTGGGAGGAAAGTGGAACTTGATGAGGTAATAGTACCTTCTCCCTTACTTGAAAGTAGTTTGTCGCAGAAACCGGTTTCTGAGACATCTACACCAAGTAGTGAGGAAGTTGATGATGTTGATCATTGAAACTTCAGATCAAGACTGCAGAACCTCGTAGATCAACCAGAGTAAGATCCGCACCTGAGTGGTACGGTAATCCTGTTACGAAAATCATGCTACTAGATCATGATGAACCTACGAACTATGAAGAAGCGATGGTGAGCCCAGATTCATAAAATGGCTTGAGGCCATGAAATCTGAGATGGGATCCATGTATGAAAACAAAGTATGGACTTTGGTTGACTTGCCCGAGGGTAGGCAAGCAATAGAAAACAAGTGGATCTTCAAGAAGAAGACCGACGACGACGGTAAAATTATCGTCTACAAAGCTCGACTTGTCGCAAAGGGTTTCGGCAAGTTCAAGGGATTGACTACGATGAGACCTTCTCACCCGAAGCGATGCTTAAGTCTGTCCGAATCATGTTAGCAATTGCCGCATTTTATGATTATGAAATTTGGCAAATGGATGTAAAGACTGCATTCTGAATGGATTTACGGAAGAAGAGTTGTATATGATGCAACCGAAGGTTTTATCGATCCAAAGGGAGCTAACAAAGTATGCAAGCTCCAATGATCCATCTATGGACTGGTGCAAGCATCTCGAGTTGGAATAAGCGCTTTGATAGTGTGATCAAAGCATTTGGGTTTATACAGACTTTTGGAGAAGCCTGTATTTACAAGAAAGTGAGTGGGAGCTCTGTAGCATTTACGATATTATATGTAGATGACATATTGCTAATCGGAAATGATATAGAATTCTGGATAGCATAAAGGATACTTGAATAAGAGTTTTTCAATGAAAGACCTCGGTGAAGCTGCTTACATATTGGGCATTAAGATCTATAGAGATAGATCAAGACGCTTAATTGGACTTTCACAAAGCACATACCTTGACAAAATTTTGAAGAAATTCAAAATGGATCAAGCAAAGAAAGGGTTCTTGCACGTGTTACAAGGTGTGAAGTTGAGTAAGACTCAATGCCCGACCACTGCAGAAGATAGAGAGAAAATGAAAGATGTTCCTATGCTTCAGCCATAGGCTCTATCATGTATGCAATGCTGTGTACCGGACTGATGTGTGCCTTGCTATAAGCCTAGCAGGAGGTACCAAAGTAATCCAGAGTGGATCATCGGACAGCGGTCAAGAACATCTGAAATACCGAAAAGGACTAAGGATATGTTTCAGTATATGGAGGTGACAAAGAGCTCATCGTGGCGGTTACGTTGATGCAAGCTTTGACACCGATCCGACGATTCTAAATCGCAGACCGGATACGTATTTACACTAAGCGGAGGAGCTGTCGGTTGGTGCAGTTCTAAACAAAGCGTCGTGGCGGGATCTACATGTGAAGCGGAGTACATAGCAGCTTCGAAGCAGCTAATGAAGGAGTCGGATGAAGGAGTTCATATCCGATCTAGGTGTCATACCTAGTGCATCGGGTCCAATGAAAATCTTCTGTGACAATCTTTCGAGCAATTGCCTTAGCGAAGGAATCCAGATTTCACAAGAGGACCAAGCACATCAAGAGACGCTTCAATTCCATCCGGGACTTAGTCCAGGTGGGAGACATAGAGATTTGCAAGATACATACGGATCTGAATGTTGCAGACCCGTTGACTAAGCCTCTTCCACGAGCAAAACATGATCAGCACCAAGACTCCATGGGTGTTAGGATCATTACTATGTAATCTAGATTATTGACTCTAGTGCAAGTGGGAGACTGAAGGAAATATGCCCTAGAGGCAATAATAAAGTTATTATTTATTTCCTTATTTCATGATAAATGTTTGTCATTCATGCTAGAATTGTATTAAACCGGAAACATGATACATGTGTGAATGCATAGACAAAACATAATGTCACTAGTATGCCTCTACTAGACTAGCTTGTTAATCAAAGATGGTTATGTTTCCTGACCATGAACAAAGAGTTGTTATTTGATTAACAAGGTCACATCATTAGTAGAATGATCTGATTGACATGACCCATTCCATTAGCTTAGCACACGATCGTTTAGTATGTTGCTACTGCTTTTAACCATGACTTATACATGTTCCTGTAACTATGAGATTATGCAACTCCCGTTTACCGGAGGAACACTTTGGGTGCTACCAAACGTCACAACGTAACTGGGTGATTATAAAGGAGTACTACAGGTGTCTCCAAAGGCAAATGTTGGGTTGGCGTATTTCGAGATTAGGTTTTGTCACTCCGATTGTCGGAGAGGTATCTCTGGGCCCTCTCGGTAATGCACATCATGAAGCCTTGCAAGCACTACAACTAATGAGTTAGTTGTGAGATGATGTATTACGGAACGAGTAAAGAGACTTGCGATAACGAGATTGAACTAGGTATTGGATACCGACGATCGAATCTCGGGCAAGTAACATACCGATGACAAAGGGAACAACGTATGTTGTTATGCGGTCTGACCGATAAAGATCTTCGTAGAATATGTAGGAACCAATATGGGCATCCAGGTCCCGCTATTGGTTATTGACCGGAGACGTGTCTCGGTCATGTCTACATTGTTCTCGAACCGTAGGGTCCGCATGCGCTTAAGGTTTCGATGGCGGTTATTATGAGTTTATGTGTTTTGATGTACCGAAGAAGTTCGAGTCCCGGATGTGATCACGGACATGACGAGGAGTCTCGGAATGGTCGAGACATAAAGATTGATATATTGGATGGCTATATTCGGACACCGGAAAGGTTAGGAAGTTTCGGAGAAACCGGAGTGCCGGAAGGGTTACCGGAACCCCCCGGGGGAAGTATGGGCCTTAGTGGGCCAAAAGGGGAGAGAGAGGGGCCGCACCAGGAGGCGGCGCCCCCCCCCCAGGGGAGTCCGAATAGGACAAGGAGGGGGGCGCGCCCCTTTCCTCTCCTCTCCTCTCTTTCCTTCCCCCTTCTCTCTTCCTAGTTGGACTAGGAAAGGGGAGTCCTACTCCAACTAGGAAGTGGACTCCCCCCTCCTTGGCGCACCCATAGGGGGCCGGCCGGCCTCCCCCCTCCCTCCTTTATATACGGGGGCAGGGGGGCACCCTAGGACACACAAGTTTGATCTACGGATCGTTCCTTAGCCGTGTGCGGTGCCCCCCTCCACCATATTCCACCTCGATCGTACCGTCGCGAAGCTTAGGCGAAGCCCTGCGCCGGTGAAACATCAAGATCGTCACCACGCCGTCGTGCTAACGAAACTCTCCCTCGACACTCGGCTGGATCGGAGTACGAGGGACGTCATCGAGCTGTACGTGTGTCAAGAACTCGGGGGCGCCGGAGTAACGGCGCCGGGATCGGTCGGATCGCGAGGAGAACGTACGACTACTTCCTCTACGTTGTGATCGCTTCCGCTTCGGGTCTACGAGGGTACGTAGACAACACTCTCCCCTCTCGTTGCTATGCATCACCATGATCTTGCGTGTGCGTAGGAAATTTTTTGAAATTACTACGTTCCCCAACAGTTGAGCTGGCGCGACGGGAGTGGCGTGCATGGGAGCGTCCCATCAGGCGGATCCGGTGGGTCCCGGTACGAGGAATCAGGTGGGCAGGGAAGCGAATCTGGCACAGATCGCAGAGTGGATTGCATGGGATTTTCTGTGGATGGGCTGGATGTGGGGGATGGTGGGGAGGGGACATACGGAAACACGTTCTCGTCGAATATAACATGACGGGAAACGATCACGCGTCGCTGAGAAAGGTCATAACACCGATAACCCTTATGCTCGAGAGGATACCCGAGAAAAATGCATCGAGTGGAGCGGGGAGAGAGCTTATGTGGGGCGGTGGCATAGAGATTGGGGTAGCATAAACACCCAAAGACGCGCAAGTGATCGTATGTAGGATAAACGCCGTGGAGCATGTAGTATGGAGTGTGATCGTGGATGGCGCGGGAGGGTCGTCTGTTAAGGAGATAAGTGGCCGTGTGGAGTGCTTCAGCCCAAAAGGGAGGTGTGAGATTGGCTTGGAGAAGAAGTGTACGTATGATGTCGTTAGTGGTGCGAAGTAGACGTTCGGCCTTGCCATTTTGTGGGGATGTGTGTGGGCAAGAGAATCGATAGGCAATGCCATTTGCGGAGAAGAAGGCACGGAGGGTGGAGTTGATGAACTCACCGCCGTTGTCGCATTGAAGCGCCTTGATGATGACGTTGTATTGAGTGCGAACAAACGAAAAGAAACGTTGGAGAGTGATGGATGTATCAGACTTGTGGCGAAGAGGAAAGGACCAGGAGAAGTGAGTATAATCATCAAGAACAACTAAGTAATATTTATAACCAGAGAAGCTTACAACCGGGCTGGTCCATAAATCACAATGAACTAACTCAAAGGGCGCATAGGTGCGACTAAGGGATGAAGAAAATGAAAGGCGCGGCTGCCTGCCTAATTGGCAAGCACTACATGGAATATGCGCAAGCTTATTACATGAGGGAAGAAAATCATGGGCTGCTAAGGAGGCGGTGACTTGAGGGCTTGGGTGGCCGAGGCGTCGGTGCCAAACGTCGGCGGTGGAGGTGGTGGTGGAGAGAGCAGCGCGCCATGGCTTGTTATTGCCGGAGAAAGGGTAGAGATCACCGGAGCCAGCGGAGATCATGATGACCCTCCTGGTTCGAAGATCCTTCACAACAAAGCCATAGGGAAAGAATTCAATAGAGCATAAATTATCTTTGGTGAATTGGCGAACAGAAATAAGGCTAGTGACGACGTGAGGAGAGACGAGAACGTCCCGAAGATGAAAGTTATGAGGGGGAAGGGTAACGGAGCCGGTGGCTTGAATGGGAAGGTGAGTGCCATTGCCAACAACAATGCTAGTGAAACGAGACTTTAAAGGAGAATTCGAGAGGTCGAGATTACCAGGGTTGCCGGTGACGTGGGAGGAGGCGCCGCTGTCGAGGTACCACTCATGCGGAGCGGAGGCACTGCCGTGTGCGCTGTACGCGGCCTGGAGCATGGCCAGGTGATCCCAGGAAGGTGGCTGGGTGGGCGTCGTGGGCGGGTACCCGGAGAGCTGCATCGGGTAGGCCTGGGCGTGCGACCCGGGCCGTGGGCCGAGCACGCCGGCGGCGTTTGGAGGGACCCAGCCAGGGCGTGGGTTCGGGATGGCCATCCCGTCGGGCGCGAAGAACCCCATGTAGGGGTTGTACGCCATGGGTGCAGGAGCGCCGCGACCACCGGAATCGCCGCGACCACGACCGCGGCCGCGACCACGACCACGGCCGCCGCGGTCACCGCGGTCACCACCATCGCGGTTGCCGGAGGCGCGTCCAGCCGGGGAGCTGGGACCCCGATCAGTGGCGCGGTCGACGCGGTCGCCGGAGCGAGGAGCGGAGCCGCCGGACCCGGAGGAGCCGCTGCCCCCAGTGACGGCGAGGATGGTGGCCGGCTCGTCCGCTACGCGCTGGGCGAGATTCTCCTCGGCGAGCTTCAGGCGAGAGAAGACCGTCTCGAACGGTGGGAGAGGAACCGTGTCGCCGAGCATGACGCGAATGGTGTCGAGGCGTTTGTCGATGCCGTGAAGAAACTGAGTGGTGAGATCCACTTCAGTGACGGCGTGCTCGATGTCGGCCAGCCCGGCGGTGAGGAGCTTCATGCGATGAGCGTACTCCGCGACAGAGAGATCCCCCTGCTTGAGGTTGCGGTATTGGCGATTCAGCATCATATAGCGCGCCGCACGATTCGCCAGGAAGTAATCGCGGATGCGGTGCCAGAGATCGTAGGTGGTGGTGGCGCCGACGACGTGGTCGACGAGGTTATCGGTGAGGGTGGAGTAAATCCAGAGCACAAGATGGGCGTCGAGCTCGCGCTGGAAGGCGGTGGCATTGGCCGGGAGGGGCTGCTCGATGATCTGGGCGACGCCATAGCGTATGAGAACAAGAAGGAAGAAGGACTTCCATTTGTGGTAGTTGTGTTCGTCGGGGTTGAGGAGAAATTTGATGTGGTTCTGGATGCTGTCACGGAAGATGGGGTGGTTAGATGGAGCTGCAGCGAAAGAGGGTGGCGGCGCCGGGGAGGGGGTGAAGAGGGGGGCGAACTGTGATCCGAGGGAGGGGGAAGATCCGCTGTGGGTGGAGGGGAGGGTACCGAAGATTAGGGGAGGTGAGGTGCCGGCGGTGGTGCCGGCTCCGGAGGAGCTGGAGAGAGCTGCCGGCGAGGTGGCTGGGCTGGTGGCCGGAGAGGTGGCGGAGGAGGTGGATGGCTCAGCCATGAGGAGGGCACCCGGAGTCTGATACCAAGTAGAACGATGAATTCTGTCTGTGTATTGCATCATCGTTCAGAGTACAACATATATAGCACCCAGAGGTAGTTACAAGGGGCCCGAAGGAAGTGGCACGCAGGCCCGGGCGAGATCTATGATCCTATATACAAGGAATACAAGTACATACAGGTACACAGGTATAATACACGTTAACATGAGATATTGTGTTTTTCTTTTCTTTTCAGAGCCATGTTGGTTGAAACAACATGGCCATTGATTTATAATGGCCTTTTTGTTGCCTTAGAAGTACAACTGTTTGTGAAATACAACTAGTCTAGTATAACATTCTACTAATATAAAATAAAAGATAGATTTAGTTGCTCATTTCCATGGATCATTCTTGGCAACTCAATGTGCCTCAGGAACTTACATTCAAGCAATGAACGGTCCAAAGAAACCAATCTGGTGGCAATCAAGCTAATGCCATGATATTGTTATGGATATTGCCTCCATATTTTTGAGCTTAAATCTATATGGTAGAGAATTATTCTGCTCATTATGTGCCCAAAAATATATTTTTGGTTGTATATAAATGTCTAAAACACTATGAAGGGCTCCATTTTAGTGTGTTTTAGCTTTTACTATCTATTTCAAACATTTTGTTTGATTTCCTGGCAGCATATTTTGCAGAAGTAGAGTTTCGAATAATGCAAGAGTGGTGCTAACAATCAAAATTCGTTTAGTTTGTTGTGAACATTTTTTTAGCACAACCTCCAACTATTCCCGACTTCACATCTACAACAACATATTCAAATAGAAATGTTGCCCAGTGCAACTTATATTTTTCGCATCCGAGAGAAAAAATTCCGTGGTGATTCATGAGTTCCATGTAAGAAATTTTAAGAGATCAAGAAATATCATGGAGATTTGTAGAAGCTTGGAAGGTGCTTGTGACTCTTCCTTCCCTGATGCCTCCTATGCCTAAAGATTAAAAATTGGTGTCCCTTGGAGCAAAAGAAGACCTCATCCCTGAGGCCACCGACCCCTTGAGACTCACACTTGTCTTTCTGTTACTCCTCTAGGAGCAATTAATTCCCCCATCTTGGATAGGAGGGTGTCTGATGTCTCATGGCCAACTCCATGCTATTCTCCCTTACGCCCGCCTCCCCGGATTTTGTTTTCTTTTTCTCTCCCACTTATTTCATGATGCAAGAAAAGGACTAGACGAGGGAAGTAGCGGAAATGAAGATGGATATGAAGGTGAGTGGGAGAAATATACCGGTAAAGGGGTAAATGTATATCTCAGGCGAGGAGGCGTCAACTAGAACTGGCATGTGATAAAACATGAAAAAAATGAGAATAAGAAGGCAAAGTAAAATGTAGACTTTAGGAAGGTGTGAGTGATATCTGCTGGGCTGGACGAGGGGGTCGATGGAGTGACGTGTTATAACGATGCATTTCACATGGGTATGCATCGATACTCTTTTTTTCACGTGGACATGGTACAATACAACTCCATCTAGAATGGTCCCACTTTGATCCCCAACCAGCGTCAATAAATCTGGGTGGATGCAACTGCCTCTTTTGTTCTCCTATGTTGCGTTGGACAACAATATTACTCCTGCATTGCTAGACCGGTGGTGCTTCATTACTTCGGTTAATGGCTCAAGAACCATTGTTCTGTTTCGCATCGCTTTAGATTCTACAAACTTAGAATATAGTCTTTTTTCTGTGAACCTGGACAGGGCAGGAAATTCATTCTAATAGAACAAGAGAGTGGTCATGTTATTAACTCTTTGGACCATTTTAGAAATACTAGTTAAGAATCACCTGAGGGACTTCATGTTATAAACATTACAATTCGATTTTATGATTGGCAATAGTTGAAGCAGGACTGGTTGCGTTTCATATTGGGCTGTACAATAAGTTATGCAACTGGAGGGAGCACGTGCTGCCACTCTCCATGTTTGCGAGAACCCTTGCAATCTACCCCCTCTGTGTCAAAATATAAGTCATTTTTGACACCATCATAGTTTCAAAAACCGTCCTTATATTTTGATACGGAGGGAGTATTTCATAGTTTATATCTATTTGTGAGCCACTGATCCCTTGCTTCCGACGCTGCTTCAAGTTGTACTCTTTGTTGAGATGGCTAGCGAAGATTTATTTGACCAATTTATATGCTACTCAAAAGAGTATATATGCTACAGGAGTACATGTACTTCTCTGAACTGAAGTGTAATCATTTATTTGACAAAAGTTTCTGTACATATCTATTCCCAGGTCGTACAATATTTTGACATCCAAGTGTGCAGCAAGACATTCACAAACAGAGCAGCAGCATATAGTTCTAAGTTTTAAGTTCCAGGACAGGCGCACACTGCCGTCCCTACTTCAGAGATGTGCTTCAGCATTTGTTCAAAACTAACACTTGCATATATACCAGCAGATAGTGCCCTCAAGTTGCAGTTATTCCTCACAGGTATGTGCTAGTGTAACTAACCGACATTTACAAAGTTTTTTTTTCTGAATGTACAAGTGGTTTTGTATTTTTAACAGTTTTTTATAGTCAAATGACCAGAACTGCACATGTGCTGCTACAACACACACACTTTTGCCAAAAATTATCAATCATCTCCCTCTTCTCTAAACTTTGAGAATCGAGGTCCTACAATATCTTGACTTGAACAGAGCAGAATGATACAGTTCTAAGTTTTGTTCAAAACTGCAATCAAAACAGACTTTCTCGCGGCTATATGTATTTGCTAATCAATCGTTTCCCTCTTCTCTAAGTTTCTAATCTGGAACCCCTGTTTGTAGTTACACTGAACTCCTATCTCATATGTTTATACACCCAGCCAAAAATCTGAAGTTCCCTTGACATCTCTCTTCCAGACAAAACATATGCTGGCTATGAATTTTATTCAGAGAACCATTTACCTAGATTGCTTGGAAGATCCAAAGGTATAAATCTGGTTGGCTGATACTTGGTCTCTAAATTCCCTTGCTATCCTTCTCAAGGTTGATAGTCTCCTAATCTCCTCTTCCCCTTGCTCCCGTGTTAGGTCTCCTAGGGAATCGCCATGGCACTCAACGTGGAGTTTTATAGAGAAAACTACAGTGTGAGAGAGTGTCCCCTGGTTTTCGTCCTCTTTTCAGAAAGCTACAGCATGAGAGAGCTGCCTCCGCGTCGCCCACCCTAGGCGACATGGGGGGCGATCAAGCAGCCGGCCCTAGGCCTCCTCCCTACTACCACTGCCTGAGGTCCCACCGGCGAAGCCTGGCCCTGTGATGGCTGTGTAGGGGCCTTCTCTCGCGCGGTGGTGGTGAGATCTCCTGGCGGCGGCGGCGCAAGGTTCGGCGGGATCCCGGCGGCGTGCATGACGGCGGTGACAACGAAGGCACGATCTCCCGTGGTGGAGGCGCCCCTATGGTGGCGCTCGGGATCGCGGGTCTCGCCTTGCCCAGATGGGCTTCGGCGGGCCGGCGGTTCTAGTGCGCATCTACAGGCGAGGGTGGTGGGCCTGACGGCGCCGGCTGTTGGCATCGTGGTGGTGCCACGGCCGGTCAGGCAGCGGCGGCTTGGATCCCTTTCGTCCAGTCCCTGGCAGAGATGGCGACGGTCCGTGCACGAGAAATGGAGGCTCTTCGAACAGATATGGGTAAAAACATGTTATCGGCTACTGCCAAGGCCGACGGTGGCGACGCTGTCTGCGTCGTTCCCTTCTTAAAGGCATCACCGCGGAGAAGTTTAATACCACTCTCTGCTACCTCCGGAGGAAACCTAGATCAGTTGATCGGATGATGGCGGCGCTCTACTATCGTTTCCCCCTTGGGGGCGCCATTCTCGGAGGTACACACGGGCTCGAGGGACCAGAGAACGGCTTCTTTGGTGGAGCGCTGCTTCATCTTACAAATTGATGGCGGCGGATCTCGATGGCGTGGCACAGTGGAGACTCGGCGTCCGATGCGCGCAGACGGACTCGCGCAGGAGGAGGACGTTGTCTGGTGTCATGGTGGCGTCGATGGCAGAGGGGCCATGCAAGGTCGGTGCGTTAGTTTCTGCTCTAAAGATGGATTGATGGAAGATGGCGGCGGCGATACATGAGAGTTCGTAGGACCGGTTTGTGCCTCAAACCTAGTATGTGGCTTGGTTGGGGCCTCTGGCTTTAGATGTTAGGCATTTGTGCGATGTCTGCTTGGTATTAGGCTCAGACTATCAGCACCCGTTCATCAAGTGGATAGGATATGTTGCGGCTCAGACTATCAGCACCCGTTCATCAAGTGGATAGGATATGTTGCTAAGGTGGTGGCTTCAGACTACCTGATGTACTACTTTGTAAGATCTTTGCGAATAATTAATAAAATGGTTGCATGCATCGCCCAGATGCAAAGGCCGGGGGTAATCCACCTTTTCTAAAATAAATGAAAGAGTTGCCTTGCCGTCTGCTACTCAAGGGAAAAGTTGTCGTGAATACACCTTTAGGCGATAAACATGCTCTGGTTGGAAGAGAAGTGTGGAGAGCCCTAGTGTCAACCGAAGGGATAGCAGCTTCGTGACAAGCATCACAAATAGATGGATGGTTGAAGAGGGATGTTGTCTTCGGGTTTTATGGATAGCAGGGTATCAAAGCTTGGTTGAGCCCTTGGAATCTTCTTCCATTCATGCCGTAGGACCTCTAGACGGCCTCATAGATGTATTTTTTTTATCATAGAAGATAGATTGCATACAAACCGGATGAAACATTTATATTTTAGACGTACTTTAACTAAAAAAGGTAAAACTATATGCACATCCAGCCGCGCGGAGCTCCATTCCCATTTCACGGATACACTACAGTGGTCTACACCCGGCCACGGCGGGCCCCTTTGTCTTCCCCATGTCCTGCAGCCCGTCGGGAGCCCCGGAGGTATATTCTTCCCTCGTATCTTCCATTTGTCCAACTGTGCCGCTCATTGAAGTGGAAAAGGGGGGTGTTTTAGCCGAAGGGGAAGGGGTGCTTCAGCCGGAGGGGCAGGGGGCTCCTCCGTTTTTGTGAAGCCGAGGCGGGGGTCGACGATGGTCTGCATTGAACCGGGCAAATCACCAGCTATGCACACCGGTGACGCGCCTACGATGACCTACCTGGGACCGAAGCGACGGCGGCGGACTCCCATGTTCTAGTTTTCCTCGATGTTGACGGCGAAAGCGGATGCGCTGGCCACCGACTCGTCAATCTCCGCGTAGCCGGCTACTTTCTCCATCGACCAGGCGTGGTTCTGCCAACATTGACGGGAGATGGCACGGCGAATGGCCTCATCCATGGCAGTCACGATGCCCGTTCTGTCGTGCTCCCCCCGCGTGCCTGCCCGGCTCTTATGCTGGAGAACTCTATTCCTGCTCAATGCATGTCATTGACAGTGCGGAGAAAATGGTGTGCAAAGAGGAGATGGGGAGCGGAGTTGTGGTACGATTTTCACCCGACGTCTACATCGTTTAAATAGGGAGGGGGGCTGGCCGGAGCCAACTGGTGTTGTGTTTAATGACAACTCGTGAACTAACGTGTGGCTGAGTAGGTTTCTTGGCTTCTACGCGGGTCCACTTGGAGGTATTTTAATGCAGCAAGGAGGCGTGTTCAGCCAGGCGTGCAACGGGCAGCACCCTCGGCTGGCGCGTCGCTTCAATGACGGAGGCAGTGAGAGGTCACGTCTGCTCTGAACCGACTTCAATGTGGAGCGGCTGCTCGACATTGACATGAATGCGGGAAGTTGGCGCCGGGCAGAAATGCGCGCGGGCGAGGGAAGAGGCTTTTGGGCAGGCCAGGGTGGTTAGAAACGAGCGTGTGTGTTGTTTGGACGCCCGCGAGGACCCCCACATTTGTCTCCGGTTTGCGGGGGAAAATGCGTCCAGACCGCTGCACGGACCGATATAGGCCGCATTGGATGGCACAATACGTCCAGACCTCGTGGTCCGGACAATTGCGGGTGGTTTCAGGGTCAGCGTTGAAGATGCTCTAAGAGCAGTCCAAATTTTGTTAATGCCTACATGAGAGAAATGGGCTCATTTACTCCATTATATTCCGTAAGTGTGTAAAGTCATATATGAGTCATACTAAAATCGATGGCATACAAGACGCCATACCTAAGATGCAATGGTCTCTTGGCCTTCCGCTTCTTTCTCCTTTGCAATACTTCGTACATTTTTCTTGCATAACTCTTGAAGACGTGGTGTATGCTCCTCTTTTACAATATCTTGAAAATACCACTGAAGTAGGTCGCAATCAAACTTGCATACAAAATGCCGTGGATAATAAAAAAATGCCCACTGAAGGATCTGACTCTAGTCTAGACTCCTTCACTATGTCCTACCATGTGTTCTCAAACTCCAAATGGGTAAGCACTCCTTCACCATGACCTACCATATGTTCTCAAACTCCACATGGGTGAGCAGGTGATTTATTGTTGTGAGTAACTTTTCTTTTACTCCAGCATACAATGTAACATAATTTACTTGAGCTAAATTTGAACCTTTAAAAAAATATCATCTAGATGGTCTATGCTTAGTGTTTGGAAGCAAGTGGAAGATCATTTACCATTGCTTTTTCTTGGTCTACAAAAGCAAGTGGAAGATCATTTACCATTGCTTTGTCTTGGTCTACAAACTACTCCCTCTGTACCGAAATACTTGTAGTTGGGGGAACTTGTACTAGTTTCCCCCAACTACAAGTATTTCGGTACAAAGAGAGTAATTGTTAGTCATTAAACAAGATGTTACCGTGTATGTAGACACGAAAAGATGAAATATACCACCTCCCTCCCAAATTACAAGACATTTTGTTAGGCTATTTGAGCCAAAACGTCTTATAATCTGGAACCAAGGAAGTACATGTAAGCATGCAAATATGATCTTTGACTTGCATGCATTTTTTGAAAGTCGAAAAAAATCACTGAAAAGTTTCCTTCGCTCACCAATGAGTGCAAAACCCCAAATATGATGTTATGCGCATTTTGGTTGTTCCGTGAGTCTTTTAGGCCTACAATCACAAAAGGAAAGATTGCACTCTGCCTCCCCTGATCCACATCTAAGACAACATCAAAATGCTCACACTGATCCACATCTAAGACAACATCAAAATGCTCACACTGACAATTATGCCAAGTAATCCACATCAAAAATTAAAATGGTAACAAAGCAGCTAACAATTGTCACTACATAGGTTTGACATCTATGTGAACATAGTTGTCTCCATTAGCTAGGACAAAACTGCAAAAAAATTGCACCTTATGCAACTAATCATGCTGAAAAAAGCAGGTAACAGTTCCAGTCCTACAAAATGAAAGCATCTGACCATCAGGTATCAGTGAAACGCTTAGCTATTTGGGTGTGCTACAGCTGCCACACTTCCTACTGTGTGATCTTCTATTCTCTCTCTTAATGATAGTCTTCTTTGTCACCTAACTGCAAAAGGAAGTAGAAAATAAGTGAGCTAGAAGAATCTCCACGAAGAAAAATTAGAAAAGACAGAGTGCATTACTAGTAGACAAGCACACAAAATATAAAACATTCAATACACAAGGGAATAAAGGGGTAACCTTTTCCAAAAATGTTTCATCTTCAAATCTAATACCAACGTCTGACATGACTCGTTGAATATTGTACAGTGTGTGTGTGCCGCAATCACAGGAATTCCGTTGTCGAGGAACCGGACAACAGTATGAAAGAGTGTGAGACTAATAGCAAGGTCAAATTATCGACAACAAACAAACCAACAATAATCCTTTTTCATTGTCAAATACACGGCAGGAGCACCCACCATTCTATTAGAAGTAGGCAGTTGAATTAAGGTATTTAGAAGGCTATGAGTCATAGGCATTACATTGGGGATTTGTTTACTGATGTGATTACCAATGCCCAGCTTTTGTTGCAAGCATCGGTTCATAATATAAATGGATTTCAAAATTATAATAGAAGTCTACAACAGATAGTACATTTGCTAAAATGTTTCAAACTTCACGATGACTTATGGTACAATGACATCGAAAATCTATTCACTATTATGAATACCCCTCCTTGAATCCAAATGAAGCATGCTGGTTGGATCGGGAACTCCATTTATTGGCTTGTGTACGATGACAAGGCTCCAATGCAGGTTGTCCAATTGGAACCACAAAGAGGAACATGATCACCAGGAATGTATTCTCACCATGCTAATTGATAGTGGTGAAATTCTATCTCGAAAATACTTTTAGCAAACTAGAAAATCAAAATCTTACCCATCATGCACAATGATAAATAAGTAGCTCTTTCCAACCATTCACTGGCCTGTAGAGTAAAAAAACTAAGATATGAGGCATAAAGCAGTCAGTTCCGCTATCATAAGTTCCCGCTTTAGGTGGGTTTTTCCATCTCAACCACCTAAAGCATGATGCAAATCATAAGATCAAACTTCTAGGGAAAAGAACCCAGTAAGAGTTGCTAAGAAAAAAACATGATCAAGGTCCAAAAGGTGGTTGTACCACAACAATCCAAACGATAGATCCTTACCAATTCATTATCTTTCATGCACAGTTGGTGTTCTGATTTGTGATTACATCACATCGGAACTTCACCTTCAGATGCTCGCCCGACCATATGAAGAAAGACATGGTCCATACGTCTTGATCCAAATAAGGAGTGGAACTTGTGAAGACACAATTCCATGGCATTGCGCAGATACAGCTTACGAAACATCTATGTCCTCATCTAGTTCATTTTCTAGTGGAGAAAGTTGACCCTGCAACTGGAATTTTGGAGTTAGGGCCAGATAGAAACATAAAGATAGAAATAAAGCACTGATGCAGAAGGGGATGGGTCTGTCAAACAAAGGTTCTATAATCCCAGTGGAACATTTCGGCGGTGGTCCAAAAACTAAAAAGAGTAAATTCATTTTTGGAACCAATAAGCATGGGCGGGATAACAAATAATCAAGCGTTATCCCGAGTTTAGGCTTGCAGTTGCAAGACAACCGAGATAGGTCTAATGTTCTTAGAATCTGTGCATTGGCTTTCTTGTGGCTCCAAATACTTCACTAAATGTTGATCAAAGTTTTTGCGAAGTTATCTGGGATGTCAATAAACTAAGCTAATGGAATCTTCGTGATTCGTATTTTGAATTGTTGATGAAGGGCATCGAAGATATAAGTGATGAAATAGCTGTCAAACTAAGCGGAAATCCATATGCTCTAGTTGTATGTAACCTCTAAATTATTCATTTTTCACCTGGTGTTAACATCCAAATATTTTAGTTATATAATTTATTAACTGGTTTATGCACATGTTATATTTTTGACATGATGAAGGATCTCAACATACCAGAAGGTTTTACGCGGGTAAGTATATAAAGGATAAACATCTGGAATGGTTGAACTCTCGTAAACATGATTGGGCCAATGTAGAGGTGACTAAACATAGTCTAGCAAATATTTTACGAAACATGAGCCAATCAAGAGGTGACTAAACATATTCTAGCAAATATTTTAGTCACCGCTAGATTGGCCCAATCATGCTTATGAGAGTTCAGCCATTCCATAAGTTTATCTTTTATATAGTTTACCTATGAAAAACCTCCGGGTATACTGACATTCTTCATCATGTCAAGAAATATAACCTATGTATAAACAAGTTAATAAATTATGTAACTAAAATATTTGGATGTTAACACTAGGTAAACAGGAATAATTTAGAGGTTACATACAACTAGGGCATATAAATTTTTGACTAGTTTGACAGCTATTCCATTCATTATATCTTTGATGCCCTTCATCAACAATTCAAAAGAGAAATCACAAAGGTTCCATTGGTTTAGTTGTTCGACATCCCATATAATTGTGCAAAAACTTTTATCAACATTTGATGAAGTATTTGAAGCCACAACAAAAGCTAGTGCAACAAGTGCACAGATCCTAAGGACATTAGACCTATCTCGGTTGTCTTGAATTGCAAGCCTAAGCTCGCCGTGTGATCACTTCTATTTCGTCCATCGGGATAATGCTTTGAATACAACGTCAGGAAATATTTTTTTGTTATCCCATCCAGGCTTCTTTATTCCAAAAATGAATTTACTCTTTTTAGTTTTTTGGACCACCAATGAAATATCCCGCTGTGATTGCAGAACCTTTGTTCGACAAACTCATCCCCTTCTGCATTAGTGGTTTATTTCTATCTTTATGCTTCTATCTGGTCCTAACTCTAAAATTCCAGCTGCAAGGTCAACTTTCTCCAGTAGAAAATGAACAAGGTGAGGACATATATGTTTCATAAGCTGAATCTGCGCAGCATCATGAAATTGTGTCTTCACAAGCTCCCCCTCCATATCCTGATCAAGCTGTATGACCATGTCTTTCTTCATGTGGTGGGATGAGAATTATAATGTGAAGTTCGAATGCCATGTAGTCACTAATTAGAACACCAAGTGTGCATGAACATCAAAGATAATGAATTGGTAAGGATCTATCATTTGGAACCAAACTTACCATTGGTTTTACCCTTGTTGTGGTAGAACCACCTTTTGCACCTTGATAATGTTTTCTTTCTTAGCAACTGTTATTGGGTTCTTTTTGAATTTTAATCTTATTATTTGCATCATGTTTTAGGTGGTTCAAGTGGAACACCTAACAATGCATTATTCTGCCGTTGTCCCGGAGTATGCACATGTCTCTGTTCCCTGTGAACACTAAGTCCATTGAATCTTGAAAGTGTCTAATTGATCCTATCATGAGTGTGTACACTTTGTAAGTATTGCTCTTTAAGAATGCATTGTTTCTTGATTTCTTTTCTCTTTCCTTTTTCATAAATGCTATTACTCATCTGCATGAGATACCACCACTAGTGGAAATTGAAGAGGCTACAATACGTAGCCAGTATTTTATCACATACCCCTTTTTCTTTTTGAAACTTAAGGAGAGAGGCCCAAAAAATGCAATATTCTCAAATTTCTAAGTTTTGTTGTCTTCCATGACACTGACTACTTCATGCCTCATATATCTTAGTTTTTACTCTACAGGTCAGTGAATGATTCAAAAACCTAGACATGCATAAAAAAGATACTTATTTATTATTGTGCATTATCGGTAAAAAATTTGGTTTTCAAGTTTGCTAAGTATTTGTGAGATAGAAGTTGACCACTGCCAATTAGCATGCTGATGATACATTCCTGATGATCATGTTCCTCCTCGTGATTCCAATTGGACAACCTGCACTAGAGCCTTGTCATCGTACACAAGCCAACAAATGGAGTTATAGATCCAACCACCATGCTCCATTTGGATTCAAGGAGGCGAATCCATAATAGTGAAGAGATTTTTAATGTCATTGTACCATAAGTCGTCTAAAAAGTCTAAAACGTTTTAATAGATGTACTATCTGTTATAGGCTTCTATGATAACTTTGAAAATCTTTTATGTTATCAACAAGATGGTTGCAAGAAAAGCTGGGCATTGGTAATGACATCAGTAAATGAATCCCCAATGTAATGCATATGACTCACAACCTTCTAAATACCTTAATTCATTTTTCTACTTCTACTTCTAATAAAATGGTCGGTGCTCTTGCCGTGCATTTGATAATGAAGAAGTATTATTGCTGGTTTGTTTGTTGTCGATAATTTGACCTTGCTATTAGTCTCACACTCTTACGTTTTGGTGTTAGGTTCCTCGGTAGTGCAATTCCTGTGATTGAGGCACACTCACACTGTATAATATCCAACGAATCATCTCAGACATTGGTATTAGATTATATGAAAAAACATTTTTGGAAAAGATTACCCCTCTATTCACTAGTGTGTTGAATGTTTTATGTTTTGTGTGCTTGTCTGCTGGCAGAGCACTCTGTTCCTTCTGGGTTTTTTTCTTGACAAAGAACTGTAGGGAAGATCCTGCACTAGAGATTCTTCTAGCTCACTTATTTTTTTGCTTCGTTTGTTGTCAAGGGTGACCAAGAAGACTGGTATGATGTTGAGGATGTTGCTGCACTGAGAAAGAGAATACAATGTTTGATGTAGGAGAACAAGCTTAAGATCACACAACAGGGGAAGTGTGGTAGTTGTAGCACATCCGTAGAGCATAAATGTTTCACTGATGCCAAATGGGTCAGATGCTTTTATTTTTAAGACTGAAACTGTTAGATGCTTTTTTCAGCATGGTTAAATGCATAAGAAAGCTGCAATTTGTGTGCAGTTTTGTGCTATCTAATGGAGACAGTTGTATTCACATAGATGCCAAACCTATGTAGTAACAATTATTATTAGATGCTTTGTTACCATTTTTTATGTGGATTACTTGGCATCGTTGCAAGTGTGAGCATTTTGATGTTGTCTTATATGTGGATCGGAGGAGGCAGAGTGCAGTCTTTCTTTTTGTGATTGTAGGCCTAAAGGACTCACGAAGCAGCATGCTATTGCACCCAACACATTGGGCCTTGCATTTATGCACTATAAGCTTCGGCCAACTTCCGCTGGTATGCTGCTTCAGATGTTCAATCAATGGATCCACAACTTACACGCTGATTCTTTTTCAAATTCATGAACTTTTACTCAAATTCCTGAACATTTTTCAAACTCATGAACTTTTTTTAAAAGGTCAACGAAAAGTCAATGGTCAACTATAATTCGTGAACTTCTTTTTTCCAAATTTCCAAATTCTTTTGTGAACTTTTTGAATTTTGTAAAATTTTCAAATTCTCATTTCATATGAACTTTTTTGGGTTTTTTGTGCGAAAGTTGCTAGTCAACTGATCAGGCACAATGAGTCATGGGTGGCGGTGGAGGGGTGCGCCATCTCACGATGTTGGGTCGCGGTTTTGTCGGGCATGTGTGAGCGCCATCCCTCCTTCCAGGCACAAGATTGGCGACCTCCTTGAGAGGCAGAGAAGCAGCAAGCCAGCAACATTATTCGGCAGGCCAAACGGAGGGTTTTGAGTCCTAACACTAGGTCGAGGGTCATGCAACCTTTGGTTGGATGTGTTAACCATAGTGAATGCCTTCCTTGGTTGCTGCCTTTGTGTGGCCAAACCAATGGGACAAGGAAAGTAACTTACTTGGTTCTTGCCTTTGTGTTGCATCGTCCAACCAGTTCTCCCTCGTCTAGACCAAGGTATTTTGCTGTTGGCGTGCTCACTGTTTATTGTTCAACAACAATTTATGATGATCAAGTACACCTAAGTATGCTTGCACACATAATGATTGTGTTAGTCTACGTGGTGTAGCCTAGGTCGAGCTATTAATGTAGTTTTAATTACCGAGGTATTTGCGCATTGCGCCTTTATCACCTAACGCAACTTCAAGCTAGGGATTTAAATATCTCAACCGAGCAGACAAATATCGAGCTAAATGATCGTCTTCTGAGAAATTCCTATGCTCCATTGCTCTCCATGGAATTTTTAAAGCAAAGTTATGAAGCCAAGAAATGAAATCCTCAGTCATGTAGCAGGAGAAGTGGAGCATGTATCCCCATTTAGGGTTTCCCTCAGCTGCTTCTGAGCTAGTATCCATATCATCGGTGGATGTGCCATCAACTGGCTTTGGACGCTTAATAGAATTTCAAATGCCTAATCCAGCTCGGGCTTTGGATGCCTCCTCAGGAGCTTGAACCTCGGCCGCAAAGGCCACGGTATACTCTTCTGTACGGATAGAGCATTCTGTATTGTTATTTACTATTTGACGCCGTGAGTCCCTAGAATTTTTAGCTTTAAGTAAGCGTAGTGCGGGACGTCGTGAAATTGTGCAAAAGTTGTCCTTTCGATGAGTGCGCGAAAACCGCTCCTAAAGGCGACAATGTCGATGGTTAACTCCTTACTTCAAAAAAAATTGTCGGGTGTATCCTAGACCATGTCCAGGTCACCCTGCCCGAGCACTGTGCTTCAATCCCAGGTAAGATACCATTGAAAGTGGTAGTGCCGGACTTAATCCTGGTCGGGTCTGTATGCATTTTCTTATATGTATCTGCATATATTAAGTTGAGGCTACTGCCGTCGTCCATGAGGACTCGGGTCAGATGAAAGCCATCAACTATAGGGACGATTATCAATGTTGTTGTGCCTCCATATGACAGATGTTGGTTGGATGGTCTCGCTCGTCTAAGATTTTTGCGATTTTCAACCACGGGTATATGTCGGTGCAACTAGCTCCATGGTGTACATCATGCAGAGCACACTTCCTTCCTTCCTACTAATGTGCGTGAATATATCATTTTGATGTCCTTTATCTCAGGAGGAAACGGCTTCTGGCCAGTGTTGCCTGGCCCTCGATGGTCTCTTCCCTCATTACGAGGTTGGCCCTTGTCTTGGTTATCGGCAACAATCTTTCTAGCTTGTTTGATTACCCAATGGTTATGGTTGGTGTGCGTGGATGGCTTGTCGGGACTACCATGGATGACACATGGTTTATCCAATATCTTGTACAAGGTTCCTGGACCATCTGTGCCTCCTTGAACCGGCTTCCTCTTATTGCCGCCATGCCAGTTGGTGAAGCCCGCGTTAACCGCAATTTCCTTGGTGTAGCTTCTACTGTCTCTATTACGGGCTTACCATTTCTGTTGCGCCAAGGTTTTCCATTCCCATCACGCACCATAGAGGTGCCTGGGTCGCCTCTATGGTTGCTCTTTCGAGCCAACCATTTGTCCTCATCGGCTCAAAATCGAGTCATGAGGTGGGTGAGTGCGGTCATTGATCATAGCCTCTCTTGCCCGAGCTCTCTGGCCAACCATTTGTGATGAATGTTGTGCTTAGATGCGGCTATTGCTTCAGCATCCAGGCATTCCACTATTTGGTTCTTTTTAGTTAAGAACTAATTCTAGAATTTGCTAACCCCACCGGTTTGTGAATGACGTGAGCAAGGTCGTCGACATTCGATGGTCGGACATAAGTGCCTTCGAAGTTCGCTCGGAATGCATCGTCGAGGTTTTCCCAATTGCCGATAGAGTCTTCAGGGAGGCTGTTAAGCTAGTGCGTAGCTGACCCTTTGAGCTTTAAGGGCATATATTTGATGGCATGGAGGTCATTGTCTCCGACCATACGAACATGCATGAGAAATCCTCGATCCATACAACAGGGTCTGTTGTTCCATCATACTGTTTATGGGCTCGAGTCCTTCTAGGAATTGATGCTACATCACCTTGTTTGTAAAGAACATCAGATGGGCAGCCCCCAGCCCGAACCCTAGCTGTAGCATGACAGATGTCAGATGCTGTCATGGTTCAATCACATGTGTAGTCACGCGGATCATCATTCTTGGCTATCCAAGCCAGGTATACTGCATGTTCAGTAGGTAGGTGTTCCCTGGATTTGTAGATTGACAAAGATGGACCTACTATCCTTGGAGGAAGCTTCACCTTGAGGTCGTATTTCTTTAGGGGCCATGGTGGATCTAGTTCTCCCCAGCGCCTCGGTGCTCCAGGGATATATTTCTTACCACCAGTCGGCCTGTCTCGGCCCCGAGGTGGGCGATTATGCTATTCGGCCCACTCGTGCTTGGACATCACACCGTCTTCACCCTCCTCAGCGAGCTTTGGAAGTAAGTTTCTTCGAGGGTAAAATTTCTCAGTGTCTGCTTTCCTGCAAATTTTGTTTATGGGATTTGTTCTTTCTCGGCATCCGGTTTCCTGCAAATTACGTTTACGGGATATTACCATAAAAGAAATTTGTAGTACCGTGGTTTGCGGAATCTTATATAGAGGCTCAGCCATAAGTTGGACCCCTATCCGTCATCCCATAACTTTGTTAAATTTCCCCAATTCTTAAGACCAATGAGCTAGGTTCTTTTATTGGCTTTCACAGTATATTCATCTTGTTCATCTCCAATGTAGCACGAGGGAAGAAAGATATTGTTCTTTATTCATTATTATATGGCCTAATCTTTGGAAATTTTGCTTAACACCACTTTATCCAGATGCTCTAGGATGGATCATATGGTTATCTCCCCCCCCCCCCCTAAAAACCCCTGATTTATAATCAACTAATTTATAACTGAATATAACGATAACACGTGAACTTAATTTGGGAAATTTGCCTATTTTTGAGATTCTACCAGCACATGAATCTTTTTTATTTCGTCCCTAAGAACCTGATTTTGTTATTAAAAAAAGGGATAACCTCTTATGAGAAGACAGCACCACACAAGCTGCAAAAGAAAAAAAAGTCAAGAGAAGGAACAGAAGCACCTGGATATGGCTCGATACGAATGTCGGCGGTTGGATCCACACGGATGACAAGAAGACCTCGCCAGATACTGAATGGATGAACTCCTCCCCCTTCCTCTTGAGCACTCTCCTAGATCTAAAGAAGAGTAAAATCAAGGAATTAGCTCCATGGAAACCTCGGGCGGGACGTGGACAGTAAAGAAGATTAGAGGAACACGTACGTACCATCTCGATTTGATGGGGGAACGAGCACGAGTAGAGCCGTCGCGAACTGAAGGAAATCTGATCGGGGAAAGGATTGGATCGCGGCTTCGGCCTCCGTTCATGGCTGGGGTTGCACCTCTGACCTAGGGCTAGGAGGGCGGCGGATATAACTGGGACGAGAGTAGCCGAGCGGGCGAGGAAGGCGGACGAGCCCTGGAATGGGAGCATCATCGTCGGTTCGTTGTCTATGATAAATTGGGCGTGTGCCTAAGTCGTTGGAATTTACCACCACTGCGTGCATATGACCCTACCCATGGATTCTAATTTTGGGGAGAGTCTACCCAGTCTTTCCTTTCTTTATTCTATATGTTTTTCTTGGTCAGTTTTACCTGTTTTATTTTGGTTTTTTATTTTACATGTTTCCGCTCATTTCTTATTTTTATTAATTCATGAACATTTTAAAATTTCACGACCACCTTTGAAAAACTCATGAACAGTTTATAAAATCATGAACATTTTTAAATACATGAAAAGTTTCTAAATTTATGATTTTTCTAAAATTTTAATGTTTTTAATATTCATAGAGTTTTTAGAATTTGGTGACAAAAATTTAAATCATAAAAAAAATCTTGGATACTCTTTTAGTAAATATCAAGTTTTTTAGTTCCATGAACATTGTAAATCTTCATGTATAAGTTTTTCCAAATTCATTAAAACAATCGCAATTTGTGAACATTTTTTAAAACCCGTTGGTATGTCTTTTAAACCAAAATAAATACAATAGTTTTTTGCCAGAAAAAACTAAATAGACTAGTTGATGTAAAAAAAAGGTCGAGAGAATCATTCTCGTGCGGAATGGGAGGTGCACGAATCCTATTAGGCCAGCCGACCCGCACACGTAGTTCACATTTTGGGAACAATTTCCACACTGGAAGCGTGTAATGGGAGCTCTCCGAGTGGTTATTGATCCCATCAGTGCGTGACGTAGGCTTGACCCGGGAGCGTGGGCCTTATGCCCCAATATGGTTATTGATCATCAACATAATTTTCCGTGTGCCCCGCTCATCGACATAATTTTCCTTATTGTCACAAAGGATGTAGATGAGGCAGCAGATCGATCCCCCCTCTCGGCCCTCGCGTCGTCCTCCCAAGGGCGACCCGAGGGCGACTAGGGTTTCCCAGCGCCGCCACCCCTCCAATCCCAGCCCCTCCTCGCCGCCACCTGAGGGGATCGGCGGGCAAGCCTGGCCGGTCGTCGATGAAGGTGGCGGTGAGGTGCTGCATCGCCGTGCCTGTGAAGGACACGGAAGCGGGCGGCGGCCCCGGTCGGCGAGGCGGCGCTGCCTCCATGACGGGCGGCGCGCGCAGGAGTGGTGGCCGGCATCCTCGGCTGCCCGGGCAGCGAGGATTCGGTGGGCGGTCGCGGCGCGGATTTTCCTCTGCTCCAGATCTGAAGGTCAGGCGTCCCCCTCCCCTGCTCTCTCCTCCCCTCCGGTCGCGCCCTTCTGCGACTTTGGTCGCCGGATCCGGTGCTGGTGGGGTGCGGGTGCTCAGGTTTGAGCCCGGGGGAAACCCTTGGCCGGTCCTCCGGCCACGACGGCGGCGGCGCGTGTGCGCGTCGTGTACTTCCCTGAGGCGTCGTTGAGGGCTCTCCTCTTCACCCTCGTCCCAGACCCCGGGTGAAAACCCAAAGCCCGTCGCGGGCTGGCCGGCGGCGGCGCGTAGCGCGTCGCGTCCTCGTTGGAGGCGCCGTCTGGGGTGTCTGGTTCTTCGGGAGTGGGCGATGTGGATGGTGGGTGTCTGTTGGTTGCGAGGCCAAGGTTGCGTTTTTTCTGTGGAGGGTGCTCGTTCCTGCAAGTGTTCTCTGCAGACATTGGGACGTGACCTGGTGCTCCCCTTGCCCCGCCTCTTGGCCTCTGCAGCTTCCTTCTCCGGCGACCTCCCAACGGCTATCCTTCTGCTCATGGCGGCTCAGGAGAGGTGGCAGTGCAGCTGTGGTGTGTGCCAGTGGCGTGGCGAGGGTAGTGCTTCTTGTCTGCGATGGGGATCCGGCTGGCATCTGCTCTAGTTCTCGGGTGAGCGCCAACGATCCGACGGTGCGGCGCCTTCGAGCCTAGGCGAGAGGAAAGGGTTCCTCTTCGGCGTTGGGAGCGATGTTCATCCCTTGTCCTTGGTTTCAGACAGTGCTCAATTCTCTCTGGTTAACGGCTGATCATCGAGGCTTCTCTGTTGCTCCTCTTTCGGCTGGCTATGTGCAGTAGGCTTCGACATTTCTAGCTGGGCTCTTCATGTTATTTTTCTTGCAGCTGTAATGTGTGTGGCAGTGTTAGCTGTTCACTCAGCTCCATTGTATCTTTCGGTCGCTGTTGCTTGGTGGCCTCGTGTAATCCTGGCCGGTTGATGGCTTCGTTAATTCAAAGCCGGGCTCCCCTTGAGCCTTCGTTCCAAAAAAAACAAAGGAGGTAGATACAAAGAAGAACCATGTAGAAGCATAATTAATAATTAATACATATTATAGAAGGGGAGCACAGTTAAATGGCAACAAACTCTGAAAGGCACATCATGTTTTACAACAGAAAAAATAAATGAGCAGTATAGACTAAGCACAAATCCATATCAAGCTAATGTGGTTTGGCAGCCGAAAGTCAGGTCCATTTTATGAAGCAACATAGCAAATGAACATTTCTTCGGCTCTCCGTTGCATCAATTTGCTCGAGCGTCTCGAGGACCTCCTTCATTGAAGGCCTAAGCATAGGATCCTGAGCCACGCAGTTCAATGTCAGAAGCAGCACCTCGAGAGCTTGTTCGGAGTCATATTTCCCTTTGAATTGGGATGAGTCGGCGAGCTTTAGCCTGTCAAGCAAGTAGGGTTTTGCCTAGTTAACAATGTTGAGATGCCCATTGGGACGGGTGCATCCAAGGCTCGTTCACCTGACATCATCTCCAACATCACAACTATCAAACCGTACAAGTGAGTCTTCATATATAAATGGCCTAGACATAGTTTATAACATGAAGTGAGAACAATCATCAACTGCTAAATTCTTTGTAAATTATTTGCCGTGGTAAAAAATATTGGCCTTGGAATTTCGTCGAACGGTTGGTGTGCACTGGAATGGTGGGGAAATTTTCAGGGAGTTTGGCCGGTAGATCGGTGGCTCAGTTACCAAATGCACGATCTTACTCACTATTGACAAGTGTACATTGTACTTGTGTTGTACTATATTGTACGTAGTCTGATCCTAGAATTATGGATCTCCTCCGACCCGTTGGGCCTGCGTGCCTACTCTCCCGGGTCCTCTCTCCCTCTCTCTCGAGGATATATTGTAAACTCTGTAACAGAATCATCAGATAAGGAAATACAATCTTTCAGCTAGGTATCAGACTCCAGGACTTCCCATGGCCGGGACCCAACCTCCCCTCTCCGACGACTCCTCGCCGGCCGCCACGTCGCCGGGCTCTCTCTCCACCTCGACGGCGCCGGGCGCCCACTCCTCGGCGACCACTTCTGTTGCCTCGTCCCCGCCGTTCGTCTTCGGTACGGCCCCTTCGTTCCTCTCCAACTCCTCCGCCGCTTCTGGATCTCAATTTGCTCCCCTCTTCAACTCCGGCACCCAACCCTCCCACAACCCACCCGCCTCTACCACGCGCGGCTCCATCTTCCACGATCACATCACCAACCACATAAAATTTCTTCTCAATCCCGCTGATCACAACTGCCACAAATGGAAGACCTTCTTCCTCATGGTGCTGGTTCGCTATGGCGTCACCTTCCTCATCGAGCACCCGCCACCACCCAACGCCCCGTCCCATTACCTTGAGCTGGATACCCATGTAGTCTTGTGGATCTATGCCATCCTCTCCGACACCATGTGCGATCATGTCGTCGGCGCCACCACCACCCTCTCCCTCTGGCACAAGATCAAGGACTATTTCCTTGCCAACCGCGCCGCCCGCTTTATGATCCTCAACCGCCAGTACCGCAACCTCAAGCAGGGGGACCTCTCTGTCTCGGAGTACGCGCGTCGCATGAAGCAGCTCACCGACACCCTTGCCGACATCGAGCACGGTGTCACAGAGGTGGATCTCACCACGCAGTTCCTGCACGGGCTCGACAAGCGTCTCGAAACAATTCGGGTCGTCCTTGGCGATCAGACGCTCCCCTTTGACACCGTTCTCTCCCGTGTCACCCTGGCAGAGGAGTCCCAGGCTCAGCGCGCGGCGGAGGAGAGCGCCTTGGCCTTCGCCATGCCGGGCGGTGGCTCATCGAGCGGCCCTTCCGGCGCCGGTGGACGCGCCCCCAATGATCGTGCCGATTGGTCTTCCGGCACCAACTCCGAGCGCTCCTACGGGGCCCCTCCTGCCTCCGGTCGTGGGCGCGGCGATCGCTCTAGCGACGGGGGTGATCGTGGCCGTGGGCGTGGCCGTGGCCGTGGTGACAGCAGTGGGCGTGGCCAACCTCATCCAGCGCCTTTCTCTCCGTTCACCGGCTACTTCGCCCCCTATGGCATGGCGCTCCCGGCACCGCGTTTTGGCTGGATCCCTCTCAACGCGGCTGGCGTGCTCGGCCCCGCCCGGGTGCCCATGCTCAGGCGTACCATGCTTACACGCCACGGACGCCACCCGCACCATTCTACTCTTCGCCCCAGCCCTCGTGGGATCACCTTGCCATTCTGAATGCGGCCTTCAGCAACGGTGGCTACCCCGCTCCCCCGGCGCCCGAGTGGTACCTCGACAGCGGTGCTTCCTCCCACGTCACCGGCACTCAAGGTAATCTTGCCAAGTCTAGTTCTTCCTTAAAGCATTTACCGTCTAGCATCCTTGTTGGTAATGGGCATCATCTTCCCGTCACTGCTGCTGGTTCTACCACTCTTCCTCCTCACGACTTTCGTCTTACTGATATTCTCGTTTCTCCCTCTGTTGTCACTAGCTTAATTTCTGTTCGTAAATTCACTAACGATAACTCTTGTTCTGTCGAATTTTACTCGTGTGATTTCTTGTGAAGGATCTTCGCACATGGAGAATTCTCATGATCTCCGTTAGCCATGGCGACCTCTATCCCTTTGTCGGCAATAAACCAGCTCGGGCGTCTGCACTCCTCGCCACCACTCCCTCGGACTTGTGGCATCGTCGCCTCGGCCACCCCGGCGCTCAAATACTTGCTTCCATCTCCAAAGATTTCCTTAGTGAATGTAATAAGGCACCCCACTCTCCTTGTAGTGCATGCCAACTAGGCCGCCAGCCACGGCTCCCCTTCCCCTCCTCTCTTAGCAAGACTTATGCTCCTTTTGATTTAATACACTGTGATTTGTGGACCTCTCCGATTGTAAGTTTTTCTGGATTCCAATATTATCTTGTTGTGTTGGATGATTTTACACATTTTTGATGGACGTTTCCTCTACGCAACAAACCCGGCACCTCCACCATTCTTCAACGCTTCTTCACTTTTGTTCACACACAATTTCACACGGTCATCAAAAGCATGCAATGTGATAACGGCGGCGAGTTCATAAACACCTCTCTTCGCACCTTTTTCTCCGCCAATGGCATCTCATATCGCTTCTCTTGCCCTCACACGTCCCCACAAAACGGCAAGGCCAAACGCATGATTCGTACGACCAATGACATAGTGCGCACACTCCTCCTACAAGCCACTTTACCTCCTCCCTTTTGGGTTGAGGCGCTCCACACCGCCACCTACCTGCTCAACCGGCGGCCATCCCATGCTATCGCTCCTCACACACCTCATTTTCTTCTTCATGGTGTACCCCCAACCTATGATCATCTTCGCGTTTTCGGTTGCCTATGCTTTCCGAACTTGTATGCCACCATGGATCACAAGCTTGCCCCGCGCTCCACCCGCTGCGTTTTCCTAGGCTATGCCCTCGAACATAAACGCTATCGCTGTTTCGACCTCACCTCCCGTCGTGTCATAGTGTCTCGCGACGTTATTTTCGACGAAACAATTTTTCCATACACAACACACCCACCAAACCACATACTCCCTACGTCCACAGAGAATCCTCATGCACAAACTGCCCCTTCCCCCTTCCCGGATCCCCACACGGATCCTCCTGCCCCCCACGTCGCCTGCGTCTCCCGATTCGCCCGCACGATCTCCCTCGACTGCCGCGCCGGTCTCCTCTGCCTCGCCTGTCTCCCACCCCAACACGCCTGCCCCCCAACCCACCTCGGATCTGCCGCCCACCAGCCCTGCCGCACATGCTGCTGGTTCCACCGAATCCCCCTCAGCTTCCGCGCCAGCCAGTAACATCACGCCACCTCTCCCAAAGCATGCCATTCCCGTACAGCCACCCCAAAACTCACACAAGATGTCCACACGCGCAAAATCTGGTTATCTCATGCCACGCCGTTTATTCCTCGCTGATGCATCCACCACACCCATCTCACCAATCCCACCCACCTACAAATCAGCCCTCAAGGATCCCCATTGGCGCCAGGCGATGCTCAACGAGTTTAATGCTTTAATGAATAACTCTACTTGGTCTTTGGTGCCTAAGCCTGCAGGTGCAAACGTGGTTACGGGAAAATGGATCTTTCGCCACAAATTCAACACTGATGGGTCCTTGGCTCAGTACAAAGCAAGGTGGGTTGTTTGTGGGTTCACTCAGCAAGAAGGTGTGGATTACTCGGAGACATTCAGTCCTGTGGTCAAGCCGGCCACAATTCGGGTCGTGTTGAGCCTTGCCACCTCTCACTCTTGGCCCATCCATCAGCTTGACGTCAAAAATGCCTTCCTCCACGGTGAACTCAATGAGACAGTGTATGCTTCCCAACCGGCTGGTTTTGTTGACTCCTCAAAGCCGGACCATGTCTGCCTTCTTCGTAAGTCTCTCTACGGTCTCAAGCAAGCGCCCCGGACTTGGTTTCTTCGCTTTCAAGCCTTCTTGCTTTCACCTGGGTTTTGTGCTTCCAAGAGTGACTCTTCACTTTTTATCTTGCATCATGGCAACTCTCTTGCGTATTTGCTAGTTTATGTGGATGACATCATCCTTACCGCTAGCACACCCACCACATTACACTTTGTCATCACCGCCCTCAAGAAGGAATTTGCTATGACCGACCTTGGTGCTCTTCACCATTTCTTGGGCATCAATGTCACCACCAACGCCTCCGGTCTCTTTCTTTGTCAACAACAGTACACACTAGAGCTTCTTGAGCGCGCCTCCATGCTCAACTGCAAGCCGGTTTCCACCCTAGTTGACACCACCACCAAGTTATCCTCTCATGATGGGAAAATTCTTTCCAACCCCACCTATTACCACAGTCTGTCTGGTGCCCTCCAATACCTAACTCTTACACGACCCGACATTGCGTATGCGGTTCAACAAGCTTGCTTGTTCATGCATGTGCCCCGCGATATCCACATGCAACTTGTGAAGCGCATTCTCCGGTATCTCCGAGGCACCTCTCACTATGGCCTACAGATTTTTCGTTCGCCCTCTAAGGATCTCACGGCCTATACAGACGCGGATTGGGCAGGTTGCCCGAACACCCGCAAGTCGACGCCTGGTTTCTGTGTCTATCTTGGCACCAATCTTATCTCCTGGTCCTCCAAACGACAACCCACCATCTCAAGTTCGAGTGCTGAAGCTGAATATCGTGGCGTTGCAAATTGCGTGGCCGAATCTTGCTGGTTGCGGCAGCTGCTTTTCGAGCTCAAGGTGCCACCGACTCGTGCTACTGTGGTGTATTGTGACAATATCAGTGCCTCATACCTCATCGAGATAGACTTGCATTTCGTTCGGGATCGTGTGACACTTGGCGAGGTGCGCGTGCTTCATGTTCTGTCAAGCTCCCAATATGCCGATGTGTTCACCAAGGGGCTTCCTTCACAGATTTTTCATGAGTTTTGGTCCAGCCTAAACACCCTTCCTAATGGTGTTCCGGCTGAGGGGGAGTATTGACAAGTGTACATTGTACTTGTGTTGTACTATACTGTATGTAGTCTGAACCTAGAATTATGGATCTCCTTCGACCCGTTGTGCCTGCGTGCCTACTCTCCCGGATCCTCTCTCCCTCTCTCTCGAGGTTATATTGTAAACTCTGTAACAGAATCATCAGATAAGGAAATACGATCTTCCAACTCTCACAGTACCATCAGAGGAGGAATTTGGGATACAGGAGTAGCAATTTTTAAAGAGGGGAATCAAGAGGAAGATAGAAAAGAGGTAGGGAAAAGTGGTTCAACCACAATACATTCATTTGTGATGAGGAAGCTGGCTCTCTCTCTCTCTCTCTCTCTCTCTCTCTCTCTCTCTCTCTCTCTCTCTCTCTCTCGGTTACATAAGCATCACCCCTGGCCTGGACACAACCTGCTCACACTTGTCGACATAGGCCTGCCCATGGGCGTGACACGTTGGCCATCAGTTATGCGTGATAACAAAAAATGGGCCTTATATGGGCTCATTTCGCTGGGGGCGTACGCGTTTGTTTGTGATCTATTGTCCGCCTCTGTGATATCATTTATCGCTTGCTAGCATAAAAAAGAAAGTCCATTGAATGCTACCGCTTATGCTGAGACGACTCCATAAATGGGCACAACGTCGATAATGAGCACAATGTCGCCTGCAGTATCGCATAAATGGGCTAGCCCACCATGCAGGAGGATCACTGGCTCCCTAGCACATGTTTTTCCTTTTATGAATTTTATTTATATTTCTAAAAGGTAAAGAAACTTTGTTTAAATTTTACAAATGTTCATCACACGTTTAAAAAATGTGAAGTAGTGCTAAAAAATGTTTGCGCAACTTTTAAAATATGTTGGTAGCATTAAACATAATCATGAGAACTAATTTTTTTCTTGTGTTTCAAAAATCTGAGTGGATTTTTTAAATGCGTATACAAGGTAAAAATAATGTTTGCGTAATGAGAAAAAATGTTTCACATGATTAAAAGGTTGTAGGTGACATTTAGAAAAACTGTTCACTATTCCCAAATATGTATGGTCGCATTTTTAGTAAATCTTTGTACAATATATTTTGCATAGTATACAAATGTATTGTATCATTACAAATATGTACATGACTTTCTAAGGAAATTCTCGCATTTCAGGAAAACAATTGTGACATATTCAGAATACTGATTGTATGCAAATGTTAGTGTGGTTTAACATAAATGTTTTGTGCTCATTAAATAAAATGTTTAACTTGCATTTAATTTTTTTTACATATCTATAAAAAAGTTTAAAAATATGTATTTGCAAAACATTCAATGTTTATAATAAAGTATTCCATATGGTTATGAAAAATGCACAATGTGGTTTGAAAAATTAGACATGTGATGAAGAAAAAAAGAACACACGAAGAAAACCAGTGAATAAACTTCAAATAAAAACGGAGATACCCAAAGAAACTGATGTAGAAAAGCAGGAAAAAAATAGTAACTCCCAAAAACTGAAGAACCCCGATGAAGAAATGTAAATAACTAGTCAAAAACGAAGAAAACAGGAAAACCGAACCAAAATAAACAGACGGAAAATCGAAGGTGCACATCCGTTACTGGGACTGGGCTGCTTGCTGTGGGCGAGCCAGAGCTACATCTCGCGCAATAGGCGAGATATTAAAAATAATCCATCGGCTGCCTGCTGCTTCTGCTGAGACGACTCGAAGCAAGAAAAAATCAATCCCCAAATCCTCTCACGGCAGCGCGGCCTCCCGCTCCCACAAGCGGCGGCCCGCCTGACGGACGTGGGGTTGGCGGCGGCGCCGAGCACGCACTTGCAGTGCGCTGCGGCCGTACGCGGTCGCGAGGTCCAGCTGACAAGGTCGGCTCGGCGGAGCCAGCTGGAGGGGCTGAGGGAGGCCGATCCCCCACGGGTGCACTCAAGGTGCTCGTCGGATTGCCGCGCGGTGCTTCCTCCGTGCCACGTGCCTGTAGCACGGGTGGTCACAGCACCCAGCAAGGGGCAGAAGAAAGAGGCGGGGAGAGAGTTCTTCGCCGGCCATGTCATCTCTGGCAAGCTGGCCGCCGCTCTCCGCACTGCCCAACGGCGTTTCCCTGGCACCGGCATTGGTTAAGACTGACGGCGCCAAGTTACTTCGCAGCTGCAGGTCTACTGCTCGGGTCTCTTGCGCTGGGTCATCCAGTGGAAGTGCCGCCAAGCAGTCGGCTTACGGTAAGCAGCAGGCGTACGAAGAGGACGTCGCTGCGGATAAGGAAGAGGGTGGTTCAGAATGGAGCAAGGACGATATTGAAGCCATCTCGGCGCTGTTTGCCCGGCCGATGCGCCGGAAGCCAGTGAAGCCGCCGAACCCGGCGACACAGCGGCCTCTCCCGCTACCGCTGCCCCATAAGACGAGGCCACCCGTCACTCCAGCACCGACGCAGCACATCCGGCTGGCTTCGCGCTCCATGTTCAGCGACAAGGTGCGCAAGAACCCCGAGGTCCTCGTCGGGATTGCCAAGGAGATCGCCGCGCTCCCGCCGGAGTCCGATGTGTCCAAAGTGCTGGACCGTTGGGTCCCCTTCCTCCGGAAAGGCTCCCTGTCCATGACCATCCGGGAGCTCGGGCACATGGGGCTTCCTGAGAGGGCGCTCCAGACGCTGTGCTGGGCTCAGGGGCAGAAGGCAGTGCCTCTGTTCCCTGATGACCGGATCCTCGCTTCGACCATCGAGGTTTTGGCGCGCTTCGACGAGCTGAAGATGGAGTCTGCGCTTGAGGAGTGCGTCCCTTCGGCGAGCCGCGCTGTCCTCGAAGCCATGGCGAGGGGGTTCATCAGGGCAGGCAAAGTAGGCCTGGCACGCAAGCTCCTTGAACTTGCCAGGATGAACAAGAGGACACTGCACCCGAGCATCTACGCAAAGCTGATTCTGGAGGTTGCCCGGACACCTGAAGGCTATGGGCTTGCTGCTGCACTGCTCGATGAGCTCGGTGAGAGGCCAGACTTTGATCTGCGACAGCAGGACTGCACAGCTGTCATGAAGGTCTGCATAAAGCTCAGGCGGTACGCAGCCGTGGAGAGCCTATTCAGCTGGTTCAGAGGGTCTGGCGGGAACCCAACTGTTGTGATGTACACTACAGTAATCCACAGCCGCTCCCGTGATGGGAGGCACCGTGAGGCGTTGGCTCTGGTTTGGGAAATGGAACAGGCAAACTGTCTTCTTGACCTGCCGGCGTACCGGGTCATCGTGAAGCTGTGTGTGGCATTGCGTGATCCAGAAAGGGCTTTTCGGTACCTGTCAAGGTTGAAGGAGGCTGGATTCGTTCCGACCAGTGACATATACTGTAATTTGATTGAAGCCTATGCCGCATCGGGGAGGATGGCCAGGTGCCGGCAGCTGATCAGGGAGGCTGAGTCAATCGGCGTGTTGCTGGACAAGAGGCTGATCAAGCTTGTCTGAGATGGGTGATAGACGTCCTTGAACCACTAGAATGTAAAAGTCTGTGCTTGTGTAATTATCTAGAGGAGGTAAGACGAGTGGGTTTCTTTTATGTGTTCTTTTCTTAGCGGTTCCATGCTAGACGGGTGTATTTGTGATGCTTCATACTGAAATCTGTTTGCCTGAATCGCTTTAACCTGTAAGATTGTGGATATTTTTAAATTGCTAGCAGTTCCGAATATTTCTTTCTTTCTCTGAACAGTTTGTTAACAAATCCATGTTCTGTTTGTAGATATCAGGACTAATCTGAACAGATAACTTGGCATATTCTGAGTTTAGTGAGGTCCATATTAAGGGGCTTCCTGGAAATTGACAAGGAGTCAATGTTTGATCATATTTTATCCTTCTTAAGATGAGGTGAATTGTTCTCTGCATACAAGGGCACACTTATGTAATAGGCTTAATTTGCATTACTGGCTAGCCATATTTTACAAATTTTGTAACAGTACAGAATCTATGTGAAGCTTGTCAGTTCTCATCATGAAATTTTTATGCCTGGGTCCATGCAGAGCAAAGGATATGCTCCTCCTTGTATATATTTTCTGTTGCAATGACTCTCAGTTTTGTTCTAGATTTGATGGTAATGGTGCTAGCTTTTAAGGTATTGTTACATCGTTGTTACAACTAACAAGCTTGATTGTGATCCAGTTCATGATCATCACGATGCTCCATCAGCTACTCAATCGTCAACGCCTCCACCACGGTACTATTTTTGAATCGTCTAAATTTTGTCCTCAGAATTTTCAGATAATGTCAGCTTTTTTCTCAGGAAAGGTCTATGATATTAGTAAATGGGGTTTACAGAACTAATGTAGTTAATATTTTGTTGCCCTTTTTAAATCTAATGGTAATCTTTTTGCCATCTGAACAGAAAATTTATAAAAGAAAATTTGACTGGGAAACTGTAGGGTAGTCTGTCATTTAGCATGGATCACTTGAAGCCCTTAAGCTTGGTAGTGCACTTACAGGACCATAAGGGGCTTAATCATGAGCAAGGAGCTGAAAGTAGACTTTTTTGGAAGAGCAGCGATATGATTTCCCCAAGAGCAGCTCCCATTGTCGTCTTCTGTTGTGTTGGTCTGAATATTCTGAAGAATACGTCTGAAGATAAGGAAATCATCTAAGGAGCGGCAGCTGGGATGGATCCCGGGGGTCATCAAGTTCTAGCACTTTCTTGGGAGGAGGCGAGTCGCTGATAGCAGCAGAGTGAAGTCTTGGGAGGAGGCGAGGAGCTGGTTAAGGTAAGAGGTCGACCCATTCCAGTTGTCTAGTCCAGCCATGGATGGGCAGAGTTTTTTTTTTTTTTTTTTTTGAGAAAACGCAAAAGAGTTGCGCTTCATTGCATTGAACAGGAAGACATTGGGGGTACAACCTCCAGAAAGGAGGGACACACACACACGCACACACACACACACACGACCGTCCTCACCAAGTGACTACAGCTAGGTGAGGAGGTGCCCTCAACTACCGAATGGATGGCAGAGTTGCCCTTCCTCTGATGGAAGACGTGGCAAAGTTAATGAATTTGTTAAGACAGGTTCAGGAGTTTGTACGATAGCTAAAAAACAAAGGAAACCCTTTATATATATAATAATTCAGTGCAAATTTCTGTGGAAAATACATGTTAGCTACACCAGCATATCTCTGTAAAAGATCATTGTACCCAAGAAAATTAGCTGCTAGTATGTTTGCATCTCTGAAATTTTCCAGAGATTTGTTCAGGAATTGTTTGTTGTCTGAACAAGACACATATCTGAAGATTCAGTATTTACTTGCACCTTGGAGTTTACATCTGTTGTGGTGTTCCTCTGTTCTAAACACCATGTTTGCATTTTTATTTGATTTAGGTGTATAGGTAAGTGCTAAATGAACCGTGCTAATTCGATCAGGTTTGGGCATGCACATAGCCAAAAGTTGAGTGATAGTGATGCTCCAGTTGCATTTATATTCAGATTTGACAGAAGGAACGAAGTTCCAGGAAAAATAACCTGTTAGTGTGTTCCTTGATGTTATACACATGAGCACCCTTACTGTTAGGAGCAAAATTAGCATTATTCTTGGCATGTATATGAATGCTTTGTTTGCATGCTTATTTGATTGAAGGAGGGCGGAGTAAGAGTAAACTGAACCATGAAAATTTTTAATCAGAAAGTAGGCAAGTACATGGTCATTAGCAAGTGAATTAGCTTATTTTACTTCAGTCGAGCACACTCAAGCTTCAGAGAAAGAGTGTTTGTATTTTCTTCCACCAAGTAAGCTATTACAGAGGGTAACATGGGACCTCACTATCGTTCCTGGAGGGATATTTAGGCCTGCATCCTGATAGGTCTCTTTCCAAATTAGTTGATCTATTTTTCTTTCTTCCAAGGTTATTGATCTGTTTATAAGCTGCGGCGGAGCTGGCTGGCTGGTCTAACCATTTTGGTGTGCCTTGTCCAACTCACAGGTGCGATTATATATCAACCTACTGTAAAACATACTCCCTCTGTAAACTTTTATAAGACGCTTTAGGTACTTATAAAGTTTACAGAGGGAGTACTATTTCCCTTGCTGCATAAGTAAACACGCCAGGAAAATTCGTATTCCTCTGAGGTGCTTTGGGCCACAGGAAAATAGGTCACCCCTCGAGAGAAAAAAGTTCAGTTTCTAGTTTCTGGCAGTGCATTATTTAGTTTAGTCCCAGCGCGAGATCTAAAGCTAGTCTCTAGTAGATGCCGAAATATATTTTTTTTCCACCCATATCCAATTGTTGCAGGATCCACGTGCACAGTCTCAGCAATCGCACCACCAGCGTTGTAGAAACCACAGTGCTAGCAGCCAGCGGCAACGGGCTGATGCTTGATTCGATACTATTACCTCCGTCTCAAATTAGTTGACTTAGATTTGTCTAGATACGGATGTATCTAACACTAAAATGTGTCTAGATATATCCGGATCTAGAGAAATCCGAGTCAACTAATTCGGGACGGAGGGAGTATTATTTTTGTTTAGTTCCGACCGTGAGAATTGAAGCCAAGTATCGGTTTGATATGTTTTCAATGGGTTCAAGTGGATGCTGAAATATATTTTACTTCCTCACATTCACCTGGTGTAGGATCCACGTGCACCGTCTCAATCATTGCGCCACTGTCTTGAAGACTCGGCTGCGACGCGAGGTCAGAGGCCAATATTTGGCTTGACACCATTATTTTAGTTTAGTTTTGAGCATGAGATCTGAAGCCGAATCTCCATTTTATTTTTGCCCAGTGTGCATATATTTCACTTCCTCCCATCACCCTTTGCAGGGTCTCAGCCATGGCGCCACCATCATGGAAACTGGCGGCGGCGCGAGGTCTGAGGGCGATGCCATTATTTTACTTGGTCCTGAGCGTGAGATCTGAAGCCATGTCTCAATTTAATTTGTGCTCAATTGCCTCAAGTGGATGCTGAAATATAATTTACTTCCTCCAGTCCACCGGCTATAGGATCAATTTTGATTTGTCTAAGTGCGCCTGCCGCTGCCACCGCCGTGAAGATTGAAGACCGCGACGCGAACGATGCTAGTTATGATTTCTGATGATGATGCTTTTCTGGCCGTTACATTATCTTAATTCAATTTGCTTTGGCTTTGTGACCTTTGCTGTCGTTCATGTGCACACACCAGGATTTAGAGTTCTTGGTGTTAAGACCATTGCCCTCAGCTTAGATTTCAATTGAAGTAAGAGTGCATGTCTGGCTTGATCCCATATATCTGAGCCAATGCCTGATACTCCCTCCGTTCCGAATTACTTGTCTTGGATTTGTCTAGAAACGGATGTATCTAGACTCATTTTAGTGCTAGATACATCCGTATCTAGACAAATCTAAGACAAGTAATTCGGAACGGAGGGAGTATAAGCTTGTACGTTTGGAACTTGATGGTAAATGGTAGGGTATGCGCATAAGTTTGTACGTCATGGAAAGATTTGTTGCTCCCCCAGCATGTACCTCTTGTAATGCGTATTTTTATACTAGTGTTACATACTCCCTCCGTTCGGAAATAGTTGTCATTGAAATGGATGTACCTAGATGTATTTTAGTTCTAAATACATCCATTTTGAAGACAAGTAATTCCGAACGGAGGGAGTACATGTTTTTCGTTACTGTTTCACTCGGATTAATTTTTTGTTCTAAAACATTTATACTAAGCTTATTTATAATTTGGTTTAATTATCTTGCACTGTTTGACATTGGTTTCCAAAAACGTATACTACATGTTTTCATTGCGGTTTTATGTGTGTGTCATCGCGTTTTCAGTTCACATTGAATTGATGTCAAAGAGATGCATCCAAAGCAGGATGGAACTCTTTACATGTGTGAAAGGGTATGAAACATGATGAAACCCCTTTCAAATATATCGAAAATAGACAAAATGAAACTTTGAAGATATGAACGATATATGAGTCACACAGACATGTCAAACATGATGAATTAGTCGCATTATAGTTTGACAATTTTGAACAGTAGACTTTTCAAAACGTGTTCAGGATTGATCTTGTTCAGAAGATTAAAACACCATGGATACTTCTATCCAAATGGATCATAAATCAGATCTTTGGTTCAAAAGATCAAAGTCATACAAACTTTCGAATCAAAATAAAAAGCATGTGATGGTGAGCCCTAGTCAGAAAAAAATAGAAATAGATAGAGTAGAATAAAGTTGCTGCCCCCAAACAGTGGGTGGGTCTCAACTTAAATTAAAACATAAATAGACAAAGAAGTGGAAAGAACCAAATACATCACATGGAGCTCGGTATAATCTTCTTTGCATCATTGGTCATCCACATGGATATCTCCTCTGCAAGCCTCTCCAGCGTAGGCCTGGGCAAGGCGTCGGAGGACACAAGGGTGGTCACCTCACCATCCTCATTCTTGGCCCATCCCATGTCGATTCTATCCTCTCCAAGGCGAGTCATATCGCGCACATGGAAAGCTCTATCCACATCGAGGTAACGGTGCGCGCGCAGCGCGGTGATCATGTCCACCGTCGACCTCACGTGCTCCTCCGTCGTGCTGAGCCTGCATGCCCTGCGCACCAGCTCAAGAGCATGCCCGAGAGGCTTGCCACAAAGATCATCAACACTGGCCTCCACCATTGGGCGGAGGACGGTGTTGCCGTAATACCCTATGGGGATCGGCGGGTAATTGCCCCGCGTGTTCATGCGGAACACGAGATGCGTAGGCTGTCCGCCAGGCTCGTAGCCTAGCGCCACGGTGCAGCACCTCCACATGAACGCGGTGAGCAGCTCGAACCTGGTGCAGGACCGTGCGAGGTGCGCCGGCACGTAGCTTCTTAGGGTGGCGATCTCTTTCGGCCTGAAGCAGAAGATCTGGGTCACCATGTCCGCGGGTGGCGTCGTGTCGGCCGTGGAGACGCCTGCGGAAATGCAACCTGGGAAGATATCACGCCTGACGCGAGGGGGCGTGCGTGGCTCGAACATGTTCTCCCTGCTCCAGACGGGGAGGACGGTCGGACGGGAATCGCCGCGGGCTAGGTCGGCGATGGCTCTGATGAACTGGATCATGCCGAAGGCGTCGACCACATTGTGGCACATGTGGGCATCTCAGTCTCGTCAACTGCAGGAGGAAATAAGTAAATACTCTAAATACACGACCAGACCATTTGTAACTATGCAAATGCAAGCAAATATACATACTAGCTAGTGATTACTATCAAACACCTGACCTGCATGTAGACCAAGTGGTTGTCAACGACTGGGGTGTGCTCATCGACGTCGCACAGAAGCTCTTGGCCGCACGGAAAGGGCGGCAGAGGCGGGTGGCAAAACTCCTCGAGGCGCACGTCGGCGTCGGCCTCCACGAACACGGCCCCTTCGCCGGTGCAGTCCACCACGAGCCAGCCTCCGGGCGTCTCCCGCAGCCGGCCGGCGAGCGGGTAGTAGTGGACCAGGGCCTCCGCGAGGGCCGCCCAGATGGCCTTGGCGGGGTCCGTCGCCGGCTCGTGCTCGCGGCGGACCGGACGGAAGAACTCCGCGCCGCCGACGTAGTGTTTCAGATAGGCGCAGTCGTCCAGGCCGGAGAGGGCTTTGGTCTCGCGGGGCGTCGCCCGCGCCGGTGCGACAAGTTGGGGTTCGCTCCGGCGTGCGGTGAACCTCGGCATGGTGGCCAGTGATCTTGCTAGCAGCTATGCTCTATCTTATGTACTCCCTCCGTTCCTAAATACTTGTCTTTCTAGGCATTTTAACAAGTGACTACATACGGAGCAAAATGACTAAATCTACATTTTAAAAATATGTCTACATACATTCGTATATAGTAATCATTTGAAATGTCTAGAAAGACAAATATTTAGGAACGGAGGGAGTATGTGTGTGTAGTTGTGTGCGCGTCCAGGATGCAATGCATGCACCTGATTCATTCCGCTCGCTCCCATGGATGCCATTGTCATTGTGTGTATACACACCCACACACACAAAATTGTATATGCACAATTGGGTCTTGTGGTTGGTAAACTAATAATCCATTCGAGTTTGGATTAATATTGGGCCGCTACTCTGCGCCGGTCAACCGGCCGAAGTCCCTCCGCCGGTCCACTTGCATCCGTTGGATTCGTTCATCCTAAAACGCTGGATCTACTAGCTCCTTTCAGACGTTGGGTCATGCAAAACTGAAAACCGCTGGATCCCATGCAAAACAAGCCCGCTTTGTCCGCCCGCATGGAACGGGCAGTGGTTACCATGCGCCGTAGCTTTTCTCGTGACGCCCACCTTCCGCGAATACCCGTCCACCGTCACAGCTCTCCATGGCGGCCCTGCATCGCGGCTGCAACTCGCTGTTGTCACCTCGCAGGCACTCCGTCGTCCGGCCGCGCGTGCACGAGACGAGTTGCCAGCGCCATGCGCCGATGCTTCGTCGACTCGTGATACCCCAACTCCCATAAATATAACGTCCACTGTTGCAGCTCGGTACCGCCGCCCTGCATCACTGTCGCAACTCGATGTCATTGCTGTCATGGTTCTAAGCTTGACAGTAGAATAGGGGGGTAGGTATGGAGAGGCAAGATCCTATCTATGGAGTAGTTATATACGCAAGAGATTTACGAGTTCAAGCCCTTCTCGAAGGAAGTAGCAGCCCTACGTCTCGGAGCCCGGAGGCGGTCGACTGGATTATATGCGTATGAGTTACAGGGGTGCGAAACCTTTACACTGAGGAGGGGGTGGCTTATATAGAGTCCGCCAGACCCCTCCGGCCCTCAGTTATGCAGGGTTTAAGGTACATTAAGGTCTGGCGTTACTGGTAACGCCATACATAAAGTGCTATCATGACCATAAAGACTACTTAATGACAGACCGTTTGTGTGCAGAGTGACTCTAGATCTCCTGGTTGTCGAGTGAGTGGCTTCGTGGTCGAGTGTCTTCGAGTCCGTCGAGTGGAATCCGTCCAGGTCGAGTGAAAGGTAGTTTCTTCCAGAGATGTCCTTGAGGAGAGTACCTTGGACAGGTCCATGACCCTACCCTAGGTACATGGCTTCATCATTAGCCCCCGAATGGATCGAGGTTTGAGTGAGGAAGGAGTTGAGAATTCTTCCGACCCGTTTTTCGTGCTATGAGTATGTCTTGTTGTGGATCAATGACTTTTAGGTGACGGCACCAACTTCTTTTTCAGTCGCCTTGATCCATTCTTTGTATCTGTCGAGTGACTTTTCTGTACTTGGAGATCTCCGAGCGACGGATCGGAGGAAATCTCCAGTCTGACAAGTTGCTCTGCTGTTCGCGGATTTAGCGGGATCCGAATTTCGGGAAGCGCGCGAGGCGGAGGAGGCCGTGGTACTCGGATGGGATAAGGCAGGAACGCCTCGATCTTCACGCCACCTTTTTTGCCACGTATCGCGCGCGCGACTGTTGCGGGATTTGACAGGATCGTCGAGGCCTACCAGTCAGTCACCTGGAAGCAACCCCATATAAGGCGCCGGACGGGGTTTTTTTGAACAATGTTCCCTCATTTTCCTCTTCCTCTTCCTCAGATTCATCTGCTGCGTTCACCACCATCTCAGCGCTACTGCTCTGTGCGTGCTTCGCCGACGACGATGGTGAAGGAGAAGACGGCGGCTTTGGAGCGGGCGAAGAAGGCGAGGCGAAGGCGAAGAGGAGGGCGACCAGTCGGGGCGGAACCTCGTCGCGGGCCGGTCTGCCGCAAGGCTGGATCCAGGGCGACTGGATCCGCTCGACCATCCGCCAGAAAGATCTTGACGACCCGGCCAATGAGGGACTATCCCTCATGGATTAGTGAGGCTCCCGGGGAAGGAGTGGCAGCCGCAGCCTCAGGAGGGTGAGTGTGTGCTCTTAGCCACCCACGTTGATCGCGGGTTTTCTCTGCCGCCCCACCCTTTCTTTCGGGGATTTCTGAACTTCTTTGGGGAACAACTCCACCACTTCACACCCAACTCCATCGTCTATCTCGCTGCTTTCGTGTCCTTGTGTGAGAATTTCTTGGGTTGTCGGCTGCATTGGGGCCTTTTCAAACACATTTTCACCTGTCGCTCCCAGACAGTGAAAAAGGCCAATCCGAGTGACGAGAAAACCCAAGTGATTCAGATGGGTGGGGGTCTTGGGGTTCAAATGAGATGAAAAAGTGCTTTTCCAGCCATGGTACTTCCCGAGTCGGTCCGAGGGTGGCAGTCGACCTGGTTCTACTGCCAAGACCAGCCGACGCCAGGGCAGTCGACTGGACTCCCTCCTTTTTCCATGGATCGAGTTAACAAGCCGTCCTCTTTGAAGGTGGTCCCGAAGGAGAAGGCTCAGGTTAAGGTACTGGTTGAGCGAGTAGTCCAGCTTATCCGTGACGGGGTGACTGGCATGGATCTTCTGGAGGTTTTCCTTCGACGATGCATCCAACCACTTCAATATCGAGGCCATCCGATGTGGATGTATTCTGGCACTGAAGACACCATTCGGGTCCACCCGGAGGAGGTCGAGGATGCCACGCTGGAGAGGTGGATGACTGCCATCACAGAGAACAAGGACAACCCCCGAGGAGCCAGGAGGATCCCTCCACTCGACCAATCTTATGAGCCAGACAAGGTCCAATTCTATATCTCCGACCGTGATCCTGCTTCCTTCATTCCGTTTGTTGGGGAACGTAGTAATTTCAAAAAATTTCCTACGCACACGCAAGATCATGGTGATGTATAGCAACGAGAGGGGAGAGTGTTGTCTACGCACCCTCGAGACCGAAGCGAAGCGATCAACGTAGAGGAAATAGTCGACGTTCTCCTCGCGATCCGACCGATCCCGGCGCCGTTACTCCGGCGCCCCGAGTTCTTGACACACGTACAGCTCGATGGCGTCCCTCGTACTCCGATCCAGCCGAGTGTCGAGAGAGTTCCGTCAAGACGACGGCGTGGGACGATATTGATGTTTCACGGCGCGAGGGCTTCGCCTAAGCTTGCGACGGTATGACCGAGGTGGAATATGGTGGAGGGGGCACCGACACGGCTAAGGAACGATCCGTAGATCAAACTTGTGTGTCCTAGGGTGCCCCCTGCCCCGTATATAAAGGAGGGAGGGGAGGCCGGCCGGCCTAGAGAGGCGCGGCTGAGGAGTCCTACTCCCACCGAGTAGGACTCCCCTTCCTAGTTGGAATAGGATTGGGGGAGGGGAAGAGGAGAGGCGCCGCCTCCTTGTCCTATTCGGACTAGGGGAGAGGGCGCTGCCACCTCCTGGCCGGCCCCTCCTCTTCTCGCTCGAGGCCCACCGAGGCCCATTTACCCCGGGGTTCCGTAACCTCCGGTTCTCCAGTAAATTCCTGTTTTACCGGAACCATTCGAACTCCAAACATAGGCTTCCAATATATCAATCTTTATGTCTCGACCATTTCGAGACTCCTCGTCATGTCCGTGATCACATCCGGGACTCCGAACTTCTTCGGTACATCAAAATACATAAACTCATAATAACTGTCATCGAAACCTTAAGCGTGCGGACCCTACGGTTCGAGAACAATGTAGACATGACCTAGAACTATTCATGGTCAATAACCAATAGCGGACCTGGATGCCCATATTGGTTCCTACATATTCTACGAAGATCTTTGTCGGTCAGACCGCATAACAACATCGTTGTTCCTTTGTCATCGGTATGTTACTAGCCCGAGATTCGATCGTCGGTATCCAATACCTAGTTCAATCTCGTTACCGCAAGTCTCTTTACTCGTTCCGTAATACATCATCTCACAACTAACTCATTAGTTGTAGTGCTTGCAAGGCTTCATGATGTGCATTACCGAGAGGGCCCAGAGATACCTCTCCGACAATCGGAGTGACAAAACCTAATCTCGAAATCGCCAACCCAACATCGCCTTTGGAGACACCTGTAGTACTCCTTTATAATCACCCGATTCGTTGTGACGTTTGGTAGCACCAAAGTGTTCCTCCGTAAACGGAGTTGCATAATCTCATAGTTACGGGAACATGTATAAGTTATGGATGAAAGCAGTAGCAACATACTAAGCGATCGTGTGCTAAGCTAATGGAATGGGTCATGTCAATCAGATCATTCTACTAATGATGTGACCTTGTTAATCAAATAACAACTCTTTGTTCATGGTCGGAAACTTAACCATCTTTGATTAACAAGCTAGTCTAGTAGAGGCATACTAGTGACATCTTGTTTTGTCTATGCATTCACACATGTATCATGTTTCCGGTTAATACAATTCTAGCATGAATGATAAACATTTATCATGAAATAAGGAAATAAATAATAACTTTATTATTGCCTCTAGGGCATATTTCCTTCATCTCCCACTTGCACTAGAGTCAATAATCTAGATTACATAGTAATGATTCTAACACCCATGGAGTCTTGGTGCTGATCATGTTTTGCTCGTGGAAGAGGCTTAGTCAACGGGTGCGCAACATTCAGATCCGTATGTATCTTGCAAATCTCTATGTCTCCCACGGACTAAGTCCGGATGGAATTGAAGCGTCTCTTGATGTGCTTGGTCCTCTTGTGAAATCTGGATTCCTTCGCTAAGGCAATTGCTCGAGATTGTCACGAAGATTTTCATTGGACCCGATGCACTAGGTATGACACCTAGATCGGATATGAACTCCTTCATCCGACTCCTTCATTAGCTGCTTCCGAAGCTGCTATGTATTCCGCTTCACATGTAGATCCCGCACGACGCTTTGTTTAGAACTGCACCAACCGACAGCTCCTCCGTTTAGTGTAAATCGTATCCGGTCTGCGATTTAGAATCGTCGGATCAGTGTCAAAGCTTGCATCAACGTAACCGCCACGATGAGCTCTTTGTCACCTCCATATCGAGAAACATATCCTTAGTCCTTTTCGGTATTTCGGGATGTTCTTGACCGCTGTCCGATGATCCACTCTGGATTACTTTGGTACCTCCTGCTAAACTTATAGCAAGGCACACATCAGGTCTGGTACACAACATTGCATACATGATAGAGCCTATGGCTGAAGCATAGGAACATCTTTCATTTCTCTCTATCTTCTGCAGTGGTCGGGCATTGAGTCTTACTCAACTTCACACCTTGTAACACAGGCAAGAACCCTTTCTTTGCTTGATCCATTTTGAACTTCTTCAAAATTTTGTCAAGGTATGTGCTTTGTGAAAGTCCAATTAAGCGTCTTGATCTATCTCTATAGATCTTGATGCCCAATATGTAAGCAGCTTCACCGAGGTCTTTCATTGAAAAACTCTTATTCAAGTATCCCTTTATGCTATCCAGAATTCTATATCATTTCCGATCAGCAATATGTCATCTACATATAATATCGAAATGCTACTGAGCTCCCACTCACTTTCTTGTAAATACAGGCTTCTCCAAAAGTGCAGACAAACCCAAATGCTTTGATCACACTATCAAAGCGTTTATTCCAACTCGAGATGCTTGCACCAGTCCATAGATGGATCGCTGAAGCTTGCACACTCGTTAGCTCCTTTGGATCGATAAAACCTTCGGTTGTATCATATACAACTCTTCTTCCGTAAATCCATTCAGAATGCAGTCTTTACATCCATTTGCCAAATTTCATAATCATAAAATGCGGCAATTGCTAACATGATTCGGACGGACTTGAGCATCGCTACGGGTGAGAAGGTCTCATCGTAGTCAATCCCTTGAACTTGCGAAAACCTTTGCGACAAGTCGAGCTTTATAGACGATAACATTACCGTCGGCGTCGGTCTTCTTCTTGAAGATCCACTTGTTTTCTATTGCTTGCCGACCCTCGGGCAAGTCAACCAAAGTCCATACTTTGTTTTCATACATGGATCCCATCTCAGATTTCATGGCCTCAAGCCATTTTGCGGAATCTGGGCTCACCATCGCTTCTTCATAGTTCGTAGGTTCATCATGATCTAGTAGCATGACTTCCAGAACAGGATTACCGTACCACTCTGGTGTGGATCTTAGTCTGGTTGATCTACGTGGTTCTGCAGTAACTTGATCTGAAGTTTCATGATCAACATCATCAACTTCCTCACTACTTGGTGTAGATGTCTCAGAAACCGGTTTCTGCGACGAACTACTTTCAAGTAAGGGAGAAGGTACTATTACCTCATCAAGTTCCACTTTCCTCCCACTCACTTCTTTCGAGAGAAACTCCTTCTCTAGAACTGATCCATTCTTAGCAACGAATGTCTTGCCTTCGGATCTGTGATAGAAGGTGTACCCAACTGTTTCCTTTGGGTATCCTATGAAGACACATTTCTCCGATTTGGGTTCGAGCTTATCAGGTTGAAGCTTTTTCACATAAGCATCGCATCCCCAAACTTTTAGAAATGACAACTTTGGTTTCTTGCCAAACCATAGTTCATAAGGTGTCGTCTCAACGGATTTCGACGGTGTTCTATTCAGTGTGAATGCGGCCGTCTCTAGAGCATAACCCCAAAACGATAGCGGTAAATCTGTAAGAGACATCATAGATCGCACCATATCTAGTAAAGCACGATTCTGACGTTCGGACACACCATTACGCTGTGGTGTTCGGGTGGCGTGAGTTGCTAAACTATTCCGCATTGTTTCAAATGTAGACCAAACTCGTAACTCAAATATTCACCTCCACGATCGGATCGTAAAACTTAATTTTCTTGTTACGATGATTTTCAACTTCACTCTGAAATTCTTTGAACTTTTCAAACGTTTCAGACTTATGTTTCATTAAGTAGATATACCCATATCTGCTTAAGTCATCTGTGAAGGTGAGAAAATAACGATATCCGCCACGAGCCTCAACATTCATCGGACCACATACATACGTATGTATGATTTCCAACAAATCTGTTGCTCTCTCCATAGTACCGAGAACGGGTTCTAGTCATCTTGCCCATGAGGCACGGTTCATAAGTGCCAAGTGATTCATAATCAAGTGACTCCAAAAGTCCATCAGTATGGAGTTTCTTCATGCGCTTTACACCGATATGACCTAAACGGCAGTGCCACAAATAAGTTGCACTATCATTATTAACTCTGCATCTTTTGGTTTCAACATTATGAATATGTGTATCACTACTATCGAGATTCATCAGAAATAGACCACTCTTCAAGGGTGCATGACCATAAAAGATATTACTCATATAAATAGAACAACCATTATTCTCTGATTTAAATGAATAACCGTCTCGCATCAAACAAGATCCAGATATAATGTTCATGCTCAACGCAGGCACCAAATAACAATTATTTAGGTCTAAAACTAATCCCGAAGGTAGATGTAGAGGTAGCGTGCCGACCGCGATCACATCGACTTTGGAACCATTTCCCACGCGCATCGTCACCTCGTCCTTTGCGAGTTAAGCAATCGTAGTCCTGCTTTGAGTTGCAAATATTAGCAATGAACCGATATCAAATACCAGTGCTACTACGAGCTCTAGTAAGGTACACATCAATAACATGTATATCACATATACCTTTGTTCACCTTGCCATCCTTCTTATCCGCCAAATACTTGGGGCAGTTCCGCTTCCGGTGACCGATCGCTTGCGGTAGAAGCACTCGTTTCAGGTTTAGGGCCAGACTTGGGTTTCTTCTCCTGAGCAGCAACTTGCTTGCTGTTCTTCTTGAAGTTCCCCTTTTTCTTCCCTTTGCCTTTCTTCTTGAAACTAGTGGTCTTGTTGACCATCAACACTTGATGCTCCTTCTTGATTTCTACCTCCGCAGCCTTTAGCATTGCGAAGAGCTCAGGTATAGTCTTTACTAACCCTTGCATATTATAGTTCATCACGAAGCCTTTGTAGCTTGGTGGCAGTGATTGGAGAATTCTGTCAATGACACAATCATCCGGAAGATTAACTTCCAATTGCGTCAAGTGATTGTAGTACCCAGACATTCTGAGTATGTGCTCACTAACAGAACTATTCTCCTCCATCTTGCAGCTATAGAACTTATTGGAGACTTCATATCTCTCAATCCGGGCATTCTGTTGGAATATTAACTTCAACTCCTGGAACATCTCATATGCTCCATGACGTTCAAAACGTCGTTGAAGTCCCGGTTCTAAGCCGTAAAGCATGGCACACTGAACTATAGAGTAGTCATCAGCTTTGCTCTGCCAGACGTTCATAACATCTGCAGTTGCATTAGCAGCAGGCCTGGCACCTAGCGGTGCATCCAGGACGTAACTCTTCTGTGCAGCAATGAGGATGATCCTCAAGTTACGGACCCAGTCCGTGTAATTGCTACCATCATCTTTCAACTTTGCTTTCTCAAGGAACGCATTAAAATTCAACGGAACAACAGCACGAGCCATCTATCTACAATTAAACATAAACAAGCAAGATACTATGAGGTACTAAGTTCATGATAAATTTAAGTTCAATTAATCATATTACTTAAGAACTCCCACTTAGATAGACATCCCTCTAGTCATCTTAAGTGATCACGTGATCCAAATCAACTAAACCATAACCGATCATCACGTGAAATGGAGTAGTTTTCAATGGTGAACATCTTATGTTGATCATATCTACTATATGATTCACGCTCGACCTTTCGGTCTCCGTGTTCGAGGCCATATCTGCATATGCTAGGCTCGTCAAGTATAACCCGAGTATTCTGCGTGTGCAAAACTGGCTTGCACCCGTTGTAGATGGACGAGAGCTTATCACACCCGATCATCACGTGGTGTGCAGGCACGACGAACTTTGGCAGCGGTGCATACTCGGGAGAACACTTCTTGATAATTTAGTGAGAGATCATCTTATAATGCTACCGTCAATCAAAGCAAGATAAGATGCATAAAGGATAAACATCACATGCAAATCAATATAAGTGATATGATATGGCCATCATCATCTTGTGCTTCATGATCTCCATCTTGCAGCACCACCATGATCACCATCGTCACCGGCGCGACACCTTGATCTCCGTCGTAGCATCGTTGTCGTCTCGCCAAACTTATGCTTCTACGACTGTCGCTACCGCTTAGTGATAAAGTAAAGCATTACAGAGCGATTTCATTGCATACAATAAGCGACAACCATATGGCTCCACCGATTGCCGATAACCGGTTACAAAACATGATCATCTCATACAATAAAATATAGCATCACGTCTTGACCATATCACATCACAACATGCCCTGCAAAAACAAGTTAGACATCCTCTACTTTGTTGTTGCAAATTTTACGTGGCTGCTACGGGCTTAAGCAAGAACCAGTCTCACCACGCATCAAAACCACAACGATACTTCGTCAAATAGACTCCGTTTTAACCTTCTCAAGGACGGGCGAGCTACACTCAGTTCAACTAAAGTGAGAGAGCAGACACCCACCAGTCACCTTTAAGCAACGAGTGCTCGTGGCGGTGAAACCAGTCACGCGTAAGCGTCGCGTAATGTCGGTCTGGGCGCTTCATCTCACAATACCGCTGAACCAAAGTATGACATGCTGGTAGGTAGTATGACTTGTATCGCCCACAACTCACTTGTGTTCTACTCGTGCAAAACATCAAACCATAAAAACCTAGGCTCGATACCCTTTGTTGGGGAGCGTAGTAATTTCAAAAATTTCCTACGCACACGCAAGATCATGGTGATGTATAGCAACGAGAGGGGAGAGTGTTGTCTACGTACCCTCGTGAGACCAAGCGAAGCGATCTGGCGTAGAGGAAGTAGTCGACGTTCTCCTCGCGATCCGACCGATCCAGCGCCGTTACACTCGGCGCCCGAGTTCTTGACACACGTACAGCTCGATGGCGTCCCTCGTACTCCGATCCAGCCGAGTGTCGAGAGAGTTCCGTCGGCCGACGGCGTGGTGACGATCTTGATGTTTCACCGCGCAGGCTTCGCCTAAGCTTGCGACGGTATGACCGAGGTGGAATATGGTGGAGGGGGCACCGACACGGCTAAGGAACGATCCGTAGATCAAACTTGTGTGTCCTAGGGTGCCCCCTGCCCCGTATATAAAGGAGGGAGGGGGAGGCCGGCGGCCTAGAGAGGCGGCTGGAGGAGTCCTACTCCCACGGGAGTAGGACTCCCCTTCCTAGTTGGAATAGGATTGGGGGAGGGAAGAGGAGAGGCGCCGCCTCCTGTCCTATTCGGACTGGGGGGAGGGGCGCGCCACCTCTGGCCGGCCCTCCTCTTCTCCCTCGAGGCCCACCGAGGCCCATTTACCTCGGGGTTCGGTAACCTCCGGTTCTCCCATAAATTCCTGTTTTACGAACCATTCCGAACTCCAAACATAGGCTTCCAATATATCAATCTTTATGTCTCGACCATTTCGAGACTCCTCGTCATGTCCGTGATCACATCAGGGACTCGAACTTCTTGGTACATCAAAATACATAAACTCATAATAACCGCCATCGAAACCTTAAGCGTGCGGACCCTACGGTTCGAGAACAATGTAGACATGACCTAGAACTATTCATGGTCAATAACCAATAGCGGGACCTGGATGCCCATATTGGTTCCTACATATTCTACGAAGATCTTTGTCGGTCAGACCGCATAACAACATCGTTGTTCCTTTGTCATCGGTATGTTACTTGCCCGAGATTCGATCGTCGGTATCCAATACCTAGTTCAATCTCGTTACGCAAGTCTCTTTACTCGTTCCGTAATACATCATCTCACAACTAACTCATTAGTTGTAGTGCTTGCAAGGCTTGATGATGTGCATTACCGAGAGGGCCAGAGATACCTCTCCGACAATCGGAGTGACAAAACCTAATCTCAAATACGCCAACCCAACATCTGCCTTTGGAGACACTGTAGTACTCCTTTATAATCACCCGATTACGTTGTGACGTTTGGTAGCACCAAAGTGTTCCTCCGTAAGCGGAGTTGCATAATCTCATAGTTACAGGAACATGTATAAGTTATGGATGAAAGCGGTAGCAACATACTAAGCGATCGTGTGCTAAGCTAATGGAATGGGTCATGTCAATCAGATCATTCTACTAATGATGTGACCTTGTTAATCAAATAACAACTCTTTGTTCATGGTCGAAACTTAACCATCTTTGATTAACAAGCTAGTCTAGTAGAGGCATACTAGTGACATCTTGTTTTGTCTATGCATTCACACATGTATCATGTTTCCGGTTAATACAATTCTAGCATGAATGATAAACATTTATCATGAAATAAGGAAATAAATAATAACTTTATTATTGCCTCTAGGGCATATTTCCTTCACCGTTTTGCCAGAATTCAGTCGACTGACTTTTGTCTTGTTTGTTGTCTTCTAGGTCACTACCGAGATGTACTCGATACCCAACGGGGCGTAAGAACAGATCGAGGAGGAGGAAGGGAGCGGAGGTGAAAGTCAAGAGGAGTGGCAATCTGATGGTGAGGAGGATGAAGAAGACGACGGCTCCGGTGAAGAGGAGGAGGAGGAAGAGGAGGAGGAAGTCGACCCTCCCCGCACTGAAAGGTGATTCAAGCTCACCCATGACCCCACAGTCGAGCGTGGCAAAGCGGCCGTGCCTGTTGGGCAGTCGACTAAACGCCCTCGGATGACCTCTCCGGCGCCGACTGAGAAAGTGTCGAAGCAACCCCAAGCGGCGTCATCAAAGCCGACGAAGGCGCTGCCGAAGATGAGATGGTGATTCCCACTATATCCGGGTAATAGCAGAACTTGTGTTTTCTTGTTTGGCGTGGATAATCTCTTGGTCAACTCATTGGTTAACCGACTGATTTCTGAAATATGCAGTGCTGCTACCTCCGAGACCTCAACCAGGAACGAAGATCAAGAAATGGAAGATGCTGCTACCTCCAACCTTGGTATGATCTCTGTAGTTTCGCTTTTGGTCAACTGGATTTTCATTTTTAACTTTGAATCTTTCCTGTAGCTCCACCTCATGTCCTTGATCTCCCTGATGATGACGATGAGGAGCCACTGAGGCAGAGGAGGAACAAGAAAGCGCTACGCTAGTAAGATGCTTTCAGTTGTATCAAGACCGAGATCTTTGGTTCCGAGGGAGGCAACGTCACTCGGACTACCATGTCCTTTGCTGTGCCGCTGACGAGTGCTCACCCTTCGTCGTCAAGTGCTGATCCGCCTTCCCTTTTCACCACACACCATGTCCCAGAGGACCAAGCAGGTGCTGCTAAGGAAGCTATACGCCAGGTGGGGGTCATGATGGAGCAGGTGAAGGCGATCCGAGATGCCAGCCAAGCAGCTTATGATGCAAGCTCAGCTCTTCAGAGCAATGTCCAGGTTAGTTGATCACCGCTTGTTCTGTTAGGATATGGTACCTGAAAACTCTTCTTTCTGAAGATCTTAGTATCTGTACACCCACTGGGTGTGTCGATTGACTGTTAGGATTGGTGGGGGCACGCTGAGTGCACCCACTGGATGTAGTCCCCGAGACTATGGTGGACTGCTGGGAGTCAACTGTAGTCTTTATACTTTGAACTTGTTCACTCTAAGTTCTCCACTCGGTCTGGTCGAGTGGAGTCTTGGAACCAGTGGGGGCACGCTGAGTGCAAACACTGGGTGTAGTCCCTGAGACCATGGTCGACTGCTGGCAGTCGACTATGGTCTGAAGAACATCTCCCCTCTTTGGTTTTTTTCCGATCGTGATGATACCGTGGCTGACTGCTGGCAGTTAGCTATGGTTTAAGATCATAACTTTCTGTTTGTTTCGGTCGACTGATCGAACCGAGTCGGTAGAACTAGTGGGGGCACGCTGAGTGCACCCACTGGGTGTAGTCCCCAAGACTACAGTTGAATATTTTGATTCGGCTGTAGTCTTAGAAATGCTATGATTTTTTTCTCTTAGTCCCTCGGAAGTGACCTATCTTTGATGTCTGCCGACTGATCTTTCGCAGAAATCTTGCGAGCTTGTGGCTCGTTATACTGAGTTGGAGAACAAACATATCCAGCTCGAACTTGACTTGAAGCTTGTCCAGGAGAACTTCACGAAGGCGAAGGTGGAGGCAAAAGGTATGTTTGGTGAGAATCTTGACGACTGTCTTTATCCTTTTGTCCATTCTTGATTCTAATCTCATTGTCACTTTGCAGATAAACCGAAGGAGGCTCTGAAGAAGAAGGACCTTGACCTTGCCGAGGCGCAGAAAGCGGCTTCAGACAAGACGAAGCTCGCGGAAGAAAAATTGACTTCAGTCGGTAAACTTGAAGAGGAGAACGCCAATCTGAAAGCTGCTCTCGACGCGGCCAACAAGGAGGTCAGCCAACTGAAGAACGACAAGATAGCTCTGAGTGACAAAGCTAGCGAACTAGCGGGGAAGAAGAACGATCTGGAGGTTTATTTGGGAGGGCTCGCCAAGAAGTTATTCCTCATGCTTGAAGGTAACCCCTTCTATCTGACTGACTTGTTATTATCGACTGATCATAAAACTGATGGCTTAACTCCGAGTTGTGTTTACAGAATTCTACCAGAACTTTGAGGAGGAAACTAGTCGAGTGGAGACAAGCCTGGACCCCATTAACTCTCCTGTGAAGGACGAAGCTGCTATGAACGTGCTCCGACTGGAATTTCGCGTTGCTGGTGTTGTGGACTACCTCGCTCGACTGAAGGTTGCGGTGTCGCGGATCGACACGACACTCTGGCCAAGAGAGATGCTTCAAAATGACCTCGAGTCTTTAATGAGTCGACTGAATGATGTTCCAGGTCGAGTGCAGGAATGGAAGAAGTCTTCCGCCAGGTGTGGTGCTGATGTTGCTCTATCCCTGGTACGTATTCACTACAAGGATGCTCAAGAGGACAAGCTGGCGTCCATCAGAGTGACCAATACCAAGAAGCATGACTTCTAGTCTTTCATGGAGACCTTCATTGCTGCTGCCACTCGGATTCCTGATGGAATCGACCTCGACCAGTTTGTCGCGCCCTCCAGTCCTCCACCTGAGGAGTAAAAAACTTCTATGCTTCACCTTAAATTTGCCTCGGTATGACGAGTGGTTTTTGTAACCGATAAACTTCTACAGGCTTGACGCCTGAGCACTTTTGAATCCGTTATCTGAACTTTGCTTATCGTCGAATATGCTTGCATTTGCCTTCGAGCGAATTTTCTTCTACACTTTGGAATATGTTTTAATGTTTGAGACGCAGCTCTGAGGTGGAAAGTGTTGGGGAATGTAGTAATTTCAAAAAATTTCCTATGCACAGGCAAGATCATGGTGATGTATAGCAACGAGAAGGGGAGTGTATCTTCATACCCTTGAAGATCGCTAAGCGGAAGCGTTTATCAACGCAGTTGATGTAGTCGTACGTCTTCACGATCCGACCGATCCAAGTACCGAATGCACGGCACCTCCGAGTTCTGCACATGTTCAGCTCGATGACGTCCTCGCCTTCTCGATCCAGCAAGACGGGCGAAGTAGTAGATGAGTTCCGGCAGCACGACGGCGTGGTGACGGTGTTGGTGAAGAACAATCTCCCCAGGGCTTCGCCTAAGCACTACGAAAACTATGACGGAGGATAAACTAGAGGGTACGGGGTTGCTGGCACACGGCTTGGTGTTTCTTGATGTGTCTTTGGTGCTAGCCCTGCCCCTCTATTTATATGTTGAACCCTGGGGTCGAAACTTGGAGTAAAAGCCTCGTCAAAGTCGGTTTTGCTCGAAGGCAAGAGTCCTACGGACTCAGGACTAGACGCCAGGTTCGGCGTCTACCCCTAGACGCCCGGGGTTCTGGCGTCTAGCCTCTCGTCTCCGCAAAACTTCCTTTTGCACTTTCCATAAGCCTCGTGGGCTTTCCCTTTAGCCCAAATAACGTGTTCTCGTACCCAAACATTTGGAAACATCCTAACCCCTTAGGTGAATTCCGAACCCTTCCGGAGATCAAACACTATTATCCCATATATCAAACTTTATCTCCGGACCATTCCGGAGTTCCTCGTCATGTCCACGATCTCATCCGAGACTCCAACAGCATTCGTTACCAACATGCATAACTCATATAATACTATATAAACAAGCTAAAGCGTTAAGCGTCACGGACCCTACGGGTTCGAGAACTATGTAGACATGACCGAGACACGTTTCCGGTCAATAACCAATAGCGGGACCTGGATGCCCATATTGGCTCCCACATATTCTACGAAGATCTTTATCGGTCAGACCGCATAACAACATACGTTGTTCCCTTTGTCATCGGTATGTTACTTACCCGAGATTCGATCGTCGGTATCCAATACCTAGCTCAATCTCGTTACCGGCAAGTCTCTTTACTCATTACGTAATGCATCATTCCGTAACTAACTCATTAGCTACATTGCTTGCAAGGCTTATAGTGATGTGCATTACCGAGAGGGCCCAGAGATACCTCTCCGACAATCGGAGTGACAAAACCTAATCTCGAAATACGCCAACCCAACATGTACCTTCGGAGACATCTGTAGTACTCCTTTATAATCACCCAGTTACGTTGTGACGTTTGGTAGCACCCAAAGTGTTCCTCCGGTAAACTGGAGTTGCATAATCTCATAGTTACAGGAACATGTATAAGTCATGAAGAAAGCAATAGCAATATACTAAACAATCAAGTGCTAGGCTAACAGAATGGGTCATGTCAATCACATCATTCTCCTAATGATGTGATCCCATTAATCAAATGACAACTCATGTCTATGGTTAGGAAACTTAACCATCTTTGATTAATGAGCTAGTCAAGTAGAGGCATACTAGTGACGTTATGTTGGTCTATGTATTCACACATGTATTATGTTTCCGGTTAATACAATTCTAGCATGAATAATAAACATTTATCATGATATAAGGAAATAAATAATAACTTTATTATTGCCTCTAGGGCATATTTCCTTCAGTCTCCCACTTGCACTAGAGTCAATAATCTAGTTCAAATCGCCATGTGATTTAACACCAATAATCATATCTGTATATGATCAACACCCATAGTTCACATCGTCATTTGACCAATACCCAAAGGGTTTACTAGAGTCAATAATCCAGTTCACATCGCAATGTGATTAACACCCAAAGAGTACTAAGGTGTGATCATGTTTTGCTCGTGAGAGAATCTTAGTCAACGGGTCTGTCATATTCAGAGCCGTATGTATTTTGCAAATATTCTATGTCTTCAATGCTCTGCATGGTGCTACTCTAGCTTAATTGCTCCCACTTTCAATATGTATCCAGTTTGAGACTTAGAGTCATCTGGATCAGTATAAAAGTTTGCACCGATGTAACTTTTACAACGAACTCTTTTATCAGCTCCATAATCGAAAAACATCTCCTTAGTCCTCACTAAGGATATTCTTGACCGATGTCCAGTGATCTACTATTAGATCAAAATTGTATTCCTTTGCCAAACTCGAGCAAGGTATACAATATGTCAGTTCACAAGACATAGCATACTTTATAGAACCTATGGTCGAGGCATAGGGAATGACTTTTTCATTCTCTTTCTATTTTCTGCCATGGTCGGGTCTTGAATCTTACTCAACTTCACACCTTTGCAACACAGGCAAGAACTCTTTCTTTGACTGTTCCATTTTGAACTACTTCAAAATCTTGTCAAGGTATGTACTCATTGAAAAACTTATCAAGCGTCTTGATCTATCTAAATAGATCTTGATGCTCAATATGTAAGTAGGTTTACTGAGGTCTTTCTTTTAAAGAACTCATTTCAAACATTCCTTTATGCTTTGCAGAATAATTCTACATTATTTCCGATCAACAATATGTCATTCATATATACTTATCAGAAATGCTGTAGTGCTCCCACTCACTTTCTTGTAAATACAGGCTTCACCGTAAGTCTGTACAAAACTATATGCTTTGATCAACTTATCAAACCGTATATTCCAACTCTGAGATGCTTGCACCAGTCCATAGATGGATTGCTGGAGCTTGCACATTTTGTTAGCACCTTTAGGATTGACAAAACCTTCCGATTGCATCATATACAACTCTTTTTTAACAAATCCATCAAGGAATGTAGTTTTGACATCCATTTGCCAAATTTCATAAAATGTGGCAACTGCTAACATGATTCGGACAGACTTTTAAGCATCAATACGAGTGAGAAAATCTCATTGTATTCAACACCTTGAACTTTGGCAAAAACCTTTTTTCGACAAGTCTAGCTTTGTAGATAGTAACACTACTATCAGCGTCCGTCTTCCTCTTGAAGATCCATTTATTTTCTATGGCTTGCCGATCATCGGGCAAGTCCACCAAAGTCCACACTTTGTTCTCATACATGGATCCTATCTCAGATTTCATGGCCTCCAGCCATTTCGTGGAATCTGGGCTCATCATCGCTTCCTCATAGTTCGTAGGTTTATCATGGTCTAGTAACATGACTTTCAGAATAGGATTACTGTAAGGGCATATTTATCCCCTAGTGGTTTTGGTGATTGATGACAATGCTTTTGCGGACTAATCGTGTGCGTTAAGTTCTTTCAGAGATTCATCCATTGGCACGAGATGATTTCCTCCCATCAGTGTTTTATTCAAGACGGTGTAGCTCCTTCATTTCGTTGTTGGTGGACTAGTTTCGTAGGAGTCACCGTACTATTAAGAGGGGATCCGCTTTGGTAAGACTAGGGTGGAATCAACACGTACACATCCTTATCACACCCGTCGTCTTTCTTTCGCAACTCTGGAGCCGCAACTTCTCTTCCGCACTGCTTCGCCTGTGCGGTGCGGTAGTACCGCGATCTCCATGGTAGTACCGCGAAGCCCTCCAATGTAGTACCACTCAGAGAGCGGTAGTACCGCTCATGGCTTTCGCCGTAGTACCGCAGCTGTATCAGCGCCATCTGCCGCCTCGATTCGAGGCGGTGTTTTCTCGTGTCGGGTTTTGTGGCACTAAAGCGGTAGTAGAAGCGGTAGTACCGCTCGAGCGGTAGTACGCTCCTACTCCCACTGTAGTACCGCTCTCGAGGCTAGTGGCCTGGCTTCCTCTCCAGCACGGTAGTACCGCTGGGTAGGGAGCGGCAGTACCGCTCTCAGTGGTAGTACCGCCCTGCCCCAGCGGTAGTACCGCTCTGTGCGGGGCTGCTCAGTGAGGTAACGGTTGGATGTGTTCCCACACTATATAAAGGTGTCTTCTTCCTCCAAGTTGACCTACCTCTTTCCCCCAAAGCTCCATTGTTGCTCAAAGCTCCATTTTCGCCCGATTTCTCTCCCTAGCCAATCAAACTTGTTGATTTGCTCGGGATTGGTTGAGAAGGCCCTGATCTACACTTCCACCAAGAAAAATTTGATTCCCCCCACTTATCCCTTGCGGATCTTGTTACTCTTGGGTGTTGAGCACCCTAGACGGTTGAGGTCACCTCGAAGCCATACTCCATTGTGGTGAAGCTTCGTGTTGTTGTTGTTGTTGTTGTTGGGAGCCTCCGATTGTTGTGGAGATTGCCCCAACCTTGCTTGTAAAGGTTCGGTCGCCGCCTTCAAGGGCACCAATAGTGGAATCACGGCATCTCGCATTGTGTGAGGGCGTGAGGAGAATACGGTGGCCCTAGTGGCTTCTTGGGGAGCATTGTGCCTCCACACCGCTCTAACGGAGATGTACTTCCCCTTAAAAGGAAGGAACTCCGATAACACATCCTCGTCTCCACCGGCTCCACTCTTGGTTATTTCGTGCCTTTACTTTTGCAAGCCTACTTGTTGTTACATCCTTTGCTTGCTTGTGTGCTAGTTGTTATTGCATCATATAGGTTGCTCACCTAGTTGCACATCTAGATAACCTATTTTGTTGCAAAGTTTAATTTGGTAAAGAAAAGGTTAAAAATTGTTAGTTGCCTATTCACCCCCCCCCCCTCTAGTCAACCATATCGATCCTTTTCAATTGGTATCAGAGCCTCGTCTCTTTATAAGGACTTTACCGTCCAAAGAGTATGGTTGATGTCGTAGATGAGGTGGGATAGCACTCCGATGCGAATCCGATCTCATCTACGGGAGATGGGGGTAACTCGATCTCACGTGAGGAATTCAATGTTGCTTTGGAAACATTGAAAACCTCCATGACGACCGAGGTCAAGGACATGTTTAAAGAATTCCTAGAAGGACTTAAACAATCTACCTCGCCGATGAAAGTGGGTGATCCCACCAACAAGGGGACGGATGCTCCCTCCGACAAGGGGGAAGCTAACATTGATAAGAGTGAAATGGTACCGACATCTTTGCCCATGTGGAACCCCCGGTTTATGGAGGGCCAATTCCCTCCACTCATTTGAATCATGCCGGTCCTCCTCCTAAATATGAGAAACATGAAGATTTTGATTCTTGGGTCCATCGCTTTAAGCGTCATTTGAAACATGTGAACACTAACCTTTGGAGAATCATTGAAGAAGGTTTTTATCCTCATGACCCAAGCAATTTCACCCCTCGAGAAGCCGTGGACAATCAATTCAATGAGAGTGCTCTCTTCATCATCAAGATGCAATCCTTCGAAGATCTCCCTCATCTTGACCCCATGTCATGGCAAAAGAAGCATGGAAATGTGTCGAGGGTCACTATCGTGGAAGTGCTAGCATTCAACGCTCCAACTATGAAGTGGTGCAAGATGAAGCCGATGAGTTTGCAATGAAAGAAGATGAAGAACCTCGTGAGCTCTTTCGAAGAGTGACCAAACTCGCGGTCGCACTTCGAGATCATGGAAGCAAGGACACAGATGACAATTGGATCAAGCGGAAGTTCCTCAAGGCCATGATGCCCTACAACAAGGCCATGTCCTCCATCATTCGTCAACGACCGGACTTCCACTCCATGACCTCAAGTGAAGCGTTGGATGAGTTCGTTGCAATGAGCATCTTGGACAAGACCGCCGACAATGCGGTGCTCCGTTCTCAAAGAGCAAAGAAGCCTAACCTTGCTTTGAAGGCCAAGGTTACTATGGAAGAAGAGGAAGAAGTGGAAGATGAGGAAAGCAACCCCGAAGACACCAAGTTTGACTACCATGAGCACATGGCCCTTGCTTCAAGACAATTTTGGAGCAAGAAGAGTTCAAGACCCAACTTCAACAAGAACAACTCAAGTGGCGTCAAGGGCAAGCAACGATTTAGAACTTGCTTCCACTGTGGCAATGTGAGCCATTTCGTTGCGGATTGTCCCTATGAGAAGAGGGAAGACAATGGTGGCAAGTTCATTCGAAAAGACAAAGCCAAGTCCTTCTCCAACAAGAACAACTTCGCCAAGAAGACTCCCACTCGTGGGTTGGTGGTTCAAGAAGAATACCAAGAGGATGACAATGATGATGAAAATGAAGAAGCAATGGCCATGGCATCCATTGCCATTGCTACCACTCCACGGGTGTCTCTCTTCGAATCACCCAACAAAAACATCACCGCCAGATGCCTCATGGCTAAAGCTTCAAACAAGGTAACCCCCAACATCACAACCACCATCATTATTAATCCCTCCTTGGAGGATTGCATTGATGGACATGTTGAGTCCAATGAGGAAGTGAATGAATTTGAGTCTTCTATGAGTAGGGAAAGTCCAAGAAGCACTTTGTTGCTCTCTTGGAACAACTTGGTGAGGCCAATGACATGATCGAGGCTCACGAAGAAACCATCTCCAAGATGGAAGGTCATAGTCGTGACTATGCCGATGAGATATCGGATCTCTCTAATGCTCTTGAGGAAGAGTGTGTGCATCGTTTGACTCTTGAGGAGTCACACAATGATGACCATGCTAAGTTAAAGAAAGATCTTGATCATGCTCTTGTCATGTCTCGTGTGCTAACTTCCAAGAAGGCTAAACTTGGGGTTGATCATGCTAGACTCAAAGAGGAGTTTGAGATACTTGACAAGGCCCACAAGGTCTTGAAGGGTACTCAAGCTAGCCTCAAAGAGTCTCATGCTCAACTCCAAGTTAAGCTAATCAAGGAAAAGGCCACCTTTCCTCATATGGTATTAATTGATAACGCATGTGCTACTAACCCATGTTGTGAGCATGTGCATCTTGTGGAGGAAAATGCCAAGTTGAAGGATCAACTTGAGAAAGGCCTTGTGTCGTGCATTCAAGGTGAGAAAAACCTCAACGACCTTTTGAGAAATCAAAAGGAAGTTGTGGCCAAAGAAGGAATTGGGTTTGCACCCAAGTCCAAGAGCAAGAAGAAGAAGAACAACAAGACCAATCGTCCTCCTCCTCTCAAACAAACGTTTGTGAAAGAGGGAGAGGGTGCTCCTAAGAAGAAGAAGGAGAAAATGAAGGGAGTTGATGTCCAAAAGGGCAAAAGCATTTCCTCAAACAAAGCCGACGACTTTAATCCATCATATGTGTTGTGCCGTGCTAGTGATGGACATGTTTATGCTAGATTTGTTGGTTCTTCTTATGAGTACATTGAATGGTCTATTTGGGTTCCCATGACCCTTGTTACTAACATCAAAGGACCCATTACTAAATGGGTACCTAAACCAAGCATTGATCTCGTGTAGGTGTTTGCTTCCGGTGGGGGATCATGGTTGCTCGATAGTGGAGCAACAAATCATATGACCGGGAGCAAGGATTTGGTGGTGGACGTGTAAGAGATTCCATCTATGCCCACCAATGTCGAGTGGGGTGATGCATCACATTCTAGGGTATTGGGTCTCGGCAAGGTTGTCATTTCTCATGATCTAACAATCGAGAAAGTCATGCTTGTTGAGTCCCTTGCATTCAATTTACTTTTCGTTCGTCAACTTGCACTCATGGGCTTTGCTACATTCTTTGATATTAATACCGTGGCCCTCTTGTGGAGCAAGACTCTTAAAGTAGCCTTTGTTGGGCATGTCGAGAACGGTCTCTATGTGATTAACTTCTCGGAGCGACCCACTAAGACCGCGACATGCCTAATGGCTAAAGTTGACGTGGGATGGCTTTGGCATCGCCGTTTAGCCCACGTCAATATGAGATCTTTGCAAAGTCTTCTCAAGGGGGACCATGTTCGTGGACTAACAAATGTTAGTTTTGCCAAAGATTGTGCTTGCAGTGCTTGTATCGAAGGAAAGCTTCATGAAAAGGCTCACCCTCCTTCCACCATCATCTACTCGAAGAGACCCTTGGAGCTCCTTCACATGGATCTCTGCGGGCCTCCATCTTTTGATAGTCTTGGAGGGAGAAAGTATTGCTTGGTGATTGTGGATGATTATTCAAGATACACTTGGGGTATACTTCTTCAAGAGGAAGAGTGAGACTCAACAAACCGTCATCGACTTTGCAAATGAAGCTCAACGTCAACATGATGCAAAGATCTTGACAATAAGAAGTGACAACGGCACCGAGTTCAAGAACTACACCTTGGATGAGTTTCTTAGTGATGAGGGGATCAAGCATCAATATTTTGCACCATATACCCCTCAACAAAATGGTGTTGCAGAGAGGAAGAACCGGACGTTGATGGATGCGGCAAGGACGATGATGGCGGAGTTCAAGTCTCCGTACAACTTTTGGGCCGAAGTCATCAACACCGCATGTCATGCATCCAATCGGCTCTATCTTCGCAAAGGCTTGAACAAGACTCCTTATGAGATACTCACCGGCAACAAGCCCAACCTCAAGTACTTCCGGGTGTTCGGTTGTAAGTATTTCATTCTCAAGAAAGGTGTTCGTTTGTCTAAATTTGAGGCTAGAGCTCATGAGGGCATATTTGTTGGTTATGCTACAAACTCTCATGCTTACCGTGTCCTCAACAAGTCCACGGACTCATTGAGGAGGCGATGTAACGTGGAGTTTGGCGAAAATAATGGCTCCCAAGTGGAGCAAAGTGGTACTTGTGATGTAGGTGATGAAATTCCTCCCCAAGCCATAAGAAGAATGGGTATTGGTCAAATCCTACCCATTGAGGAACCCCTTGTGGCCGAAGGAGAAGGACAATGCTCTACTCAAGTAGAGCCATCACCTCATCAAGACCCACACGCTTCCGAAGAACAAAGTGAAGGCCCTCAACCTTGTGAACAAGACCAAGGGCAAGATCAACCTCAAGATGGTGGTGAACCTCTAAATGATGCCCAAGGTCAAGTTCTCCCACTCGAGCATGTTCAAGATCAAGAGCAAACTCAAGCTCAAGAACAAGCTCAAGACGGCGCTCAAGATGATCAAGTCAACCCTCCTCCCTCCACATCCGAGGAGGAATTAGAGCGTCGTGCCGCAAAGATTGCTTCCAAGCTCACCACTCAAGGCCATCTCATGGAAAATGTAGTTGGAAGCCTAAGAAAGGGGGTAAGCACTCGTAGACAATTAGCAAACTATTGTGAACATCACGCATTTGTCTCTTGTGTTGAACCCCAAAAGGTCTATGAGGCGCTCGAAGACTCGGATTGGCTCAATGCCATGCATGAAGAACTCAACAACTTCGAGTACAACAAAGTTTGGAGATTGGTGCCAAGGCCATCGGGGAACCACAATGTCATTGGAACCAAGTGGATCTTCAAGAACAAGCAAGATGCTCATGGGAACATCGTTCGCAACAAGGCAAGATTGGTAGCACAAGGCTACTCCCAAGTCGAGGGTATCGACTACGGTGAAACCTTTGCTCCCGTTGCTCGTCTTGAATCCATACGTTTGTTGATTGCCTATGCTTCCCATCACAACTTTAAGTTGCAACAAATGGATGTGAAAAGTGCTTTTCTTAATGGTCCTATTAATGAGTTGGTTTATGTCAAGCAACCCCCCGGGTTCGAGGACCCCTACTTCCCGGATCATGTGTATAAACTCGATAAGGCACTCTATGGCCTTAAACAAGCCCCACGTGCGTGGTATGACCACCTTACCGAGTTGCTACAAGATCGTGGATTTGAAGTAGGACAAATCGGTCCCACTCTTTTTACTAAGAAGGTCAACGGGGAGTTGTTTGTATGCCAACTATATGTTGATGATATCATCTTTGGTTCTCCTAACAAAGCTTTCAATGAGGAATTTGCCGCTCTCATGACCTCCAAGTTCAAGATGTCTTCGATGGGAGAGTTGAAGTTCTTCCTTGGTTTTGACATCAAACAAAGAAGAGAAGGAACCTTCATCAACCAAGCCAAATACACTCAAGACATGCTTAAAAGATCAAGCTAAGTGATGTCAAACCGGCTACTACACCAATGCCTACCAAGTGCCAACTTGATATCGATCCCAATGGTAAAGCGGTGGATCAAAAGGTATATCGCTCCATGATTGGCTCCTTGCTTTACCTTTGTGGATCTAGACCGGATATCATGTTGAGTGTGGGGATGTGTGCACGTTTTCAAGCCGCACCAAAGGAAAGTCACTTTGTGGCGGTCAAGCGAATCTTTCGATATTTGGCTCATACCCCAAACTTTGGCTTATGGTACCCAAGAGGAGCAAACTTCAAGCTTGAAGACTTCACGGATTCCGGCGGGAGACAAAGTGGATAGGAAGTCCACTTCGGAGGTGCCAATTTCTTGGTTGCTCTTTGGTAAGTTGGTCTTCCAAGAAGCAAAGTGTGTGTCTCTCTCGTCCACCAAGCGGAGTATGTGGCGGCCGGTAGTTGTTGTGCTCAACTCCTATGGATGAGGCAAACTTTAAAGGAGTACGGTGTCATTTGTGACAAAGTGCCTCTTTGGTGTGATAATGAAAGTGCCATCAAGATTTCTCTCAACCCGGTGCAACACTTCAAGACGAAGCACATTGAGATTCGGTATCACTTCATCCGGGATCACATTAGGCGAGGGGACATCGAGCTCAAGTATGTCAACACTCATGATAACCTTGCAGATATTTTCACGAAGCCCTTGGATGAAGCAAGATTTCGCGAGTTAAGGCATGAGCTAAATATCATTGATTTGAGCAATGTGACTTGAACCCGTGCATCCCCACCACACTCAACTTGTTGTCTAGTTTAGGTGTAGGCATGGACATAAGGGGAGTGTTGTTCTCTCAATGAACTCTCCCTCCCCCCATTATGCATAAAACGATCAACTCTTTCACATTAGCCATTTTTGATGGTACTTGTGCTTCAAAGACGAGTTTTGGTCATGGGCCCAAGGATAATTCTTCACGGTGCCATACCAATTGACTCAAACATAGGTGGCTCCGGCCATCGCCCTCTCTTGAGAGAGGCCAGACTCGCTCTTCTTTTGGTTGGTTGCTTTGAAGAAGTGGGTTCCGGTTTGTTGATTCGTGTGTGTTGTCTTGTTGGTCTTTTTCTTGTCTTTGCCTTCCCGTTCTTCTCGGTGTGTTTGAGTTTTTCTTTTAGTCTAGAAGCATTTTTTGGTTGCTGGCGGTACTACCGCCGCTGGCGAGCGGTACTACCGCTCCAAGCGGTACTACCGCCCTCCAGCGCGGTACTACCGCTGAGAGGCGCGAGCGGGGGTTATATCGGGGGCAGGGGGAGTTTCTTCTCCCCATACCCATTCGCATGCCCCCTCGCCTGTTCCTCTCTCTCACCAGCAACCGGCGCCGCGGGAGGGCTCCGGCGGATCTCCCTCTCCGGGCCGTCCCTCTCCATTCCCTTCGGTGGAGACGATCCCCACCTTGTCCTCTTGCCATGGATGCCGGTATTGTTGGGGAACGTAGTAATTTCAAAAAAATTCCTACGCACACGCAAGATCATGGTGATGATATAGCAACAAGAGGGGAGAGTGTTCGTCCACGTACCCTCATAGACCGTAAGTGGAAGCGTTAGCACAACGCGGTTGATGTAGTCGTACGTCTTCACGATCCGACTGATCCAAGCACCGAACGTACGGGGCCTCCGAGTTCAGCACACGTTCAGGTCGATGACGATCTCCGGCCCTCCGATCCAGCAAAGGCTCCGAAGATGAGTTCCGTCAGCACGACGGCGTGGTGACGATGATGATGTTCTACTGGCGCAGGGCTTCGCCTAAACTCCGAGACGATATGACCCAGGTGGAATATGGTGGAAGGGGGCACCACACACGGCTAAGGAACGATCCGTAGATCAATTTGTGTGTCTATGGGGTGCCCCCTGCCCCCGTATATAAAGGAGTGGAGGAGGGGAGGGCCGGCCCTCTCTATGGCGCGCCCTAGGGGAGTCCTACTCCCACCGGGAGTAGGATTCCCCCTTTCCTAGTCCAACTAGGAGACCTTCCAAGTAGTAGGAGTAGGAGACAAGGAAGGGGAAGAGAGAAGGGAAGGAAGGAGGGGGTGCAGCCCCTCCCCCTAGTCCAATTCGGACTAGGCCATGGGGGGCGGCCTGCCCTAGGCAGCCCCTCTCTCTTTCCCGCAGGGCCCAATAAGGCCCAATACTTCTCCCCGGCGAATTCCCGTAACTCTCCGGTACTCCGAAAAATACCCGAATCACTCGGAACCTTTCCGAACTCCGAATATAGTCGTCCAATATATCAATCTTTACGTCTCGACCATTTCGAGACTCCTCGTCATGTCCCCGATCTCATCCGGGACTCCAAACTCCTTCGGTACATCAAAACTCATAAACTCATAATATAACTGTCATCGAAACCTTAAGCGTGCGGACCCTACGGGTTCGAGAACTATGTATACATGACCTAGAACTATTCTCGGTCAATAACCAATAGCGGGACCTGGATGCCCATATTGGCTCCTACATATTCTACGAAGATCTTTATCGGCCAAACCGCATAACAACATACGTTGTTCCCTTTGTCATCGGTATGTTACTTGCCCGAGATTCGATCGTCGGTATCCAATACCTAGTTCAATATCATTACCGGCAAGTCTCTTTACTCGTTACGTAATGCATCATCCCGCAACTAACTCATTAGTCACATTACTTGCAAGGCTTATAGTGATGTGCATTACCGAGAGGGCCTAGAGATACCTCTCCGACAATCGGAGTGACAAAACCTAATCTCGAAATACGCCAACCCAACATGTACCTTTGGAGACACCTGTAGTACTCCTTTATAATCACCCAGTTACGTTGTGACGTTTGGAAGCACCCAAAGTGTTCCTCCGATAAACGGGAGTTGCATAATCTCATAGTTACAGGAACATGTATAAGTCATGAAGAAAGCAATAGCAACATACTAAACGATAAAGTGCTAGGCTAACGGAATGGGTCATGTCAATCACATCATTCTCCTAATGATGTGATCCCGTTAATCAAATGACAACACATGTCTATGGTTAGGAAACATAACCATCTTTGATTAATGAGCTAGTCAAGTAGAGGCATACTAGTGACACTATGTTTGTCTATGTATTCACACATGTATTATGTTTCCAGTTAATACAATTCTAGCATGAATAATAAACATTTATCATGAAATAAGGAAATAAATAATAACTTTATTATTGCCTCTAGGGCATATTTCCTTCACTCTCCCACTTGCACTAGAGTCAATAATCTAGTTCACATCGTCATGTGATTTAACACCAATATTCATATCTGTATATGATTAACACCCATATTTCACATCATCATGTGACCAACACCCAAAGGGTTTACTAGAGTCAATAATCTAGTTCACATCGCTATGTGATTAACACCCAAAGAGTACTAAGGTGTGATCATGTTTTGCTCGTGAGAGAAGCTTAGTCAACAGGTCTGCATCACATTGAGCCGTATGTATTTTGCAAATATTCTATGTCTACAATGCTCTTGCGGAGCTACTCTAGCTAATCGCTCCCACTTTCAATATGTATCCAGATTGAGACTTAGAGTTATCTGGATCGTGTAAAAGCTTGCACCTATGTAACTCTTTCGACGGGCTCTTTTATCACCTCCATAATCGAGAAATATTTCCTTAGTCCTCACTAAGGATATTCTTGACCAATGTCCGATGATCTACTCCTAGATCACTATTGTACTCCTTGTCAAATCTGAGCAAGGTATACAATAGGTCTGGTACATAGCATAACATACTTTATAGAACCTATGACTGAGGCATAGGAAATGACTTTTCATTCTCTTTCTATTTTCTGCTGTGGTCGGGATTTGAGTCTTACTCAATTTCATACCTTTGCAACATAGGCAAGAACTCTTTCTTTGACTGTTCCATTTTGAACTACTTCAAAATCTTGTCAAGGTATGTACTCATTGAAAATCTTATCAAGCGTCTTGATCTATCTCAATAGATCTTGATGCTTAATATGTAAGTAGCTTTCTCGAGGTCTTTCTTGAAAAACTCCTTTTAAATACTCCTTTATGCTTTACGAATAATTCTACATTATTTCCGATCAACAATATGTCATTCACATATACTTATCGAAATGTTGTAGTGCTCCCACTCACTTTCTTGTAAATACAGCCTTCCAAAAGTCTCAGTATAAACCATATGCTTTGATCAACTCATCAAAGCGTATATTCCAACTCCGAGATGCTTGCACCAGTCCATTGATGGATTGCTGGAGCTTGCACACTTTGTTAGCATCTTTGGGATTGACAAGAACTTTCTTGTTGCATCATATACAACTATTCTTTAATAAATCCGTTAAGGAATGCAGTTTTGACATCCATTTGCCAGATTTCATAAAATGTGGCAATTGCTAACATGATTCGGACAGACTTAAGCATCACTACAGTTGAGAAAATCTCATTGTAGTCAACACCTTGAACTTGTCAAAAAACCTTTTGCGACAAGTCGAGCTTTGTAGATAGTAACACTACTATCAACGTCCGTCTTCCTCTTAAAGATCCATTTATTTCTTATGGTTTGCCGATCATCGGGCAAGTCCACCAAAGTCCACACTTTGTTCTCATACATGGATCATATCTCAGATTTTATGTCCTCAAGCCATTTCGTGGAATCTGGGCTCATCATTGCTTCCTCATAGTTCGTAGGTTTATCATGGTCTAGTAACATGACTTTCAGAACAGGATTACCGTACCACTCTGGTGCGGACCGTACTCTGGAAGACCTACGAGGTTCTGTAGTAACTTGATCTGAAGTTTCATGATCATCATCATTAGCTTCCTCACTAATTGGTGTAGGAATCACTAGAACTGATTTCAGTGATGAACTATTTTCCAATTCGAGAGAAGGTACAAATTACCTTATCAAGCTCTACTTTCCTCCCACTCACTTCTTTCGAGAGAAATTCCTTCTCTAGAAAGGATCCGAATTTAGCAACGAAAATCTTGCCCTCAGATCTGTGATAGATGGTGTACCCAACAGTTTCCTTTGGGTATTCTATGAAGACGCACTTCTCCGATTTGGGTTCGAGCTTATCAGGATGAAACTTTTTCACATAAGCATTGCAACTCCAAATTTTTTAGAAACGATAGCTTAGGTTTATTGCTAAACCATAGTTCATACGGTGTCGTCTCAACGAATTTAGATGGTGCCCTATTTAATGTGAATGCAGCTGTCTCTAATGCATAACCCCAAAACGATATTGGTAAATCAGTAAGAGACATCATAGATCACACCGTATCCAATAAAGTGCGGCTACGATGTTTGGACACACCATAACGTTGTGGTGTTCCAGGTGGCGTGAGCTGTGAAACTATTTCACATTGTTTTAATTGAAGACCAAACTCGTAACTCAAATATTCATCTCCACGATCAGATCGCAAAAACTTTATTTTCTTGTTACGATGATTTTCCACTTCACTCTGAAATTCTTTGAACCTTTCAACTATTTCAGACTTATGTTTCATCAAGTAGATATACCCATATCTGCTCAAATCATCTTGTGAAGGTCAGAAAATAACGATACTTGCCACAAGAATCAACATTCATTGGATCGCATACATCGGTATGTATTATTTCCAATAAGTCAATAGCTTGTTCCATTGTTCCGGAGAACGGAGTTTTAGTCATCTTGACCAAAAGGCATGGTTCACAAGCATCAAATGATTCATAACCAAGTGATTCCGAAAATCCATCTTTATGGAGTTTCTTCATGCGCTTTACACCGATATGACCCAAACGGCATTGCCATAAATAAGTTGCACTATCATTATTAACTTTGCATCTTTTGGCATCAATATTACGAATATGTGTATCACTACGATCGAGATCCAACAAACTATTTTCATTGGGTGTATAACCATCGAAGGTCTTATTCATGTAATCAGAATAACAATTATTCTTTAACTTCAAATGAATAACCGTGTCGCAATAAACATGATCAAATCATATTCATGCTCAACGCAAACGCCAAATAACATTTATTTAGGTTTAACACTAATCCCAAAAGTATAGGGAGTGTGCGATGATGATCATATCAATCTTGGAACTACTTCCAACATTCATCGTCACTTTCCCTTCAACTAGTCTCTGTTTATTCTGTAACTCCTGTTTCGAGTTACTAATCTTAGCAACCGAACAAGTATCAAATACTCAGGGGCTACTATAAACACTAGTAAGGCACACATCAATAATCTGTATATCAAATATACCCTTGTTCACTTTGCCATCCTTCTTATCCACCAAATATTCAGGGCATTTCCGCTTCCAGTGACCATTTCCTTTGCAGTGTAACACTCAGTTTCAGGCTATGGTCCAGCTTTGGGCTTCTTCACAGGAGTGACAACTTGCTTGTCTTTCCACTTGAAGTTCCCTTTCTTTCCCTCTTCCCTTCTCTTGAAACTAGTGATCTTGTCAATCATCAACACTTGATGCTCTTTCTTGATTTCTACCTTCGTCGATTTCAACATCACGAAGAGCTCGGGAATCGTTTTCGTCATCCCTTGCATACTATAATTCATCACGAAGTTCTAGTAACTTAGTGATGGCGACTAGAGAATTTTGTCAATCACTATCTTATCTGGAAGATTAACTCCCATTTGATTCAAGCGATTGAAGTACCCAGACAGTCTGAGCACATGCTCACTAGTTGAGCGATTCTCCTCCATCTTTTAGCTATAGAACTTGTTGGAGACTTCATATCTCTCAACTCGGGTATTTGCTGGAAATATTAACTTCAACTCCTGGAACATCTCATATGGTACATGATGTTCAAAACGTCTTTGAAGCCCCGATTCTAAGCCGTTAAGCATGGTGCACTAAACTATCAAGTAGTCATCATATTGAGCTAGCCAGACGTTCATAACTTCTACATCTGCTCCTGCAATAGGTCTGTCACCTAGCGGTGCATTAAGGACCTAATTCTTTTGTGCAGCAATGAGGATAAACCTCAAATCACGGATCGAATCCGCATCATTGCTACTAACATTTTTCAACACAATTTTCTCTAGGAACATATCAAAATAAACATATGAAAGCAACAACGCAAGCTATTGATCTACAACATAATTTGCAAAATACTACCAGGACTAAGTTCATGATAAATTAAAGTTCAATTAATCATATTACTTAAGAACTCCCACTTAGACAGACATCTCTCTAGTCATCTAAGTGATTACGTGATCCAAATCAACTAAACCATGTCCGATCATCACGTGAGATGGAGTAGTTTTCAATGGTGAACATCACTATGTTGATCATATCTACTATATGATTCACGCTCGACCTTTCGGTCTCTATGTTCCGAGGCCATATCTGTATATGCTAGGCTCGTCAAGTTTAACTTTGAGTATTCGCGTGTGCAACTGTTTTGCACCTGTTGTATTTGAGCGTAGAGCCTATCACACCCGATCATCACGTGGTGTCTCAAAGACGAAGAACTTTCATAACGGTGCATACTCGGAAGAACACTTCTTGATAATTAGTGAGAGATCATCTTAAAATGCTACCGTCAAAGCAGAATAAGATGTATAAAGATAAACATCATATGCAATCAAAATATGTGACATGATATGGCCATGATCATCTTGCGCCTTTGATCTCCATCTCCAAAGTACTGTTATGATCTCTATCGTCACCGGCACGACACCATGATCTTCATCATCTTGATCTATATCAATGTGTCGTGACATGGTCGTCTTGCCAACTATTGCTCTTGCAACTATTGCTATCGCACAGCGATAAAGTAAAGCAATTATTTGGCACTTGCATCTTATGCAACAAAGAGACAACCATAGGGCTTCTGCCAGTTGCCGATAACTTCAACAAAACATGATCATATCATACAACAACTTATATCTCATCACGTCTTGACCATATCACATCACAACATGCCCTGCAAAAACAAGTTAGACGTCCTCTACTTTGTTGTTGCAAATTTTACGTGGCTGCTACGGGCTTAGCAAGAACCGTTCTCACCTACGCATCAAAACCACAACGATAGTTTGTCAAATAGACTCCATTTTAACCTTCGCAAGGACCGGCGTAGTCACACTGTTCAACTAAAGTTGAGAAACCGACACCCGCCAGCCACCTGTGTGCAAAGCACGTCGGTAGAACCAGTCTCGCGTAAGCGTGACGCGTAATGTCGGTCCGGCCGCTTCATCCAACAATACCGCCGAACCAAAGTATCACATGCTGGTAGCCAGTATGACTTATATCGTCCACAACTCAGTTGTGTTCTACTCGTGCATATAACATCAACGCATAAAACCTAGGCTCTGATGCCACTGTTGGGGAATGTAGTAATTTCAAAAAAATTCCTACGCACACGCAAGATCATGGTGATGATATAGCAACGAGAGGGGAGAGTGTTCGTCCACGTACCCTCGTAGACCGTTAGCGGAAGCGTTAGCACAGCGCGGTTGATGTAGTCGTACGTCTTCACGATCCGACCGATCCAAGCACCGAACTTACGGGGCCTCCGAGTTCAGAACACGTTCAGCTCGATGACGATCTTTGGCCCTCCGATCCAGCAAAGGCTCCGGAGATGAGTTCCGTCATCACGACGGCGTGGTGACGATGATGATGTTCTACTGGCGCAGGGCTTCGCCTAAACTCCGCAACGATATGACCGAGGTGGAATATGGTGGAAGGGGGCACCACACACGGCTAAGGAACAATCCGTAGATCAACTTGTGTGTCTATGGGGTGCCCCCTGCCCCCGTATATAAAGGAGTGGAGGAGGGAGGGCGGCCCTCTATGGGCGCGCCTAGGGGAGTCCTACTTCCACGGAGTAGGATTCCCCTTCCTAGTCCAACTAGGAGACCTTCCAAGTAGTAGGAGTAGGAGACAAGGAAGGGAAGAGAGAGGGAAGGAAGGAGGGGTGCGGCCCCTCCCTAGTCCAATTCGGACTAGGCCATGGGGGCGCGGCCTGCCCTAGGCAGCCCTCTCTCTTTCCGCAGGCCCAATAAGGCTCAATACTTCTCCCGGCGAATTCCCGTAACTCTCCGGTACTCCGAAAAATACCCGAATCACTCGGAACCTTTCCGAACTCCGAATATAGTCGTCCAATATATCAATCTTCACGTCTCGACCATTTTGAGACTCCTCGTCATGTCCCCGATCTCATCCGGGACTCCGAACTCCTTCGGTACATCAAAACTCATAAACTCATAATATAACTGTCATCGAAACCTTAAGCGTGCGGACCCTACGGGTTCGAGAAATATGTATACATGACCTAGAACTATTCTCGGTCAATAACCAATAGCGGGACCTGGATGCCCATATTGGCTCCTACATCTTCTACGAAGATCTTTATCGGTCAAACCGCATAACAACATACGTTGTTCCCTTTGTCATCGGTATGTGACTTGCCCGAGATTCGATCGTCGGTATCCAATACCTAGTTCAATCTCGTTACCGGCATGTCTCTTTACTCGTTACGTAATGCATCATCCCGCAACTAACTCATTAGTCACATTGCTTGCAATGCTTATAGTGACGTGCATTACCGAGAGGGCCCAGAGATACCTCTCCGACAATCGGAGTGACAAAACCTAATCTAGAAATACGCCAACCCAACATGTGCCTTTGGAGACACCTGTAGTACTCCTTTATAATCACCCAGTTACATTGTGACGTTTGGTAGCACCCAAAGTGTTCCTCCGATAAACGGGAGTTGCATAATCTCATAGTTACAGGAACATGTATAAGTCATGAAGAAAGCAATAGCAACATACTAAACGATCAAGTGCTAGGCTAACGGAATGGGTCATGTCAATCACATCATTCTCCTAATGATGTGATCCCGTTAATCAAATGACAACACATGTCTATGGTTAGGAAACATAACCATCTTTGATTAATGAGCTAGTCAAGTAGAGGCATACTAGTGACACTATGTTTGTCTATGAATTCACACATGTATTATGTTTCCGGTTAATACAATGCTATCATGAATAATAAACATTTATCATGAAATAAGGAAATAAATAATAACTTTATTATTGCCTCTAGGGCATATTTCCTTCAGGTATTGCCCCCGTTCTCTTGTTCTTTATGTCTAGGTTTCCAATCTAGCATCTTAGGGGCAGTAGCAGTTGCATCTTTAGATTTTTGGCCAAATCTAGGCTTGAGTAGGATGGAGAATGCTTCTAGGCAGTTTGGATTGATGTTTGGTTGGAGTATTTTTGAATTTGGTAGGACGATAGTGCCGGATCTGACCACGGTAGTAGGAAACTGTTGTTTCTCCGTCCCGAGCGGTACTACCGCCCTCTCCAGGGCGGTACTACCGCTTGGAGCGGTACTACCGCTCCCTGTGAAGCGGTACTACCGCTTGTGGCGGTACTACCGCTATCTGGTCGCGGTACTACCGCTCTCTACCAACTTCCACTCTACTTCTACCTTTCAGTGATCTTTTTGCTCGTGTTTTGTGGCTTACGCTCGTTCTTTCTGGTTGTTTGCGTGTTCTTGTGTGTAGTTCCAGGTGATGAGGTCCCTGAGCATCAGGCTCGTCGTGTCAACCCCGGACGTGCCACGTCCAAGCGCTATCGCACCACCGAGCCTGCCGGAGGATCTTCAAGTGCTCCACCTCCACCTCCACCTCCACCTCAACTCCAGAAGAAGTCAGGGGTCAAGCCAAAGCCCGGCAAAACAGTGCCAGAAATGCTGCCAAAGGAGTTCTGGGCGAGGCGCCGCTGCAACCCGTATGAAGCTGACCAAGATCCCACTTTGGTCAACCGTCCGTTCTGGAACAGGTTCCAGTTTACCATCTTCTTCGATGTTCTCAAAGCCAAGAAGAATTTCTATGTCAACGTGCACTCCATCGACACCGACCATATGGAGCAAGATCCTGACTACTTTGGTGAAGCTCTTCAGATGTGCACTCAACTGGATATTCTTGGGATTATGAAATTCAACAAGGACTTTGATGCTGACATGGTGGCCCAATTCTATGCCACGGTTCACCTTGGGACTGATGAGGACAGGACACTCACCTGGATGACCAATGGCAAGTTGCTTTCCGTCAAGTGGAGAGCGTTCATGCAGTTGATTGGGGTGCAAGATCTAGGTCTTGAGTCTCCTGTTGGCTTTCGCCCTCACGCCCGCGCCCATTGCACTCACAAGCAAGCTCTCTGGCCATACTGCACTCTGAAGATCAACCAGGAGACACAGAAGGAAACCTATGAGCTGTCTGCCTATCTGGATATCCTTCACCGCATCTTCAGAGAGACTCTTTTCCCTTGCATTGGGAATCTGGACCAGGTTCACTCTTATCTCGTGGACATGCCTCTTTTCTGCCAGCGTGAGAAGGAAAATCCCACCGGAGAGTCTTTGGATATCTCTCATGTTATGTGGTCTGAGCTGCTGTCTGCTATCTCCGAGCGCAAGTGCCCGATCTATGGTCCGTTCATCATGCTGCTCATTGAGAAGGCCTGGGATCATGTATATCCTAAGGTGCCACTGGAGTCTGGAGAGTTGATCTCTCACGATGTCAAGCGTCTGAGGAAGAAGGATAACTGGGGCACTCAGGCCCCTAGGACTGGAGTTCCTTCGACTGCTACTGCCATGGAGACAGAGGAGGAGCCTGCAGCTGATGATGATGAGGATGAGGACTACATGCCTTCTGAGGCAGAGCCCTCTTGGGCTAAGAAGCTCAAGTCTAAGATGAAGAAGTTGTTCGGCATGGAGGCTCGCGGTCAGTACATGACTCATGTGGCTGAGAGCTCGAGGTCGTCACAAGGAGCTCATGCGTCAGTTGGGTGCTACAGTCAAGAGTGGATCTGAGGACCAGCTTACTGAGGAGGAGGAGTGGATTCAGCAGCACTGCATGTGGACCGATTCGGAGGCCGAGCACTTCCAGACTGACGACGGTGGTGCCGATGATTCTGCTGGGCTCTGATGCGTGTGTCCCTCATTTGCTCTCACCTGGAGCCGTAGCAACACTCCCTCTCCTTTTTGGTGTCTCGATGCCAAAGGGGGAGAGAGTTTAGGGATTTGCGAGTTGTGTCTTTTGTCTCTTATTCGTGTCTTGTTCGTGTTTTCCTCGCATTCGCTTTGGTTGGTTTGTCTGTGAGACCTAAGTTCGAGTGAGACTTAAGTACGAGTCATATGGTGTGAGACATATGCTACCTTACCTTTCCAGTATCATTATCTATGTCATTATGTATGTCAATCTAGCTTATGAGTTGCGTGCTTTTCTTGTTATATCATCTATGCTGCTCTCATACACCATGCTTAGATTGTTGGTCTCTAAAATGTAGGGGGAGCTTTGATCCTAGTATGTGTGCTGTATAGTCCAAAGCACTCATCTAAATAGCACACATCTAGGGGGAGCCCATCTACATGTTAGGACTGTGGGGTTTGTATGCTTACTCTATACCTTGTTTATGCAAATCCCGTATTGTCATCAATCCACCAAAAAGGGGGAGATTGTAAGGGCATATTTATCCCCTAGTGGTTTTGGTGATTGATGACAATGCTTTTGCGGACTAATCGTGTGCGTTAAGTTCTTTCAGAGATTCATCCATTGGCACGAGACGATTTCCTCCCCTCGGTGTTTTATTCAAGACGGTGTAGCTCCTTCGTTTCGTTGTTGGTGGACTAGTTTCGTAGGAGTCACCGTACTATTAAGAGGGGATCCGCTTTGGTAAGACTAGGGTGGAATCAACACGTACACATCCTTATCACACCCGTCGTCTTCCTTTCGCAACTCTGGAGCCGCAACTTCTCTTCCGTACCTGCTTCGCCCTGTGCCAGCGGTAGTACCACGATCTCCAGCGGTAGTACCGCCGAAGCCCTCCAGCGGTAGTACCGCTCCATGAAGCGGTAGTACCGCTCCCAGCGGTAGTACCGCTCCGTAGAGCGGTAGTACCGCTCGCGGGCTTCGGCCGTAGTACCGCAGTTGTACCGCGCTACTGCCGCCTCGATTCGAGATGGTGTTTTCTCGTGTCGGGTTTTGCGGCACTAAAAGCGGTAGTAGAAGCGGTAGTACCGCTCCGAGCGGTAGTACCGCTCCTACTCCCGCGGTAGTACCGCTCTGAGGCCAGTGGCCTGGCTTCCTCTCCAGCACGGTAGTACCGCTGGGTAGGGAGCGGCAGTACCGCTCTCTGTGGTAGTATCGCCCTGCCCCAGCGGTAGTACCGCTCTGTGCGGGGCTGCTCAGTGAGGTAATGGTTAGATGTGTTCCCACACTATATAAAGGTGTCTTCTTCCTCCAAGTTGACCTACCTCTTTCCCCCAAAGCTCCATTGTTGCTCAAAGCTCCATTTTCGCCCGATCTCTCTCCCTAGCCAATCAAACTTGTTGATTTGCTCGGGATTGGTTGAGAAGGCCCAGATCTACACTTCCACCAAGAGAAATTTGATTCCCCCCACTTATCCCTTGCGGATCTTGTTACTCTTGGGTGTTGAGCACCCTAGACGGTTGAGGTCACCTCGAAGCCATACTCCATTGTGGTGAAGCTTCGTGCTGTTGTTTATGTTGTTGTTGCTGGGAGCCTCCGATTGTTGTGGAGATTGCCCCAACCTTGCTTGTAAAGGTTCGGTCGCGGCCTTCAAGGGCACCAATAGTGGAATCACGGCATCTCGCATTGTGTGAGGCGTGAGGAGAATCTGGTGGCCCTAGTGGCTTCTTGGGGAGCATTGTGCCTCCACACCGCTCTAATGAGACGTACTTCCCCTTAAAAGGAAGGAACTCCGGTAACACATCCTCGTCTCCACCGGCTCCACTCTTGGTTATTTCGTGCCTTTACTTTTGCAAGCCTACTTGTTGTTACATCCTTTGCTTGCTTGTGTGCTAGTTGTTATTGCATCATATAGGTTGCTCACCTAGTTGCACATCTAGACAACCTATTTTGTTGCAAACTTTAATTTGGTAAAGAAAAGGTTAAAAAATGTTAGTTGCCTATTCACCCCCCCCCCTCTAGTCAACCATATCGATCCTTTTCAATTACCGTACCACTCTGGTGCGGACCGTACTCTGGAAGACCTACGAGGATCTGTAGTAACTTGATCTGAAGTTTCATGATCATCATCATTAGCTTCCTCACTAATTGGTGTAGGAATCACTGGAACTGATTTCAGTGATGAACTATTTTCCAATTCGGGAGAAGGTACAGTTACCTCATCAAGTTCTACTTTCCTCCCACTCACTTCTTTCGAGAGAAACTCCTTCTCTAGAAAGGATCCATTTTAGCAACGAATATCTTGCCTTCGGATCTGTGATAGAAGGTGTACCCAACAGTTTCCTTTGGGTATTCTATGAAGACGCACTTCTCCGATTTGGGTTTGAGCTTATCAAGTTGAAAACCTTTTTCATATAAGCATCGCAACTCCAAACTTTAAGAAACGACATCTTAGGTTTACTACTAAACCATAGTTCATATGGTGTCATCTCAACGGATTTAGGTGGTGCCCTATTAAACGTGAATGCAGCTGTCTCTAATGCATAACCCCAAAACGATAGTGGTAAACCGATAAGAGACATCATAGATCACACCATATCTAGTAAAGTACGATTACGACGTTCGGACACACCATTACATTGTGGTGTTCCAGGTGGCGTGAGTTGCGAAACTATTTCTCATTGTTTCAAATGAAGACCAAACTCGTAACTCAAATATTCGTCTTCACAATCAGATCGTAGAAACTTTATTTTTCTTGTTACGATGATTTTCTACTTCACTTTGAAATTCTTTGATCTTTTCAAATGTTTCAGACTTATGTTTCATCAAGTAGATATACCCATATCTGCTCAAATCATCTGTGAAGGTCAGAAAATAATGATACACGCCGCGAGCCTTAACACTCATCGGATCGCATACATCGGTATGTATTATTTCCAATAAGTCAATAGCTCGTTCCACTGTTCCGGGGAATGGAGTTTTAGTCATCTTGCCCAAAAGGCACGGTTCGCAAGCATCAAATGATTCATAACCAAGAGATTCCGAAAATCCATCTTTATGGAGTTTCTTCATGCGCTTTACACCGATATGACCCAAACGGCAGTGCCACAAATAAGTTGCACTATCATTATTAACTTTGCATCTTTTGGCATCAATATTATGAATATGTGTATCACAATGATCGATATCCAATAAACTATTTTCATTGGGTGTTTGACCATTGAAGGTTTTATTCATGTAAACAGAACAACAATTATTCTCTGACTTTAAATGAATAATCGTATTGTAATAAACATGATCAAATCATATTCATGCTCAATGCAAAAGCTAAATAACATTTATTTAGGTTTAACACTAATCCCGAAAGTATAGGGAGTGTGTGATGATGATCATATCAATCTTGGAACTACTTCCAACACTCATCGTCACTTCCCCTTCAACTAGTCTTTGTTTATTCTGTAACTCCTGTTTCGAGTAACTAAATTTTAGCAACCGAACAAGTATCAAATACTCAGGGGCTACTATAAACACTAGTAAGGCACACATCAATAACTTGTATATCAAATATACCCTTGTTCACTTTGCCATCCTTCTTATCCACCAAATATTCAGGGCATTCCGCTTCTAGTGACCATTTCCTTTGCAGTGTAAGCACTCAGTTTCAGGCTTTGGTCCAGCTTTGGTCTTCTTCACGGGAGTGACAACTTGTTTGCCATTCTACTTGAAGTTTCCCTTTCTTTCCCTTTTCCCTTTTCTTGAAACTAGTGGTCTTGTCAATCATCAACACTTGATGCTCTTTCTTGATTTCTACCTTCGTCGATTTCAACATCATGAAGAGCTCAGGAATCGTTTTCGTCATCCCTTGCATACTATCGTTCATCACGAAGTTCTAGTAACTTAGTGATGGTGACTAGAGAATTCTGTCAATCACTATCTTATCTGGAAGATTAACTCCCACTTGATTCAAGCGATTGAAGTACCCAGACAATCTGAGCACATGCTCACTAGTTGAGCGATTCTCCTCCATCTTTTTAGCTATAGAACTTGTTGGAGACTTCATATCTCTCAACTTGGGTATTTGCTTGAAATATTAACTTTAATTCTTGGACATCTCATATGGTCCATGACGTTCAAAACGTCTTTGAAGTCCCGATTCTAAGCAGTTTAAGCATGGTGCACTAAACTATCAAGTAGTCATCCTTTTGAGCTAGCCAAACATTCATAACGTCTGCATCTGCTCCTGCAATAGGTTTGTCACCTAGCGGTGCATTAAGGACATAATTCTTCTGTGCAGCAATGAGGATAAACCTCATATCACGGATCCAATCCACATGAATTGCTACTAACATCTTTCAACACAATTTTCTCTAGGAACATATCAAAATAAACATATGAAAGCAACAACGCGAGCTATTGATCTACAACATAATTTGCAAAATACTACCAGGACTAAGTTCATGATAAATTTAAGTTCAATTAATCATATTACTTAAGAACTCCCACTTAGACAGACATTTCTCTAGTCATCTAAGTGATCACGTGATCCAAATCAACTAAACCATGTCCGATCATCACGTGAGATGGAGTAGTTTCAATGGTGAACATCACTATGTTGATCATATCTACTATATGATTCACGTTCGACCTTTCGGTCTCCGTGTTCCGAGGGCATATCTGCATATACTAGGCTCATCAAGTTTAACCTGAGTATTCTGCGTGTGCAAAACTGGCTTGCACCCGTTGTAGATGGACGTAGAGCTTATCACACCCGATCATAACGTGGTGTCTGGGCACGACGAACTTTGGCAATGGTGCATACTCAGGGAGAACACTTCTTGATAATTTTAAGTGAGAGATCATCTTAAAATGCTACCGTCAAACAAAGCAAGATAAGATGCATAAAGGATAAACATCACATGCAATCAATATAAGTGATATGATATGGCCATCATTATCTTGTGCTTGTGATCTCCATCTTCAAAGCACCGTCATGATCACCATCATCACCGGCGCGACACCTTGATCTCCATCGTAGCATCGTTGTCGTCACGCCATCTATTGCTTCTATGACTATCGCTACCGCTTAGTGATAAAGTAAAGCAATTATGTATGCGTTGCATTTCATACAATAAAGCGACAACCATATGGCTCCTGCCAGTCGCTGATAACTTCGGTTACAAAACATGATCATCTCATACAATAAAATATATCATCACGTCTTGACCATATCACATCACAACATGCCCTGCAAAAAGAAGTTAGACGTCCTCTACTTTGTTGTTGCAAGTTTTACGTGGCTACTACGGGCTGAGCAAGAACCAATCTTACCTACACATCAAAACCACAACGATAGTTCGTCAAGTTAGTGTTGTTTTAACCTTCTCAAGGACCGGGCGTAGCCACACTTGGTTCAACTAAAGTTGGAGAAACTGACACCCGCCAGCCACCTGTGTGCAAAGCACGTCAGTAGAACTAGTCTCGCGTAAGCGTACGCGTAATGTCGGTCCAGGTCGCTTCATCCAACAATACCGCCGAACCAAAGTATGACATGCTGGTAAGCAGTATGACTTGTATCGCCCACAACTCACTTGTGTTCTACTCGTGCATATGACATCTACGCATAAAACCTAGGCTCTGATACCATTGTTGGGGAACGTAGTAATTTCAAAAAAATTCCTACGCACATGCAAGATCATGGTGATGTATAGCAACGAGAAGGGGAGTGTACCTTCATACCCTTGAAGATCGCTAAGTGGAAGCGTTTATCAACGCGGTTGATGTAGTCGTACGTCTTCATGATCTGACCGATCCAAGTATCGAACGCATGGCACCTCCGAGTTCTGCACACGTTCAGCTCGATGACGTCCTCGCCTTCTCGATCCAGCAAGACGAGCGAAGTAGTAGATGAGTTCCGGCAGCACGACGGCATGGTGACGGTGTTGGTGAAGAACAATCTCCGCAGGGCTTCGCCTAAGCACTACGAAAACTATGACGGAGGATAAACTAGAGGGGACGGGGTTGCCGGCACACGGCTTGGTGTTTCTTGATGTGTCTTTGGTGCTAGCCCTGCCCCTCTATTTATATGTTGAACCACAGGGTGAAACTTGGAGTAAAAGCCTCGTCAAAGTCGGTTTTGCCCGAAGGCAAGAGTCCTACGGACTCGGGGCTAGACGCCAGGTTCCCAGCGTCTACCCCTACGCGCCAGGTTCTGGCGTCTAGCCTCGTCTCCGCAAAACTTCCTTTTGCACTTTCCATAAGCCTCGTGGGCTTTCCCTTTAGCCCAAATAACGTGTTCTCGTACCCAAACATTTCGGAAACATCCGGAACCCCTTCCGTGAATTCGGAACCCTTTCGGAGATCAAACACTATTATCCCATATATCAAACTTTATCTCCGGACCATTCCGGAGTTCCTAGTCATGTCCATGATCTCATCGGGACTCGAACACATTCGGTTACCAACATGCATAACTCATATAATACTATATAAATCAGCTAAAGCGTTAAGCGTGCGGACCCTACGGGTTCGAGAACTATGTAGACAGAACCGAGACACGTTTCGGTCAATAACCAATAGCGGGACCTGGATGCCCATATTGGCTCCTACATATTCTCGAAGATCTTTATCGGTCAAACCGCATAACAACATCGTTGTTCCCTTTGTCATCGGTATGTTACTTACCCGAGATTGAACGTCGGTATCAATACCTAGTTCAATCTCGTTACTGGCAAGTCTCTTTACTCGTTACGTAATGCATCATTCTATAACTAACTCATTAGCTACATTGCTTGCAAGGCTTATAGTGATGTGCATTACCGAGAGGGCCTAGAGATACCTCTCCGACAATCGGAGTGACAAAACCTAATCTCGAAATACGCCAACCCAACATGTACCTTCGGAGACAACTGTAGTACTCCTTTATAATCACCCGATTACATTGTGACGTTTGGTAGCACCAAAGTGTTCCTCCGTAGCACGGAGTTGCATAATCTCATAGTTACAGGAACATGTATAAGTCATGAAGAAAGAAATAGCAATATACTAAACGATAAAGTGCTAGGCTAACGGAATGGGTCATGTCAATCACATCATTCTCCTAATGATGTGACCCCGTTAATCAAATGACAACTCATGTCTATGGTTAGGAAACTTAACCATCTTTGATTAATGAGCTAGTCAAGTAGAGGCATACTAGTGACGTTATGTTGGTCTATGTATTCACACATGTATTATGTTTCCGGTTAATACAATTCTAGCATGAATAATAAACATTTATCATGATATAAGGAAATAAATAATAACTTTATTATTGCCTCTATGGCATATTTCCTTCAGAAAGTCCAGTCGACCTGCACTTCACCGCTATTGCAGGTAGGGGTGGAACACGGATTGCAGCCGACCTGCGTCCTTGCGGGTCAAGATGGAACGCACATTGTATTTGTGGCGTAGCTGAGAAGGAAAAGGTAGCAATCGACCGGCGCCTCGTCACTCTTGTAGAGCGGAATAGATAAAAAACTTAGGCAAGCACTGGACTGCAGCTACGCCCCCGAGTGGGAGGTTTGCTCTCCACTCGGTAGGGTTTTCAGATACTTAGGCGAGGACTGGCCTGCAGCTAAGCCCCCGAGTGGGAGGTTAATTTTCTCTCCAGTCGGTAGGATTTTCAGATACTTAGGCGAGCACTAGGCTGCAGCTAAGCCCCCGAGTGGGAGGTTTGCTCTCCACTCGGTAGGATTTTCAGATACTTAGGCGAGTAATGGACTGCAGCTAAGCCTCCGAGTGGGAGGTTTGCTCTCCACTCGGTAGGATTTTCAGATACTTAGGCAAGTACTGGACTGCAGCTAAGCCCCCGAGTGGGAGGTTTGCTCTCCACTCGGTAGGATTTTTTGTGGCGTAGCTTCGAAGGAAAAGGTAGCAGTTGACCTGCACCTCGTCATCCTTGCAAAGCACACATTGTATTTGTGGCGTATCTCGGAAGGAGAAGGTATCAGTCGACCTGCACCTCGTCATCCTTGTAGAGCGCACATTGTATTTGTGGCGTAGCTCGGAAGGAGAAGGTATCAGTCGACCTGCACCTCGTCATCCTTGCAGAGCGCATATTGTATTTGTGGCGTACCTCGGAAGGAGAAGGTAGCAGTCGACTTGCACCTCGTCGTCCTTGCAAAGTGCACATTGTCTTAAATACTTAGGCGAGTACTTGGACTGCAGCTAAGCCTCCGAGTGGGAGGCTGGTTCACCACTCGATAGGATTTTAAGCACTTAGGCGAGTACTTGGACTGCAGCTAAGCCTCCGAGTGGGAGGCTGGCTCACCACTCGGTAGGATTTTTTCTTAAACTTAGGCGAGTACTTGGACTGCAGCTAAGCCCCTGAGTGGGAGACTGGCTCACCACTCAGTAGGATTTTCAAGTACTTAGGCAAAACGGATTCGCAGCTAAGCCCCCGAGTGTGAGGCTGGGTCACCACTCGGCAGGATTTTTTGTTTTCTACAAACTTAGGCAAAACGGACTCGCAGCTAAGCCACCCACTGGGGGATTTCTCATGTAAACAATAGTAACAACAACCACTGGGAAAATTATAACACTCTTGTCTTTGATAAATAAACTACAGAAGTACTTTTATTACATCTCATACGAGTAAATACTTAAGTATAAAAGGGGCGGAGCAGCTCCGCGTTCCAAGCTCGTGGCTCGTCGATCTGGCGATCGACATTGTAAAGGCGGTACGCTCCATTGTGGAGGACTTTGAAGGTATCTTTGCTTCGATGGGGTCAACACTTCGGAAAGATAATATACTGGGCGCTGAACTTTGAAGGCTTTTCCTTCTTCTTCCCGCTCGACTGTAAGTACTGTACTGACGAATTGTCCTGTGGCTGCAATGTAAAGCAACAAAGGCTCTTTGCTGACAGGGGCAGCGAGCACCGGCTAGGTAGAGAGCAGAGCTTTTATCTCTGCAAATGCTGCATCAGCTTCGGGAGTCCACTCGAACTTGTCTGACTTCTTCATCAGTCGGTAAAGAGGCAATGCCTTTTCACCGAGGCGAGAGATGAATCGACTTAAAGCGGTCAAGCATCCAGTAAGCTTCTGGACATCGTGCACATGCACAGGGCGTTTCATTCGGAGTATAGTGCCAACTTTTTCTGGGTTGGCGTCGATTCCTCGTTCGGAAATGAGGAAACCGAGTAACTTTCCACCAGGAACTCCGAATATGCACTTTGATGGATTAAGCTTGATATCATACCTCCTGAGATTGGCAAATGTTTCAGCGAGGTCAGTCAACAGGTTGGAACCCTTCCGTGATTTGACCACAATATCATCCATGTATGCTTCCACATTCCGACTGATTTGAGTGAGTAAACACTTCTGAATCATCCTCATGAAAGTGGCTCCGGCATTCTTGAGGCCGAATTTCATGGTGACATAGCAGAAGCACCCGAATGGAGTGATGAAAGCTGTTTTGATCTTGTCGGGTCCATACAGACGGATCTGATGGTAATCGGAATAGGCGTCTAAAAAAGACAGGCGCTCACATCCCGCAGTCGAGTCGACTATTTGGTCGATGCGGGGGAGAGGAAGATGATCTTTCGGGCAGGCCCGATTGATATGTTTGAAATCAATGCACATGCAAAGTGACTTGTCCTTCTTGGGGACCATGACAACATTGGCGAGCCTAAATCTCTCGGATAAACTCTGCTGCCAGGAGCCGAGCCACCTCCTCGCCAATGTCCTTTCTCTTCTGGACGGCGGACCGTCGAAGATGTTCTTTGACAGGTTTCACTTTTGAGTCGACTCATGGACGATGCTCAGCCAGCCCCCTGGGAACACCTGGCATGTCAGCAGGCTTCCATGCGAAGATGTCCCAGTTCTCACGGAGGAACTGGATGAGCGCTTCTTCCTATTTAGAGTCGAGTGTTGTGGAGATATGAGTCGGAGCAGCACTAGGGTCGGTCGGGTGAATGTGAACGGGCTTCGTCTCACCGGATGACTAGAATGCTGACTCTGTGGCGGGCTTCTTGGCCCGCAATAAATCACTCGGATCTGCGGTTTTCTGGTATTCTTGCAGCTCTACCACTGTTATCTGAGCATCGGCGATCTTTGAGCCCTTCTGAAAGCACTCCTCTGCCTTTTCCGATTGCCAGCAATGGTGATCACACCCTTGGGACCAGGCATCTTCAATTTGAGGTACACGTAACATGGTCGAGCCATGAAGCGTGCATAAGCTGGCCTGCCTAAAATAGCGTGATAAGCACTCTGGAAATCCACAACTTCAAATGTCAACTTTTCTTTGCGGAAATGCTTTGAATCGCTGAAAACCACATCAAGTGCAATTTGGCCGAGTGACTCAGCCTTCTTCCCAGGAATGACTCCATGGAAACTCATGTTGCTGGTACTGAGCCTAGACATCAGAATGCCCATCCCTTTTAGCGTCTCCGCATACAATATATTCAGGCCGCTGCCACCATCCATCAGAACTTGAGTTAGTCGAGTGCCTTCGACGACTGGGTCGACCACCAAAGCTTGCCTCCCAGGGGTGGCTATGTGTGTCGGATGATCAGACTGGTCAAATGTGATGGTGGTCCGAGACCACTTCAGATAATTGGGTGTCATTGGAGCAACCATATTCACCTCACGGTTGATAACTTTCAATCGACTTTCGCTTTCAACATCAGCAAAAATCATCAGGGTGGAATTGACATGGGGGTATCCTCCATCACTGTCCTCTTTATCCTCAACTTTGTCCGACTCTTTTTCCTTATCTTTGGGCTGTTTCCCCTGAAATTGCTGGATCAAGAGCCGACACTGCCGAGTGGCATGTTTCGGGTAAATGAAGTTACCCTCTTCATCTTTCTTCATGTGGATGTGGCACGGCAAATCCATCACGTCATTTCCTTCCTTGTCCTTCACCTTCTTAGGGTTCCAAGACCCTTTAGGCTTTCCTTTGAACTTTTCTTGAGTCACGGCCAAGGCTTCTCCAGGAGCAGCTGGCTCGGCTTTCCGCTTCTGCTTCCGACTGGAGTTCCCTCCTCCGGTTTCATGAGCGGTCGGCTTGTACTTGCCACTCCAGAGCCGATCCTCTTCTTCACCATTGGCATATTTGCTGGCAATCTCCATCATTCGACTCAGAGTCATGTCTCCGGTTCGACCAAACTTCAAACTTAACTCCCTGTTCTTAACGTCTTCCTTGAAGGCAAAGACTGCATGGTGATCAGATACATTCTCCACCGTGTGATGCAATGTGATCCACCTCTGGATGTAATCCCTCAGAGTCTCATTTGACTTTTGCACACAAACCTGCAGCTCACAACCCCTGCTGGTCGCTTGCAAGTTCCTTCAAATGTTCTGACAAACACTCGGGCAAGATCTTCCCAAGTGTAAATGCTGCTAGGTGCCAACTGATTCAGCCATGCTCTGGCCGAGCCCTCCAACATAAGAGGTAGGTGTTTCATGGCCACCTCATCATTGCCGCCGCCAATCTGAACAGCCACTCAGTAGTACTCAAGCCAAGTATCGGGCTTGGACTCACTAGTGAACTTACTAACTCCAGTCGCCAACCTGAAGTTGGGAGGAATCACCGCGGCCCTGATGGCTCTGCTAAAACACTCTGTTCCTGAGACATGAACTCTGCTGCTGGTGGGCACATCTTTGTCATGGCCTTCTTGGTGAACTCTGTTCCGGTCGACCAAACCTTGAACGATAATGGATCTCGCATAAAAGCCTGGTTCTCTAGGGTCGACTGGAACCCTTCGCCCAACACTGTGCTGGCGTCTGTCATCTTGTTGTCGAGGGGCGTACGACCCACCACTTGGGGGAGGGGTGGGCACTCGACGCCGATCATCGCGATCGAATCGGTCATCATTCTGATCACGCCGGCCTTCATGTCCCTCACGCCTCGGGGGCGATCTTGGGCTATGGGCCGACTGGACTGTATTCGCAGCAACGGATCTGCTGTGAATCCTATTTCGTGACAGCGATACAGCTGAATTTTAATCTCCTGCTGCCCGGAGTAAATCTCTGATCTGCATCAAGCCTCTGCCAGCCTCTGACTAAGAGGGCTGAATCGACTCTGCTATACGGGCTGCAGCTGCTAAATTCTGAATCGGAGTTCGATATACCTGAGTCGGTGGTGGAAAGAGTTGACGTCGACTGGAGTCTGGTACCCGTTGCCGCGCACGCTCGTCGAGTGCTCGCTGGAGGTTCTCCAGTCGAGTGCGCTCAGCCATGTTGGCCAAACGTGCGTCCTCCAGGGCACGAGCCTCGGGGGTTTCTCCAACGATAGGAGTATGCAGCACATCCATGTTCCGGCAACGAAGATCTTCCTTTTGCAGCGAAGTGAGTGGCTCGGGTTGATACTCTTCGTGAACCTGCGCTGGGTCGCCTCCGCCGTCCCCTCCGTCAGCGTGGGGGAAGCCGGGAGGACTGCGCGGTCCATTGACCATCAGGACCTCCGCCGCTAGATCACTGTTGTCGCACTCGGATGCAGTCTCTACGGAGCCAGTCGACATGTCGAACAGGCCGTGGAGAGATTCGTCGGGCTCGATCGCCGCGACTTGGGGGGTGGTCGACTGGCGGGCCACCGCGTGCCTCACCCACCGCTGAAGCCTCGACCGACCAGAGTGCTTGCGCTGGCGGGAGACAGGGAGAGAGGACAACACAGGGGTCGATCGATACGGGGCCGACGGTTGCCACAGGAGGACGCCGCGGACACGCGCGAAAGTGTGTCGCCCTGCGGACGGGGAGCGCGTCGATGTCGAGTGGAGCCTCCTGAAGCCAAGCGGAGTCGTCGGCGATGAACGTGAGCGCACCAAGACGGATCTCGCGCCCCTCAACCAAAAATCCGCCTGAAACCATGATGAAGGAGATCGGAATGATTGCTACTTCTCCAATAAGTCGCTAAGACACCTGCCCCACGGTGGGCGCCAACTGTCGTGGTTCTAAGCCTGACAGTAGAATAGGGGGTAGGTATGGAGAGGCAAGATCCTAGTTATGGAGTAGCTGTATACGCAAGAGATTTACGATTTCAGGCCCTTCTCGGAGGAAGTAACAGCCCTACGTCTCGGAGCCCGGAGGCGGTCGACTGGATTATATGCGTATGAGTTACAGGGGTGCGAACCCTTTACACTGAGGAGGGGGGTGGCTTATATAGAGTCCGCCAGACCCCTCCGGCCCTCAGTTATGCAGGGTTTAAGGTACATTAAGGTCTGGCGTTACTGGTAACGCCATACATAAAGTGCTATCATGACCATAAAGACTACTTAATGACAGACCGTTTGTGTGCAGAGTGACTCTAGATCTCTTGGTGGTCGAGTGAGTGGCTTTGTGGTCGAGTTTCTTCGAGTCCGTCGAGTGGAATCCTTCCAGGTCGACTGAAAGGTAGTTTTTTCTAGAGATGTCCTTGGGGAGGGTACCTTGGATAGGTCCATGACCCTACCCTAGGTACATGGCTTCATCAGTTGCCTCATGCAAAAAGCTCGTTATAGCATGGCCTCTCTTAGTCCTAACAAATCGTCTTGCCAGTTGCAGCTTTTCGTGTCACAAATCCTAGCAGAAAAAAACTCAGCCACAAAAAATCTCGCTGGTTGGTTGCAACAAAATTTCTTGCTGGTCTTGCAAAAATGAACGCAGGTTGCAGCAAAAAAATGGCTTGCCATCACCGGGTCGTAGCAAAAATTCTCATGAGTCGCTAGTCATAACAAAAATTCTCGCTGGTCCCAGCAAAAATTCCTGCCGGTTGCAGCAAAAAAATGGCTTGCAATCACCGGGTCGTAGTAAAATTTCTTGCCGGTCGGTGGTCGCAACAAAACTTCTCCCGGGTCCGAGCAAAGTTGATCGTCGGTTGCAGCAAAAAAAGGGCTAGCCATCGTCAGGTCGCAACAAAAATTAGTGCCTGTACCAGCAAAAAAGATCGCCAGCTCCAGCAAAAAATGACTAGCCATCGGCGGGTCGCAGCAAAAAATTATTGCCAGTCGCGTAAAAGATTCTCATCGATCCCAGCAAAAATTATAGTTGGTTGTAGTAAAAAAATGGCCTGCCACCACCAGGACACTGCGAAAAAATTCGCTTGTCCAAGCAAAACAACTCGTCGTTAGTAGGAAAAGAATTCACCATCGTCGTCGCCATTCGCAGCAAAAAATCGCGACGGTCCCTAAAAAACAACTCATCGGTTGTAGCTCGATATCAACCGGTTGGGGCTCCGGGCTGTCCATGGCAGTTGGGAAAGAGGAAACGAGTGTACACCGGTAGGGATAGAGACAAGTGTAGGAAAAGAAGCTGTCTAGCAGCTATAGAAAAAACTGGTCGGGGGGCACCATCATGTGCGCGTGGGTAAAGTGGCTGTCTTTTCAGAAACAAATGGCACCCGGTGGTCGATTTTGGACTCAAACTTCCTCCCTGGTTGGCAAAAGGGGCTTAGAGCATGGTTAATAATATCGCCGCTGGCTATATCATGTTGTCATGTCATTTATAGCCAATCCGTATAATAGTTAGCTCTAAGAAAATACTACTTTATCAACATATGGTTTTTTGGAGCTCGTGCTACGGCCGGCTGTAAGTATACATCCCGCGTCTCTTAGTTGAAACACAGGGTTTAGGGTTTTGTGTGGGTGGTTGACATCCAGCCTCACGTCTCAATATATAGATGATCACAATTACAATTATATACATATACAAATATGTGTACAAGGACAATACACTAGACCCTACTTTGCATGCCCCCTCAATCTGAACTACATACAAGATTCAAATTGGTTCTAAAGCGGTCTAGCATTTGTCTAGTAGCGGGTTTAGTAAATACATCCGCTAACTGATCGTCTGTAGAAATAAACCTGACTTCCAGTTCACAAGCAGCTACTTGTTCTCTCACAAAATGGAAATCAATATCAATGTGTTTAGTCCGAGCATGAAACACTGGATTCGCCGTCATGTAAGTTGCCCCTGTGTTATCACACCACAATATAGGAGTGCGTTGTCGTGGGACTCCAAGTTCTGTGAGAACTGAGTCTATCCAAATGGCTTCAGCCGCGCCATTGGCCAATGCCTTATACCCTACCTCGGTGCTTGACCTCGAGACTGTGGGTTGGTTCTTCGAGCTCCAAGATACAAGATTGGGTTCAACAAATATAGCAAAACTACCAGTAGAGCGCCTATCATCAACAAAGCATGCCCAGTCTGCATTGGTGAATATACTCACTCCAGTAAATCTGGACTTACGAATCCGTAGTCCCATGTCTAGCGTACCTTTGACATATCTCAGAATACGCTTGACTGCTTCCCAATGATCCTCCGTTGGCTGAGACAGGAACTGACACACTTTGTTCACTGCGAAGGAGATATCAGGACGAGTGAGGGTCAAATACTGAAGTGCTCCAACCACACTACGATACCGAAAGGAGTCATCTCTACCCAATAGTGCACCACTATGACGTGAGAGACTCTCGGATGTAGCAAGCGGAGTGGAAGTGGCCTTGCAGTTCTCCATATTGACGCAATGGAAAAGGTCCAAAGCATACTTTTTCTGCGTCAAGGTCATGCCCTCTGAATGAAAGGACGCTTCCAAACCAAGAAAGTACTCGAGGTGACCCAAATCTTTGATGGGAAAGCTAGCAGACAACGACTGCATAAGACGATCCACCACGGCGGGGGTAGAGCCATCAATCACAATATCATCAATGTACACTGGCATGTATATCTGTATAGCACCCTGAGAGAAGATGAATAGAGATGCATCTGATCGGGAGGCAACAAAACTAAGCTGCGAAAGGCGCTGACTCAAACGAGCATACCAGGCACGGGGCGACTGCTTGAGACCATAAATAGACCGCTGAAGTTTACAGACATGAGAGGGATACGTGGCATCCTCAAACCCGGGTGGCTGCTGCATATACACATCTTCAGCCAGGAACCCATGTAAAAAGGCATTGCTCACATCAATCTGTCGGAGGCTCCAACCATGAGACACAGTAAGAGACAGAACCAAGCGAAGTGTGGCAGGCTTCACCACCGGGCTAAAAGTATCTCCATAGTCAATCCCATGCTGTTGAGTGAAACCGCGAGCAATAGCACGAGCTTTGTGCTTATCAACAGACCCATCCGGACGATGCTTGGTTTTGAAAATCCACTTGCAACTCACAATATTAACACCAGGTGGCCGAGGCACCAACACCCAGGTGTTAGTGTGACGTAGAGCAGCAAACTCCTCGGACATGGCGGCACGCTAGGCAGGTTCACCCAAAGCATCACGATGGGAAACTGGCGCGACGAAGAAGGCACGACGGCGAGAGTCATATGGAACCATGCCATTAGTGTAAGACTTCTCCTTGCACGTATGATCACGATGGTGTGTAACCATAGCATGTGCCGGAGCTGCATCGCCGGTGGGAGAAGGCGGGGGTGACGAGGGCTCGGCAAGGGTGTCACAGCTGAGGAGACCTCAACAAGAGGCGACACGGGCCGAGAGATGACGGTGGGCTAGAACGGTCCAGGCGAAGGTGGCGGCCCGGGCGATGCACTGGGCGAGGGTGGCGACCCAGCCACATCCACGGTCGCGCCATCTAGTGAGGCAGCCGCGCGTGCCTCGGGCGGCGGGACAGACACGTCTTGAGCATGCACGTCGAGCTCATTAGGAGGCGGCGGAGCAGCAACATGTACCTGAGGGGAACTCAAAGCAATAGCACCTGCATAGGACAAGTTAGGTGACAAATAGGACAAGTCATATTTACGCACATGGACATCCGGAACCGGTTCATCAGAGGGGAAAGTGAGGGCATGTTCAAGAGAAGCAAGATCAACAGAGACGCCAGGTTGGGAGTAAGGAAACACAATCTCGTCGAAAGCAACATCATGAGAGATGTATATCCGACCGGAGGTACGGTCAAGACACTTATAGCCCTTACGCAAAGGACTATAGCCAAGGAAGACACACATCTTGGAATGGAACTCAAACTTGTGAGCATTGTACTTGCGGAGACTAGGCCAGCAAGCACACCCAAAAATCCAAAGGGAGGAGTAGTTGGGCTGAACATGAAACAGACGGAACAGAGATGTGTCCTTGTTGAGAACTGGAGTGGGCATACGGTTGATGAGGTAACAAGCCTCATCCCAAAACCGAAGTGGAAGAGAGGAGTGCGCAATCAAGGCAAGGTCGGTCTCGACCAAATGTCGGTGTTTGCGCTCGGCAATACCGTTCCGCTGAGAGGTATGTGGACATGACACTCGGTGAGAGATGCTCGTGCGTTGAAAGTAGCGATGGAGTTTGTGGTATTCACCACCCCAGTCGGACTGAACAGCCTTGATTTTATAATCCAGAAGGCGTTCAACATGAGCCTGAAAGTTGTAAAAAACTTTCTCAACATCAGACGTGTGTTTAAGCAAATAAATCCAGGTGCACGCGTGTATTCATCAATAAAACTAACATAATACTTGTACCCTCCCGACGAAGCAAGAGCGGGACCCCAAACATCTAAATGTATTAATTCAAGAGGTACAGTAGTGATATGAAACAAAGTAGAATAAGGTAGTTGATGACTCTTAGCACACTGACAGGCATCACAAACTAACGATGAATTGTTTGAACTAGAACACGGAAGTTCATGACTCCGAACAATGGAAGTGACGACATTATTTGTAGGATGACTAAGACGTTGATGCCATTGCGACGACGAAACTTGAACATCGGAGGAGGCACAGTGAGACGATGAAGATGGCGCACGAGCGAAGGGGACTAGATAGACCCCCCATAACTTCTACCGTGAAGGATGACACGCCTGGTTGCTTTGTCCTTAACAAGAAAAAAGCGACTGTGAAATTCAACAAACACGTTATTATTGCGAAGAAGACGATAACAGAGAGAAGATGCTGGTTGATGTGTGGAACATGAAGGATGTCACGCAGTTTAAGAGATGAACCGGGTAAACGCGAATGACCAATGTTAGAAATAGACTAACCTGCACCATTGGCCACCTGAACTTGATCCTTGCCGTCATAGCGCTCGTGAACCTGGAGGCGCTCAAGATCATTAGTCAAGTGATCCGTAGCCCCGGTATCCAGCACCCAAGGAAAGTCGACGGTGTTGGTGGAGGCCGAGTTGGCGGAGTGGGAGTTGTGATCCTGATCATAGCACTTGCGGCAGTCGTCGGCTTCATGGCCCCAGTTCTTGCAAATTTGGCACCGGGGACGCTAGCGGTTGTGACGCCCACCTCCTCTGCCATTGTTTCCGGCGTTGCCCCCTCCACCTTGCCGGTCATAGCCGGCATAACCGGCGTTGCGGTCAAGGCCTCCGGTGTTGCCGCCATTACCGCCCTGGCGGCTCTGCCCTGGCTGGCCATGTTCATCAGCCGGGCGCCCCCCCCCCTCCTTGGAAGGGATAGGGATCGGAGTAGGGCGTGCGTCCGCCCGTGCCGTACAAACCCGAACGGGTCACGGCGTTCGCGGAGGGAGACCACCCCTCCACCGCACTTTGTTGTGCCTGTAGCGCCTCGAAGGACAGAACCAATGAGTAAAAACTGGAGTAGGGCATGGGTGCGTTACTCACGCCCAAGGAGGTGGCGATGGAGTTGTAGCGGAGCCAAGGCCGGTGAGGATGTGATCGATAAGCTCATCATCGCGGATCGGAGAGCCGGCGGCGGCCATAGTGTTGGCCAGGGCCTTCATCTTGTGCATGTATTCCGCGGCAGATAGATCGTCCTTCCTCAGCGACTGAAGTTGTCGCCGGATATGGCGGACATTGGCGCGGCTCTGGGCGCCGAACATGGCGGCGACGGCTGTCCACACCGCATGCGCTGACTCGCAGCCAATGAGTTGGCATGCAATATCCTCATCCATGGAGGTGAGAAGAAGCCCCTTGACGCGTTGATCTTGAACCCACCATTGGTGGTACTCCGGGTTGGTGACGGTAGTGGCGGCGGCGCCGGTGCCGACAACGAGCGTTTTGGCCGGTGCCGCCTTGGTGCCATCGAGGTGTCCGTGGAGGTTGGCACGGGCAAGAACGGTGCTGGTGATGCCACCCAGAGCATGAAGTTGTGGCGACCGAGGCGGACGGAGATCGTCGAGACGGCGAGCGCGGCGGGGATCGTGGCGACCGGGGAAGAGACGAGGGCGCCGACAGTCTGGCCGGCGGACATAGCGGAGGATGACATCGCAACGGCGGCACGGATGGAGCAGCACGCGGCGGCAGCGGAAAAGACGCGGCGGCGGCGCAGAAGATGGCACGCGCGGCAGTAGCGATCGGAAGCGGCGGCAACATACAGGCAAAGCTAGCTAGCTAGCTAGCAAGCAGCTGGATGGATTCCTCTGGATGGATTTCTCTCGTACGTGAAGCAGCGATTGGAAGCGGCGGCTACGCGGAGAGAGGATCGGGCGGCGGCGCGAGGGACTTGCGGCGGGGGCCTGACCTGGCTGATATCAAGTTGAAACACAGGGTTTAGGGTTTTACGTGGGTGATTGACATCCAGCCTCACATCTCAATATATAGATGATCATAATTACAATTACATACGTATATAAATACGTGTACAAGGACAATATACTAGACCTACTTTACACTTTTCTCTCTCTTTCAACTCAGCAGCAATATAATATTTAATTTCTTACAGTCCGCTTACATCATCTTATTATACCTTACAGGTTCATGGTTATGGCGCGGCCGACCCACCATCTTCTAGTGGCCGAAGTGCCAAAGTGGGCCCTGGATCGAGTGGACGAAGGCTGTAGGGCCTTTCTTTTGGCTGGAGTTGACGAGATCCACGGTGGGAACTGGGAAGTGCTTGGTTTTGTGGTGGCGTGTGTGTCGGCCTAAACACATGGGAGGTCTTGGTGGTGTGATCGATCACAAGAACCGCGGCCTTGCCCTAACGCTGCGTTGGGAGTGGCTTCAACATACGAATGACAAGCGACCATGGCAAGGGTTGTCTCTTTGCACTGATGTTTCCGCGCAAGAAGTTTTCAATAGCTTAGTTCACTGGAATGTGACGTGGGAGATGGCAACCGTGCTTTGTTTCGAAAAAACCGTTAGTTCCATGGCTCTAATGTGCGGGAGATGCGCCGATCATTTATGAGCAGGTCAAAACCCAAACTATCAATCGAAGATCTGTGTAGGAGGGTCTCAGTAATCATTGCTGGGCATCGGATGTGGTGGGCGGCCTTGCCACGGATGGGCTGGTGCAGCTCATTAATTAGCTCGTGGGAGATCGTGTTAGCTTGGCAGTTTGCTCCTGGACAACCGGTTCTTGCCGTTTGGAAATGGAGGGAGAGTGGCACATACTCCTCGGCCTCAACCTACCATATGCTATGTGAAGGAGCAGTCTGAGTATCCTATGCCAACCCCATTTGGAAATGTTGGGCTTCACTATCCTGCCGGTTTGGACATCGGATAGGAGGCTACGACATGGCCTCCTGGACACTACTTCTTGCTTCTTACGTGAGCAAGAGGAAGACACGGCCGATCACATCCTCTTCCAATGTCTCATTTCGTGACAAGTTTGGGAGGCTTGCTTCAGGAAAGCGGGCATCGATATTTGCTCTGATCCCTATGAGGACAGATCGGCTTGAGAATTGGTGGGGTGGGGCTAGGAAAAAAATGCCTAAGACCCACCGCAAGTGTTTTGAGTCCCTGATCACATTGGTATCTTGGACACTATGAAAGTATAAGAATGACCGTGTGTTTGGTCGTCAACATGGCCACCCCAATGTTTCGGAGTTCACCTCGTGTATCTTTGTTGAGCTAAAACTTTGGGCCATGACTGGATGGAGGTGGGTTGCTTCATTTCTTGAGGAGTAGTGTTGGCTCGGGGAGTGGGTGTATTGATCAGGTGTTACAAGCTTTCTGCTGAGTTCTGGTGGAAGCCTTCTATCTTTATAATACATTTTCTGCTCCTTCTATAAAGTTAAGGTACGCAATTTGCGTACTCAAAAAAAAGTTTTGAAAAGATCCATAAAAGCTCTGTAAAAAGTTCGTGGATGTAGGATTACTATTCGGTTAACGGGCCTCCTGTTAGAAGCCCATTCTATTTTTCATTTGATGTAACTATGTGCTATGGCATAAACCATCCATGCATGTCGACAGACCTGTTGAAGCTCTCATCTCGTTATTAGCAAAAGTATACATCATACTCTAGTTTGGGTTTAGTCTCCTCTCACCGTCCTCTCACCGTCTCCTAACATTGAGTTTTCAACCCTGTCGATCACCACGTCGCCCACTGGTTCTGTTTGGGCCGATCAAGGTGTAAGCGGATCCTGCTGCCCGGTCAAGTTCCCACGGTGTTTTCGAGTGACTCTTGTTAGGAACCGATCTGGTTAGGGGTTTGCGACGGCGAATTCAAATTCTTCTTCTACGGGGCCGAAAGACAAGGCGACGTGGAGAACATGATGCAACAAGGACTTGATGATGTGTTGTTTTAGGAAGTGGTTCAGGATCCCGATGAGGTAGTCCGCTGGATGGCGGTGGTTATGATTTGCAGCAAAAAGAAGTACAATCAATATTTCTTCTTCAGAAATATGCGTGCATCGTGGGATCTTGTAAATATACTAGGTTTCAATCTACCGGCGGGGTGTGACCTTGGCCCTGAAAAGAAATTCTATATGACCTGTGTTGTATGCACTTCACCTCGAGACCCTCTTCCACAAGCGACGACTAAGGTTTTGGATTTCGTTCTGCTTATTTTACCGCCAATGAATGAATTTTGGAATTTCAGTATTATTTTTTCTGGAAATTCTCGAACAAAAAGGAGAAAACAAAATTTGAATTTTTGAACGAAAATGGAAGAAATTTGAACAAAAACTACAAAATTTTACACGGATCAACTGAAATGGAATAAAGCAAAATCAACTGAAAAAAACGAATCCATTGACTGCTTATACACGCATGAATCTCTCAATGCAATTCGATTTAGCAGATTACCATGAATCTCAAACTCGAATCAGCAGGAATATGCATCTACTCCACACTCCTGGTAGTCTGCCCAGGCACACACATCTGGATGAGCACGCCTGCGAGGCTGCAACCCAATCAATTGTCTGTCGTGGACGGGAAGGAGAGGATCATGGAGGAGGTTGAGAGGGGTATGGGAGGAGCCGGCACTGCCCTGCGCCCCCGCCTCAATCGATCGGCTTCGGTTGTCTGCAGACGCCACTAAGAGGGATGGATATAGGGAAATAAAAAATTATGGTTAGGAGGAGCTCAGTTCATGTTTTTACATAAAAGGGGTATTTGTAGAACATAGTGGACAATTTATTGAGCTGGGTGCGCCGGTTTACATAAATACCAGGCCAAAAAAAAAGACGAAATTCTTTTAAAAATTGTTTTTTCGGACGAAATTCAAAACTCTGGCCACGACTGGCAAAACCAAATCTCAATGCAGTAGTCATTTCCATCATTCTCATTTGCCAAATCATGATTTCTACACCGTCAAGCTCTACAATCGCCGTTGTGATCCGCCCAATTGCTCAGTGACGATCCAAACAAATCTGGGACTCACGGTGAAAAAAATGGATAGTTTTATACCAAACTTTTGTACTTATTTTCTTCAATTTTATCTTACTACAATATTAAGAAGCTTTATTTTATTATTAAGTTGCTATAGTTAATCGCATAACTTAGTTGGTATAGTTAACATGTGTTTCCTGTTGTGAGTTGTAATGTATATGACCGGTCACTTAGTTTGTGCCAAATTAAAATTAAGTGATGTGACATAAGTTATTTTTAAATTATTTTTGTGAAAATTAAAAAATTGTATAGTGCACACATACATATTTGTATGTATGTGCATATGTTCATATATGGTTTACTTTCATTAAATATCATGTGAGAGTTTTCTAGAGAAAAAAGTCCAATTAATATCTTAATAGTGGTTTCTAGTGTATAATTTGGTGTGCACATATGTAGAACCATGTAAAGTATAAATTGTGACATTTCCAAATGTGTTCCAAGTTAGATATGGTAATAAGTTCAACATATTCCTAGTATCCTATACCCAAATAGTTCATCCCAACTACTTCTATATCTTAACATGCACACATGCGACCTCATCAAAGCAGGGGTAAGATTCAACATAGGTCATGGGTGTACAAATGTAGAGTGAAGTCTGTTTTAAACCTCAAATTCATATAGCTGGTCAAAAATGAATCCCCAACCTATCAATCCCATAAGTCCATGTCCTCCGTTCATGAATCCCGGTCATTTCTGACCCTAGAGTCGTTTGGCACACCGAGAAAAATGGATCCCGGCTGGGTTCACTTCACTATTCAGTGATTATAGGGTCCACATGTCATATATTTTTTCCGATGAGCTCATGACAATTCTTAAAATAAAAGGTTTTGTATATATCAAAGAGAGGCTAGCTGCCTAACTAAGGGGGTGTTTGGTTGCAAAAGACTAGACGTTTTTTAGTCCCAGGGACTGAACAAAAAAGACCCTTCAGTAGAGTCTTTTTCTAGTCACTTTGGTTACATAGGAACTTAAAAGGATTTTTTTTAGTCTACTCCCTGTAACCAAACACCCCCTAAGCTCATTCTCACACACCAGATTCACTATTGCCTATAAAGTTAGTTGTTATTGGGATGTGACGTAGTTTTGCTCTGCAAAATTAGAATTGCTATTTACATGTTTGCAATATTCTTTTGAACTTAATAAATCACTTACTTTTTTTTGAGCATCAGTATAGACACAAGCGCTCATATACACGCGCATACACTCATCCCTATGAACGCACACACGCACACCCTACCCCTATGAGCACTTCCGAGAGACTGAGCCGGCATATCATCTTGAGATTTACGAAGTCACCGAGGCGCCTCGTCGTCGACGGAACGTCTCCTCCCAATCGAAAGCAAGATCGCCGGAAATCTGAAATAAATCCAGGAAATAATGCGAGCACCAGGATTTGAACCCTGGTGGGTTGGGGATACCACTGTCCACCTAACCAACTCAACCACAGGTTGATTCGCAATCATACCACTTACTGATAGTACTGTAGTGGTTACTACCATAGTTAATATTTGGGGTCCTCCTCCTCTTGGCCCCGGGCCGATCGTCCTCTTTGCCCGGACTATGGGCCGGCCTTGTAGCTACTCGCCACATTGCCCGAGGTGTGCTCGACGCCATCGGCAATTCCCCAGGTCGGTGCGTTCCATCCTCGCCGGCAATGGCGACGTTTCATCAAAGGCCCAGCTGGGCGCGCTCCATCGTCGGCAGCAACGGTGAAATTCGTCGATGGCTCGACATGTGTCTCCGCCCTATCTAGTCGCCCCATCCGCCCACGTGCATGCTCCTTCACGTGCGGTGGCAACTCCCTTGCTGGTGGTGCTCCATCCCCATTGGAAACGACTATATGTTCCTCAACGCGGCAGCACCACAGCACGGGCAACGCCCATGGTATGAAGGAACTGTGGGCAGAGGAGGTTACGGCGGAGAGGCTGCCAAATGCCGGAAAGAAGTCTTATACGACTGGGTCGTACAACCCAGATCGAACGACCCTTTCCTCTGATAGACACGTGGACTGCGTGAATCTTAAAGCAAGTATCCACTTCCCCAGCTGAATCTCACCTTCTTCCTTGGAACGTTTGAAGAACACATGATGCAGCTTGATAAACTTGCACAAGACAAGACGTACTGCCGTCTAGCGGCTAACCCTCTCCTACCTCATCGTCGGCCATAAAAAAAAGGGAAAGAGGTCGGCTCACTATCCAAATATCCCCAGCCAAAGCCAATCAATCTGTTTATGAACTGTAGGAGGCTAGCTTGGTATTCCCTCCATCCGAAAATACTTGTCATCAAAATGAACAAAAATGAATGTATCTAGAACTAGAATACATCTAGATACATCCCCTTTATTCATTTTGATGACAAGTATTTTCGGACGGAGGGAGTATTTTATAATTAGCCATGAGTGAAGCTCGTATTAATTCTCATGGCATAGGAGTATGTAAAAGCTAGCATCGATTCCTTCATGCCGCGGTGATGTCGCAAAGAGTACAGGCCCTGATGATTGCCTGTAGCAAATTGGCGTGGCCATGGCCATGACCGTGTAGGGCATTAGCCAACCCGACGTGGCCGCCGAGAATTAGCCGAGCTAATGGAAACGGCAGTGGCTCACAGGAAACTCGGCGGAGATGCGAAGTCGTGGAAGAAGTTGCTTTGAGATGGATGCTAGCCACGTGGCATCTTCTGCATAGTGGCTCACAGGAAACTCGGCAGGAGCGCTGGAGAGGAAACAAAGACATTCACGATTTATTTGTGGGAAGGGGATAACTGGCTTTGAGATTCGTTTCGCCACGTGTCAGCCGGTGGAGAGGGTCTAACCATTGGGAGCGTGCGACCCGGATCGCATATTCCCCAAATGCCATGTATGTTCCGTGCCTCGCTGTCGTCGTCGTCGGGCTGTGCTGTCGCCGGCGAGATGTAAAGCGATGGGAATAGTTCTATGGATGTGGGAATCAGGCTGGGCGGGAAGTTGAGAACGACGAGTTGTTGCTTTGAGATTCGGTTCGCCAGGTGTCGCATGCTTAAGTGGGTCGTATAGGATTTTTTTGGAGTCAATTACACCGGTGGTGTTAGAACTTGGCGCAAACGATCACTTTAGTGCTAGAACTTGTGGCATACATCGAAGTGGTGCAAAAACTTGGCTCGGGCGTGCAAATACGGTGCAAATCTCGTGTGTATACGCCGACGAAGCTGACAAGGCATGCCAGCGTACGCCCACTATCATTGACCGCACTGTGGAGTCTGGGTATGTGGTGTAGTCTTTTTGCCAAAAGCTCCTCGGATTTGTATTTGTTGTTTTTTCTCACGAAAGGCCCCTGCCGGGTTTTGAACCAGCGCCCTGAGATGTTCAAGCAAGTGGGCCTACCAATAAAACCAAGCTATTTGGTGGCTACAGAGGATTGTCAACCTTTATATGTACACAAAAGAACGACCACAGGGCTAAAACAAAATGCAATTAGTAGGACCTATTTTAAACATGTTAGTTTTTTCTTTTTCATTTTTTCATACATATATTTATATTTATTTAAAAATACATACATATTTCTTAGAAAACACACAAAATTTATTCAAACGCATAAACACAAAATTAAATCATGATCACTTCTAGGTACACACGAATATTCTATAAAAAGAACTTGTAAATGTTTTGAATGTATATGATAAATTTTGGAAGTATACATATTTTCTAAAACTACTTTGATTTTTTATGTAATATGTAATTTAAAAATATATACATATAATTCATAGTTTAACTTGATGGTTTTTCTAATTAATAGGTGAGCTTTTCTCGTCTATTTTATTTTAGTTATAGGTATATTATTCATAATTAGAAAATACTTTTTTAAAATCATAAAATGAAAAAAGAACTAACAGAATTGTAGCCCACGAGCACGTTATGTCATACTATAAAAAATGTAACAATTCTATATAGACATGAGAAGTGTGTCAAAAAATATATAGATATGAGGCTCCATTAGTTGGAGTGGCAAGACTTCCTGTTTGTTTTATTCGCTGGTTCGAAACTCCATGGGCATAACTTTTTTTTCTAGATTAAAATTTTCAATTTGTGTTACTTAAGCCAAAGATTTTTTTAGGGGTATTTAATCCAAAGATATAAAACGTGCGTAAGCACATGTGTCGTCAACTTAACTTTGGGCCGGTGGCTAGCTGCGCACACGCTGTATATCGGGGTCACCTGTTCGATTCCCTTGGTGGCCTATTTTTTCATTGTAATAGAAAGAAAAGTTTGTGATGCATACCTGATAGGTTTTTTTTAGACAAGCATACCTAATAGGTGGGACCCTCCGACTGTACACCTGGCAGGGGCCTTCTCGTGAGAAAAATAAAAAACTTGAGGGGATTTTTGCAAAAAGAGCATGCCACACGCCCCTGTCTTCACCACGTTGTCACTAACAACGGGCCCCACGCCAAGTTGTCATGCCTCGTCGGCATCATGGTTGTATACAAACAAGATTTGTACCGTATTTGCACTCCAAAGCCAAGTTTTTACACCACTTCGATGTATGCCACAAGTTCTAGCACTAAAGTGACCGTTTGCGCCAAGTTCTAGCACCACCGGTGTAATTGACTCATTTTTTTGGGCTTGGCCCTTGATCAGCCGGAACAGAGGCGGCTGGGGACACGGCGATCGGTGGCTTGCGAAAAATATTTTAATTTTACTTTTCCATTATTTTTGCCCACTAGAACAACAAGAAGACTTCCACACATCGGCGTCCTTGGCTAGTGCAAGACTTGAAGAACCATCCATGGCTAGTGCATGCGTCGCTCTGTCTCTGAGCTCACAAACACGCTTCCTTATCGTCGTTGCTTCATCCCCATCCATCACATGTTGGATCACGCTCACGACCTGCCAAAGCAAGCATAAAAATATAAAAGAGGGATGAGGCAAATCGATTTAGTTTTCAGTGTGAGGGAGAAAAAGCCCAGCAATAATGGGTGGTGGAAAGCGAGCATCAGGACTTGAATCCTGATGGGCTGGGCTGGGATACCACTGTCCACCTAACAATAACAACCTCAGTTTGGTTCGCGCCTACCAACTCTCCTTTTTAAAAGTAGAGATGGTGATGGCCGGCCAATTCTGATAGACACTGAATTCCTGCAAGGCTTGCAACCATGGGGTCCGACAGGGCCAAGAAAATTCGAAGCAAGATGGCTTGTCGAGGAGGAAGTGGAGGTTATTGTTCAAACTGCCTGCGACCGAGCTAAAGCTAGTGGAGTGGTGCCATACTCGCAGGTCACAGGTGACATACATGCTGCGCTGCATTCATGGGACAAAGAAACGCTTAAGGGTCCCAGGACTCGGTTAAGGAAGCTACAGATAGAGCTAAATGCTGTTATGACAGGACCGCTCACGGATGATGCAGTCGCGCGACAACATGAGTTACACTTGCAGATAGAAAACCTACTCGAGCAGGAGGAGATATAGTGGATGCAGAGAGGCCGCGCGGACTGGCTTTGCCGTGGCGATCAAAACACGGATTTCTTCCATAGAGCTGCCACGGGAAGACGCAAGAAAAAATTTATTAAGAAGCTGAAAGGAGAGTTGGGAGATTGGATTGAGGAGGAGGAGCTGCTAAAAACCCATGTGGCAAGTTATTTTGAGGGACTTTTTTCTTCCGAAGTGCATGACCCAGACCAAGCTGTTCTGGACAAGGTTAAGGCGAAAGTCTCGCCAGAGATGAATGATGAGTTGATGAAACCCTACACTAGAGAAGAAGTGAAAAGGGCTATGTATAATATAGGGGATTTGAAGGCACCAGGACCTGATGGTCTTCATGCGGTTTTTTATAAGAGATTCTGGCATATCATTGGAGAGGATCTAATCGATGAGGTGTTGATGGCAATGAACAATAGAAAGATACCGGAGGGATGGAATAATACTACAATTGTTCTTATCCGAAAGGTGGAAAATCCGGAAGTCATCACACAATTCCGCCCAATTAGCCTGTGTAATGTGGTGTATAAGGTGATTTCAAAACTGCTCTCTAATAGGCTAAAATATCTACTGCCAGAGATTATCTCACTTAATCAAAGTGCCTTTGTCCCCGGGCGCTTGATTACTGACAACTTCTTAGTTGCTTTTGAGTCTTACCATGCTATCAAGAGGAAGAGGACGGGAAAGTTTGGAACCTGTGCGGTGAAGCTGGACATGCACAAGGCTTACGGCGGGGTCGAATGGGTGTTCCTTGAGAGAATTATGCTGAGGATGGGCCTTGCATAGGACTGGGTTGCTCTCATCATGGAATGTGTTCTGTCAGTAAAGTACCAAGTCCGGTTTAATAATTCTCTAACAGATTTCTTCGTTCCGTCTAGAGGCCTTCGACAAGGAGATCCGTTATCACCTTACCTATTTTTACTTTGTGTGGAAGGCCTTTCCAGTCTGCTCATTCATGAGGAGGAGGTGGGTAACTTAATGGGGGTCCGAGTCTGCAAAGATGCCCCGGCAGTCTCGCATCTACTTTTCGCAGATCATTCCCTTATTCTGATGCGTGCAGATGCTACTAACGCTACAAGCCTACGCCAGGCTCTTGATGATTATTGTGCTGCCTCTGGCCAACTCGTCAGTGAGGCAAAGTTGAGTATTTTTTTCAGTCCTTGTACTCCAACGGAGGTTCGAGCAGAGGTGTGCTCTACTCTGAATATAATGGCGGAGGCGATATCGGACAAGTATCTAGGACTCCCCCCAATCGTTGGTTTGGACAGGACTGACTGTTTTCAGCATATTGTGGATCGGATCTTGGCCAGGCCGAGAAGCTGGAAGGAGAGGATGATTTCTTTTGGCGGGAAGGAAGTGTTGTTGAAGGTTGTTATTCAAGCCATACCATCATATGCTATGCTTGTGTTCAAACTCCCAAAACAAATCTGCAATGCAATAACTTCTGCTATGTCTCAGTTTTGGTGGGGAGATGAGGAGGTGAAGAAGCACATGCACTCGTTTGCATGGTGGAAGATGTGTGTACCTAAGAGCATGGGTGGGATGGGTTTCAGAGATGTGCATTGTTTTAACCTGGCCCTCCTAGCGAAACAATGCTGGCGACTACTCGCAGAGCCAGAATCACTATGTGCGAGAGTTTTGAGGGCAAAATATTTTCCAGATGGTGATCTACTTAACTGCACGCTCAAGAAAGGAAGTTCATTCACTTGGCAGAGTCTGTGGAGTGGTATTCAGACGTTCAAAAAGGGCCACATTTGGAGAGTTGGAGACGGAACGCAAATAAATATTTGGGATGATCCTTGGGTCCCTAGCAGCCCAAACAGGACGGTGATAACCCGAAGAGGTAATATTGTTCTCACGAAAGTTTCTGAATTTATTGATATGGAGAATAGATGTTGGGATGAAGAACTAATCCGACAGGTATTCTGGCCTGTTGATGCCAATAGGATATTGAATATTCCTCTCGCTACAGGTATGATGGACGATTTTGTGTCATGGCACTACAACAAAACAAGGATTTTCTCGGTTAAGACGGCATACCACGTGGAGTGGGATCACCATCATGGACGAAAGTTGAGACAAACAAATACCACATTGTCTTCAAGTACTAGTCCAGTTTGGCGCACTCTTTGGAAGCTTCAAGTACCGGCAAAGATCAAGGTGCATGTTTGGAGAGCTTTGTATGGTGCAATCCCTTGCCGGGGAGTGCTGGCCAATCGACATATGATAACAATCTCCGATTGCCCGATATGTGCCACAGACTGCGAGAGTATTCGTCATTCCTTCTTCAGATGCAACAGAGTGCAAGAGATTTGGGCAAAGCTAGGCTTGCTACACACCATAAATGAGCTGTCTGAAACTGCGTTGGAGGGATCTTCGGTCCTTGGTGACCTGATGCTAATGCCAAACACTGCCGTCCCGTCGCTCCCGGGCGTGCCCATGAAGGAGTTGGTTGCTGTGGCGGTTTGGTATATATGGTGGGAACGGCGGAGATTTCACCCATGGTGAGCCCATTCAAGAACCTGGAAGATCGGCCCAAGCCATTGTGACTCTAACCAAAAACTTCTTGAGGGCAAGGAAGCATGGCGCGGGCAAGATACAGAGACATGGATGGACGAGACCTTCAGAGGGATTTGTTAGCCTCAATATTGACTCCTCCTTTGATCCTGATAGTGGCACCGGCGGGACAGGGGCCATCATACGGGACTCCACAGGCTCCTTCGTTGCGGCATCCACGAGCAGTATCCCGTTTTTCCAGGATGCAGCGACGGCCGAGGCTCGGGGCCTTAAGGACGGGCTGGTGCTGGCAAACACCATCGGCTGCAACAGGGTGGAGATCAGGGCGTACTGTATGGAGGTCATCCAGATAATGCAAGAAGGCGGTAACTCCTTAGGACCTGCTGCAGCCATCTATGAGGAATGTACTTCCTTGTGCCGTAATTTTATTTCTGTTATCTTCAGTCATTGCCCTAGGGAAGCCAATATGGCGGCTGATCTTTTGGCTACTAAGTCGGAGCCCTCGCGAACTATTGTATGGCAGAACGAGGCTCCGGACTTCTTACTCGATGTAATCACAAACGATGTAGCCCTTTTCTCACATGAAATATATACCGCCATGATGGCTTTTCCCTCAAAAAGTAGAGATGGTGATGGCTTGCAGAAATATTTTTATTTTCCTTCTCCTTTATTTTTTGTCACTAGAAGTAGAAGACTTCCACACATCCGTGACCTTGGCTAGTGCAAGATTTGAAGAACCATCCATGGCTAGCGCATGTGTCGCTCTGTCTCTGAGCTCACAAACACGCCTCCTCATCATCGTTGCTTCGTCCCCATCCATCACCCGTCGGATCACGCTCACAATCTCTTCCTTGCAGACAAAGCCGTCGCCGTTGCCAGGTCCGGCGGCGTTAACGCGGGCCGCCACCCCTGCGTGGGCCTCCAACATGGCGGCGTTCATCTTCTGCTCGGCGTAGAGCGGCCATGCGACCATCGGCACTCCATTGAGGATACTCTCCAGGCTCGAGTTCCATCCGCAGTGCGTGACGAAGCACCCGACTGCGGCGTGCGCGAGGATCGCCGTCTGCGGGGCCCACGACAGGAGGACGAGCCCCACCCCCGCCGTCCTCTCGACGAAGCCCCTCGGCAGGAAGCCGAGCGGGTCATCGTCGTTGCCTCCTCCTCCGCCGTCGGTTCCGAAGAAGGCGCCGTCCGCCGTGTCCTCGTGTGGCCTCTTTGCCGCCCAGATGAACGGACGCCCGGTCGCCTCCAGCGCGAGTGCTAGCTCGGTTGTCTGACGCCACGTGAGCGTGCCACCGCTCCCGAACGAGAGGAAGACAACGGAACCACGTGCCTGCTGGTCCAGCCACGTGATGAGGCGTGCGTGCTCCGGCTCCCGGTTCACGCCGCCCGCGACCGGCCTGGTCCATACCAACGGCCCGACCGCGTGCACCGGCATGCCCTTCACGCAGTCCGCGCCTTCGCCCACCGCGGGCTCCACCTCACGGAACGTGTTCACGAGAATCCCGTCGACTCTCGCGGCGTCCTTGGCCAAGGACAGGAACCCGGCATACGTCTCGCTGCTCCGGTCGGCGAGCAGAGACCCGGGAAGCTCGCGTGCGTGGATCGGCACGCAGCCAGCTGGTAGCCGGATCGGCTCGGTGGCGTCCCGGTACTCCCCGACGAGCCCCGCGTCGAGCTCCGGGAGATGCAAGAACAAGGACAGGAGCATCCACGGCGAGGTGAAGAACATGTAGCACGGCACTCCCAGCTCCGCGGCAACGTCGCGTGCCGGCACGCTGGCCATGTCCACCACGAGCGCGGCGAGCGGCGCGGAGGAGGCCAGCGACCGGGCGGTGTCCCGGACGTGCGGGACAGCCGAGAGGGCGGCGTGCACGACGCGCTCGCGCACGGGGGTCGAGGGCGGCAGGGCGTCGGCCGGTGGCGCGGGCAGCGCGACGAGGTCGACGCCGTCGGGCAAGGACGAGGCCAGGGCGGCGTACTGCTCCGAGGGAGCATCCGTGGCCGCGGCGAAGAGGAGCGTGGCGGCGAGGCCGTGGTCGGCCACGAGCCGGCGCGCCAGCTCGGCGATTGGGATGAGGTGCCCCATGCACGGGCTGCACAGGAGCAGCACGTGCGGCCGCGCGCTCGCCGGCGACGGTTCCATTGCGCCGGACGTGCCGAACAGCTGGTGTTTTGGTGGGGGTTGGGAGGAGAGTGTCGTGTTTTGGTTTCCGAGTAATTTTGGGCTTGGAGTTGGAGTTGGACAAATTAGAGGCGGTGTGTCCCTTGTGTGTGGCGTGGCGTCACATGGTTGGCACCACTTTAGGCCAACGGTAGGTAAGTCCAATTTGGCATCTCGAGGAGGAGTTAGCCGTTGCTGTAGTTCGCTAGTCAGGTTTATTCAGGCAGCATCTCGGGAATGGCTACGATAGAATCTCGCCCGTGAGATGGAAAAATAGAAAAAATCAGTGTGATGCTGGACAGGAGGTTGCTTTTCAGAATACAGTCAGGTTCATATTACTCCCTCCGTCCGTCTGGAAATACTTGTCGAAGAAATGCATAAAATACGTCTAGATACATCCATTTGTCCAGCAAGTATTTCCGGACGGAGGGAGTATTAGTGGCTCTGCGTGTCTGACACGCGTGCTGTAGACGTCCACATCGGCCGTCAATTCCCATCTGACCGCTTTGCTGAAAAATCTCCTACGGCTGCTTGGCGCCAAACAGAACGCACGTTGGCGCCAAACAACGATCTCCATGCCTTCGGCGCCAAACAGAACGCCGGCGCCAAACAACGATCTCTATGCCTTCATCCTGCCCGTCTTCCCCCAGTCCTCCTTGATCATCCTCCTTGTAGCCACAACGTGACCAAGGTATATGTTGATCTATGGGCGGCATAGAGATCCCCTTTTGCCCTATCTCTGTCCTCTTCACGTTGATCTGCAAGTTTATGTTGCATAAAAATCTCCCTTTTGCCCTATTGCTCTACTGATTGTTCTCCTCCCGCTGATCTGCAAGTGGTGTGGATGATCTCCCTTTTGAACTCACTTTTACCATCCTTCTCCTAGCAACAAAAAAGAAGCTGATCAATCTCAAGGTATGTGACATGTGGTCTGATTCTATTCATGTTCTCAAGGCAACAAGAGAATTCCTAGACTGATTTTGCTATATGATCACAGATTACAAAAAAGACAAGGTTTGGTGGAGAATATGATTAACGGCAATGAAGATTCAAACAGGTAACAGCAATTTTAATAAATTCAGCAGGCACCCTCCAAACAACTAGTAGAAAATTAGAAGTAATAAGGAAGGAAGGAGATCCAAAAATTATTCCTGCACCTTTTGGATGATGTTAGAGTGAAAAAATATATTTGAACAGAAGTGATCTCTATTGTTCTAAATAGCTCAAGATAAAATACATGAATGTAGTCAGACCTCTACATGCAAGTTGTACCATAGGAAAATACATGAATGTAGTCAGACCTGTACATGCAAGTTGTACCATAGGTGCTTTGCTAACAGAAGTGATCTCTATTGTTTTGAATAATCTCAAGATAAAATACATGAATGTAGTTAGATCTGTAGATGCAAGTTGTACCATAGGTGCTTTGCTCATGAAATACTTGGGATTTCCAATAATTGACAGGAGATTAATGTAGATGATCTCCCTTTTGCCTCTTCCTTCTCCTAGCAAAAAAAAGGCGATCAATCTTGAGGTATGTAACATATGCTCTAATTGTATTCATGTTCTCAAGGTAGCAAGAGAATTCCTATAGACTGAGTTTGCTATGCTATCACAGATTACAAAAAAGGAAACGAAAAGGTGTAATGCAGAATATGACCAACTCCAACAAAGATTGAAACATGTACACTCAATTTTTTAAAATTCTCAGGCCATATCATCATATTCTTGTAGTGTAACTAGACAAATAAATTAAGATATGCCTATTTTTTACAGGGCAAATATGATTCCTAGTTGGATGCCTCAAATTGGTATGAAATTTAATTCCACAAAAGAGGCTTGGGGCTTTTGGACTTGCTATGGAGGTCATATTGGTTTTGACGTAAGGGTAAATTATGAAAATAAGAGCAAACTTGATGGGGCAATCACTTCCATGAGATACGTTTGTTCCAATGAGGGCTACTGAAGAATAGACAAAGAGATCATAATACCAAGCGTCCCTCGCAGAAACAAGGACTGGTTGTAAAGTTCGAATGGGAATCACCATCGACCGAGAAACAGGAAATTATGAAGTACATGAGTTAGTCACTGAACACAACCATGTCTTGCAATTGCCTGGAACATGCCACTTGATGCCATCACAGCGGAAGATATCGACCTTGCAAGCTTTTGACATTGAAACTGCAGATGATTCAGGAATTGTACCAAAAGCAGCCCATGAGTTGGCAAGTCGGCAAGTTGGTGGATCATCAAACCTTACCTACACACCTCGTGATCACAAGAACTATTTGCGAACCAAGCGTAAAAGGGAGTTGATATATGGTGAAGCTGGAAGTATGCTCAAGTACTTTCGAGATAAAAAAAATGAGAATCCTGCATTTGAATATGACGTACAACAAGATTGCGATGAACAAATAGCAAATATCTTCTGGGCTGATGCGAAGATGATCATTGACTATGCTCACTTCGGTGATGTTGTTACGTTTGATACTACATTTGGGACAAATAAAGAGTACAGACCCTTTGGTGTATTTGTTGGCTTCAACCATTTTAGAGAAATGGTCATTTTTGGTGCTGCACTTCTATACGACGAGACATTTGAATCCTTCAGATGGTTGTTCAACACTTTCCTATCCATACATAACAAAAAGCAGCCTAGAACTATCTTTACTGACCAGGACGTAGCAATGGGTAATGCAATTCGGGCGGTATTTACAGAAGCATGGCATGGATTGTGCACTTTTCACATAATGCAAAATGCCATCAAACATTTACCTCATAAGAAAAAATACGAGGATGGCCCAAATGTACTTGCTGATTTCAGTGCTTGCATGTACAAGTATGAGGAAGAGGAAGACTTTGAAGAAGCTTTCACTGCCATAAGATTCAATGTGGATACACAGACTTGGTTGGACAGTATCTATAAAGTAAAAGAGAAATGGGCAAGATGTTACATGAGGAATGCTTACACTATAGGCATGCGAAGCACACAATTAAGTGAGAGCTTGAACAGTGACTTGAAAGACCATTTGAAGTCTGATCTTGACATTCTTGTTTTTTTCAAGCACGTAGAGAGGGTTGTGCAAGGAAAGAGAGATAAAGAGTTAAATGAGGAATACGAGTCTAGGAAAAAATTACCTAGAGTTAGAATAAGAACTCCTACAGTAATACAAGCAAGCAAAGTTTACACACCTCACATATTTGAAGATTTTCAGAATGAATATGAAAGATCCATCTCAGCGTACATCAAGCCATTGGAGGAACACAATGTATATACTGTTGCAATTGCCAATCTTGACCCGGAATGCTCATATGAGGAAGAATGCAAAGTTCAAGTTGATGAAGAGCAAAAAGTTCTATGTAGTTGTGGTCAATTTGAAAGAGTTGGTATATTGTGTAGTCATGCTTTGAAAGCCCTTGATGTCATGAATATTAAGTATCTTCCAAGCCACTATATTTTGAAGCGATGGACTCGAGAAGCACGAAGCGGCACTATTCAAAACAGCCATGGCAACATTGTTTTGGAAGACCCTAGATCGGAAGATAGGCAGCAGCTTAAGTTTTTCATGCATGAGTTCCTTGGCATAGCTTCCCAAGCAGTTGCATCACAAGAGTGCATATAGTAGATGATGCTTTGAAGAATCTAAAGAAGCAAGCTGAAGACAAAGCTCCTACTACTACATGCAGAACTGAAGCTATATCTCAGGAACCAGACATTTGTTTGCAAACAGCTTGTCTGAAGAAAAAGGAAATTCAGCAGAAGACTTCAAAAAGGAAGAAATCATGGCTTGATAATCAACATCCCAGTAAAAAGAAAAAAGGGGCAGCTAAAGTCATTCCCGAAAAACAATCTTCTTCTGTAAATCTCTTATCACTTATCAAAACAGCCTATAGATTTACTAATAACTCAACTAATGTTTATTCTGATTTATTTTTTGCATAGACAGGAGAGAAGTACATTCCAGTTGCACAATGCGAAGCACCTATAGAGAAAATGGCTGGAACAAATGCAGATGGTTTGCATGAATATGGGTACTATGCTCGTTTACTAACGGTATTCCACTTATCTTGTCCAAAATTCCTAAAATCCATTTGTAAGCAATATGATTTTGTGTGTGTATAAAATCTGGTATGTCTCTCTTTAATATACAGAGTGAAGCCAATGATATTTGGGACTTGGAAAAGAATTCATATTTTCCTCGGATATGACAATAGTTTGATAGAGAAATAAGAGGAGAGTCATGCATTTGTGTGGTTCGGCTCCTCTGCATCAACCTCAACTACAGCCGTGAACTGCAGCTAGTAATTCCTTCTATTTGTGATGTGTTTAGTACTTAAGGCAAATACGGAGAGAGCAACCTCTGCATCCTGTTATGATATGTGAACAGGAAGATCAACTTTTGCTTCTGTTTATCTGTTTTAAAGTGAGGAAAAATAAAAGTAGAGTAGCACTTAGTTTTGCTGATGTGTGAAGGGGCAAGGACTTGAGCATTTACATCACAGTATCCTGGTTTCCAAACAAGATGAACCAAAAATTGACTTACAGTATTCTAGAAATTTGCTAGTCAGAACCATGCCAAAATCTCTATGGAGAGTGAGACGACGACACAACGGCGCAATCAAATCAAATGCAATTGCAGTAAGATAACAATCGGTATTTAGACCACAACACAGCAACGTTGAGAAATACAGGCTACATACATATAATTCTGAAGATTTGGACGGACAATATCAATGGACAGGGGACCAAACATACTGTCATGGTACACACTACAAGGTAGGAGCTAGCCACGTACTGACCTGTGTCTCTCCCGAGCTCAAGAAGCGACCGCACGATGATATGTCCTTCCTGGACGGTGGTGGCGCGGGGCCGGGCGGCCGGCAGATCCCCATCGGCGAGCGGCTGGAGGAAGCGGGTAGCTTCCATCGAGGTGGGGGACGTAGGGCGGCGCAACCTGAGGAGGGTGGAGTCCTCCCACGTACCTGCCTTCCACGGTGTCGCCGGTGACCCCAGGGGACGACGTCGGCCGGTGAGCCCAGGGAACGGCGCCTTGCGGCGGATCCTGGGAAAACCGGGGACACGGCCGCGGCGCAACAATTGGGCATGGAGGTCCATCCGCCGGACCGTCGCTAGGGGAGGGAGTGCGCTTGGCTGGAGATACGAACCCTCGCCGGCGGCGAGGTCGTCTGCTCGCCCCTGCCTCGATCTCTTTGCTCTCCAGTCTTTACTGTGTGGTGTGGAGTGTGAACGGAAGCACTTATCTGAATACATAAAGGCTTTATTATTAACAGAATTAAGTAGAAAAAATGAGAGCGGTCAGATGGGAATTGACGGCCGATGTGGACGTCTACAGCATGCGTGCTGTAGTAGTTCGACTGCAGAGGAGCCGAACCCGTCTGACACCTGTGTCAAATTGCATTGAGATTTGTCATTCCCTGCGTGAGGTGGATTGGATCCAAATGACCCCTGAAGGTTGTGCCACGACGCAATGTGGACACTTCTTTTTTTCACTGTCACTTTGGCAAGGAAAATCCGGATCTGAAGTAGTATCCATTCTTTGCAAAACGCTCTATGGAAGTAGAACAATGAGATTCTACGGAGAGTCATGTTTGTGAGCACGGAGTTGATAGAACAAGTCTTCCTCCTACGTAGAGCAACTTGCCTTTCCAACTACTCAGGCACTTCTCTAAGTTATCCCTGATATATTTTGGATCCTCATTTGAAAGGCGCCAATAATGTATCAGAATTCCAAAATAAATAATTTGGAATTGGCCCTGTGCACAACCAAACAAGTCGCCTTATTGTACGACCACAACATTGGCTTTTCCGAAATAGAACAATTTACTTTTATTGGTGTTGAGCATACAGAATAATGAAAGCCATGTTTCCTTTGTATAGTGTTCACATTCATTGTCCAAAAGAGTAGAAGAGATTTGAAAATTGAGAATGATAGTTTATAATAGAAGTTTTGTTCATGTAAAGTAGGTCTGAAATTTAAAGTTAGGATGTTTCAATTATTTTTCGAAAGTTCACACCATAAGATACACACTGATCGATTAGGAGAGTACATTTTTTCAAATATCTCAAGGCTAACTTCAGTTTGCGGCTTGAACAGGGCAATATATGTTTGAATTATTTCAAAGTTTGTAGTCACATATCTGGGTTTATCTCAGGTAATAATGTTGCATTTATGTACACCAATTATGTTGTAGCGGTATATGTGCATCTGCATATTCATTGACGTGTACATCATCCATAGGTAGAAACTAGCACATATGCCCGCAGTGGCGAGCTACACAAGATTGGTTGGGGGGGCAAGAGAGAAAATGTCCAATTCTAAGGGGGCAAAAGTTGTATTTTTTCCAATCTGCACCTCCATATAAAAAATTTCTTCACAAAATTTACCAAACCTGGGGGGGCCATGGCACCTGCAGGGTTGCATGTAGCTCCGCCAGTGTATGCCCGTGCATTGCAACGGGAGAGATATTTTTTTTGCGAGAAGCAATGGAAAAGATAATTGATGTGTCATCCAAAAAAAGGGTCTCCACAATGGTAGGCGATAGAGAAGGAGTTATGGTATTCTCACTGAACATGATGGCACGCAAAAACTTGATAGTGGTGGGGTTGTTTGGCGTGGTGGCGAGCACCCAACTCATGCCTTTTTTTCCTCCAAGACCGCCTCCATCTTGGGGTTGTGTCTGCTAGATATACAAAACGGAAAGTAGCCACTACTCTCGGGTGTACTACACCCGAGTTTGGAAAAACCTGAAAAAATGTGATAAACTAAAATCCAGAAAATCTAAAAGTTTTAGACATCCAATCTTATCATATGTTGAAGCTTCTTGCAATATTCAGTCAAAAATAACATCCAAGGATCTCACTAAAAAAAACTATGCTAAAAAAATGCACATAACTTTGAACATTAATTTTCTTTTTTGCAGTGAGAGCTCCTCCGATGTTATTTTTGGCTGAATTTTTGCAAGATGCGTGAACATTTGATGAAATTTGATGCCTCAAATTTTCAGATATTTGGACAAGGTTTGATCATGTGTTTTTAAGTTTTTTTTGCAAACTCGGGTGTAATACACCCCGAGAGTAGAACATCCACTCTCCATACAAAAGTAGTACATAGGAGATTAATTAGGATCAAACCATGGATGGATATGCATGCAAGTTCTGCTGGGCATGGTAGCTATGTAAGGACGGCGGAGCACTCCGGCCGGTGCTCCGGCGTGGGATTTGGCCGGGACAACGGGTTGTGCCCAGTAAAAAATACCGGCCCAAAGCTTCTCAAACCAGCCCAGCTGAAACACCGACTCGGGGGAATTCAGTTTAAATCCCAGACGTACGTGTTAAACCTAGCTAGCTCTGTAACCGGATCTCAGTCAAATAGCGATCGACGACCGGCGGCTTGCGCCGTACACAGATCACACGGGGCGCGCCATCGATGAAGTCAGCACAATGGAGCGATCTCCCTGACGAGCTTCTCAGCGCGATCTACCTCAATTTCACCGGCCTGCTCCACCGTGTCCGCTTCGCCGCCACGTGCAGGTCGTGGCGAGCAGCCGCGATCGGGTCGCGGCACGAAGTGCCACCCGCTCTACCATGGCTCGTCTACTCAGATTGTAAATACGACCACGACCACGACCACGACCACCACAACAACAGGATGAAGTGCGTGTACTGCCCTGAGGACGGCGGGGTCCTGCGCATCCGGCTTCCGAGTGTGGCAATCGACAAGGACTTGGTGGGATCTTATGACGATGGCTGGGTCGTCATGAAAGGGCCCAACCGAGAACTTGCAGCCGTGAACCTATTTTCCGGCATCGAGGTGCCGCTCCCCGCAAACAACATGCGCTCACTCCGGAAGGTTGTCGTCTCGAAATCCCCCACCTCAAGCGGTTGCATTATCGCTGCCACCCATAGCAATGGTATCGCCCTTTGCGGGATTGGTTATCTAGACAATGGGTGGAGGATAAAACGAACTGATGGACCACGGCTCCTCGATATAATATTCTACAATGGTCAACTCTATGGCATCACCACAAGACAGCTACTCAAGTTTGAAATAGGTCAGAACAAAGCTGGCGGGCCGGTCGTCATCGGCGAACCTTGCCGGTTGCAAATCCGAATGTGTAACGCCCCATTCGTGTACCCGAACTACATCGTTGAGTTGCATGGAAAGTTGGCATTGGTAGCGAGGACCCGGCATGGCATCACCGGTGAACCTTCTTTCAAGGTGTTCAAGCTTGTTGACGACTCAACGACGGGGAATGCTGGCATGTGGGAGGAAGTAATGAGCTTGGGTGATTCCACTTTGTTTTTGGGGGGCAAATGGTCCAAAGCAGTGTACATCCCAACGACCGGACGCGGCGAGGTGCGGAGAAGCTGCGTCTATGCTGATGATGCGGCGTACTTGACCAGACGCGGCAAGGTGTGGAGAAGCTGCGTCTATGCTGATGATGCGACGTACCTGACGAGTTTCGACGGCCATGGTGACAGTGCATATCCTTTGCAAGAGAGTAATAGTGTCGTGTCGAGAATCAAATCGATGGGACGATCTTATGTAGTTGTTCGCTGGCCTGGCATCTGGATTCTTCCTCCAAATTTCTAGCCTATCAAGACTAGCTAGTAGGTCCTTTTGAATTTTATCATAGTGTATAAGATACTAGGGTCAGCCTTTACCCCAAATTGGACTATATAGATTATGGAAATAGCTACACTATACAAAGTCGTATTTCACTATGAGGTATATGCGTTCTTAAAATGGCTGCTGACAGTCCACATGATGCTTGATTGGAATACTGCATCATGCCATAGAAAAATTACAAATCAGCATTATCATTTACCTCCAAACACCATTACGTTTATTACTTTATTCATTTTCCATTGATTTGAAAATCACAAGTATTTGTTAGCTAGTGTGTTTAGAACGCCCAGTACAGCTACCAACAAGTTAACCCAACAAAAATAAAATTGATTCGTCCTTTTGCAGTTGCATGTGATAACCCAACAAGATGTAATAAGAGCAAGCCTAGCAGAGTCATCATTTTGGCCCGATCACCGTAATAACCGTCGTTAAAGTGAATTTGGTCGAAAGACCGCTTTAGCAGAGCCGCATCCTGACCTCGACAGTCATTATTTTCGGAGCACGCTCGAAACCAGGCCCACGAGCCTCCATATTCCGTGGTTGTGGGTAGATATTTGTAGCGCACTCCATCCGGAAAAGGGTTAGGCGTGAATGACATTTGTCCTTCCAGTTATTCTTCCCGCCCACGCCGCCGCCTCCCCTCCCTCGTCATAGCACAACATTTAACCGCTTTTGGTCGTCCCCAGACCCCGTCGTCAATGACATGGATGATGCCTCGACCCCTGCATCAGATCCATTGAATTGGAGTTGAATACAGTCACTTCAACAGTTGTTACGCCTCATGCGGCTCCGACGGACGGCCTCCGTCCTGTCGGCGAATAGTTCGGCGTACAAGTGGCAAACCCAATGACAATGCGTGGAGGCTGTGGCCTCCTTACTAGTGCTGCAATGGTCCTTGGTGAAGTGACCGCACCGCTGCCTTTGTCCATCATTGCTTTCTCCCTGTGGCGTGCGAAGCTAGGGAGGCTTCCTAGTTGTACGCATGACTAGAAACAGTGAAGAGGTAAAAAAACCTATCCTTTGCCTTGTATTCGGGTTTTTTGGGTTAAATGTGAGGTGACTATGAAAAAATGTTGGAAGATGTGTAACTTCGTGATTTATCTGTGATCTTCTGAATTTAGGGGGATCCGCCCTCAACAACAAATTATTTCCCAATAATATGATTGGTGATTCCGAGACAAATGATGTCCATCTTGAGGGCGCATCAATGTCGCTATTTGATCATGCATCCGGCCAAGATAGGGAATTTCATCATCTCGAGGCCTCCGACTTGTCGAGCAAGAAAGCAGTTCACGGAACCAACTTTAAGACCAATGAGGATATTGTGCTTTTGATTGCATGAGAAGATACCTCTCCTGGTGCGGTCGCCAAGAAAGGTTACTCGAGCGCAAAGTATCTGAAGCACATTTTGAATATCATCTTGGCAGAGAACGGATCATACCCTAAATTTTCTCACAAACAATGGGGTATGATTCAAGAGATGCGCAACCGTTGAGTGAGTTGGTTGGCAGAGGTGAAACACGCTCCTCATAGTGGTGTCACAGTTAACCAATATGTAAGCAACCTTGTTTTTTATGCCATTTATTGGGCATTCTCATCAATGCGAGCATTTCTTTGTTTTTGGATAACCTAGACCAAGAGAGGTACCGACAAATGAACATGTCTAAGGGCAAATCATTTTCCCTCCAACATTGTTGGAATTTGTTGGAAGGCCAAGAGAAGAGGAACTTGAGGAATGATGACGACAGTCCAAAAACTAGGAAGGGCATGAATTCTATTCCGAGATGGACCACGGTGAAGATGATAATGGTGATCAAGAGGGAAGGGAAAAGGTGCCGGTAGGGAAACATACTATGCAACAAAAAATTTACTATACGATCACACCCAGGAACACTATAAAGATGAAAGGTGTTTCACGAAAAAGAACCGTCCCCCCGGGCAGGGGTATCTCATAATGCGTAACGGCAATAAAAGTGCGGGGCGTACCAGTATACATTCATATACACATAAATAAAAGGGACAAGAACAAATAGGGAAACATTTCTTTATTAATTCTCTTGAGAATTACAAAGTGCGGTTTCCCACATGATTACATATATTGCGCCACAGATAAGTACATCTGACTAATATCCAGCCATTGTGGAGGTTCTAGTTCCGGGAGCCTCGTAAGACCATCTGGTTAATTACATATGCTGGTATCCCCACAGAACACCTCCGATTAAGCCGCGCTGATGGTCGTCGTCTTGAACCTGAATTATTCTCATGATATGCTGAGAAGTGAAGTGGCCGATACAAATGTTCCAAAGCCTCGTCGGCCCTTGGTATGAAACGCCTGGCCTCGTCGGAACCAGTTTCATAGTAAAGTCTCAAAAAAATGTGTTCGGCCTCGTCGGTCGCGAACAAAGTGAGTCCGGCGTCGTCACCCAGGACAAAAGAGTTCCGGCCTCGTCGGTCATGGAAACGGGGTAATGTATCCCAGCCTCGTCATTCAACGAGATAATGCGTCGAACCTCATTAGTCAGGACAAATGATTTCCAGCCTCGTCGGTCGTGGAAAAGGGAAATGATCTCTTGGCCTCATCGGCCAAGGAGAAGTATATCTAGCCTCGTCGGCCTAGATAAATAATATTTCCGACCTTGTTGGTTGCAGAAACAGGGAATGTCTCCAAGCCTCGTCGGTGAAGGAGAAGTATATCTAGCCTCTTCGGCCTAGAGAAAAGGAGGAATAATTCCGGCCTCGTCGGTCGCGGAAAAGTATTGTGCTGCAAAAGATTTTCTATGAAATATCTGGCCTCGCTGGTACCGAATGCTCAACCAATGTGTCACGAGTCAATTGATCTTAAATCACGGAGCCAAGCTTCTAAATGCATCACTCGATTGCCACATGATCTTGAGTGTGCTATCATGTGTGACCTTGCAGATAAATATATATATGGCCACGAGGGCTAGGGATGAAATATCAAGACTCACATGCTAGGCATGTCACGACATTGAGTAGGCACATTGTCCATAACTCATGAAGAGATATCAGGTTTAATTCCTGTGCGGATTACGCGCAAATTATCTGGAGGGTTTATCACGACCTATGTATTATGAAAAGGTTGACAACCTCCTTATGGGCATGCATGCTTTGCCTCATAAATTAGGAGGTCAGTATTCTTTGTAGTTTGGACGGGTAAATTGGCAAAGCCTACTGCCATGACGGCGAATCTCGGCGGCGTGGTGCAGTGGAGACTCGGCGTCCGATGCGCGGGGATGGACTCGCGCAGGTGGAGGTAGTTGTCTGGCGTCAAGGTGGCGTCGATGACAGAGTGGCCTGACAAGGTAGAAGCCTCAATATCTGCTCTGAAGACGGACCTGGGAAAGATGGCGGCGACGACACATGTGAGTGCGTCAGACCAGTTTATGCCCCAGACCCGGTATGTGGCTCGGCTGGGGCTTCTGGCTTTTGATGATAGGCTTAGGTGAGTAGACCGGGTATGTGGCCCAGGTAGCACCCCTTCATCATATGGATAGGAGTAGTGGCATATGTTGCCAAGATGGCGGATTCAGGCATATTGTTGTAATACTTTGTAAGGTCCTCGGGAATAATCAATAAAGTGGCCGTATGCATCTCCTAGATGCAGAGGCCGGGGGTCATCCTCCTTTTCTAAAAAAAAAAAATGGTCCAGTGCCACTGTACGTACTCATATTAGTCACCAGTACTGATTCTTTGGGGGTTTGATGGGCCTCGTCTATGCACAAATATTTGCAGGACAATACTGAGTAAGCCTACCTCGCCACGTGAAATTTAGTTGCCCTGCACGATGCGCTACACAGCATCTCCTGGCTTCTATAAATCATCGTCCTTTCAGAGAAATATACTACTAGCTGTGCTATTCTACTTGATCTTGTTAGAATATAATTTGGGTTTAAAGATAGAGATAAGGAGTAGAGATCGAATAGGTTTAAACCATGTATAATTTGTCTTGTACTCTAAGCTCTATCCCTCGTGTATTCTATATACTAGATGACCCGTTGCGCTAATGGCGCAAAGGCCGAGTGCAAGCCAAGTATTGAAAGAATGTGCATTAAAATATTGTTGCTCAAAAAGCGTAGCTCATGATACTGTATGCAGCAAGCAAGCGATGGTCAACACAGGATTGTCATGGTTTGTTTTAGATACGATCCAAAATGATGCACTAAGTTAATTGTTGTTGGTCTTAGGGGATTACATAAGATTCAAAAGGATGATAAACACAGAAGTCTTGGTAAGCATTTATACTAATACTAAGTTATATAATAAGGGGCTCTTGCAACTTGCTTATATTGAGTAGACGATCAGGCGCGGTCCCTTGGAAGTGCATTTGAAGGCGAAAGCATATGCTTGTCCTTTGCTCATGCTAGATGACCCATTGCACCCATGGCGCAAAAAGCCAGAGCGAAGCCATGAACGTAAGAGTGATTTAAAGCCAATTTCATAGATACGTAGGTACACAACGTTATATATTTCATTACATGGTAGCATGATAGCTCAAAAGAAAGTTATGAGATCACTTGATGATAGCTTACATTGAATTTATAAGGCAAAATATTTTAGAAAAGATGCATCATATAGATAGAGCTAGTCTCTTGACCCCTGGCTGAGTCTTGTATCTGCTGCCAACAGAAAAGCATGAAGGCGGTGATATTAGGTAGAGCAATCACTGCATGTTCCATCAATATTGATTTAATCGTCTAAACAACTCTTCATTGTAGGTGTCTTTGGTTCCTGCAGCCCAGGTTTCGATATTGTTGTCCTTCATTTTGCCATATACATTCCAAATAATTTTCGTGCCTGCAATTAAGCCATCGCCCTAAAATATATTAGTTCTCCCACACACACCATTTCTTTTGCCTCGGCAAAATATATAAATTGCAAACATAAGAATTTATGGAAAAAAAACGCCACCCATATACATAAACACAGTCAGATTAATACCAGCGCACGGGCATCTCTATTAAATGTTTGCTCTCTCTCAGTGGTAGCTTCCAACAATCAGACCCTCCCCTCTGCTGGTACTACCATCCATAAAACTCAATGAGACCTTGAGATCTACCTAAAGGCTTAAAACCCCTACCTCATACTTTATACTAATGATGTCACATGCATCCTATGACAAAAAGAACGTGTAGAATAGAAGCATGGTAGCAGTGAAATACTTTTTCATAAACCTAATAATGGCTAACATTAAAACCCGACGGTTGAAGCATTTCGCATCGAGATATGTTGTCTTTGCTTCCAGAACAAACCCCACCAAAACATAGTATTCTTGCTCTGGCAGTGAGTGAAACTGGGAAATACTACAACGAGGGAGTACAACGATCCCTTGGCTCACTCGTGGTCGGATCCAATTAGTTACCATTCAAAATAAGTTTGTGTCTGTCGATTTGAGATATTGCACTTGAACAAAGATAGAAAGTCAAAATATATTGTCCTTGGGTATGTGGAATAAAAACAGAGGCTGCTTGTGCAACTGGTGCAAGTAACCAAAGCAAACCAAGCATTAAAATTTAAAACCATTATACTTAGATGGCATATTTTTATTGATCCTGATAACATTATGGTTCAGGCATACCAATGCAAGGAGATACTTAGATGGTGTCTTTATACATAACTGGCTCAGGCGTATCAAGCAGGATAATGGGAAGCACGATAGACTAAAAGCATCAACTTACATAAAAAAAAAGCTACGAAGGTAGCTTGCGGTAGCTTATTTACACCGACTTTATAAAGAAAACTACATAGCTAGCTATATCATATAGTGCAACTAACCAGCATATAAACAGAAGTGGAACTAACTATACAGCTTTAGGATAAATAGTGCAAGTGAATGATAATGGGAGCTTATTACTTTTCCTTTCTATAGTACGTGTCAGTGTCTCATCTAGCACCAAGGCCCCACATTTATCATACTTCTGAACATATAATTTAAATGGGCGAAAAATGAAGAATTGTACGTGAAAACAATATCAATGCTTGACAAACAGTACCACATGAGAGTTTGACGGAAAAAGGAAGTTAAAAAACACAATAGAAAAAATAAAATAATAATTATGTTTATAGAAAAAAAAAAGTAATCGACACAAAAGCTTGTGTCAAGCTGATCACTAATGTCAAGTATCCGCAGGTAATAGCAGACTCATTACGTTAGAAAGAAGTAAATGTGAGCCCTGCCATGTTCTGCTTAACTACAGGGAAAAAGTACAAATATGTCTTACATATTTATGTGCAGAGTAATTAGAAATCAACATGTTCATGTGAGGACTAATGAAACTGAAGCACTGATGATGAATAACATTATCGACAAAACCTCAAAATGGTACTTAAATGCAAGCTAATCAATCTTGGTCTAGAAGAAAACAAAATGGTAGATCATTATAGATGAATCGCTCACAAGTAAATTTCAGGCAGCTAGTCATCAATATATAGGCTCTCCACGCTGCCGGAAAATTCATCCTTTGTGCAAATAGAATATCAGATTGATGGTTAAAATTAGATCAAGCAGTGATCATGGGCATTCATAATTTTAGACAATAATATCCCATGAAGCATTATGTACACTGAAATGCTCCCACCACAGAAGCTTTGAGATACAGTCGAAGTATTACCGGTCACATTCGTCACATTCCACCGAGAGTGGCATTTTGGCTCCTAGGTGTAGATACACCTATTTTGAAATATGTATAAGAAACACATCTCAAAATCTTAAAAAAAATCAAGAAAAAAAATCCCGCATGTACATCCAGACGTCCTATGTTAGCACATAGAATTTCGGTGAAAAAGGACATTTTTTGTGGCATGTATAAAAAACATAAAAACAATGCCTCATGAATAGCTGTAATCAAGCATCATAGATTGTGTTTTTTACACAAGTCACAAAAAATGTCCTTTCTCATCGAAACTTGGTGCGCGCACATATAATGTCCGGATTTATACGCGGGATTTTTTCTTGAAATTTTTTTATTTTTAAAAATGTGAATTTAGACAATGGGTGCATATACACAATGAGCCAAATTGAATTTCCGCATTCCACGATCATATATACTGTCAACCTCGTCCATGAGGAGTATTAGGCTTCTTGGTCCCATGAAATTGTTCCACATAGTATATAATAATAGTAAAACAAATCATAGTGCAAATGTTCATGATATTGACCAGCTGCCACTATAATTCAGAGTAGCATTGTTGATAATTACTTTGATAGAATTTGATGTGCTCCCCTCGACACCTTCCTCGATCTTGGATTCTACTTTACCACAACTATCACTTCTGTTCGTTCCAAAATTCTTGTCTTAGATTTGCCTAGATGCGGATATATCTAATACTAAAACGTGATTTGGTACATCCGTATTTAGACAAATCTAAGACAAGAATTTTGGGACGGAGGGAGTATGTCACTTCACCATTCAACATGCATGGAAAAGGCTCACCTCAGCATGCAACCACACATAGGAAAATTCTCAACTCAACATGTCTGCTAATTTTCATTCTGTTATGCTATTTATGTTTAACAAATAATTTACTACTATATAATAATCGACAGAATAAATCTTATGTATTCTGAATTTAGTTATCATATCATTATCCAAATATTTATATTTGATACGACCAAATCTCACTAAAAATCATTGCAAAACATTCCCACCAAAACATACGGGGTATCAACTAGTATATACTTAAGTAGTTTTCCTCAACTAACTCTATTTCTCTCGACATGCATACTGCATACATGCCACCTTACCACATATGCCATCTCATCAACCACACTACTTCTGTTTCTCTCAACATGCATGGGAAATGCTACTTAGACTCAACATGCACACACCCCACTACACTTATTTCTCTCAACATGCATGAGAAATACCACTTATAATTAATAACTACTTTGCAAATATATAATAAATTATTTTTATTTTTAGTCTTAATTCTCGTATTCAAATTTCGTACAACAAACCCCATCAAAATAATATATTGCAACCAATCCCACAGTGTGTGGGGTATAAATAAAAGAACTAGAAATTATATGAAATAGTGGAATTTAATAAACTAGAAAGATAAAATAATATATCACGCATCATCTTATAAGATGTGTAACCAAGACGAAAAATATATACTTCCTACAAACAACAAAAATACTCCCTCGGTTAATTTTTATTATGTGTATTAATTTGTTTTTTAGATATCACTAGTTGTATTTTCTTTTTACCCCAGCATGTGCCAATTCCGCTCATCTCGAATTGGAAGGATCATTAATTAGCCGTGGATATTTACCCCTCTAATCAACATTGCAACCAAGGGCCTTTTAGTCCTACATTATCCTAAGATAAGTGGATTGGTCACTTGCGCATGAAGAAATACACCTAATGAAAAAGAAAAGGGGGGGTAATTACCTAATAACATGTTCAATTAACATGGTATCGTTAGAGGATCTCATGGTTAGTTTCATATTCAGCCATTTGCACCCAACTTACCTGTCAACAAGTAAAAGAATCCTAATAAAGCAATGCAAATTCAAGGGAAGTTGAAATATTATAATGCATATGTAAAAATATTTATATATTCATGTGACAAAGATAGCACCAAAGCTACATATATTATCATGTGCAAGACATAACGTTTAACATGATAAGACTATTGTCAGATAAAATGCATTCATCTGGAATTATTCATGAGCATATCAAAGAGGGAGCTCCAAATCAAAGTAGACTAGGCCCCGTTCCGAAGCTCTCCAGCTTCTCAAACGAGTCAGCTTCTCGTGGAGCTACTGCTAGCTGGCTTCTCGCGGGAGTGGGCGAGCGTTCGGCAGTGGAGAAAACGGTTCGTGCATCCCTGTAGCGAGAGGAAAACGATTCGTAGTCACTTCGGAAGGGCATTTCCCTGGTAATTTGGAGAAACTCCCGCTTCTCGTTTTCCAGGAGCTAAGCAATTGCTGCTTCAAAAGATTGCACTGCGCGGCTCTACTTCTCCTGAACCTGGCTTCTTGGAGACAGAACGTTCGGGGTGGCTTCAGCTGGCTCGTTCGGGAAGCTGGCTCGTGGATGGCTTCCGAACGGGGCCTAAGAAACCTCAATGACACTGTTAAGAGTATCATGACTGTATGGCAATAATCATCTTAAAGACAAAATGAGCATTAGTCAGTGTATGAACTCATACTATTTTCTATTAATAGAATAAACTACATCCTATTATGAATTGATTATAAATATAAAGATAGTTTTATCTTGAAAGAAAAATATTGAATGAGAAATTAGATAACAAGCTTTAGCTTTCAAATGTCACAATCGAATTAGTATTTCATATATCGAATGGTTCATTCTATTCTTCTAGTGCAAGTACTACTTTTTTTAGAAAAGGAGGAATCACCCCCGGCCTCTGCATCTGGGAGATGCATGCGGTCATATTATTTATTATTCACAAAGACCTTACAAAGAAATACAACAGTAAGCCCGAGGCCACCATCTAGACGACACCCGTTGCTACTCCTATCCTCTTGATGAAGGTGTGCCGAATGTCCGGGCCAAATACCAAACAAACATCGCACAAAAACCTAACATCTAACGCCGGATGCCCCATCCAAAGCTACATAGGCGGGACTGGGTAACACTCCGGTCCAGCGCACTCTCACTAAGTACCACACGCACAAGCTGCAAAGGGCCGTCACCTCCGTCTTCTCTCGATCCATCCTCAAAGCATGTACTGACGTATCGACCTTGTCAGGCCTCTCTGCCATCGACGCCACCACGACGCCAGACAATGTCGACCTCCTGTACGTGTCCATCGCCACACATCTGACGCCAAGCCTCTACTGCTCCATGCCACCGAGAACCGCCGCCATGAATATGTAGAAACAAACACCGCTCCACCGAAGAAGCCATCCGCTGGTCCCTCGAGCGCGAGTGCAACTCCAAGAATGCCGCCCCCAAGGGGGTAACGACACATGAATGCCGCGTCATCCGATCAACTGATCTAGGGTTTCCCCTGGAGGTATTGGGTGGGGTTGGGAGCTTCACCTCGATGATGCCTTCATGAAGGAAACGATGATAAGGGCATCGTCATCACCGGCTCCGGCCAACGACCGAAGACCAAGTTTTCACCCGGATCCATCCCATGAAATCCACCCAACAACATGTGCACTGTCTCGATCGCCTTCAAAGCCCCTGATCTAGCCGCCTAGATCCGGCGACCAACCGCAACAACAGTGCCACCATAGGAGCCCTGGCGCACCGGCCACTGCCTGAATGCACCACCACTGGAGCCCGGGAGGAGGGCTCCCACCCCACCTCGTCAAACCGCGAGAGCTGCCGAGATGGATCCCGCACGCTCACCTCCGTCTTTGATCTGAACCAATCCGCGGCAAAACCACGAGATCGGCGATGCAGATCCGCCTTGGATAGGGACAGCACCACGCCATGCCGCCGCGGGAGGCCCGAGCTTCACCCACGACCACTTTCAAGGGCCGCCGCCCCGGGATCTTGCCGACGCCGATAGGTCGAGCCGCCGGCGCCGCCATGACCCCGCTAGCCCATCGAACGGCCGGCGCCACCAGATCTTCCTCAGTGTCTAGCAGCTCCGCCGCCCCCGCCCAGCACCACGCTGCCACCTTGCACCGTCGCCTAAGACGCCGCGCCGCCGTGATGCAGATCAGGGGAAAGCGCCCCGGCGCCATGGGTGACCCGCCTCACCGACCTGGCGTGGGAGGGAAGAGAAGACAGCCTCCGCCGCCGCCATCAGATGCCTGGGGCTTCGCCCGACGACCTCATCTAGCGGCGGCGGAGGGGAAGGGGAGGATGGACGTGCCCGGCGGCGGGGACTAGGGTTTCCACCCGAGCCGCCCTAGCGGGAGGGCGACGCGGGGGCGTCGTTCCTATCAATATGTGTAACTGGACAGCCGTCTAGCTTTAATATAGCTCAATTATAACAGGAGATTACTTCACTACATGGTTTAGCAGACCGACAAAGAAACAAACAACTCCTATTGTTCTTTATATAACTAGTTGATTCTCATTCACATGAACGGTATTACGACAATCACATGTCAAACGTGATTAAAGAATCTCAGTAAAACAGAAACTTATATGTTTTTGTGGCTTATATGGGATGCAAACGACTAGGTATTGCCTCCGGTATAGAAATTCTTGTAGGGATACAATGTGCTGTAACACATCCAGTTTCTTTCAATAATATGCCGGATCTGCATCGAATCAAGTTGGACCGTGAAACAGCCAATCCTTGTAGACAGAACAATCACATTTGAGTCCTCGTCATACCCCATTATAAGTAGGTTGCGGTTGATGAGTGGAAACAGCTCGAACTGAATGGTTTTCTGCAGCCGAACCCATCCAGCAACATTATCAGTGTTTGATTTCCTCTCCCAAAACTGGATGTTGTGTTTTGATAAAACGGCAAGACCAAGTCCACTATCCTGTGTCCGTAGGATCTGGACATATCCTTGGCAGCAATGCACAATATGGGCATCCGCTGGCTTCTCAGTCACACCAAGGTGTTGACTTTCAAGATCAAACGCAAGGACGTCACCTCCACTAAGCAACCAACAAACTGCATTCCCAACAAGAACGTCCGGCCTTGTACGACATATCCGACCTGTTGATGACAGAGAGACGATATTTCCCCATGCAGCAGACGTGGATTCATAGACACAAGCGAATATATGTGTATCTACATTGCAGATCAAGATCAATTTGAACAGGCTCGAGAAGCAACCACCATGTATATGCGCATCTTCAGGGTCAACACGCAACACCGCAGCGCGCCAGTTATTTGAATTCCCCCCTTTGCCATTCTGGAGACCCGCTGGAAAAGACACGTGGTGCTGTTGGCCTGTGAGAGGATCCCATACGATGATCTCTTGCTGCAACCAGTTAACTAGTACGGCGAGGCCATGGCGGCAGCATATGAGGTTCCACCAAGACCTCTTGGAGGTTTGGATCTTGGGCACGGAGAAGCGCTCAACACGGATGCTGTCGGGAGGGTCCATTATGGGAGTGAATTCACCATCTGTGAAGAAGAAGCCCAGCAATGGAGGGTTTCTGTGGTGTTTGCGGAAGCGGCGGAGAAATTGTGGGTCAGCGAGAATGGTGCGCCAACGTGTGCAGACAAGCGAGGCACGTGGGAGGGAGGATGGATTGGGAGGGAGACGGAGGAGGATCTCTCGGAGGAGATCCTCGTCGTCCAGCGGGCCCGCTGACGCCAGCAAGGAACGGCGGCTCATCTGGGCCGTACGAAGTCCGACGACACGGCCGGGCTCCCTAATTTCCAACAGCGTGGATGGCGGCGAAGTGCTGGTCCTGATGGCGGAGCTAGCACGGCGGAGGGAGGCCTCTCGGCAGTGTACGACGACAAATCCCAGCGCTGAACCACCGCCACGGCTCCTCGAGTCGGCGGCGATTAGGGCTAGGGAAGACACGCGGAGGTGATTAGGGCTCTACTCGATTTTTTTTTTGAGACAACTCTACTCGATTTTCTTACACAACAACTCTCCCTCTGAGCTCATCTGGGCCAAAATGTTGAGCTCTCTAGTGGACTAACGGGCTATAAAATGGCTTCCAGCCAACCAGATATTTTTTGTCTCAAGATGTCAAGGTGGGTATGGGCCCTGGAAGTTGAGGAATTTATGGGTACAATACTATAATTTCATGGGGATGTTATAGCAGATATTTTTTTGTCCGAGTATACTCTTTTTTTTTTGGATAAACTTGCAATCTATTCATCATCTATCAAAGCAGTACAAAAAACACTGGAAGTAAAAAATACATTCAGGTCCATAGACCACCTAGCGACGAGTACAATCACTGGAGCCAGCCGAAGGCGCGCCACCATCATCGCCCCCCCTCACTGGAGCCGGGCAAACCTTGTTGTAGTAGACAGTCGGGAAGTCGTCGTGGTAAGGCCCAAAAGGACCAACGCACCAGAACAACAATCACGCCGATGAAAAGAAACGTAGAACGGAAGGATCCATTCAAAAGACACATGAACACAAAACTAACAAAGCCAAGATCCATGTGGATCCACCGAAGACAAACGCCGACCGAATCCCGCGAGATACGCCGGAGACACATCTCCACACGCCCTCTGATGATGCTAGACGTACCACCAGAATGGGGACTAGGCGGGGAGAACCTTATTTCAACTTCAGGAAGCCACCGTCATCTCGTCTTCCTGAGCAGAACACAAACCCTAAACGCACACAGGAAAACCTCCAAAAAAGAAGGAGGAGCCCTCCTGCCAGCAAGCCGAGATCCTCCACCACTAGTAGAAAATGACTCATTTGTCCCGGTTCCAGAGGGCCTTTAGTCCTGGTTCTGGAACCGAGACAAAAAGGTCGGGACTAAAGCCCAAACCCTTTAGTCGGTTCGCCATCTGAACCGGGATGAAGGGGCTCACGTGGCAGCCATGGGCGCCCAGGCAGGAGGACCTTTAGTCCCGGTTGGTAACACTAACCGGGACCAAAAGGCATCCACGCGTCAGCAGCTAGCAGGAGCTGAGGTTTTTTTTAAGGTGGTGGGTTTAGGGGGTTTAGGGGGGTTAATTTAGGGTGTTAGCTAGCTAATAGAGAGAAGTGTCCTCTCTTATCTCCGTGCTTGGTCGACGCTAGCTACTATACGTATAGAGAGAACTCGACACGCTAGCTAGTAAGCAAATGAAGGAACCATTAATTACAAGATGGTCATGAACATATACAGAGAGGAGTGACCTCTCTTTCTCCAAGAGATTGGTCGAACAACAAGTTTTCGTATATCTATCTGACGCTACTAGGTACATATATACAATATAAGATCTCTTACAATCCCTAACATCTCATGTTTATCTCAATTTACAGATGGTATTCTCCCGATTTATTGATGACGTGGTCTAGAAAGAATCCCGCCTATTCCTCTTGAATTGTTTTTATGCAATCATGTGGTAGGAGTTCATCCTGGATCTGCCAGACCTAATTTGAAGAAGGGGGTCAATACATGTATATGAATGAAACTCAACACAAATGATGGTAATAAAATAAAATTGTGAATATTTTTGCTTACGCACATCATATTTTTTCTAGAGTAGCCCCGCTTATTAGAGATCGTCGTGTTGTAGATGTACTCGCAAACGTAGTATCCACAAAAATCATTCCCGGCTTCCTGCCACAACCACTTTACGAGAAATAGAGTTCAATCAAACTGATAATCAAGCATTATAAATGGTATTGATGAAACTAGAATCAATGGGAGATGCGCGGAACTAGGTAGTAGTACTTACTTTCGGGTGTGTAAATCGCAGCTCCTTCGGCAGTGCCGGAACAATTATGGTGAACTCTTTCCAAACCCTGCCAGACAAAGAAAATAATCATTTGATATCATGATCAAATGAACAAAGTTGCCGATATGGTGCGATAATGATCGATTGAACTTACTTCTGGAGCATTGTAGTCATGTTTGCATACTCCTGGGGATCTTTTTGTCTCGAGTCTAAGACAGTTACTACTCCCCGCTCAAGCTGGAACTCTAGCAGAATAAAGTGGAAGCTGCACACGCATGCATAACTCATCAATTACATTACATAACCTCGAGTAATAATAAGGGAAACCGAATATGCATAAGACATTAGCACTCACTTGAAGTTCTAAGGAAAGAGTATTTTATCTTTGTTTTGATTTTTAAGTAATGATTGTAGCAAGTTGTCCTCGGTTTCTGTGACATTGTGTTTAACCGTCCATTCATGTATGATATCTGGGTTAATGAACCCAATGTCCCAGATTTGTGCTTTCCTGCATTCGGCGATCTTCAATCTGCATAATAGTGAGGATAATTATATATACATGCAATGAAAGAGCTGAGCTATATATATAGACAAAGACTTAATTACAGACAGTAGCAAGTCACGAGTGTTTTGTTGAGGGCCTTTTTATTGTATAACTGGCATAACTCCTCAAATGCAACAGAAAACAGACCAGTTCCAACGAGGTTGTGCTCCTCTTTAATTCTCATCGTCAAAACATCCTTCCCAGACTCGTTGCGGGATTTCAGGTACCATTCATGGAATCTTCGCATCATCGTTGTTACAGGAGGATGATCAGGTTTGACAAGCGGCTGCCCATACTAGTATCTAAATTCATCCACCTCCATTGTATCAAAGTGTACACCATCTCTCAGGTAATCAGTAGGATTGGTACCGGGCATCATCCTCGGCAGATTAGCGACGATATCGCTAGACACCTTGAGCGGGGGGCATGATTGATTCGCCTGTTTGCCGAGCCGGGGATTTTTTTTCCCACTTCTTCGTTCTTCTAACATTTTATCACTGGAAGTAGTTCCCGACTGCCGCGCATCTTCATATGTCTTTTTAAGAGCGCGGACATAGTTGTCATCCAGCGAAGGCGGTGGTGGTCACTTCAGGGCATCGATAGTGCGCTTCAATTTCACCGAATCTATCATCTCCTTCGGAGGTGGAGGTTTCTTTGCAAAAAATTTCCTCACTTGGGCTTGAGAGATCTCTGCGTTTTCCTCATCGGTCCTCTCGTATGGTAGATTTTGCAGAGGCTTGAGAGATGGTCCATATCTGAATTGCCTCCCACCTCTGTTTGTACTGCTAGTCGCCAGAGTGGCAGCGTCTCTCTTCTGCCATTGTTTACCAGGCGGAGAAGGAGGCGGTGTGCTCCGACGCGCCGAAGCAGCCGGAGCGGCGGCGTCTATCTTCCGCCGTTGCTGACGAGGCGGAGGAGGTGAAGGAGGACGTAGAGTGCGGGCCTCACACGCCGGAGCAACCGAAGAAGGAGGCGGAGTGCCCTGATCACTCGCTAGAGGAGGAGGAGGAGGAGGCAGAGTGCCCTGACTCGCCGAAGGAGGAGGAGGCGGAGGCGTCCAGTTCAGAAGCTTGATGTGCTCCTTCTGCCATAGACATGGAGTCTTCACAGCAAGACCCAGCTGAGTCTCCCCTTCACCTGTAGGGTAGTCAAGCTCGTGCTCCTCAAATCCCTCCGTTACTTCATCCACCATCACAACAGCATAGCCATGTGGAATCGAATGGCAGTGAAAAGTTCCGTCGGGTTGAGGAGGTGCAACAGAGCTGACAGCCGCCTTGACTTTGAGGTTCTGCCATTGCGTCAAAAGCTGGCAATGTTGAGCCTCCGTGATAGCATCCACGGGGTAGCTAGGAGCCGTGAAGTCAGGCTGTTGAACGAGCTTGGTGGAAGCCACACTGCTTCTCCGCTGAGATGGCGGGGTAGCTTCTGGGGTAGCTCCGGCAGCTCGCTGGCTCTCAACTTGTTCTCTAGCTTTTGTACTGTTGCATTCAGCTTCTGCATTTCACTGAGGTCCAGTTTCCTCTTCCTCTCCCGGGTTTTGTAACCGCCTGCGCCGGGAAACCCAACCTTCCACGCAACGGAGACTGGCGTGCTTCTTGTTCGTCCAGGGTGCTCAGGATTCCCGAGGGCCTTGATCAGCTCGTCATTCTCTCTATTGGTAATGAACGTCCCTTGCTGCGCTGCGGCGATACACTTCCGAAGCTTCTTGACGGGTATTGCAAGTTGCTCGTCCGTCCAAACGCACTTCCCTGTTTCAGGGTCCAAGGTTCCCCCAACCCCGAAGAATTGTTGGGGGACATAATCTGTTTCCAAGACTCTTTGCTCCATAGTTTCCGCAAATATTACAACATGACAATTAATATACAAACATGAGAGATGGATATATTAGTGGCAAACATAGACCTAGCTAGCTAATCACAACAACGAATATTAATTAGTGGCCTCGACGCTTCTACGATTTGGGGTGGCCTCGACAACGCTCTTTTAACTTGGTAAATTTGGGTGGCCTTGACGCTTCTAGGGTTTGGGGTGGCCTCGGCAACGCTTATATAGGGTTTGGCCTGAACCGCCTCTCTCATGAATGACCGACGTTCGGACCGCGTCTCTCATGAATTTTAAACAAGGGATTTAACAAAATGGCTCCATTCTGGATGTGTAGAAAATGGTCCCTATATTTCCTGATCTCATCTACCCTTCTATATGTCACATTGTCTAGTGTCAAATGATTCAAGAAAACCATGGCTTCATCATTAGGCGGAAGTAACAGGTGCATGATGGTACGAAGATCTCCAAAGTTATTTTGGAACTGAGTCCTGATAGGATAATTCGCTTTTTGGTACGAAGTTCAGCAAGAGCCTTTCGAATATCGCTATTTGGAAGGCCTTTGCTGAACTTCGTACCAAAAAGTAAATTATCCTATCAAGACTCCTTTCCAAAATAACTTTGGAGAGCTTCATTGCATCATGCGCCTATTACTTCCGGCTAATTATGAATACTTTGACACAAGAGAAAGTGCACATATAGAAGCGTAGATGAGATTAGGAAATATATGGATCAACTTAATTACGCACATCCATAATGGGGGCGTTCTTGATAAATCTCTTATAAATCTCGAGAGAGTTTGTCGGGTAGGTGCGGGAGGGGTAGGAGATCGACAACGTTTTTTTCTATGGTTTGGGTGTCCTCGAGAGTTGGTCTAGCGAGAGTGGGTTGATCGATGTCCCCCTCTCGACCCCTCGGCGATCCTCGACCCTCGACCCCTCAACGACCCTTGACCCTCGACCTCTACCCTAGTTCCCGATCCTCGACCGCTCGGCGATCCTCGATACCCTTGTTCCCGATAAAAAATAAAAATAGAAAGAAGAAGAAAAAAGAGGAGAAGAAGAAGGAATAGAGGAGAAGAAGAAAAAAAATCATATTTTTCTTCTTCTCCTCTATTCCTTCTTCTCCTCCTCTTTTTTTTCTTCTTCTTCCTCTTCTTATCTTTTCTCATCTTCTTCCTCTCCTCTTCTTCTCCTTCTTCCTCTTCTTATTCTTATTTTCCTTTTTCCTCTCCTTCTTTTTCTTCTTCTTCCTTCTTCCTTCTTCCTCTTTTCTTCTTTTTCCTTATTTTCCTTTTTCCTCCCCACTAACCTAAAATCTACTAACCTAAAATGCACTAACAGTACAACTAACCTAAAGTGCACTAAATCAACTGAACTAAAATGCACTAACCTAAGATCGATATCTACTAACAACCTAAATAAAAACATTAATACATATATGAAAAAAAACATCATATGAACAAAAAAGCATACATCATCTATCATCAACATCATAATATCTATCATCAACATCATCTAACAAAATCATATAAAAATGTATATGAAAAAAGCAAAGCTAGCTAGGGGAGGAGGATCGGACAAGGAGGAAGGGGCGGCCGGATCAGTGGCTGGGAGGCGCGGACCGGGAGGGCAGGGGCGGCGGCGGCGTCGAGGCGAGGCGGCGCGGCGACATTGTTGGAGGCAGGGCGACGACGACGGCGGCGGGGCAGCTTGGCGGCGTCATCGGAGGGATCGAAGACGATGTGAATGAAAATTTTCACAAGTGTTGCTTATATAGACGAAGCATTGGTCCCGGTTCGTGGCACTAACCGGGAGCAATGCACCCCTTTAGTCCAGGTTGGTGCCATGAACCGGGACCAAAGGTCAGTTTTCAGCAGCCCAAAGGGCGGGAAACAAAGACCTTTGGTCCCGTTGGTGGCACCAACCGGGACTAAAGAACGTGATCGGTTGGTGCCACGAACAACCTATAATGCCCTTCGTCGGTTGGTGCTACCAACCAGGACCAAAGGCCTTGCGCTGGCGCGGTGCGGTGGGATGTTTAGTCCCACCTCGCTAGTTGAGAGAGCTTGAGAGTGGTTTATAAGCGCTGCTGCGCCCACCCTCTTGAGCTCCTCGCAACTGCAAGCTTTCGTGCCTAATCTGTCACTCCTTGCCTGTGGGCCTACTGGGTCTGCTGCGGGCCTGAATCCTGGCACATGGTTTGGTGTCTAGTCGTATTCACGCCGTGGTGGCCCAGTAGGTGGCATTTTATTTTTATTTTTTTCCAGTTTTTTTGTTTTCTTTTTTGCTTTATTTATTTTATTTTGTTTCTACTTACAGCAAAATACTTACTGTTTTTGAGTGATTCTTTTTGCTTTTAGGTAATAAAAATTATAAACTTTCTATTAGTGCCGTTAGTTTTCCAGCTTGAATAGTTTAAATTTGAATTTTGTGAAATTTGTGTGAATCACTAGTTTGTGAATAACTTTACTATAAAAACGGATTTTTGAGTGATTCTTTTTCCCGCTATTTAATATTACTGTGTTTTATCATTATATTCAATTTGGTAATTTTTAGGTTATTTCAAATGTTTTTTTAATCAAAACAGATTTTGTTATTTAAGTTTGCTATTAAAGTTTCCAACAAAAAAATTCTTTATGAAAATTCTTTTTGCTATTAATGTTTTGAAAAAAAATACTTTGATAATTTTAGTTGCAGAAATTTTATATAATTTTCATTTCAAAAATACTAGAGGTTTATAAAAGCTTTTCAGTTGACTCCTTTTGCTATTAGAGTTTCATTAAAGTTTTCTAGTTCATTCTTTTCGCTATTAGAGTTTCATTAAAGTTTTGTAGTTCATTCTTTTAGTTCATTATTTTTGCTATTAGGGTTTCATAAAAGTTTTCTAGTTCATTCTTTTGCTATTAGTTCATTCTTTGGGCTAAATGGCCCTAAAATTGAGAAGCACTTCAAATGAACTCTGAAGAGGTTGAAAGTTGGCATGGTATCATCATTTCACCCACATAGCATGTGCTCAAAAGTTGAGAGGGTTACGGCAAAAACTGGATGCACTTCGTGTACAAAATGGACAATCTCTTTCGAACTATCAGGGTGTCGGACGAAAACTCATCTGTTACAAAGGGATTTCATTTTTTTGAACTTATTTGAACTCCCGACTTTTTGTGTGTTCAAAATGCACCATTCAAATGCACTGATACGTCTCCGTCGTATCTATAATTTTTGATTGTTCCATGCCAATATTATTCAACTTTCATATACTTTTGGCAACTTTTTGTACTATTTTTGGGACTAACATATTGATCCGATTGCCCGATGCAGTTCTGTTTGTTGCATGTTTTATGTTTCACGAAACCCAATATCAAACAGAATCCAAAGCGGGATAAAAGCAGACAGAGAATTTTTTGAAATATTTGTGATTTTCGGAGGAAGAATCAGCGTGAAGCAGTGCCGAGGTGGCCACGAGACAGGCGCGCCCTCCCCTGGCGCGCTGGCACTCGTGGGCCACCCGTAAAGCGATTGGCGCTCTTCTTTTGCCGCAAGAAAGCTAATTTTATGAGAAAAATCTGGGCGAAAGATTCACTCCAATCGGATTTATGGATCTCCGAATATAAAAAACCCGGTGAAGGGGCAGAATCGGGGAACGCAGAAACAGAGAGAGAGATAGAGGGATAGATCCAATCTCGGAGGGGCTCTCGCCCCTCCCATGGCATGGGAGCCAAGGACCAGAGGGGAAACTCTTCTCCCATCTAGGGAGGAGGTCAAGGAAGAAGAAGAAGAAGGGGGCCTCTCTCTGTTGGAAATATGCCCTAGAGGCAATAATAAAAGGATTATTATTATATTTCCTTGTTCATGATAATTGTCTTTATTCATGCTATAACTGTATTATCCGGAAATCGTAATACACGTGTGAATACATAGACCATAATTTTCATTGGTAAGCCTCTAGTTGACTAGCTCGTTGATCAACAGATAGTCATGGTTTCCTGGCTATGGATATTGGATGTCATTGATAACGGGATCACATCATTAGGAGAATGATGTGATGGACAAGACCCAATCCTAAGCATAGCACAAGATCGTGTAGTTCGTTTGCTAGAGCTTTTCCAATGTCAAGTATCTTTTCCTTAGACCATGAGATTGTGTAACTCCCGGACACCGTAGGAGTGCTTTGGGTGTACCAAGCGTCCTGGCGTAACGGGTGACTATAAAGGTGCACTCTGGTATCTCCAAAAGTGTACATTGGGTTGACACGGATCGAGACTGGGATTTGTCACTCCGTATGACGGAGAGGTATCTCTGGGCCCACTCGGTAATGCATCATCATAATGAGCTCAAAGTGACCAAGTGTTTGGTCACGGGATCATGCATTACGGTACGAGTAAAGTGACTTGCCGATAACGAGACTGAACGAGGTATTGGGATACCGACGATCAAGTCTCAGGCAAGTAACGTACCGATTGACAAAGGGAATTGTATACGGGGTTGATCGAATCCTCGACATCGTGGTTCATCCGATGAAATCATCGAGGAGCATGTGGGAGCCAACATGGGTATCTAGATCCCGCTGTTGGTTATTCACCGGAGAGTCGTCTCGGTCATGTCTAGATGTCTCCCGAACCCGTAGGGTCTACACACTTAAGGTTCGATGACGCTAGGGTTATTAGGAAGACTTGTATGTGATTACCGAATGTTGTTCGGAGTCCCGATGAGATCCCGGACGTCACGAGGAGTTCCAGAATGGTCCGGAGGTGAAGATTTATATATGGGAAGTTGTCATGCGGACACCGGAAAGTTTCTGGGGCATATCGGTATTGTACCGGGGCCACCGGAGAGGTTCCGGGGGTCCACCGGGAGGGGCCACCCCTCTCGGAGGGCCTCATGGGCCGCAAGGGGCAGGGAACCAGCCCTTGGAGGGCTGGGCGCCCCCCCTTGGGCCCATGCGCCTAGGGTTGGGGGGAACCCTACTGGGGGCGCCCCTTTGCTTGGGGGGCAAACCACCCTCCCTGGCCGCCGCCCCCCTCTAGATCCCATCTAGAGGGGCCGGCCCCCCTTGCCCCTTCCCCTATAAATAGAGGGGTGAGGGGAGGGCTGCAACACACAACCAAGGCGCAGCCCCTCCCCTCCCCAACACCTCTCCTCCTCCGTCACGAGCTTGGCGAAGCCCTGTCGGAGTACTGCTGCTCCACCACCACCACGCCGTCGTGCTGCTGCTGGAGCCATCTTCCTCAACCTCTCCTTCCCCCTTGCTGGATCAAGACGGAGGAGACTTCGTCCGTTCCGTACGTGTGTTGAACGCGGAGGTGCTGTCCGTTCGGCACTTGGTCATCGGTGATTTGAATCACGGCGAGTACGACTCCATCATCACCGTTCTCTTGAACGCTTCCGCACGCGATCTACAAGTGGTATGTAGATGCAATCTCTCTCCCATGACTCGTTGCTTAGATGAACTCATAGATGGATCTTGGTGAAACCGTAGGAAATTTTTAATTTTCTGCAGCGTTCCCCAACAGTGGCATCATCGCTAGGTCTATCGTAGTTCTCTATTGCACGAGTAGAACACAATTTTGTTGTGGGCGTAGATCTTGTCAACTTGCTTGCCGCTACTAGTCTTATCTTGCTTCAGCGGTATTGTGGGATGAAGCGGCCGGACCAACCTTACGTGCGCTTACGTGAGACCGGTTCCACCAAGCTGACATGCACTAGTTGCATAAGGTGGCTGGCGGTGTCTGTCTCTCCTACTTTAGTTGGAGCGGATTCGATGAAAAGGGTCCTTATGAAGGGTAAATAGAAGTTGACAAAATCATGTTGTGGCTTTAACGTAGGTAAGAAAACGTTCTTGATAGATCACCTATAGAAGCCACGTAAAACTTGCAACAACAATTAGAGGACGTCTAACTTGTTTTCGCAGCAAGTGTCTTGTGATGTGATATGGCCAAAGTTGTGATGAATGATGAATGATATATTGTCATGTATGAGATCATGTTCTTGTAATAGGAATCACGACTTGCATGTCGATGTGTATGAAAACCGGCAGGAGCCATAGGAGTTGTCTTTATTTTTGTATGACCTGCGTGTCATTGAAGAACGCCATGTAAATTACTTTACTTTATTGCTAAATGCGTTAGCCATAGAAGTAGAAGTAGTCGTTGGCGTGACAACTTCATGAAGACACGATGATGGAGATCACGATGATGGAGATCATGGTGTCATGCCGATGACAAGATGATCATGGAGCCCCGAAGATGGAGATCAATGGAGCTATATGATATTGGCCATATCATGTCACTACTATATAATTGCATGTGATGTTTATTATGTTTATGCATCTTGTTTACTTAAAATGACGGTAGTAAATAAGATGATCCTTACAAAAATTTCAAGAAGTGTTCTCCCTAACGTGCACCGTTGCTAAAGTTAAATCGTTTCAAGCACCACGTGATAATCGGGTGTGATAGATTCTTACATTCACATACAGCGGGTGTAAGACAGTTTTACACATGCAAAACACTTAGGGTTAACTTGCGAGCCTAGCATGTACAGACATGGCCTCGGAACACGAGACCGAAAGGTCGAACACGAGTCGTATGGAAGATCGATCAACATGGAGATGTTCACCGGCGATGACTAGTCCGTCTCACGTGATGATCGGACACGGCCTAGTCGACTCGGATCGTGTAACACTTAGATGACTAGAGGATGTCTAATCTGAGTGGGAGTTCATTATAATAATTTGATTAGATGAACTTAATTATCATGAACTTAGTCTAAAACCTTTGCAAATATGTCTTGTAGATCAAATGGCCAGCGCTCATGTCAACATGAACTTCAACGCGTTCCTAGAAAACCAAGCTGAAAGATGATGGCAGCAACTATACGGACTGGGTCCGGAACACGAGATCATCCTCATAGCTGCCAGAAACAATATGTCCTAGAAGGACCGCTAGGTGATGCACCGTCCCGAGAGAACCAAGGCGTTATGAAAGCTTGGCAGTCTCGCTGATGATTACTCCCTCGTTCGGTGCGGCATGCTTTACACTTAGAACCGGGGCTCCAAAAGCGTTTTGAGCAACACGGAGCATATGAGATGTTCGAGGAGCTGAAACTAGTTTTCCAAGCTCATGCCCGGGTCAAGAGATATGAAGTCTCCGACAAGTTCTATAGTTGTAAGATGGAGAAACAGTTACGTCGGTGAGCACATACTCAAAATGTCAGGTTGCACAATCGCTTTGTCCCAATTTGGACATTAACCTCCCGGATGAGGCGGTCATTGACAGAATCCTTCAGTCGCTCCCACCAAGCAACAAGAGCTTTGTGATAAACTACAATATGCAGGGGATGGTGAAGACCATTCCTGAAGTATTTTCAATGCTGAAGTCAGCAGAGGTTGAAATCAAGAAAGAACATCAAGTGTTGATGGTCAATAAAACCACCAAGTTCAAGAAGGGCAAGGGTAAGAAGAACTTCAGTAAGGACGGCAAGGAAGTTGCCATGCCTGGTAATCCAGTTGCCAGGAAGAAGTCAAGCAATGGACCCAAGCCTGAGACTGAGTGCTTTTATTGCAAAGGGAAGGGTCACTAGAAGCGGAACTGCCCCAAATACTTAGCGGACAAGAAGGGAGGCAACACCAAAGGTATATTTGATATACATGTAATTGATGTGTACCTTACCAGTACTCGTAGTAACTCCTGGGTATTTGATACCGGTGCTATTGCTCATATTTGTAACTCATAGCAGGAGCTGCAGAATAAGCGGAGACTGGCGAAGGACGAGGTGATGATGCGCGTCGGGAATGGTTCCAAGGTCGATGTGATCGCCGTCCGCACGCTACCTCTACATTTACCTACGGGATTAGTTTTAAACCTTAATAATTGTTATTTGGTGCCAAGTTTGAGCATGAACATTGTAACTGGATCTCGTTTGATACGAGATGGCTACTCATTTAAATCCGAGAATAATGGTTGTTCTATTTATATGAGAGATATGTTTTATGGTCATGCCCCGATGGTCAATGGTTTATTCTTAATGAATCTCGAGCGTAATGTTACACATATTCATAGTGTGAATACCAAAAGATGTAAAGTTGATAACGATAGTCCCACATACTTGTGGCACTGCCGCCTTGGTCACATTGGTGTCAAGTGCATGAAAAAGCTCCATGCTGATGGACTTTTAGAGTCTCTCGATTATGAATCGTTTGACACATGCGAACCATGCCTAATGGGCAAAATGACCAAGACTCCGTTCTCCGGAACAATGGAGCGAGCAACCAACTTATTGGAAATCATACATATCGATGTGTGCGGTCCAATGAGCGTTGAGGCTCGCGGAGGATATCATTATGTTCTCACTCTCACTGATGACTTGAGTAGATATGGATATGTCTACTTAATGAAACACAAGTCTGAGACCTTTGAAAAGTTCAAGGAATTTCAGAATGAGGTAGAGAATCAACGTGACCAAAAGATAAAGTTTCTACGATCAGATCATGGAGGAGAATATTTAAGTCACGAATTTGGTACGCACTTAAGGAAATGTGGAATCGTTTCACAACTCACGCCGCTGGAACACCTCGGTAACGGTGTGTCGAGCGTCGTGTCGCACTCTATTGGATATGGTGCGATCTATGATGTCTCTTACCGATTTACCGCTATCATTTTAGGGATACGCTCTAGAGACAGCTACATTCACTTTAAATAAGGCACCGTCTAAATCCATTGAGACGACACCGTACGAATTATGGTTTGGGAAGAAACCTAAGCTGTCGTTTTTAAAAGTTTGGGGATGCGATGCTTATGTCAAGAAACTTCAACCTGAAAAGCTCGAACCCAAGTCGGAAAAATGCGTCTTCATAGGATACCCTAAGGAAACCATTGGGTATACCTTCTACTTAAGATCCGAGGGCAAGATCTTTGTTGCCAAGAACGGATCCTTTACGGAAAAGAGTTTCTCTCGAAAGAAGTAAGTGGGAGGAAAGTAGAACTCGATGAAGTACTACCTCTCGAACAAGAAAGTAGTGCAGCTCAGGAAAATGTTCCTGTGATGCCTACACCAACTGAAGAGGAAAATAATGATGATGATCAAGGTACTTCGGATCAAGTTGCTACTGAACATCGTAGGTCCACACGGACACGTTCCGCACCAGAGTGGTACGGCAACCCTGTCCTGGAAATCATGTTGTTAGACAACGATGAACCTTCGAACTATGAAGAAGCGATGGCGGGCCCAGATTCCAACAAATGGCTTGAAGCCATGAAATCCGAGATAGAATCCATGTATGAAAACAAAGTATAGACTTTGACAGACTTGCCCGATGATCGGCGAGTGATAGAAAACAAATGGATCTTTAAGAAGAAGACGGATGCGGATGGTAATGTTACCATCTATAAAGCTCGACTTGTCGCTAAGGGTTATCGACAAGTTCAAGGGGTTGACCATGATGAGACATTCTCTCTCGTAGCAAAGCTGAAGTCCGTCCGAATCCTGTTAGCAATTGCCACATACTATGATTATGAGATATGGCAGATGGACGTCAAAACGGCATTCCTTAACGGACATCTTAAGGAAGAACTGTATATGATGCAGCCGGAAGGTTTTGCCGATCCTAATAATGTTAACAAAGTATGCAAGCTCCAGCGATCCATTTATGGGCTGGTGCAAGCATCTCGGAGTTGGAACATTCGCTTTGATGAGATGATCAAAGCGTTTGGGTTATCTTGAGACTTATGGAGAAGCTTCTTTGAGGAGTCTGGACTAGGGGTGTCCGGACAGCGGACTATCATCGTCCGCGGACTCCAAGACTACGAAGATACAAGATTGAAGACTCCATCCCGTGTCCGGATGGGACTTTCCTTGGCGTGGAAGGCAAGCTTGGCAATACGGATATGTAGATCTCCTACCATTGTAACCGTCTCTGTGTAACCCTAGCCCTCTCCGGTGTCTATATAAACCGGGGGGCTTTAGTCCGTAGGACATAACATCCATTACAACAATCATACCATAGGCTAGCTTCTAGGGTTTAGCCTCCTTGATCTCGTGGTAGATCCACTCTTGTACTACCCATATCATCAATATTAATCAAGCAGGACGTAGGGTTTTACCTCCATCAAGAAGGCCCGAACCTGGGTAAAACATCGTGTCCTTAGTCTCTGTTACCATCCGCTGGGCGCCTGATTCGGGACCCCTACCGAGATCCGCGGTTTGACACCGTCATTGGTGCCTTCATTGAGAGTTCCTGCGTAGCCGTCACCGATAGGCTCGATGGCTTCTTCAATCAACAACAACGCCGTCCAGGGTGAGACTTTTCTCCCCGGACAGATCTTCGTATTCGGCGGCTTTGCACTGCGGGCCAATTCACTTGGCCATCTAGAGCAGATCGAAAGCTACGCCCCTGGCCGTCAGGTCAGGTTCGAAAGCCTAAACTTCACGGCCGACATCCGCGGGGACTTGATCTTTGACAAACTCGAGCCACAGCCGAGCGCGCCGCGCTGTCACGATGGGCATGATTTAGCTCTGCCGCCGGACAGTGCCTTGGTGGCCGCACATGAATCCGCTCCGGCCCTTGATCCGGAGCCGATCGCGCAGATCGAGGACCGGTGGCTGGACACCGCCTCGGGGGCTGCAACTTCCACGGCGATGGAGCCGAACACTAACCTTGTCCCCTGTAAAACTCGTGACTCCGAGGTGCCGGACTCCATGCCGGACTCTGAACCTCCTGCGCCCCTGCCAATCGAATCCGATTGGGCGCCGATCATGGAGTTCACCGCCGCGGACATCTTCCAACACTCGCCTTTTGGCGACATCCTAAATTCGCTAAAGCATCTCTCGCTATCCGGAGAGCCCTGGCCGGATTACGGCCAGGATTGTTGGGATGCAGACGACGAAGAAATTCAAAGCCCACCCACCACCCACTTTGTAGCCACTATCGACGATCTAACAGACATGCTAGACTATGACTCCGAAGACATCGACGGCATGGACGACGATGCCGGAGACGATCAAGAACCAGCGCCCGCAGGACCCTGGAAGACCACCCCAACACATGATATATATATATGGTGGATACCCCAAAAGGAAGCGATAACGAGGACTAACGGGGCGCGGCAAAAGATAATCCCGCCGATAAACAACCAAAACGGCGACGCAGACGCCGCCCTAAGTCCCACCTCGACAACAACAACGCTCCTAATGACCCAGCAATAGAGCAGGGCAAACCAGTGGACGACGAACATGCAGCCAAGCAACCGTCCGAACAGGACGAGTCGGATAATCAATCCATGCCCGGCGAAACCAACAGTCCAGACGACCTCACGCCAGACACACCACCGGAGAATAAGAGCCTTCGGAAAAGACTCGTCGCCACTGCAAGAAGTTTGAAGAAGGAAAAATGGAAGCTCAAAACAGCGGAAGACATACTCAGAATGAGGTGGAGCAAAGTGCTCAAAACCGCAGACAAATACGGCAATGGCCATCAATCAAAAACTACCGAGCGCAAGCTGCTCCCAGAATTTGACGAGGAAGCCATAGAGCCCCCACAGTCAAAAAACAAAGAGGCCACCTGGCCGGATAGACGGCCAGATGATAGGCCAAAATCTACAAGCGGCGCCGCACACAAGCCGACTCACGACCCTGGGAAAACATATGGCCTAGACAGGTCCATTTACGGGCCAAAAAATAGGGCCCCAGGAAGCAACAAAACACGCCAAGTGTTCGAAGACAGCGGTACACCCAAATAGAGGGGCGCCGCACACCCACTATGTTTCACCAATGAGGTGCTAGATCATGAATTCCCAGCAGGGTTTAAACCCATAAACATAGAGGCTTACGATGGAACAACAGACCCTGGAGTCTGGATAGAGGATTATATACTACACATACACATGGCTAGAGGAGGCGATCTCACGCCATAAAATATTTACCCTCAAGCTCAAAGGGCCAGCCGTCATTGGCTCAAAAGCCTCCCGAGAAAACTTGTTGGAAGTTGGGAAGAGCTTGAGGCGTTTAGAACAAATTTTCAAGGGACTTATGTCCGCCCTCCGGATCTGAGATGATCTAAGTCATATAACTCAACAGCCGGAGAGTCGGTATGAAATTCTGGAACAGGTCCGGACGCCGAAGCCTTAGCAGCTTTTAAACACAATGTCCAGAGGCGAATGGCTGCTGGACACCTCGGCCAAGAGAAGCCGAGGACAATGTCGCGCTAACAAGCCTAATGACCGCTTTTTGCGGGGAAGATAGCTAGTTAGCAAAATGCAGCACCAATGACCCAAGTACATCAAGACCGAGAGATGGAAATGGAAAATCCTGGCGAAAGGATCAGCGCCGGAATAAAGAGAAAAGCCCAAAGAACACGGCGGTCAACGCCGGATTCAAAAGCTCACGGCCAAACAACAAAACACTGCCTCTTAAGGACAACAGTGATGAGCTATCCAACTTAAACAAAATTTTGGATCGGATATGTCAAATCCACAGTACCCCCGGAAGGCCTGCAAACTACACTCGCCGAGATTGTTGGGTTTTCAAACAGTCCGGCCGACTCAACGCCGAACACAAGGGGCTCGACGCATCAAGCGAGGACGATGATAAACCCCACCAGCAGAGCACCAGAAAACAAAAGACTTTCCCACGAGAAGTCAAAGCAGTAAACTCACTTCATGTGATAATACGGAAAAACAATGCGGCACCCGCTAAAATGGGTCTCGCACGGTCCAACCCAGCGGAACATCGAGATTGGATATCAAAACCAATCACTTTCGACCACCTGGATTATTCCATAAGGGTTAGAAATGCAGGATGGACTGCCCTGATATTGGATCCTATAATCGACGGACTATAATTTACACAAGTCCTGATGGACGGAGGCAGCGATTTAAACCTGCTATATCCAAACACAATCCGCAAGTTGGGGATAGACCTTACTAAAATTCGACATAGCCGCACTTCCTTTAAAGGAGTGACGCCAGGACCTTACGCCAAGTGCATAGGCTCCTTATTACTAGAAGTTGTGTTCGGGTCACCGAACAACTTCCGAAGCGAAAAACTAATCTTTCATGTCATCCCATTCAAAGTAGCTATCAAGCACTATTGGGGCCTTGAAGCTTTGTCGCTTCAACGCCATACCACATTACGCGTCTCTTACACTTAAAATGCCGGTCCACATGGCATCATTTCATTCGAGGTCATTTAAAGACCCGGACACGGCTAAACGAGTCGGCATAAGCAAACTAGGGCTCCCTATCCGCACACCCCTTCGCATGAGGGCTGTGCGTCCTAAGCAACAATGAGCTAATATAGACTCCGCTTTACTTATTTATTTTTCATATACTTTTTTTCACGATTTCCTTTCAAACTAAGTTCCTCTCTTTTTACGGATGAACAATGTGCACACGGTCGAGGATAACGGCTGCGCGGAACACGGCGCAGAGCGTGCGGTAGGGACCCGTCGCAAGATTCTTTTGATTAAGACCTGCGTAAACCTTTTTCTGTCTCTTGTTGCTATAATCCCTGGTTTCTCATTATAACCAGAGTGGAGCTGACGTTTTGGCATCGGCCGCGTCAAAGGACCCTGCCCGTACCTGGACACTAGGGGCTTAGGGCATTGTTCTGCCCATTATTATAAAGACCGAACACCTTAGGGAGTGTTCGGCGTCTCGAGTTAGGCCTTATATGCATTAACTCCGAATCATGTCTTTAGTCAAATGTTGGGTTTGCCCGGCTCCTGTGTTTTGCTGCCTTACGTTACGTATCATCGGCTAACGCAGCACCAGGAGAACTACTGCGATTGCACCCAGTTAATTTGGCGAAGCACCTCGATGAAAGCGGCGGTCGTCATGATACAACGAGAGACTGGTCAACCACTCGATCGACCACCGGAATGTTTAGAATTCCCCCGCTTTGACGAAGGACCATTTCCCGGTCAGGCACACACGCGCCCCGAATTCGGAGAGCGCTAGCCCCACCCTCGAATTCCAATGGCTAAGTGAAAGTGATAAAGCATCATAGTCCGGTTGCCTCGTTTGCTACGCTACCACCTCCTCAACAGGACCGAGACGTCGGATTAAGTGTGACAATGCACTATTTTTGCGAACACCCCCGCACCTTGTGCGTGGGGGCTGAAGCCAAACACTGCCATCTTTCAGGTTATACACACGTATACATAAACGGCCGCATAGGAGATATTTCAATACTTGGAACGCACAAGTATAAAAAGCGATTACGTCATAACCATTGTTTTACAAAATACAACGTTCATTTGAGCGTGACATTTTCGAGCACTGCGACTCTATTACGAGCACAACGCATAACTTCCCCAAAATAGTGCTCGGCGGGTAACCGGCTTTCGTCCGAACCCTGGGTTGCGACAGCGGTGGCATCCATCTCTGTCCAATGTGTCTTCACATAGGCAAGGGCCATCCGCGCACCTTCTATGCAGGCCGACCACTTCATCTCCTTGATATGCGGCACCGCCCCAAGAAATTGCTGCAATAAGCCAAAATAGCTCGTCGCCTTGGGCCTCTCTGGCCAGACATGAGTCATGATATCATATTATATGTAGATGACATACTCTTGATGGGAAATGATATAGAACTTTCGGACAGCATTAAGGCCTACTTGAATAAGTGTTTTTCAATGAAGGACCTTGGAGAAGCTGCTTATATATTAGGCATCAAGATCTGTAGGGATAGATCGAGACGCCTCATAGGTCTTTCACAAAGCACATACCTTGATAAGATTTTGAAGAAGTTCAAAATGGATCAGTCAAGAAAGGGTTCTTGCACGTGTTGCAAGGTGTGAGATTGAGCTCGGCTCAATCCCGACCCGACAAAAGATAAAGAAGAGATGAGTGTCATCCCTATGCTTCAGCCATAGGATCTATTATGTATGCCATCTGTGTACGGACCTGATGTAAACCTTGCCGTAAGTTTGGTAGGAAGGTACCAAAGTAATCCCGGCAAGGAACACTGGACAGCGGTCAAGAATATCTGAAGTACCTGAAAAGGACAAAGGACATGTTTCTCATTTATGGAGGTGACGAAGAGCTCGTCGTAAAGGGTTACGTTGACGCTAGCTTCGACACAGATCTGGATGACTCTAAGTAACAAACCGGATACGTGTATATGTTGAATGGTGGAGCAGTGAGCTGGTGCAGCTGCAAGCAAAGCGCCGTGGCGGGATCTACATGTGAAGCGGAGTACATGGCAGCCTCAGAGGCAGCGCATGAAGCAATTTGGGTGAAGGAGTTCATCACCGACTTAGGAGTCATACCCAATGCGTCAGGGCCGATCAAACTCTTCTGTGACAACACTGGAGCTATTGCCCTTGCCAAGGAGCCCAGGTTTCACAAGAAGACCAGGCACATCAAGCGTCGCTTCAACTCCATCCGTGAAAATGTTAAAGATGGAGACATAGATATTTGCAAAGTACATACGGATCTGAATGTCGCAGATCCGTTGACTAAACCTCTCTCGCGAGCAAAACATGATCAACACCAGAACTCTATGGGTGTGCAATTCATCACAATGTAACTAGATTATTGACTCTAGTGCAAGTGGGAGACTATTGGAAATATGCCCTAGAGGCAATAATAAAAGGATTATTATTATATTTCCTTGTTCATGATAATTGTCTTTATTCATGCTATAACTGTATTATCCGGAAATCGTAATACACGTGTGAATACATAGACCATAATATGTCCCTAGTAAGCCTCTAGTTGACTAGCTCGTTGATCAACAGATAGTCATGGTTTCCTGGCTATGGATATTGGATGTCATTGATAACGGGATCACATCATTAGGAGAATGATGTGATGGACAAGACCCAATCCTAAGCATAGCACAAGATCGTGTAGTTCGTTTGCTAGAACTTTTCCAATGTCAAGTATCTTTTCCTTAGACCATGAGATCGTGTAACTCCCGGACACCGTAGGAGTGCTTTGGGTGTACCAAAGCGTCACAAAATGGCGGGTGACTATAAAGGTGCACTACGGTATCTCTGAAAGCTATGCATTGGGTTGACACGGATCGAGAATGGGATTTATCCACTAGTGCAGAACCGGGCAATAGCACCGGTTCGTAAGGCCCTTTAGTGCCGGTTACATAACCAACACTAAATTGTGGTCACTAAAGGCCCCCCCCCTTTAGTACCAGTTCAGCACGAACCGGTGCTAAAGGGCAACCACGTGGCACGAGCCAGCTCCGGAGCACAGAGCCCTTTAGTACCGGTTGGTAACACCAACCGGTACTATAAATTTAGTGGGTTTTAGTTTTATGATTTATTTTCATTTAATTTTGTGTTTCCATTTTAATTCTTTTTAGTTTGCTGGTATTTTACGATACTACACATTGTACCGTTATGCATATATATATAAATAGAATTTCTAGTAGAACCAATCATCGAGTTCAACATGATTGTCATGATATTATAAGCGTTCATATATAACACCACAAAAGCAAATCCTTGAAGTTGAGCGAAGAACCCGACATGAAAGGACAAGTACTAATTAAGAGCAGCATGAAGAACTAGCTGAATTACTCCTCCTAGCTACTCTCTCTCTGGTAAAATAGCATAGAACATGTATAGCTCTCTGATTGATCATCTTTGGAGCATGCCGATGAACCTGTCTCCTAATCGTGGGCTGCGCTTCTCATTGCAGCCCCTAGTACTTCTCTGCGATCATTAACAATTTTCCTCCAATCTTTCACTATTAAGCATTCATCGCTTCTAGAAATCCTGAATGCATTCATGTGCAATGCAGGATATCTTGGCCGTAAGCTAACAATTGACATCTAACCTTTAGTCTCGATCCCCTGAGGCACAACTGTCATCGGGAGTCCCTGTTGAAGAACATCGTATAGTACTTAATTAATATACCTAGCAATGAAAGTTTAGCAAAAAAATATGTATGCAAAATATGCACGGAGGACAAATAGTAAATATCTTACCATCATTCCTAAATAGATGTGACCGTAGTTCAATACCATCACTATTGGTCGCACGTTTTGAGTACTAACATTTCTAAGTGCAGGAAGAAAATTTGTCTTGACAGTATGAAGATCTTCAAGCCATGAAACATAATGACTTATCTCCTCGCAGTTTAGTTCAGCTCCGGGACAATAGTAGGTCCTGTCTACCAAGCGCCGGACATGTTTGGTTGAATGGAGATAAGCTGTCAATAGAAATTAGTTGTCGATTATTTTTGAAATAAGCAATATCAAAGACAAAAATATAGTTGAGAAGAACTCACATAATGGTAGAACTGGAGGCATCTGCACATCGACCCATATGTCTCTATTACCTTCAATATCATCTTTCGGACGAATATCAAAGGTGATAACCATACCAGGCTCAAATGCATAAGCCTTGCATAGTGCTTGCCAAGTTTTGCATTCAAAATAGGTGTACGTGTGTGTATTGTATACTTTGACGTTGAAAGTATAACCATCATGCTCAGTTTTCAGGTAAGCTCTCTTTACCTCCACAGTTTCCATATCTTTGAAACCTATCTTATCCAAGACAAAAATTCTTGCATGGCAGGGGATGCGCTAGTAGAATAGTGAAAATTAAAAATTATAAGTCAGGCAAATGAAGCATATATAAGTCATGCTTAATTATGAAAACAGACTTGTCATTGTGACTTACTGTATCAAATTCGAAAGTCTCATCCATCTTGATGCTGAATCGCCTACCATCAACAAGGAAATTTCTGTCGCACTGGCCGTGCTGGTCTTCACAGTATTGGCACATAATGAAATTTTTTCCGTCGTCAGACGACATTTCCTATGTTCATATTAGGCGAAACATTAAACACTTACTAATTCAATTAATTCAACTACTTCTATTAATTCAACTAAGCATTTACTAAAAATAAACTAGTTAGATTAATTCAACTAGTTCAAAGTAAGCATTTACTAAAAATAAACTAGTTCTATATATTAATTCAACTAGTTCAACTAAACATTTACTAAAAATAAACTAGTTACATTAATTCAACTAGTTCAAAGTAAGCATTTACTAAAAATAAACTAGTTCTATATATTAATTCAACTAGTCAACTAAGCATTTACTAAAATAAACTAGTTATATTAATTCAACTAGTTCAACTAAGCATTACGAAAAATAAACTAGTTCTATATATTAATTCAACAAGTTCAACTAAGCATTTTCTAAAAATAAACTAGTTCTATATATTAATTCAACTAGTTCAACTAAGCATTATATTTACTAAAATAAACTAGTTATTATATTAATTCAACTAGTTCAACTAAGCATTTACTAAAATAAACTAGTTATATATATTAATTCAACTAGTTCAACTAAGCATTTACTAAAAATAAACTAGTTATATTAATTCAATTAGTTCAACTAAGCATTTACTAAAAATAAACTAGTTCGTTCTATATATTAATTCACTACACTACTAGGGAAAAGGCTAGCAGCAGCGCGGGTTTTAGATGTATCAGTAGCGCGGGTACCCGCGCTACTAATACGGCGCTACTGCTATACAAGTCATAGCAGTAGCGCGTGCCCACCCGCGCTACTGCTATACAAGTCTAGCAGCAGCGCGGTTGTGGGAAGCTCGCTACCGCTATTAGCGCTAGCGTTCTTTGGAAGGACGCGCTACTGCTATTGCGGTGCTGCTGCTAACTTTTGTACACTCGCTACTGCTAATTTAAATAGTTTTTTGGCATATTTGTTTTGTATTTGAACCGGCTTTGTAGAAGAATCTTTAGCACATAGAAATTTCATCATGATACACATACAAATGCCTGTGAGACCACAAATGTAATCATAACATGTACATACAAATAGTCTCTTCATAATCATCATCCAACACAAAGTGATATCTTGTTATCATCTTGAAAATAGCAATACATGCAAGTCTCGAATACTTGCAACTACAACAACGTCATCCATCTAAACAAAGGCATACGCAAGAAGTGCTATCACTATGAGTGAGAGCGGAACCATGCAGTACATGAGGTGGCGATTCTGAGTCCTCTCTCGCTAGCGTGAACCTCAAGTAACTAGCTTCTCCTTCTTATGCCTTTTGAAGCCTTTATGGCTGGCGCCCGTGAACCCATTCACTTGCGCGACACTCATGCCACTCGTTGTACACCCGGAACCTTCCCTTTGTACACGGCATAGCATTTCCATCTCACCATCAAGAAACTAGGTACTGTTAGAGATGCATGTTCATGAAGAGGATGTACAATCATATATATGCAAAAAAATATACTAGAGCAACAACAAAAAGAAAGGTTAGCAACTAGATGCAACATATACGATGCATAAATTAATTAACTAAGTGCGCAGCTCATCGTCGCCAACTAACAAAGTAGCGTTACGCAAGTTCGGCGGGGACCGTGGACATCACAAAGTTTCATCGCTACAAAAAGTATACAAGTTCAACCGACACATATCATCATCATCGGCATCATAAATCACTAGAAGTTCCATCCTTCCATATCATCGAGGGCGAACCCTAGCTGCTTGAGCGGCGTGAGGTCTAGGCGTTGCATGCCTATGCGAGTTGGACGTCATTTCGCGATATAGGGCCGTGGTGGAACATCCCCTTCTCAACGGCGACTTCTTTCATGATGATCGTCGCAATGTCGCTTTGGATGCGAAAGAAGTCATCTCTAAGTTTATAATTAAGCTTCTCCATGTGGATATGATCATCATTTCTGCTGTTAATCTGCGAAGCTTTGGTGATCCGTGTTGAACTGAATCATGAGATGGACGATGTAGAATCCATCCTTCTTGCTTGGTTTTGGGACATGGATGCAGGAGAAGTTAGTTTTATCTGTGAAACCCATCTTCTTGTTCCTTTGTTTCTGATATGCGTGGCCACCTCTATAGCTGAAGCCTTGGAGAGCATCATCTAGAATATTCATTATGTGGGTGTAGTCCTTTTTCGTAGTCTCTCGAAGGGTCAAAATACGGCGTGGGAGACTTGCGGGTAAGAAACGATAAAACGGTAGCGCCCGTTGCTGCGAGGAAAAGACACCTCAAATTATTCCCCGATGATGAGAGAAGGAATGATTGAAGCGTCTGAAAGGGTTGTCCGGAACTGACTTACTTTGGATGATAAGGCACGAGGACAATTTCCGGTCCTTATTACGTACCATGAAGTTTTGGAGGTACTCCCTAGCAGTTTCACGCTCAAAGTCGCGAGACTCAAGAAAGACTTCGTGCATGTAATGCGGATCCGCCACACAGATTTGCGAGACTTCTTCACTCTTCACGGCCGGAGCTCATATGTAGCGCAAAAAGGCGGACGATAGTAAAATCAAGCCGCCTTGTTAGAAACATCTCAAAGATATGGTCGAACCGCGGGAAGAACACCTCCGCGGGCCGTGTGTCAGCGTAGCACTTCCCCTCGGGCACACGAGCCACGTATGCCGGATATCCTAGATCCTTTGAGGCTAGTAGGCTTTTCTCGGTCGACATCACATGGTCGTGCGGTCTCTGAGATCCCCGATAGTGCCTCCAGCGGTTTCGAGGTAGCATCGGCTCGCCCGTGACATGGAACATGACCGCACCTTTCACGGGTACCGCTCTTGAATGCATCGTCGGCTGCTGTGTGCTCTGGCTTGTTTGGAAGCGATTACCTTCCCGATCTGTTCCTCTCCTTTTTCTTGGGCACACCTTCAGACCCTTCCTTAACCCCTGCCCAAGTGTTCCCGGGCTAAATCTTGTCACGACCCTCGCGCCCGGCTAGTTGAGCCTGTGTTGGCGGCATCTTGAGCGTGTCTGTGAGGATTTCATGAAGAGAGACTTTTGCATTCCATGATGCGGCCCTGCCCGTCATATCATCCATATCCTCATTAGCAAGCTGATAGCCCGATTAGTCATATGGTTGACTCATCATATCTATGTCACGATCATACTGCGTTTGTATTGAGGTAATCCATAGGGTCGACCTCCGTCTCATCATCCATTCTCTGTTCTCTGGTACATCAGCCGATACTATTGCACCCCTTCATCATGTCGTCCGCCGCTCTCACCGGCACTACTACGGGGCTGGTAATTGCGTGGGTGGGGTGGTGGTCTCCGCACATGCTTGTTGATGTGTGGTAGTTATTGGTGTGCTCTCGGCCGGCTCCAGACAAATAAGATTCTTTGGCCATAGCAGCACCCAACCCTTGCATCGTCCAATCCGTGGCGGGGTCTCGTCGTCCGCTCCCACATGCTATACTTTGGAGGAGGCAAATCCTCGTGCCCGATTTCCACTGGTCAAGCTAACCTGAAGTGCCCAGTGAGATCGGGTGGTTGCGGAATGTGCGTTGAGAGGGTCCAATATCATCCCCTTTCCCGTCCACCTTCGGCCTTTGATCAAGTAGAGTATGGTGCATGGGGTTTCTTTCGCTGCAAACACATATATACGTGGTGTAAAACAACGAAAAGCAACAAAAATGGAATATTATCTATATATATATATATGTTGGTGCGACATGTAATTACCGTGTGGCGTCGAGCTCAACCAAAGGCGAAGGCCCACCTAGCGCGCTGAGGCCGAGGGCAGGCTGCTATGGCGGGAGGCGCTGCGAGAGGAGGCCGGTTGCTTGAGCAAGTGATGGTGCGATGGTGTTGTTGTTCATGGAGTTGCTTGCGGCGCGGCGGGCATCGAAATCATGTACCGTCTTATGCGGATTTTCCTTCACCCGATTGATGATATCTGGAACCAAGTTAGTAGCAAAATCATTTACTGCGGCGATTCTGGCTGCATTGATTGCTCTTGTAGCAACTCATATTTGTCCTCGGCTGCTTTTTGGCGTCCTCGGCTGCTTTTTCTCGACCGCAAGCTTCACCTTTGCGTCGATGTCTGCTGACTAAACTTCTTTTTCGCTTCTTGGCCTCTGGGCGTCGTTGTAAACACCTTCCGTGGCGCCGTCTCGGCGCCGTGCACCGACTCATATTGTGGCCGCTGGTCAATGGGAGTCCCTTAAGTTCGTTCAAGGCCGGTTGAGAGGGTGTCCCACTTGGGCCTCATCGAATAGGGCTTTCGGCTGCAAGCGGTGTTGCTTCTCGATGGTCTAATCAATTTCCTCGTGATCTTGTCCGTGTAAAAACCTTTTCTCCTTGTCCCACTTGTGGCGTGCCACGATGAAGTCATGCTCCAAGGGTTGGTGAACTTTCGCGAAAGTGCAGGAGACCAGCGGCTTCACGTTCGCGTCCTCCTTATCCCATATGGGCCTTTTACCGAGGTAGCCACGGCTTCGGCGATGCTTCCCATGTTCGGGCTGAAGGCTTTTCAATTTCGCAGCCTTAGCCTTGGCTGCCTCGGTAGTGCAAGTGTCCTTGAACTTTTGAACTCCTCTTCCGTAAGTGTCGGATTTTCCTCGAGAATCTTGGGCGGGGTTCATCAGCCTCAATAGCTCGTTTCACCCTCCCTTTCCGGAGCCAAATCATTGCTGAACATGCCCATGGCGTGATTGTTAATCTTTTTCATCTTGGATCATCCACGGTTGTTCTATGTTATTATCGGTCGGGAACTTGAATCTCTTGTGCAACCGTTAGGAACAAGCTGCGTCAAATGTTCTTTACTCCTTAAGTCATCGTCGTTGATGCTCGCGCATTCCCGTAGGATGCATCCTACTTGGTTCCCATAGCACTTGCAAGGTTCTTCCGGCTCTAACGGCTCAAACTTGCCAGGTGCCATCTTTGTGATCACAAGTCGTCCAATCCCTAGTTTGTTAGGTTTTCGTATCCTCTGCTTCTTATGCTTCCTCTTTTCGGTATCGGCATCGGGGCGGTACCTTCCCATGATAACTTCCCCACGGTCTCGGCGCCGCCATCGGTGCCAGCGCCGTCGGTGCGGCGCCGTCGGTGTCGATGTCGGCGTCGTACCATCATCGAGGCCGACCTGCAAACCTTGCTTAGCGATCAAATAGTCGAGGTACTCTTGTTCACCATCATAATCCATCTAAATGCGCATCTTGGTTAGAAGGCCCGGTTTCTTCGTTGTTCGACATGTTTCCTATGATTAAGTGGCCTCATTTATTTCTAAAAGTATGAATAAATGAGAAATAGCGTAAAAAGAAATCTATGTGCCAGCTTTTCGATATACCAACTATGTAGCACAAATCATGCCTTTATTCACGGAAATTTGGCACAACCTTTGCTAAAATGGACATATCGGCGCTGAAATTCACGAAGCGAAATGAATCAACATTTCGGCGTAACATAGGCCACTCGGATCATTTTCCAAACATGACATGTCCAAAACATGACATATGCACATATCACATGTCAGTTCAAATTTCCATATAAATTCAGCTAATTTTGAAACCTAGCTAAATTCATAACTAAATAGATAACCTAATTAATTAACATGAAGAACCCTAGCGAGAGGGGGTTCTGAGAGTGCAGAGGCGAGGAGAGGCGAGGCCGTGGTCGAGGCAGAAGTCGGTCGAGCGGCGCGGCGCGGTCGGCAGGTGGGTCGAGGCGGCGTGGTCGTGGCGGCCTTGGCCTTGGTCGAGTCGGGCTGGGTGGGTCGAGCAGGCGTGGTCGTGGTGGTGGCCGGGTGGTCGAGGGCCAGGCGAGGCGGCCTTGAGGCTAAGCCCGGCGCCAGCCGAGTCGGCTTGGGGCTGGTCGGTAGCGGGCTGGCGGGGGCGGAGAGAGTGGGGATTTGGAAATGGCGGGATGAAGCTGGGCGGTGAAATTTTGGGTTAAGTGGGCGTAGCGATGGCGTTATGTCAAAGCAGCGCTACTACTATGATCTGTAGCTGCAGCGCTTTATGGGAAACACGCTACTACTATGGTGCGTGGCGGCAGCGGTTTATAAGCAGCGCTACTACTATGGTGCTGTAGCAGCAGCGGTTTTGTGAAAGCAGCTGCTACTGCCGTCGCTTCTGCCAGTTTTCATTTTCTTTTCCTTTATTTTATCCACTTTTATTTCGAGGCGGTGAATGAAGGGAGGCGATATATATTGCATCATTTGGCGGTTAAATATGTATGCAAAATAGGAACATATATATTACACATCATATGGCTAAGTGTGTATACAAAATAGGAACATATATATATTACACATCATTGGACCCATAACATACGTTTCCTCGGTCTTGGCGTTTTCGTTTTGAGTTAGCTTCTTTCCCTTCTTGTTAGTCGAAGAATAATTGAGCCCCTCATTGTGACTTTGCCTTTTCCATGGAGTATGATTTTTCTTAGGTAATGTAGTATTGATTCTTCTTTTGGCGTATACTTCATCATCATCGTCATCTTCCCTCATTGGGTTGCCGTCTGATCATAGTCTTCCTCGTTGGCGACTCCATCCATTCAATGATGTTCCTTTTGCCTCTCCTCCGACAACACGGCTGGGATTGCGGGTCGATTATGAAGAAGCATTGTGTCACGTGCTTAGCGTGTACCCATGGCTCGTTTTTTGCGATAGCGTTCACGGTGGCGCTCTTGGCGTCGGGTTTAGTCATGGTAGTGAACATCCGGCTTTCTCTTTCGACATTCTTAGCCCATCGACCACGGAACATCGTCGTGTTGTGCAGTCCGAGTAGTCAAGCTCCCAGATCTCCTCGACCCATCCATAAAATCGTTCGGTTGTGCCGTTATCGCTGCGGTCATGCATTCCATCGTCACCCACGAGTTACGATCATCCTTGTCCATATCTTTTGCCTCCGTGTAGAGCGTGTATCCGTTGATAGGTTCTGAGGTTGGGCGAGGGCCATGTGCTAAAGCGTATATGAGCAATCCGTCCTTAGAGCCCTCCTCGAGGATTAGCAATAATATGCTCTTTGAACCAATGCGAGGAAAGTGGAGTTGTGCTCTCTAGTAACCCGGCGTCCGTCTGCATACCCCAGTCCGATACTTCTTTGCGATAATTTCTTTGTGCGATTGCCACGAAAGGATCTACCTCGTCTAGGTGTTGTAGCACTACCAAGTTTGCTCTGTCAAAATCGCTGCATTGATCTGGTATGCCCGCGTGCAGTTCCTGCGACCGTTCTGATGACCATCTCCTTGAGCCTCCCATCGTTGCTTGTTAGCGGGCAAACCAACACTAACACCGGCGGCTGGTCTGCGCCATATAGAAAATTCTCACGAGAAAGAGATACACTCTTGTGCCAAATAATACGGGCGATGCTTCCATCCGGACGGGACATGTTATAAACGAATCCTTTGATGATCCCATTCATCCTCTCAAGCGGCATCATGTTGTGCGGGAATGGCGGCCCCAGTCTATTATGCCATCCACAATATGGACACACAGATGCACCATCACGTCGAAGAAGCAGCGGGCGGGAAGTACATCTCAAGCTCATTCGATATCTGTGATCTCTTCACTGTAGCCTTTGGAGCTGCTTCACACTGATCGACTTTCGAGAGATGGCGTCAAAAAGTTGCGAGACCAATAAGCGTGTCGGCGGACGTGCTTGTCCATTATCCCTCTAAAGGCGACAGGTAGTATCTGCGTCATCATCACATAGCAGTCATGAGACTTCATCCGCTGAACCTTTTCTTGTCCGTGTCTAGATATCGCTTATCTTGCCACGATGGCGGAACTAACTTTCACTCCGGTAAGGCACTTAAAAATTGATTGATCTCAGCTGACTTAAGGTGAAGCAAGAGGGGGCAATAATCTTCTTTCTTTAATTTCTTGCCCTTCTTCTCCGTGCCTATGTCTCATCTCTGTCTCGTCGACATTTTCTGAGGCGGCATGTGCGAGATCTTCCTGATTTTCAAATCTTGCAAGTCTTTTCTTGCCTTGGCCCATCCTTGGTCTTATCCGGCATGTTCATCGATGTTGCGAGCAAGCTCTCAAGGACATTCTTACAAATATGCATTTGATCTAGGCAATGAGGTGTATCGAGTTTGTGCGATACTCAAGTCCCGAACACAGACCTCGTCTTCCATACCTTCAGCAGCGGCTCGGCGCCTTTCTCATCGTCTTTCGGCGCGGGGCACTCATTCCAGTTTTCAACAGCTCATCGATTTGGCACCGCTCCGCTTCGTGGAGGTCCTCGATGCTCAGCGTGACCATTGAATAGATCTCCACGGTTTCTCCACGGGTGCGTCCTATTCAAGCCATCTTGATGCCCCATGTACGATTTTCCCAGACCGCCATCTTTCCTTGGCGTTAGCTGCTGAGGCGTTGTATCATCCATGCACGCATGCATCCATAATATCCATGGCACACTGGCCTGCCACATATCCGTAACCGAGATAGTCCTGCCTTTATCGTGATCAGTAGACTCTCATGTTGAGATACTCACCTTCTTTGGCATCCCATGTCTTGGCTGGTGTTTTCCATAACGTGTCTAACTCCTCTTGAAGTAGCCCGGATACAAATTAATATTATTTCCTGGTTGTTTGGCCCTTGAATAAGCATGCTCATGTGAATGTACTTGATTTCATGCACAACCGGGGGAGGTTGTACATCCATACAAACACGGGCCATGTACTATGGTTGGTGTTACGGTTGTAAGCAGTTCATGCCATCGGTACGCACCGAACACGATGTTCCTTGCATCACATTCAAAATACCGATAGAAGCTTTCAGCGCTCTCCTTGGCTTCCATCCTTCCGTGTCTCACCGGATCATCTCCATCGTCGGGCTTCTTCCTCTCCGCGTGCTAGCGCATTAGCTTTGCTTCCTTGGGATCTACAAAATACCTCTGGAGGCGGGGAGTGATCGGTAAGTACCATACAACTTTACGGGACATTTCTTCCCCCCTTATTGTATCGAAGCATTGCACACGGACAGCTTGTTTTTCGCGTGCTCCTTCCGATAAATTATGCAATCGTTGATGCATGCATGGTATCTAACGTGTGGCAGATCAAGAGGCACCACGATCTTCTTGGCCTCATCAACACTAGTAGGACATAGATTACCAGCGGGAAGAACATCCTTTAGGTACTTGAGATGCTCATCGAGGCTAGTGTCGGTCCATTTGTTTTTAGCCTTCGTCTTGAGGAGTTGGGCGTGAAACTCAACGGGTCACCTTAGGATTGCAACCATCATACAATGGAGTGTTGAGTCTACCACCAGTTGCTCGAGCTTAGCCTCCTCTCTAGAAGCAGCTCTCTCGGTACTCGTCTCCTTGCGAAGCAATGCTTGAACATGAGGTCCGCACAATTGAACTTAGTACAAACGAACTCTGCTGCGTGGAGTCCATGCCGTTCTCTCCGCCGCCATGTCCGACCCCTTCTCCTCCGCCATGTCCGGCCCCTTCTCCGCCGCCACGTTCGGCCTCTTCCCCGCCGCCATTATCGATCATCTCTCCGTCTTGCCCCGTGTCATCATTTCCTGCCCCGTCGGCATCCTCAACATCGTCATCCTCATCTTCAATTATCCACCTAGTATAGCCATCCATGAAACCAGTCATGGCGAGTGCGCCGACCGACCATCGTCATGGGGTTGAGCCAAACTATTCCTTTGCATTTTCGACACGGACATAAAACCTCATGCGGTTATTTTCTTTCATGTCTTGCCTTGCCGACCGCAACCACCTGTCCACCATCGTTCCGCGACCATCGTCAACTCTGCGGTAATAATAAAAAATTGATTGTAAAAATACATGCATGCATCAAAGTCATAAAAAATTTGGCATGACCTTCCTAAAAATAGGACATATATGGATCTAGAGTTTGCGAATTAGCGAAGCGAAATAAATCGACATTTCGGCAAAACATAGGCAACTCAAAAGCACAATTTGGCGGAGTCAACTCATGCCCACACACAATTTCCACAAACATATCACACACATAAACACATTTCCATTTTGCAAAAGCATGAAAGTTTCATCATCTCTATCTTGATGGCGAAGATGATGTTGTAGGGAGATCAAAAGTGCACAAATTAAGCTCTTCTCGACAAAGATAGATCTAGTTAGGGGCAAATAGGTCCTTAACTAAATCCTACATCTACCTAGCTACCTAATTTGGAAGGAGACAACTTCAACTAGTGGAGGGAAGGAAAAAGATAAAGGAGATGCATTAATGGAGGTGGTGTAGTTATGTAGGAGTAATGAAGAGAGAGAAGGTGGATAGAGAGAGAGAGTAATGGGGAGAAGTATTGAGAAGAAGAAGAGTGAGAGTGGGAGCATGTGGTGGAGGGAAGAGAGGAGAGGGGGAGGTAGGGGAAGGGAAAAAAGTGAGTGGGAGCATGTGGTGGAGGGAAGAGAGGAGAGGGGAGGTAGGGGATGGGAAAAAGGAAGGGGAGGGAGGGGCGGGTTGGGGGTTGGTGGGGTTAGCGATGGCGTTGGTGAGAAAATCGCTGCTGCTAAGAACTTAGCAGCAGCAGCTTTTAGATGGCGCTACTGCTAAGCTGGGACAAAAATTGCGGCAATTTGAAACTTACCGCAGCGATCTCGAGAAACGCGCTACTACTACGTGCTTAGCGATGGCGCTATTACTGCGACAGCGCTCTGCTATAGAGTTGGGGAACACCGCGGTCGATATTTGTAGCAGCGTTTCTGGCGGCAGCGCTCTTGCTAAATATTTATCAGCAGCGAGTTTACGTAACACGCGCTACAACTACTTAGCAGCAGCGCTCTATTTTGAACCGCGCTGCTGCTAAGATTCTGTGTATAGGCTTTTCCCTAGT